>CM065715.1:31841390-31848890 GCA_033310375.1 Conus canariensis
TATAAAAACAGTTCTCTCGCTTCTTGGGAAAATGTCAGATTTTTTGTAACCTTCAGAAAATAAAACATCTGTATGTTTTGCACTGTCTTCAGAGATTATTGGTTGGTGTGTAAACATCGAACGAAATGGCATTCACTCCAGACTTACCCACGGGCAATTTTTTTTATTCCTGGTGTCCACGACAGTTCTTCACCGGAATGGGAATGAAAGGAGTGACAGTGTGTCAGACCTGTTGACCCAGCTAATGCCTCACTGCATCCTTCCTTTCAGCCGACAGACGTGGTTCATCTCCCCCACCCACCCACCCCCACTCAGCCCCCGCTTCCCCACCCTCTCCTTCCTCCCTGTTGGGAGTTCCAGAACACTCGAGTAAAAACGGTTCCGTGTTGAAGACGGGAGGAGAAAAGGGAAGAGTTTGTAATCATAAGGAACAGAAGTGATGTTTGCAATATTTTCTCCCTAAGGAAAAAAAAATGCAGTATACAATCGACTCTGTGTGTGTGTTCGTTTGTCAGTTTAATATCTATTCGCTGGGGAAACATTAAAACACGACTAGGTATTCACTGATAGATCAGTATCAGTTCTAAAACCTCATCGACGAGGTAAACAAAAATCAAAAGGTGAAATCCTTGTTAGAATGTCACCTTTATCTTTCACGCCAGTTTGAAATGCCATCAAAGTGAAAAAAAGGTCTGCTTCGTATGGCATCCCACAACATTCATTTTGCAGTATGCAGGTTCGCTATCTTTAAAATGTGACTGGAGAGAGATGATACACGGCAAATTTCCTTAGGACCACGGTTAAATCAACTTTTTATAATTCTGTCGGAATGGAATCATTTCAGTGAAGAACATGTTCATGGAAGAACGGTGCAGGAGTCTTTAGCATATCATTTGCAATGTTTTCTTAACAATGGAAGAACGGTGCAGGAGTCTTTAGCATATCATTTGCAATGTTTTCTTAACAATGGAAGAACGGTGCAGGAGTCTTTACCATATCATTTGCAATGTTTTCTTAACAATGGAAGAACGGTGCAGGAGTCTTTAGCATATCATTTGCAATGTTTTCTTAACAATGGAAGAACGGTGCAGGAGTCTTTAGCATATCATTTGCAATGTTTTCTTAACAATGGAAGAACGGTGCAGGAGTCTTTAGCATATCATTTGCAATGTTTTCTTAACAATGGAAGAACGGTGCAGGAGTCTTTAGCATATCATTTGCAATGTTTTCTTAACAATGGAAGAACGGTGCAGGAGTCTTTACCATATCATTTGCAATGTTTTCTTAACAATGGAAGAACGGTGCAGGAGTCTTTAGCACATCATTTGCAATGTTTTCTTAACAATGGAAGAACGGTGCAGGAGTCTTTACCACATCATTTGCAATGTTTTCTTAACAATGGAAGAACGGTGCAGGAGTCTTTAGCATATCATTTGCAATGTTTTCTTAACAATGGAAGAACGGTGCAGGAGTCTTTAGCACATCATTTGCAATGTTTTCTTAACAATGGAAGAACGGTGCAGGAGTCTTTACCACATCATTTGCAATGTTTTCTTAACAATGGAAGAACGGTGCAGGAGTCTTTAGCACATCATTTGCAATGTTTTCTTAACAATGGAAGAACGGTGCAGGAGTCTTTAGCACATCATTTGCAATGTTTTCTTAACAATGGAAGAACGGTGCAGGAGTCTTTAGCACATCATTTGCAATGTTTTCTTAACAATGGAAGAACGGTGCAGGAGTCTTTAGCACATCATTTGCAATGTTTTCTTAACAATGGAAGAACGGTGCAGGAGTCTTTAGCATATCATTTGCAATGTTTTCTTAACAATGGAAGAACGGTGCAGGAGTCTTTAGCATATCATTTGCAATGTTTTCTTAACAATGGAAGAACGGTGCAGGAGTCTTTAGCATATCATTTGCAATGTTTTCTTAACAATGGAAGAACGGTGCAGGAGTCTTTACCATATCTTTAGCATATCATTTGCAATGTTTTCTTAACAATGGAAGAACGGTGCAGGAGTCTTTAGCATATCTTACATATCATTTGCAATGTTTTCTTAACAATGGAAGAACGGTGCAGGAGTCTTTACCACATCATTTGCAATGTTTTCTTAACAAGAGGGTTACAATCAAAGGAAGAAAGAAAGAAAAAAAAGGAAAGGAAGAAAGGAAGGAAGAAAAAGATTAACAGGTGAGAAATCCAAAAGAAAGAAAGGCAAGAAAAAAAGGGACAAAAAAGACAGAGAGACAGACCGAGAAAGAACGGGGGGAAAACAAGTAAAGAACGAAAAGAAAAAAAAGGAGAAAATCTTAGTTAAAACGAATGACGTAAAGTCAGAAGAAGCAAAACGTTTCCTGGCTCTTGCACAGAAAATAAAGGACGCGAAGTTTCTCTGCGGCATTGTCTATTGCATTCATTATGTTCTTGCTAGACAACCCAGCTTTTGAAATGAAAACAACCTCGATGAAAACAAAGGTCGTTACCTCAACGGAGGGAGTGAAAAATGTCACAAACGAAAAATCTCGCCATTAATGAACTTCGAAGTTCCAGACGAGGTCCGAAAGCCAAGAAGCAGAAAACGATATAATAATATGTTACTGTGAAACGAAAGCATACCTTTCGGTGAAAGAAAAAGAAACAGTTCTTCAAACATCATATTGACTGGATGGGATGGAGGAAAAAACAGGATTAACTGGTCTAAAAGACAGGACTTGAATAAAAGAGGAACCTTGACCATCAATATTCTGGTAGTGATTATGTTCCTTTTCAATTCGATCAAACCTTGTTAAAAGATAGCTCTCAGATCTGTGTCAAGTCTATATGGGAAAGCCAGCCCTATGTACACCGATACTCTCAAGACCGTCACCGCATATAAAATAAAAGCCTGGTCTTTCCTATCGTGAGAAACAAGAGCGGCCCTTTGCCTGTTAGACTCACGCGTGACGAATCCACTCTCCCGGAAAATAAAGAGCAAATAACTTCTATGACGATCAGTAACCAAGGTTCTGATGAACAATATGACGCAGCGAGCGTCCAGTACTATGGGCCTAGTTCAGTAGGGGTCAGCCTGGTTCTCAGTGGTTCTGGTACCTAGTGGAATCAACTTTTTGAAAAAATTCCTGTAGGTACCGTCCATGATGTCCTTGTGGTAGGATCTTACGACGGAACTGGAAAGCAATGGAACCAATCTCAATCTCAACCAGGGGTCATTCCATTAGATCCAATTGCCAGTAGGGCCCTGTTCCACTACCACCAATAAGGTCATCGCCAATAGGGTCCATAGGGTACATTGTCATATCAATGAATTACAGCTTTCCATCAGTGAGCGGGAAAAAATAGAAAAAAACAAAAACACTGAATCAGAGAGATGCACGGGGGAGGAGTGGCCGGGAGGGAGGGTGAAGGAATGAGAGGGGAGGGAAGGAGAACGCTCTCTCTCTCTCTCTCTCTCTCGCTTTTGGTAGAGCATATTTCTTTGCTGCTACCTGGTACTGTTTTTGTAAATGTAGATGTTTCAATGTACAATGAATGGTAATGCTTGATTGGATGGTTTCCTGTTTTCAAAGCGATGACAGATATGTAAGCTGACTGTGACGGATCGTATTTCGTCCGGTCAAAAATTTTGGGGACATGCTTGACCGGAACAGGTAAACCTGTAAAACCGGTTGACCTGTTTACCTGACAGCTACTCACCTGCGTTTTGTGTAAGTCGGGTGAGCGAGGATTTCCCTTCAGTCTCCGAAGAGCTACCAGCCAAGCAATGCTTTCAGAGAGCCGAAGGGAGACTGAAGGCAGGTCTTCGCTGGCAGTCAGGTAAGTGTTGATAGTTGAATTGAAGTTAGGGTTTGTGCTAATGAAGTTGTTTTTTTTCCCTACCTGTGATAGAAATTTTTACAGCTCTTAGTAAAAGCCTAAAATATGTAATTGTTCCCTTGATATATCTTGTGATTTGACGAGGCATAGGATGACAGTAGGAAGTTGTAGTTAGTGAATGTGTGAGTCGATTGGTGGATGAGAAGAATGGAGTGAGTAGATGAAAGAAAGAATATGTATACTTATATGTGTTCGGGGATAAGTAATCTAGTTAAATCAATGTTTTATTGAAAAAAGTGTTGTTTACATTTTCCCAAAAGTATTATAATGATGTGAGTGTTAGTGAGCTCTGGAAGTAAACAATGAACATTATTGTGCATAAATTAGTGGAAAATATATTCTGATTCCTGTTGTGGAGAGATAAAAAGGGACGAACGGAAATCGTTCCTTGATATGTAATTAAACACGTTTAGTGATGATGATGAACATTGTATTCTGAATGATATGGAAACCAACCGAATTGTAAAACACTCAGGACTGGGTCTTTAATCGGGATAGGCGTTTTTTTTTTAAAAAGTACACTTGATAATAATAATAATAATGATAATAATAATAATAACAATGATGATGATGATAGAAATATAATAACAATAATGATAATAATAATAATAATAATATAATAATAATAATGATAACAACAATATCTTGTCAGACAAAGAATGTAATGAAATGAGTTCACCAGCGAAATAACCAGAAAACCTATCCTTACAAAATTGAGCCGTGTGATATTGTCTTTAACGGATCATCAGATGTTGGTAGTCTATAAGTTGCAAATCATCGTTAGCGTATCAGTAGCCAATGCATTGTCAATGATCAGCGAAGCGATCCTGATGATTTGCGGTCAGTGGATGGATTTCAATGATCATAGTCAGTTGGGGACGACTGATCAGCGGATGTTCGGCGGTCACCAGTACAGGATACGACCAGTGGTGACCATAGGTCAGTGGTCAAGAAAACATTCGGTGGTCAGGTGATGTTTCGGGGGTCAGTGCGTGGTAGACCAAAGAATGATAAGTTGTCAGTAGTCAGAGTAATCAGTGGTCATTGTACGGCAGTGATTGAATTGTATGTGGTTCAGGTTTGTTAAGATCATGTGTGTTATCAACAACTAGTCAGAGGATAGGCATTTGCAGTGTGTTGTCACTGGGCATAAGAGCTGAGTGGTTAGTGGTGACGCTTTCAAAAAGTGTTCATCGATCAGTGATCATGGTCGGTTGTTGAAAGTGGATGGTAAATAGTCAAGGGCAACTTTGCCAAGGGCAAGGATCAACTTTAAAATCCTCAGTTCCTTGAAAACTTGAGCAAGCAGCTCCGGCAAATACGAGAGAGAGAGAGAGAGAGAGAGAGAGAGAGAGAGAGAGAGGGGGGGGGAAGAGAGAGAGAGAGAGAATGAAGGGATGGGAGGACAGAGGAAAAAGCTAATGAACAAATGAATAAAAGACTTAAATGAGAAGGTTTAAGACAAGGGTTTCATGGCTATGACTTAACAGATGTCTGACAGACGCATCAGCCCAACGCGCTGGTCAGGCCTTTGACCCTCTAGAACGATGTTAGTGAATGGGTAATAAGAATACCGGATATTTGCATAGTTCACGTTCCTGGTTCTTCCTTAACACTTTACAAACTGCTAATAATTGAATGAAATATGACTTACATTTAGGTTCTCATACTTTACACGTAAAGCTTCAAAAACTGCTAATAATTAATTAAACAAAATAAGACTTACATTCATCTCCTCACGCTTTAAGCGTACGTTGACAAAAACAAACAGAAAGATAGCTGCTGACAGTAAAGCAGAGTGAAAAGAAATCACAGGAAAAGGCAGCGTAAAAGAGAGTGAAAGAAAATGTGGAAATTAGTATCGTCGAATTTCCAGGAAAGGGGTATAGAATTTGTCGCTAAAGACCACCTATCATCTTTCACTAGAAGGATGGGTTGGCGGACACGGAAAGAGAGAGCGAGCAACAAATGGGGGCGGGGGGGGGGGGGGGGGGATGGGGGTGGGCGCAGAGAGAGAGAGAGAGAGAGAGAGAGAGAGAGAGACAGACAGACAGACAGGCAGGCAGGCAGGCAGGCAGGCAGGCAGGCAGGCAGGCAGGCAGGCAGAAATACAAACAGAAAGACAAAGAAACAGAAAGAGGGTACGAGAAGAAGAAGAAGGAGAAGGAGAAGGAGGAGTAGGAGAAGGAGGAGGAGGAGGAGGAAGAGGAAGAGGAGAGAGAGAGAGAGAGAGAGAGAGAGAGAGAGAGAGAGAGAGAGAGAGAGAGACAGGCAGACAGACAAACAGACAAACAGACAGACAGAGACAGACAGAACCAGGGACAGACAGGAAAAAGCCTCAGGGAGGGAGGCGTTATCCTCATAATGGCACATGCTGAATACATATTTTTACCTCTTTGTGGTCATGAATAGTATTTCAAACCTTCACCCATTCACTTACATTTTTTTTTTCTTTACGTTTCTCTTGCTTCTTGGACATATTTCACATTTTCCATCAATGGAACCTTCGGCGTGTGTTGGCCCTGTCTTTGCAGATTTTTGAAAGGTGTAAATATTGAATGAAATGGCGTTCACTCCAGACTTACCCCACGGGCGATCTTTTTGTGGACTCCAATATATACTACGCACAAAAAGTTAAGGATCGGTATGTGAAAACAGGTGCGTAATAAACTCAGTTCGCTACTGTTATTTATTTCTTAGTCCAGCCAAATTGTCATGAATTCTTGTTCAGCTGTAAGTGGGCGATGTTGTGTTAGTGCGAAAATTGCACGGGATTCTCTACTACTGAGCTGGGCCGCAAACGGAAAAGCGGAAACTTGCGAAAAATGACCTTGTTTTGGACCGTTCTGCCTGAACACATTGCACTTGCCAGATGGAAAAACCATTATGCACGTGCAAGCACTGCTGTTCATGTGTGAGATGCTGTCGCTCGCTTGGCTATATAAGAAGACATTCCACCAGTAGCAGGCCTGATCTGACAATGCCTCCACGACGAAAATTAAGCGAGTTGGATAGGGGACGAGCTGTTGCATGGTTCCAAGATGGTGTTCCCAAGCGAGAAGTGGCCAGGCGACTTCATGTGTCCATCTCGGTCATTGTCCGACTGATTCAACGCTTCACAGCCACTGGGATTGTCCATGAAAGACGCAGATCTGGTCGACCGAAGAAGACAACCCCACGTGACGATCGTCTCATTGAACGACAAGCCCTGCAGACAAGAACAGCCTCTTCCAGCATAATTCAAAGGCAGTTCAGGGTGGCTACTAACATCAACATCAGCCAGCAGACCATACGGAACCGCCTACATGGGTTTAATCTCCGTTCTCGTCGCCCAGCAGTACGGCCACGCTTAACTCCAGCCCATAGGACAGCACGCCGCGCCTTCTGCGCACGTCACGTGAGGTGGACACGTCAGCAATGGTCCCAGGTCCTGTTCAGTGATGAATCACGCTTCACCCTTCACCACAACGACGGCCGACTGAGGGTCTGGAGGCGCCCAGGGCAACGCTTTACTGACGCCACTGTCCAAGAAAAGGTGGCCTTTGGTGGAGGTTCTGTAATGGTCTCGGGGGCCTTCAGCCTTCACCACAGAACACCCTTGTATCATGTACAGGGTAACCTGA
>CM065715.1:31853890-31856390 GCA_033310375.1 Conus canariensis
AATGCTGGTTGTGTTCATCTGGCAAGTCTGTACTTCAACGTTTGTTTCTATGCTTTGAATTCCACCAGCAGTTATTAATCTCTCTCTCTCTCTCTCTCTCTCTCTCTCTCTCTCTCTCTCTCTCTCTCTCTCTCTCAGCATACTGAAATGTTAGAATCAAATACCTGTGGTATTTCTCTTTCAAAGATGCTTATGGTCCTGAATGGTATAGGACATCGTCAACAAACAAACTATTCAAGAGTAGTTTATTAAAGATTCGTCTAAAACACGTAGTCTTTCGATCTCGAACAGTAGATATTGTTTTATGATCGTATGACACTATGTCCACTTTGTAAACAGAAATTGAGCACACTTTTTATTTACTTGTCAGTCATACGATGAGATACGTCAAAAGTGTTCTTTTTCGAGAAATGTTGAGTAACCAAGACAGTGTCTATTTAAAACAAAAAAAAGGTTGTCTTCAAGCGACATGTGACAAATGAGATGTTTATCCATTTGCATTATCCGAGCGAACACAGTTACTAAGCCGAATCAATGGCGTTGATTGTGGCCGGTTAACCTGATAAGTATTATGTGTTATAGGCTTTTACTTGCTGCATAGGAAAAAATGTATGTTCGCCTTATATATGTCATTGTTTTCCCTGTTTGAATTACGAGCTATAGCAGCTTTTGACAAGTAAAATACTTTATCTGGTCTTGTCTTGTCTTGTCTCTTAACGTACTATACTTACCGTCAGCGACTACACTCTCTTTGTCCTTCTAACTCTATCTGTCTGTGTCCTTCTATCTTGGTCTCTATCTGTCTCTGTCACTGTCTCTTTTTCTCTAACATGGTATGTATTGTCAGTGCACATACTGAGCAGGGCTGTATTGGATCATAGGTTAAGACACAACAGTCACTTGTCTTGTTATCTCCCGTTCTCTATCAATTTCTTTTCTTCCTTTCTCTTTCCTTTTCCCCCTTTTCTCTTTATGTTTGTTTCTCTTATCAAATTGCACCACAGTCCTTTCCGTCCGCCCCCTCTTTACTGTTTTTCTTTTTTGGTTTTCCTTCATTGTTCTACACCATTGATTCCTTCCTTTCTTTTCTCCCCCATCCCCTTTATTTCCTTCCTTCTGTATTCATCCCTGTTCGTGTCGTTATTGGTATTCATTCCAGTGACCTACTTTTACCAGTACCGTACATGCATTTTCTTTTGTTCTTTCTTTCTGTCTTCGTTCATTTCTTTCGCTTTTTTATGCTGTAGTTGTTAGTTCCGACTGCAGTCAATGATCGATTTTCTCTGATTCCCAGCACATCGTCTTTGTTCTTTCCTTTCTGTCTTTTGTTTCTGTTTCTCTTACTTTCTGTGCTTTTATTTGTGATTGTTGGCATTGATAACAGCGAAAGATCTGCACTCGCTGATTGTCGACAAGCCAGTGAACGATCTGCACTCGCTGATTGCCGACAAGCCTTATCTGTCCCCTTTTCTCCTCTTTCTTTCTTTCTGATTGATTTTCTCCGTTTTTGTCCTATTATTCGGCAATGTTTTTGTACTCCCAGCTCTTACAGAACAGGGAGTACTTTACAATGGGAACGAAGAAATGCTGCTGTCTGTGTGTCTGTCTGTCCGTTGTCAAAGTGTTTTCTACTCGCTCCAGATAAAACTTCTGGGCCGATCTTTATGAAATTTGTAGGTATGTTCATTATGGGTCACGGATGATGTCCGATGTTTTATTTTACCAGAATAGCCGTTACTAACGGCTGTAACGGCCCAAAACGGTTTTTATTCTTTATGGAATACCTCAGAAAGTACTTGGCCGATTTATAAGCGGTTTGGATGATGTTGTGACAAATCGTAGCCTCTTTCCATATGTAAGTGATGTAATGCTAAAAATCGATTAAACAACCGTTAAAAACCGTTATCATTATTTCTTATGTATAGGCGGATTCGGTTATCACACACAAATGCCACTTCTATATAGTGTTTCAAAATTTGACCGTTAAAAACCTTTATTCTGGACATATTGTCCGATTTGGATGAAATTTGGTATGTGCACAGGCTTTAGCCCAGTGAGGACTAAAATACCAGTTTCAAAAGTGTACATCGGTTATATAACCATTAAAACGGTTATTTTGCCGTTATTTTTATACATTGGTGGATTTTAATGAAATTTGGTATACAGAAAGGTTATTACATATAAATGGCACTTCCATATAGTGTTTCAAAATTTAGCCGTTAAAAACCGGTATTCTTGAAATATTGTCCGTTCTGGATGAAATTTAGTAGGTACATAGGCTTTAGCCCAGTGAGGACTAAAATACCAGTTTCAAAAGTGTACCTCGGTTAAATAACCGTTAAAACCGTTATTTTGCAGTTATTTCTTATATATTGGTGGGTTTTAATAAAATTTGGTACATAGAAAGGTTATCACATTCAGTCTATGAAAGTACTGTATTTGACGTATTTTAAAATAGCTTTAGATCTAATAACTGACTGGTAGATCATGGGTATTTTCA
>CM065715.1:31873890-31888890 GCA_033310375.1 Conus canariensis
ATGACACCATCTCTTTGAAGGATGTTTCGCATGGAAAGACAAGCCGAATGTCAATACTTCCTCCATGGACATATCTCGAAGCCTTGGTCGCTTTTCCCCTATCTCCAGCTTCTCTGATCGATGATCAGAGGTTCTGCGGCTACGAGGCGGAAGAAATTTCCCTGAAAAACGTACACACAGACATGACGAATTTGTTGTGTACACCCAAGGCCTACTTTCTGGCTGTAGCAGTGCTTCGTAAGATCCAATAGTGCAGTGAAAACAGATGGGTAGCTAGTACGGTGGATGAGTCAATCAAGGTCAGGTCTTTGTTTTGTGTGTGTGGTCCAAAGAAGCAAAAGAAAAGGGGGCTGCTGACATGAACACGGATTTGAGATACAAAGAATGGGAAATGGAAGAAATGAGAGAGAGAGAGAGAGAGAGAGAGAGAGAGAGAGAGAGAGAGAGAGAGAGAGATGCATGTGCATTCACACCCAAACAGAGGACACACACGAACGCACGCATGCGTGCACACACAAACACGTGAACATAACACACAGATACGTACACGAAGACACGAGAGACTGGAGAAAAAGACAGGGACTTGGTTGTTGCGGTAGGGGGTTGTGAGTCACAAGGGTACTCGAAAAGGAAGAATGTGATCGAACAGGGAGGCAGGAAAAAAGGGGCAAGAGAAAGGGGGTGCTGATAGGAGAGGAGTGGGTGGTAGGGGAAACACCATGCTGTCTTTCTGAAGGATGTTCGCGTGGAAAGACGAGCCATCTGTCAATATTATCTCCAGGGACATATTTCTAAGCCAGGGTTGCTTTCACCAATCTCCAGCTCGGACACTGCTGCTCTGATTGATGGCCAGAGGCATCGCGCTTAAGTGGTGGCAGAGATTTCCCTGCTAAGCATACACGCACAGACGCGACGAATGCGTTTCGTAGACCCGATGTCTACCCTGTGGCAGCAGCAGAGTTTGGGAGACTCAAGAAGCACATTCCTATCAATGAATGGGTAGGTCGCTTAACATCTTTCATTTTAGTGGAGGGTGGGAAGTGGACACACTGCTTTCTTTGTCGGTTCCTGCATTACCAACTCTATTCTGTTGTACTAGCATCCAGACTTGGTGTTTCCCTGATGCCTGTAAATCAATACAGCTTGAATAAAGCTGTTCGTAGAGTGGTATTCTGGCAGAGAGAGCATAATGGTTTCTAAAAACGTCTCGTTCCCGTGAGTCTTTTAGTTTGATGAGAATCCTCTATATCCACTGTATTAATGAAAGAGCAATGTGTGGTTGCAGCTACTTTTGTAGAAAAGGTAAACCATTTTCTTTTACATTACAAGTACATTTTGAGAGTCTTCCTCTGTGTGTGTGCGTGTGTGTGTGTGTGTGTGTGTGTGTGTGTGTGTGTGTGTGTGTGTGTGTGTGTGTGTGTATACGTGCGTGCGTGCATACGTGCGTGTGTGTGTGTGTGTGTGTGTGTGTGTGTGTGTGTGTGTGTGTGTGTGTGTGTGTGTGTGTGCGCGCACGCGCGAACCCGTGTGTGAGCGCGCGCGCGTATGCACGTATGTGTGTGTGTGTGTGTGTGTGTGTGTGTGTGTGTGTGTGTGTGTGTATGCGTGTGTGTGTGTGTGTGTGTGTGTGTGTGTGTGTGTGTGTGTGTGTGTGTGTGTGTGTGTATGGTGTGTTCATATCCAAATATTTCAGCCATGTTTAGACTTTGTCTTGATTCATTTTCGTGAACTGTGAAAAGTGTTCTTTTGGTCTACTGCATTCCTTTTTTCCGAATCAAATTACCAGTATCCTTCCTCTGTCTTCCGTACAAAGCTATGGTATTATTTTGCCGCCTTCCATTCAAACTTAACAGTGTTCACCCGCGATCTTCCGCTCTTCCAGCTATTTCCCGAATCAGTGATTCATTTCCTCGCCCGTTTAGTTTGTTTCACCACGCTTCCCTTTTCACATATCTTATTCAGCATTTGAATCAATTCAATCTAACCTCCTTAACAACTTTCAACATTTCACGTCAGAAATGTCTGTCTAACAGCTGCAACGCTAGCCGCTATACCCTTTCCTGTAATATTCTCGTCGAATCGTTCACTTTCTCATTCTCTTCCTTCTTTTAACACTTTCTTAATCAGGTCTGTCCCGTTTCCCAAATCATAACTCAGCTCTTTCCCTTGATGTTTACTTTTCCACCCCTCCCCCCCCCCCCCCCTCTGTGTTTTCTTAGAATCCCAGTCACACTTCACTTCATTCAACACTTGTCCAAGGAGATGGTCAGACCAAGGGGAATGCTCCTGCCACTACTTTCAACAGTCCTCACAGACAAAACATCATGCCCCCATTCCCATTCTCGTGGTAACCCTTTTCTAAGTTAGTTTCGTTTTAGTCCCTATGTTTGTGGTCGACGCATGCCACATTTCATATCTCTCTTACTACCCTAAATTTGTCCCATTCTCTTTTTGTGTTTCCTACTGCTGCCTGCCTCCCAAATCTCATCTTTTGACCACATTCCTTTGAGAGGCAGTAGGGAGGGGAATGTGTCCGGCTTTCCCATGCTTCCTCTAAAGTTTCATATTTCTTCGTAAATTCCCTCTCAGTGTCTCTGCCACTCTACACCCATTTTAGCCTGTCTTGTTTTCCGCACAGTCACAACGACCGTTTTCCCTTCAACCTGCCAGTGTTGTTCTCTCTCTCTCTGTCAGCATGTCCAGGCTTTCTTTCTGTCCTCCCATTTGACCTTTAGTATTACCCACGCCATCCCCCCCCCCCCCCCCCCCCCCCCGAACTAGCAAACTCTAATTTGTAACCCTTTCCAGGCCCACCAGTTCCCGTTATCACCCAATTGTTTGTGGTGTCTCCCTTACAATTTCTTTTATTTCCTTTCCCGTCTCCACATATTTGTTCTCAATCCACTTGTTCTCTTTAATTTCGTTATTTCTCTGGCCAGCCTTTTCACACACACACCCCATCAATCCCGTTCTCAGCCGTTTTTGTTTTAATCCCTCCTGCTCTGCCTCTTCTGATTTTCGTGTTCTTGTATCAATCCTATTATGCATTAACTGGAGCAGTACATTTCTGTTATTAGTGGTATCTCCCTTCTGACGTATCCGTATCCTTGCCTTCGACATATATTTCTACCGTATCCTACCTGTCCTTAATATTTTGATTGATTCTTAGCCAGTCTCACACTGTCAGTCCCTCTCACTCCTACTCTTCTGCTCTATAACTTTCTCTGGGAAAAGGAATGCGCCACCCTTTCCATTTCCGCCTACACTCGTTCACAGATCTTTATCTTACTGCCTGTTTTTTCCCACTCCCATTAACGCATTTTGTTTTGCAGATAACCACACTATGTCATATCCCTTCTTACATTCAAACTAATCATTCTGACTCCCGGCCTCTGGACCTGCTAGTTACCCTTTGGTCTCTACATTCCTAAATAATTCATCCAGATTCACTCTACACTTGCGTTTCAATTTCCATGTTTACTTTGGACCCTAATTCAAGTCATTGTCTAGCTATTTCTCGTGTCTCCCTGACACTGTTGTTCTTTTCTGACCCATCTATTTCATTCCGCAGCCTTCCTCAATTTCGAATTTGATTTAGCTTTTGAGTCTATTCTGTCTACCCCTGTTAACAACTTTCAACCTTTTCTGCGTGATACATTTTCGTTTGACAGCCGCACTGCCACCCTCACTCTCCTTCCCTGACACGTTTTTGTCGAAAAATTCACTTTCCAATTCTTTTTCTCTGTGTAACACCTTCTTAATTCTGTCTGTTCTCTTTCACAAGCATACTTCAGTTCTTTCCCTTCATGTTTCCTCTTCTGCTGTCCTCCTGTGTTCCCCTACATTCCCAGTAAACTTCATACCAAATACCAAATTTGTCTCAGGAGGTTGCACACGCCGTCAGTCCCATTTCAATTTTTCATCACCCCTACTCCCTTTCCTCTGCTTTATAACTTTCTGAGCTTTTACCTCAACTCCAAAACGTCTTACAACGCAGCCATATGACGTATTTACTGCATTACCACAGTTCTTCTTTATATTTTCTGTTATGTCTATTCTCGTGGGTTTATTCCCCGTCTAATATAACGCTGCCCATGTTTGTTTCTCGCCATTTGTATGGTAATCCCTTCCACTTAAATTCTGGTTCTTACATTTGTCATACTGTCACTTGACGCACGATGGACAGCACAAATAACTTGTCATTACCGAGTCTTACCTGACGCAGCCTGTCAACCATTCTTAACGCTTTTTCCTGCTTCATTGGAGGGGAAATGGGAGGCAGAGAGCGTCCACCTTTTTCCATTTCCGCCTTCACTTACTTATGTTTTTGTATCTTTCCGCCTTCACTCACTTACGGTTTTGTATCTTTCCGCCTTCACTCACTTACGTTTTTGTATCTTTCCGCCTTCACTCACTTACGTTTTTTTATCTTTCCGCCTTCACTCACTTACGTTTTTGTATCTTTCCGCCTGGTTTTCCACTCCCGTCTACGGATTTTTTTTTGTTTTCCCCATAACCATACTAAGTCTTTTCGTTCTCACGTTCATCTGATCATACTTAGTCTCGCCCTCTAGACGTGCTTGTTATTCTTCCATCTGTACATTCTCTATTGTTTACCCATCTTACATTTTCCGTGTGATGTTTGCTAAACTGCCACCCTTACCCTCCTTCCCTGTCGCTTTTTCTTCGAATCGTTCACTTTCCCGCCCTGTCCTCTTTTTAATACCTTCTTAAGTCTGTCTATTCTCTTTAACATGAAGACTCCCTTTCTTTTTTTTCATGTTTTTTTTTTTCACTCCCTCCTCCCCCCTGTTCCTTTACATTCCCAGTCGCACTTCAACTTATTCCACATCTGTACCAGAAAATATTCAGAAAAAGGGAATTCGCCTGCTACTCCCTACTACTACAAACATAAGTATACATACGCAAGTATCTGTCCCCATTCTTTTCCCGTACTAACCCTTTTCCAATCAATTTAGTATCTATTTAGTTCCTGCAACTGGCACATGCCATCTCTCTATTCCTGCCCTAAGCCTGTCTAAATCCCGCCGTTTCCTACTGCGGTCTGCATCCCATTTCTAATCTTTTATCAACTTTGTCTTGAGCGGCAGTGAAGACGGCAATGCGCCCACGTTTTCCTATTGTCAGCTCCACAGATTCTTTTTTTCATAATTCACTCTGCCTTCATACACCCATTAGCTTGTCTTGTTTTTTCCCCACTAGCATACTGACCCTTTTCCAGTTGAGCACTAACCAGTAGGTGTTGCTCTCTCCCTCTGTCGGGTATGACTGGGCCTTCGTGGGATCCTCCAATCTCTAACTTTACTATTACCCATTCCATTTCTTCCCCCCTAAATGTCGTATGTTCGTGATCTTAATTTGCATTATTTCAAGACCCACCTGTGGCTGCTATCACCAAAGTATTTGTGAAATCTCCTACAAACATTTTCGTATCCTTGCCCATCTACCTACAGCTCACCCCAATCCCACCTGTCCTCAATATTTTCCTTGATTATAAGGCCAGTCTTTTCACACCCGACATCAGTCCTGTTTCCAGTCTTGTTGAAATCAGTCATGTTCCCACTCTTCTGCTATATAACTTTATGTGCTTTTCTCTCAGCTGTCCCGTTTTTCCACAGCTCAGTCATATGATGCATTTACTAGGTCAGCACATTTGTCTTTTGTATATTTTCTACTCATGTCTGTATATTTTTGCACTGCTTTACCTCTCATAATGATTTTTCCCTGTTAAACTCTCTCCATTACATTCCTCATTTGCACTTGATGCAAGACACACTGCACCCATAACTTATCATCACCTCCTCTTATCCAACAAAAGCTGTTAACCATTCCTAACGCTTCTTACAGATTCGTTAGAGGGGCAATGGGAAGGGGAATGCACCCATCCTTTACTATTTCTGGCTCCATTGATTTTTGTTTCTGTGTTTCCTGCATGTTTTTTTTTTTTTTTTTTTTTTTTTTTTTTAGCAAGTCCTATAAGCGAATTTTGTTTTCCCCATAACCACATTAAGTGCTTTACCTCCACTTGTTTCTTTCTTTCTTTTTTCTGTCCCGACGTCTGAACCACCTCAGTGGCGTTGCACCAACACCGCTCATTCCGACTCCTCGTCCACAGCCACAGCCCGGTCCAACCCACTACAGCCCCGGCACCGGCAATCTGCAGGGAGCAGTCAGTCATTTCCCTTCTGATATTCATACTCATCATTTTGACTCTCGCCTTCTTGACCGGCTTGCTCTTCTTCTCCCTCTGCATTCACTACTGTTCTTTTCAGTTTCACTCTAACCTGTGTCTCATTGTTTATTTATTTTACAACTATGTTCAGGCTCACTTATTTATGTATGTGTCTAGCTGTTTCTCATGGCTTCCTCACACAGGTTTGATTTTCTAACTCATCTATTTTCTTCCATCACCCTTTCCTATTTTCATATCTAATTCAGCATTTGAATCTAGTCTGTCTACTCTCCCCCACCCCCTTGACAAGTGTCAATATTTTTCATATCTAATTCAGCATTTGAATCTAGTCTGTCTACTCTCCCCCACCCCCTTGACAAGTGTCAATATTTTTCATATCTAATTCAGCATTTGAATCTAGTCTGTCTACTCTCCCCCACCCCCTTGACAAGTGTCAATATTTTTTCCGCGGGAGTTTTGTGTATGGCAGCCTCACTGCCGCCCTCACCCTTCTTCTCTGTCATTCTCTTTTGTCGAATTGTTCACTTTCCTGTTCTTTTCCTCCATATAACACCACCCTAATTCTGTTTATCCACTTTCTTTTACGTCTGCGTTTCATTCTATCCGTCTTCTTTGCAATTACTTCCAGACACACTGATTTCTGTCATCGTCTGGGTAATTCTTGTGTCTCCCTTGCACAACATCCTTTTCTTACATATGTTCAATCCCTCTCACTCTATCCATTTTTTCTCCCTTTAATTTTGTATTTGAATCGATTCCCTTAAATCCCTTTTCTTTCAACATTGCCCAGGTGTTTTAGAGTCTAACATCCATACTGTCTTCCTGCAACCCTTCCCTGTAGCTTTTTGTCCGATCGTTCAGATTCCCATTTTTCTCCTTTCCTGTTTTCAACATCTTCCTTATCTTGGCTGTTCTTATTTTGAACTATACTCCAGTTCTTTTTTTTTCCTTTTCCGATTCCCCCCCCCCCCTCCCCCTCCGCCATCCCCCGTCTTTCTCCTCTCTATTCCAATCTATTCTCCATCACATTTCTTTCCTTTTCAATTGTGCCCCACCTAGTGGTCATGGGAAGGGAAATGTGCTCGCCACTCTTTAATGAAACCTCCGCTTATTCCCTTTCAATTTTATTGTCACCAATTTCATATCCATTTACGGTTTTTTTTAATTCATCATCTTTGCCCTTAATGCCTGCTACATTCCATGTCATGTCTTCCTGCCTAACCGTGCACCATTTCCACTTCTTTTCTACCATCTGCCTGCATTTTCTAACGCTTTTATTTTCACCTTTCATATCTCCATAATATCTGCACTTCTACACACCAATAAACTGTCGTTTGTCGCCCACGTAGACACTGACCTTTTTCCCTTCTGGCACAGAAACTTGTCCTGGCTTTCTCCCTCCATCAGGCCTGTCTAAGCCATTTTGTTAGACACTTCTACACCTACCTTTTCTGTCATTCGTCCAACTTCCCTTGTCTCCTGGATCTGATATTCTATTAGTTCTAGTTTGCAGACATTTCCAGACACACCTGTTCGTGTTATCACCCAGCTAGCCGTCGCGTTTCCCTTCTAAAACTTTAGTTTCCTTGCCCATCTGTGCTCCATCCAAATTCCATTCTTAAATTCAACAGTTTGTCTTCAGTATCCACATTAAACACCCATGTCCCCTGCTCTCCTTTCTCCTGGTACTTTGTTGAAAGTTCTGTTTGTCTATTCATTTAATTTTTTACTTCTCTCTTTTTACATCCTTTAAATCCATTGTAATCTTGGCTATTCTCCTCCTAGCCCTATTCCTGGTCCTTCACTTCATATTGTATTTATCTTCCAATCCATTCTTCCATTACCTTCGATTTCCGATCACATTATTGTTCTTTCCCAAGGTTCCCCAAGAGGTGGTGATTAGAAGGTGAAAGCACTCGCCCCAACATATGACGGCCTCCAAATATGACCTCATCCCATTCCTATTTCTGTGGTAAACCCTCCCCAGTCACAAATAGTTGGTTGACTGCAGGATCTGGATCAATAAGACAACTTGCCTGGGGTATGGTAGCAGGTCCTTGAGGAAGAGGTGGATGAGGGCGCTTCGGTTTAAAACTTTCTTTGCTCAGAGGGACAAGTGGGAATGGGTGACAGTGGGCAGGGAGAAATGGGGAAGTGAGGAAGTGAGCACTGCCAAAAAGCTGAAAAGTGAATACTGCTTGAAGATGAAAAGTGTTCAGTAAGGATTGAGGGGGAAGGAAGGAGAGAGTTGGAAGGGATGAGGGGGGGGGGTATAGAAGGAGAGGGCAGGGTGGGGAAGAAGAGAGAAATGGGTTAAGAGCAGAAGGACTGGGGGGGGGGATAAAGTAAATAAAAATAGTAATAATAATGTTAAGAGACAAAATCAAGATAAGTAAGAACAAAGGGCTGTTATAGAGGAAAGTCAAGGTTTGATATTGATTCCATTTGGGTGGATAGTGCCAAGTTTGTGAATAAGGAGGGACTCTTGTTCTTTACGTCTTATAGAGGAAGATGAATTTTGCCAGACTGGAGCAATCTGCATGTGGGAGATGTTGTGGCCGGAAGAACAGAAATGGTTTGCAATTGGTGTATTGTAACCGAGACGGACTGCTCGTAGGTGTTCTGTGAAACGGTCGTTGAGGGTTCTGTAGGTTTCTCCAACATACAGGAGGCCACAGAAGGAGCAAGAAAGAATGTAAACTACATTGCGGGACTGACAAGTGAAAGGGTGCGTATGGAAATTTTGCCTGAGGGGCCACAGATGGTTGTAGAAGAGTTTAGGTGAGGACAGGTTTTGCATTTGGGTTGCTTGCATGGAGAATTGCCAGGTGGTGAGACTGTGTTTGTGGACAATTTTGAATGCACAAGGAGATCTCTGAGGTTGGTGTCACGTTTGTAGGCAACTAGTGGAGGCTGGGTGAAAATGTGTTTCAGGGAAGGATCAGTCTGCAGAATGTGGTAGTTCTTCATAAGGATGTTTTTGATGGCGAGGTTGTGAGGATGGAAGGTGATAGCAAGAACAGGCCTGTCGTCTGATGAAGTCCCCAGTCAGTTAATTTTCTCATACCCTATTTTTTGCATTCAATGCACATAACATTGCACTTTACCTTTTATGCCATAACCTGTTCCATTTTCATTCCTTTCCTTCCCCTTCGTTGATATCCAACGCTTCGTTCACATTCATTGTAGGACAGTGTGATGGGGACTGCGCCTATCCGTTCCCATTCACTCTTTTGTTTATCATTGTCTTATCTTTCCACTACCGTTGTCCTATCTAAATCTGTCCACAGTTCTGTCGACTTGTTTTAGCCTTTTGCATCAAGCTATTCACGGCGCGGTCCTTCTGTCAATTAAGTTCAGGCCTCGTTATCTTTCGTCTTTTCCTTATCTCTTGCCCATCCATTTCCTTTGCAACTACTTTCAGACATACACATTCCTTTTATTATGTATCTGTTTCTCTCCTTTTTTAGACTCCAATAGTCTCGCTTCTGGCGACTCCCGTACGATTTCATATCTCTACTAGTCCTTTCCAACGCCCCCCTGCTCACACACCATAGCTGTACACATCTGTCTACACACGCTACACACGCGATTTTTACTCTACTATTATTTTATTTGATATTTATTTAATTTGTCTAATATCACCTTTGGGTGAACAGACGTTAAATCAAAGAACAACAACAACAACGCTATGATCCTGCTCTTCTGACTAACACCTATCATTGTATTCTTTGCTTCTTACTTAAGTTCCCAAATCCTTTCGGTTTCTTATTCGTTGTCATATATTCAACCACTTTCTTGGGTGTATTGGTGCACGTAGTGTTTTTCTCTTTGTTTTCTCCACAAGTTTATATCTGTACATATTCTTATTGATTCTCTGACAGATCTTTTTATATCCACTATCATTCTCGTTTCCAACCTCATTTCTATCCTTCTTTTTCCATGTCTCTCCTCAACGTATTTTAGAAAGCCTCCATTACCTATGATGCATTTCATGTTTTAGTCAATTTCTTTTTTGGTCCCTACCTTCGCTCAGGATGTGTCCTCTCTCTAGTTTGAAATCTGCCCATATCCGTTCCTCCCTATTTATGTGGCAGTCCCTCCCTACCCAGTTTCCGTCACATTCATTCAATAACTCGCAACTGACGCTTGATGCAGTGATTCCAGAACATTTTCCATCACTTCCCCTGTTCTAACACAGCCCGCCTTCTATTCCTAACACTTCTCCCAGCGTTGTTACAGGGTCAGTAGTAAGGGGCATACATTCACCTTTTTCCATTTCCCCAGAGGTTGGTTTAAGTATCTTTATCTCTCTATCTGTGCGCTCACATCAACTCATCTTGTTTTGCCCCAAACCACATACCCTCGTTTCCTTCCTCACATTCAAACTAATCATTGACTCTTTTCCCTCGTCATGCATGTCTAAACCTGTTCGTTGCACTTGCGTCTGCACATTCTCTGCTGCTCACTGGTTCCTTTCTATACTTGGATATCACATTCTATTTATGTCGCAACTATTTCCAGGCCCACCAAATTACTTTATCTTCTAGCTATTTCCAGAGCCTTCCTTCCAAAGCTTTCATGTTTCTTGCCGCTCTGCTTTTAACCCACCCAGCTTTTCCTTTTTTTGCTTCTAACATTAACTTAGGTTAAAGAAAGGATACCGCGTCCGTATACATATATATTTTTAAAACATGCATGTGTGCCTGCACTTGTTGGAATATACACATGTTTCTCTTTGTATATACTAAAGTTGTTTCAGCCAACACAATGCATTAATGGGTGTTCAACGCACAGATCTTGCTCTCGTACAAGGGTAAATTCATGATTGGCTGACTGATAAGAACATGTTCATCTTACTCCAAAAATCAAATAAGAAGATGTTAAATAACAGAAAAAGAAGACAAAATTAGCTAAAGAAAATGGAAAGCCGAAAAGAAAAGCATGGAAGGAGAGTGAAAACAAATAGAAAAGTAAAGAAAAAAAGGTCTACGAACAAATGAACAGATTGAGGGAAAATAAAAGAAAATATAAAAGAGAAAATATCTGGCTTCAAAAACGAGAGGGCCGTAATCCATCCTCTATAAACGAGAGATTTAAAGGATGTTGTGGGGAAGTACTCGGACAACGTAAGACCAACGCACCATGACTTGTCAAGTCGACCACGATCTCTGGGGCTACTGACAACCAATCACAGGGATTTCCCTTGCGCCTGATTTTCCATCACAGTGTTGACTTTTTTAAACCTTGCTGAACTGTTTATTCAGACGGAACAGGAGAGTTTCAGTTATCAGGATAGAACAACGGCGATTCATGTTCAATATCATGTTTTGTGTTCAACACACGGGAACAAAAGACAATCTGATAACAAGACATACAGAAGCAAAGAATACACGCGCAACCATTTAGTAAGGATGACGACCATTTTCCTCTGTGTGTGTGTTTGTGTGCATGTGATGTCGAGCCGGTCATCTCCTGCACTCCGGGTGTTAAAAGAAATGTTAAATGACATTACTGATAATGGATCACGGACTCATGGCCTAGCCTCTTTATCCACGCAACAGGCAGATGAGATATTTTCTCAACATTTGCCTGGCTCATCAATCAGCGGAGCCATCGCGGTATTTTACATCAGGTCCAAAACTGGTATCTCAGAGAGAGAGAGAGAGAGGAGAGAGAGAGAGAGAGAGAGAGAGAGAGAGAGAGAGAGAGAGAGAGAGAGCCTTTTCGTGCAAGTGTGAGCCCAAAAAATTATTCGAAAGGACTCGCTCTCTCTGTCTCTGTCTCTGTCTCTGTCTCTGTCTCTGTCTCTCTCTCTCTCTCTCTCTCTCTCTCTCTCTCTCCTGCATCATCCATTTCTTCCAGACATGGTTCCCTCCATCCAACGTTAGCAAAGCTTCCGGAAAGAGACTTGAATAATCCCAGGTGTGTGTGTGTGTGTGTGTGTGTGTGTGTGTGTGTGTGTGTGTGTGTGTGTGTGTGTGTGTGTGTTAGGATCGTTAGTGTTTGGGAGGGCTTGAGAGAGTGTGTGTGTATATATGTCTGTGCATACATACAGGTGTATGCCTTCATGCGAATCTGTGTATGATAGTGTGCCTGTATTTTCATATGGGCATGTTTTATGCGTCTATGTGTTCATGAGTGTGTACGCATGATCCAAATGTGTGCACATTCGTGTTTTGTGTTTACAAATTCGCTCACCACCACCACTATGCATATGCGTATGTTAAATGCGTGGAACGTGCTTTTGGAGACTCAGAGTCTAATTTATGATTGTCTGGCAGACAAGAATAGGTCTGTTTTACCCACCTGCCACACGCCTTTACCGCCCTCCTTCCTTCAAAGAAAAATAGAAATGTCGAAGTAATGGGGATGAACTGAACTCACAAACAAATGAAAGAGAGAAAGTAAAAGAAGACAGAAAAAAAGATTAAGGCAAACAGAAAGGAAGAAAGGACATCAGAGTAACAGGCAGACAGAGGATAAGTTGAAAGTATGAGAGAACGGGAAAGAAAGCTGACCTTCAAAGTGCCGGCAGAAACGAGCGACTAATTCCCAAGAAAGGCAAGATTGAAAGAAAATCGTTGGGGTTACCAGGACTACGCATGGCCAGTGCGCCTTGACCTGTCCACTTGGCATCGATCTCCATGGCTATCGATAACCTGCCACAGGGAGTGTCATTACGCTGTATTCCATCATGCTATTTAGATCTTACACTATGCTGAAGTTACACTTTAGGAGCAGAACAACTTGAATCTACGAGTTCAAACAACAACAGCAACAACAATAATGATGATGATAATAACAATAAATAATAATAATATATAATGATAAAATAATAATAATAATTATTATATTAATAATAATGATAATGATATATTGATAATGATGATGATGATATTGATGATGATGATATCGCCATATAGCAATGTTGTATTATTTCATCAACAACAGGGTTTGACGTGACTCCTACAGACACAAAAGCAGATTCTGCATCAGGCGGAAAAGCACAAAAGTACAGAAACGTTCAGTAAGCTCATGATCAGTGCATGTGTGTCTGTGTTTGCCTAGACGTGCTTGCCAGGCCCATCGCCTCTCCAAGTATTGATTTCAGTTTAGGAATTAAAAGACCATTTAAGTGACGTGATTCATAACGGATCACCAACTCGGGACCAACTGTCTTTCTCCACGCAAAACCCAGATGATGTATTTCATTAGCACATGCCCCGCAGACCCATCGGGAGAGACATGAAAGCTTAGCTTTTCTTTTCTCTTTTCTTTTTTTTTTTTACAACTGGACCCTCTTAACAAAATTGGAGAGAGAGAGAGAGAGAGAGAGAGAGAGAGAGAGAGAGAGAGAGAGAGAGAGAGAGAGAGAGAGAGAGAGCTCTTTCGTAAAAGTATGAGGGAAAAAGAATTATTCAAAAGGAAAGCCTCTGTCTGTCTGTCTGTCTGTCTGTCTGTCTGTCTGTCTGTCTGTCTTCTCTCTCTCTCTCTCTCTCTCTCTCTCTCTCTCTCTCTCTCTGTGTGTGTGTGGCACTCCCAACCTACTCTATCGTCAATTTCTTTCAGAAATGGCGCCCTCCATCCAACGATAGCAAAACGTACAGAAAGAGACATGAATAATTTGAGATGGGTTACGTGGTGTGTGTGTGTGTGTGTGTGTGTGTGTGTGTGTGTGTGTGTGTGTGTGTGTGGTGGTGGTGGTGCGTGCGTGCGTGTGTGCGTATTGTGCGTGTGGTGTGTGTGTGTGTGTGTGTGTGTGTGTGTGTGTGTGTGTGTGCATGCGTGCGAGCGTTCATGGCTGTGCACGTGCATGTGTGTGTGGTGTGTGTGTGTGTGTGTGTGTGTGTGTGTGTGTGTGTGTGTGTGTGTGTGTGTGTGTGTTAGGATAATGAGTGTTTGGGTCAGCATGTGAGTTTGTGTGTGTGCGTGCGTGCGTGTGTGTGTGTGTGTGTGTGTGTGTGTGTGTGTGTGTGTGTGTGTGTGTGTGTGTGTGTGCATACACACAGGCGTATGCCTACATGCAAATCTATGTATGATAGTGTGCCTGTATTTTCAAATAGCGTGTTTTATGCGTCAGCGTGTGTGTGTGTGTGTGTGTGTGTGTGTGTGTGTGTGTGTGTGTGTGTGTTGTGTGTGTGTGTGTGTGTGTGTGTGTGAACGCATGATCCACATATGTGCACATGTTTTGTGTGTACGAATTTGCTTACGGCCACCCCTATGCATATGCGTATGTTTAAATGCATGGATCTTGCTGTTGCTGTCTCAGAGTCCAATTTATGATATCTAACACGCAAGAATAGGTCTGTTTCAGCAGCTTTCCACACGCCTTTACCTCCCTCCTTCCTTCAAAGACAAAGAAAAACATCGATGTAATGGGAAGGAAACGAACACATACATAAAATTGAAAGAGAGAAAGTAAAAAGAAGGCTGGAAGAAAATAAAACGAAAAGAAGAGAAGAAAGGGCACAAGAATAACAGCAGCAAAAGGGGAGAAGTTGAAATCACGAAAGAACGAGAAAGACAGCTGATCTTCAAAGTGCCGAAAGAAATGAAGCGACAGCTCCCGGGAAAGGCAAGACTGAAAGGAAGTCGTTGGGGTTACCAGAACCACGCATGACCAGTGCGCCTTGACCTGTCCATTCCGCATCGATCTCCACGGCTATCGATAACCTGCCCACAGGGATCTTCTTTACGCTGTATTCCATCTTGCTGTTGAGATCTTAAACTCTGCTGAAGTTGTTAGACATTTGGAGCAGAGCGACTTGTACCTCCGAGTTCAA
>CM065715.1:31903890-31908890 GCA_033310375.1 Conus canariensis
ATGCTGCAAGCTCCTGATTAGCCAAAGCAATACATTAATGATTCACCTTCTCATAAAGCCCTGGTCATTTTCATGCTGCAAGCTCCTGATTAGCCAAAGCAATACATTAATGATTCACCTTCTCATAAAGCCCTGGTCATTTTCATGCTGCAAGCTCCTGATTAGCCAAAGCAATACATTAATGATTCACCTTCTCATAAAGCCCTGGTCATTTTCATGCTGCAAGCTCCTGATTAGCCAAAGCAATACATTAATGATTCACCTTCTCATAAAGCCCTGGTCATTTTCATGCTGCAAGCTCCTGATTAGCCAAAGCAATACATTAATGATTCACCTTCTCATAAAGCCCTGGTCATTTTCATGCTGCAAGCTCCTGATTAGCCAAAGCAATACATTAATGATTCACCTTCTCATAAAGCCCTGGTCATTTTCATGCTGCAAGCTCCTGATTAGCCAAAGCAATACATTAATGATTCACCTTCTCATAAAGCCCTGGTCATTTTCATGCTGCAAGCTCCTGATTAGCCAAAGCAATACATTAATGATTCACCTTCTCATAAAGCCCTGGTCATTTTCATGCTGCAAGCTCCTGATTAGCCAAAGCAATACATTAATGATTCACCTTCTCATAAAGCCCTGGTCATTTTCATGCTGCAAGCTCCTGATTAGCCAAAGCAATACATTAATGATTCACCTTCTCATAAAGCCCTGGTCATTTTCATGCTGACTGCAATCAAGAGAGTATTGTTTCAAACGTGTTTAAACTTGTTTGTATGTAACGTATGTCTGAGATATATTTGTCTAAAACTGACCTGTCTCTTTTGTATTGTGCGTTGAATGCGCATTTTTTCGCGACTTGTTTTAGGTGTTGATTTGTATTTTCCCTTGTTTTCAGTGACGCTTCAATCTGTTTCATTCCTTTTCATTACAGAGATTAAGACTCTTAGGACATACGTCATCAGCAACTATATAAGGAGAGGATAGGGAAATTACTGCGACGATTGGAAACTATGGGATTGAAGAAGGAATTCCCATGTCGGACATCCATACAAAAATAGTGACGATTTATTTCTAGAATGTAAATAATCTGATGATTTCAAGAACATAAATAACATATCGAACTTGTGGCATGGTGTATGCCCGGGCGTGGTACGTGTCTTCGAGACATGCAAACACTCCTCGCACAGTCCTTCCTGGTGAAAATTTTGAGAATATACTGAAACACGATCCCAAGGCTCAAATGCCACATTCGACATACTGCTATGTCAGGGATTCAAAACGTTCCTCACCGACACGCACGTTCATATAGGAAAACCCTATAAAGCCTTGCACACATCCCCAAAGCTGGCAATCGACAGTAAGGTCTCCATAGCTTGCATTACAGGACCTCAACGGTGGGGATATTCATGCAGAAAGTGTGAAAAAAAATACCAGAGAGCAAACGCAACAGATCTTTCACATCCTCCCAAGCTCAGCCGAGTCTTTAGATTGATTCCGTCCACGTTTTATCAACCTGTATTCACCATCTTACTTTCAGTCTTGTCTTCCTTCCTTCTTTCATTCCTTCCTTCCTTCTGTTCTTGTTGCCTTCCTCCAGCTGCTGTCTTTCGGGAAGCAGGAGGTGTAGCAATGCTTGTCATGTGGATCACCATTGAAGCGAGAATCGATACACAGTGAGGAGGGACGGGGCTGGGAGGGGGATGTAGAAAGGAGGATGACGGTGGGGGATGGAGAAAGAAGGATGACAGAAGAACGGTGTAGGGTTGGGTAGGGAAGGGGACACGTAACGACTATGGAAGGATGGTAAGCAAAGGGGGTTCTATGTTTGCAATGAAAGAGAGATCTGTAAGTGCGCCAGAGCTTCAAGCCATGACAGTTGTGGTTCGATGAGTGGAAGGCTGAGAACCAGAAGAAATCAGGACTGTGTGTGTGTGTGTGTGTGTGTGTGTGTGTGTGTGTGTGTGTGTGTGTGTGTGTGTGCGCGTGCGTGCGCGCGCGCGCGCGCGCGAGTGCGTGCATGCTTGCGTGCGTGCGTGCGTGTGTGTGTGCGTGCATGCGTGCGTGCGTGATTGTGTGTGTGTGTATGTGTGTGTGCGTGTGTGTGCGGAGAGAGAGAGAGAGAGAGAAAGTAGTGAGGAAAGGACGTGAGAATGGGAAAAAAACATTCTCAATGATTCGATCCCATGCTTTCGTGCAAAGAATCCACCCACATCAAACCCTATCCCCACTACCGTGCGTTCCACTACATCACATCACAGGTCAAAGCGCTTTCATGACAGAAAGGGGGTGGCTGAAATTAGCTCACACGAAGGAGCAGCCATACTCTGAAGACGCACTGAGGCCTGCAGCACTGGTGCCAAATGGTCTCAAAGACCTGGGCTGATGCTGCAATTTGACCGGCTCTCATAAGGGGACAGTGGATACCCTGATAGTGTTACTATCCACTTGTGTAAAGTCATCAGGATTCTAATTCCATGATCAGCTTAAAACCTCTTTATCGTCAGCTATTCCCAGAAGTCCTATGCGTACTAGATTTACAAGGCTGTAACTTGTTAAAACCACAAAGCGAAATATGTCATGTATACACCATGCGAAAGACGACTCAACTATAGCTTATTTCATGTATTTTCGAATGTGAGAAGGCACATAATCGAAAATTCACACATGAATATTCTGAATCACAGCATGCTAGTGGTGCACAAATGTGACTTTGGTGCATGGATTCAGACCCCGATCTTCTGGTTATAACCAGATGCTAAAGCGTTCAGTACATAGATTGGGAGTGCCAGAAAATATACTATGCTGCACGAATGTAGACACTGATGCCTGTGCTGTCGGACATAAAAGTAATCGTGCACACACACACACACGCACGCACGCTCGCACGCACGCACGCACGCACGCACACACACACGCACACACACACACACACGCACACACACACAACACACTAACACGCGCGCATTCCAGAGCTTATAATACTGCTATTTCTGTGATTCAACACACTTCTCATAGACACGAACTCTCAAATAATACAGCCAGAGACAAGCCATGCAAACACCCCGAAATCTGTCAATTCAGAGTAAGACCTCAGTAGCTTGCACTGCTAATCTCAATGGAAGTGATATGCACGTTTAAGGAGGTTTTCAAAATGCCAGAAAGCAGAGGGGATAGATCTTCCACAGTCTGCCACGTTAAGATGAGCCCTTAGATTGAATCGGCGCAGGTTTCGTTAATTTGAATTCCTCATCCTTCTTTTCAGGTTTTCCTTCTTGCTTCCTTTCTTCCTCCTCTTCTAGTTTCCTTTGTTCCATCTGCTATCATTCAGGAGGCAGGAGGTGTAGGGATGCTTGTCATGTGGATGACCATCGAACTGAGAATCAATGCACAGTGACAAGGGATGGGGATCGGAGGTGGATGGAGAAAGGCAGATGGCGGAAGGAGGTTGTAAGACAGGCTAGGGAAGGGGGTACGTGCAGAATATGGAAGGGGGTGGAGCAGAGAGTTCTTTTTTTTTTTTTTTCAATTAGAAGGAGGTCTGCAAGTCGCCACAACTTCACTTCGTTGCCATGATCGTTGTGGTTCAGTGGGGCGGAAGATTGAGAACCAAAAGAAATCAGTGCTGATCACACACACACACACACACACACACACACACACACACACACACACACACACACACACACACACACACACACACACACACACACACACACACAACACATGCACACACACACACACACACACACACACACACACACTCACACACGCACACACACACACACACACACACACACACACACACACACACACACACACACACACACACACACACACACAAATAAATGCATAGACACACAAAAACAGAGACACAGAGACAGACAGACAGACAGACACACACACACACACACACACACACACACACACACACACACACACACACACACACACACACACACACACACACACACACACACACACACACACACACACACACACACACACACACCAAAACATGCATCCACTCGATCAGGCACAAGCTGAAATCACAAGCATAATCATGCGTGAAATCTGAATCAGGAAATATACTCTACATACACATAACATACGCACGTAGGCATATACAAATGCACACGTACATATCATCTATGCAAAGCAGAGTGTGTCCCTAAACGAAGGGAATTTAAAGAACACGTTGAATGAAATGCATTGGGGAGTTGTTTGCACCATTGATTAAAAGTCTGTTTACATTGAAGCAGTTTGATTAACTGATTTTTGTTTTCAGCAACAGTAATGTAGATCGTAATTGGAACGCTTGTAACATGTTGAATGGCGCCTACCATCAGCACACAGGCTGAAAACTTGTGATAATGGAAATACGGGCCGACACTTCGAGAAAGAAAGTGGATACAATCATCCTTTCCACACACACTCTCTCTAGGTGCATGTCTGCCTTCCTACATGGAGTTGTCAGTCCTTACCTCTACACCCTCTCCCCCGCCCTCCCTCTGTGTCAGTGTGTGTGTGTGTGTGTGGTGTGTGTGTGTGTGTGTGTGTGTGTGTGTGTGTGTGCATGTGCGTGCGTGCGCGCGCGCGCGCGCGCGCGCGTGTGTGTGTGTGTGTGTGTGTGTGTGTGTGTGTGCGCGTGCGTGTGTGTGTGTGCGTTTGTTTGTGTGTGTGTGTGTGTGTGTGTGTGAGAGAGAGAGAGAGAGAGAGAGAGAGAGAGAGAGAGAGAGAGAGAGAGATTTTTTTACAGTCTGTTGCACTGGCTAGAGCATTTTCACTTTCTCTGATGACTGCGTAATAGGTAGTCAAGAAAACATATTAAACATCTGAGTTTTCCGAATAAACTGCAAAAGCTTAAGATTTAAAAAATGATAAAAGAGCAGTAATATCTTCCATTCATGTAAATTGCACTAAGTAAAAACTGTTTCATTACGTTGTGACGTTCGACTTTGGGAACGATGGCATCAACATAACCTCTTTGTAACAGACCTGGT
>CM065715.1:31913890-31921390 GCA_033310375.1 Conus canariensis
CACCCTCGGGAAAGAAATTGGAGATAACATTCATTCCTACACCTTCTGCATGCGTGTGTGCCCCTCTAAATGTATATGTCATTATGCCTCCTTCTACCACCACCGTTCCATCCCCTATGCCACCTCTCCTCTCTCTCTCTCTCTCTCTCTCTCTCTCTCTCTCTCTCTCTCTCTCTCTCTCTCTCTCTCAAAAAGGTTCACATCTGATAAAGAAAATGACATGTCCAGTTAGTGGGAACAAGTAAAAAAAAAGTGAAAGTAGTTTCTTTCATGTCTACTGCACACACACTTTCTTGGAATGATGTCAGAGGGCATTCCAGTCTCATTAAAGACTGCATAATATATAGTTAAGAAGAATGATGTCAGAGGGCATTCCAGTCTCATTAAAGACTGCATAATATATAGTTAAGAAGAATGATGTCAGAGGGCATTCCAGTCTCATTACAGACTGCATAATATATAGTTAAGAAGAATGATGTCAGAGGGCATTCCAGTCTCATTACAGACTGCATAATATATAGTTAAGAAGAATGATGTCAGAGGGCATTCCAGTCTCATTACAGACTGCATAATATATAGTTAAGAAGAATGATGTCAGAGGGCATTCCAGTCTCATTACAGACTGCATAATATATAGTTAAGAAGAATGATGTCAGAGGGCATTCCAGTCTCATTACAGACTGCATAATATATAGTTAAGAAGAATGATGTCAGAGGGCATTCCAGTCTCATTAAAGACTGCATAATATATAGTTAAGAAGAATGATGTCAGAGGGCATTCCAGTCTCATTACAGACTGCATAATATATAGTTAAGAAGAATGATGTCAGAGGGCATTCCAGTCTCATTACAGACTGCATAATATATAGTTAAGAAGAATGATGTCAGAGGGCATTCCAGTCTCATTAAAGACTGCACAATATATAGTTAAGAAGAATGATGTCAGAGGGCATTCCAGTCTCATTAAAGACTGCATAATATATAGTTAAGAAGAATGATGTCAGAGGGCATTCCAGTCTCATTAAAGACTGCATAATATATAGTTAAGAAGAATGATGTCAGAGGGCATTCCAGTCTCATTACAGACTGCATAATATATAGTTAAGAAGAATGATGTCAGAGGGCATTCCAGTCTCATTACAGACTGCATAATATATAGTTAAGAAGAATGATGTCAGAGGGCATTCCAGTCTCATTACAGACTGCATAATATATAGTTAAGAAGAATGATGTCAGAGGGCATTCCAGTCTCATTACAGACTGCATAATATATAGTTAAGAAGAATGATGTCAGAGGGCATTCCAGTCTCATTAAAGACTGCATAATATATAGTTAAGAAGAATGATGTCAGAGGGCATTCCAGTCTCATTACAGACTGCATAATATATAGTTAAGAAGAATGATGTCAGAGGGCATTCCAGTCTCATTACAGACTGCATAATATATAGTTAAGAAGAATGATGTCAGAGGGCATTCCAGTCTCATTACAGACTGCATAATATATAGTTAAGAAGAATGATGTCAGAGGGCATTCCAGTCTCATTACAGACTGCATAATATATAGTTAAGAAGAATGATGTCAGAGGGCATTCCAGTCTCATTACAGACTGCATAATATATAGTTAAGAAGAATGATGTCAGAGGGCATTCCAGTCTCATTACAGACTGCATAATATATAGTTAAGAAGAATGATGTCAGAGGGCATTCCAGTCTCATTACAGACTGCATAATATATAGTTAAGAAAATGATGTCAGAGGGCATTCCAGTCTCATTACAGACTGCATAATATATAGTTAAGAAGAATGATGTCAGAGGGCATTCCAGTCTCATTAAAGACTGCATAATATATAGTTAAGAAGAATGATGTCAGAGGGCATTCCAGTCTCATTACAGACTGCATAATATATAGTTAAGAAGAATGATGTCAGAGGGCATTCCAGTCTCATTAAAGACTGCATAATATATAGTTAAGAAGAATGATGTCAGAGGGCATTCCAGTCTCATTAAAGACTGCATAATATATAGTTAAGAAGAATGATGTCAGAGGGCATTCCAGTCTCATTACAGACTGCATAATATATAGTTAAGAAGAATGATGTCAGAGGGCATTCCAGTCTCATTAAAGACTGCACAATATATAGTTAAGAAGAATGATGTCAGAGGGCATTCCAGTCTCATTACAGACTGCATAATATATAGTTAAGAAGAATGATGTCAGAGGGCATTCCAGTCTCATTACAGACTGCATAATATATAGTTAAGAAGAATGATGTCAGAGGGCATTCCAGTCTCATTACAGACTGCATAATATATAGTTAAGAAGAATGATGTCAGAGGGCATTCCAGTCTCATTACAGACTGCATAATATATAGTTAAGAAGAATGATGTCAGAGGGCATTCCAGTCTCATTACAGACTGCATAATATATAGTTAAGAAGAATGATGTCAGAGGGCATTCCAGTCTCATTAAAGACTGCATAATATATAGTTAAGAAGAATGATGTCAGAGGGCATTCCAGTCTCATTACAGACTGCATAATATATAGTTAAGAAGAATTATGTCAGAGGGCATTCCAGTCTCATTAAAGACTGCATAATATATAGTTAAGAAGAATTATGAAAACTGAATTCATCGAATTCATTGCAAAGGCTTCTGGCTGAAGAAAAAACAACAACAAACAAACAAGAACAGTAATACAATTAGCAATGAAATTCTGTCAGTGTCAACTGTACAATCATTATTAACGTTATTAAGCTGTGCAAACCAACTTTTGGAATTATGATATTAATAAATCGGCTTATCATAAAGACCAGGTCATTCTCCCTAAGACTGCGACCAGGGAAGTATTGTTTCAAACGTAAGAAGATATGTAGTCCAAAATTCACATGTCTGCGTTGTGCATTACATAAGTTGTACTTTGCACCTTGTGTGTTCTGTGTGCTCATTTGTATTTTCCCCTGTGTTCAGAAATGCTGTAATCTATTTCACTCTCTTTCATTACAGAGATCAAAACTGTGAGACATAGCATCCATGATAAGAAACATTGGGACAGAATGGGGGAAAATAACTAGGCTGAGACACTGAAAAAAAAAGGACATTATTGGACTGAAAAAGGGATTCCAATCCCGGATATCCATTTAGTGACACTGGAATTTTACAATAGGAAAGAGATTAAGATTCAAAGAACAAAAATTACTGAACTTGGGATAAAATGAGTTCCCGTGCATGATTCGTGTGAAACACTGAGACACACAAACACTTCACGCACTGCCCGTCCTCATGGTGAGAACTTCAAGAAAATTCAGGAGCATGATTCCAGGGCTCAGACGCCACACTACTGCTATTTCTGGGATTCTCATCGACAGGAACTTTCAAACAGTGTGGCCCCAGACAAGCCATGCAAACACTTCTAAAGCTGTCAATCCAGAGTAAGACCTCCTTAGCCTACATTAGTGAACCTTAGCGGAGGGGATATTCCCGCACAAGGACGAGTAAAAAAAAAAAGGGGGTACCAAAGAACAGAGGCAATAGATCTGTCACACCCTCCCAAGCTCAGCCGGCCTGCGGATTTATTCAGACCAAGTTTCGTCAACCTGTTTTCCCTATCCTTATTTCCAGCGTTTCTTTCTCTCCTTCCTTTATTCTGTTCTTGTTTCCTTCCTCCAGCGTCTGTCTTTCAGCCGGGAGCCGGAATAGCTCAGTTGGTAGAGCGCTGGACTCGTAATCTTGGTGATCCTGGGGTTGCGGGTTCGAACCTCCGCCGGGGGCGTTTCGGTACAGGGGGATTTTTCCCTCGGAGTTAACATTGGTTCTGACTCCATTTCCCATAGTCCTTCGAATGAGACTAAACCGAGGTTCCGTGTGTGAACGCACGCATAACATCTTGCACACACGTAAAATCCCATCACCAACTTTCGGAAGAGTAGGCCAGTTTGGCCGTTGGTATGGATGACACGTTACACATAGCATGCACCCTGCGTGAGAAATGGAAAGAATGAAGGAAGTAAGGAAAATGAGTGATCGATATTGAACGATATTGACTGGATGACACGGGAAACGACTGAATGAAGCGCCAGCTGGCAGCTCTTCAGTCGGCACTACCCAGGTAGGCAGCCCGTTGTGTAAACGAGTGTTGATTGTAAAGCGCTTAGAGCTTGGTCTCTAGCCGAGAATAGGCGCTATGTAAGTATTCATTATTATTATTATTATTATTTCAGGAGGCTGGAGGTTTTAGGATGCTTGTAGTGCGGATCACCATTGAACCGAGAGTCATTACACAGTGAGGGGGGACGGGGCTGGGTGGGGGATGGAGAAAGGGAGATGAGGGGAGTGTGGTGTGATATGGGGTATGGAAGGGGGCACATAAACGAATATGAAAGACAGGCGAGCAGAGGAGTTCTATTTTTTCAATTAGAAAGAGGTCTGCATGTCGCCAGAACTTCGTGCCATGACCGTTGTGGTTCGGTGGTGTGGAAGATTGAAAACCAGGAGAAACCAGGGCTCTGTATTTTGTATGTTGTATTTGTATGTGTGCATGAGTACATACGTGCATACGTGCGTGCGAGTGAGTGAGTGAGTGAGTGAGAGAGAGAGAGAGAGAGAGAGAGAGAGAGAGAGAGAGAGGTGTGTGTGTGTGTGTGTGTGTGTGTGTGTGTGTGTGTGTGTGTGTGTGTGTGTGTGTGTGTGTGCGTGCATGTGTGTGTATGTGAGAGAGAGAGAGAGAGAGAGAGAGAGAGAGAGAGAGAGGAGAGAGAGAGAGAGAGAGAGAGAGAGAGAGGAGCAGAAGGAGAAGGAGGAGGAGGACGGGAAAAAACATAATAAATTCGATCCCATCCTTCGATATAAAGAATCCGCTCACACCACATCCTTTCCACACTTCCATGCATTTCTCCACAGCATACAGCACAGTTCAAAGAGCAGTAATATGACAGAAATGAAATGACTGAAATCAGCTCACATGAAGGTGCAGCCACGCTCAAAGAATGCATGGAGAGCTAGACTTGCAATGTTGGTGCCAACTGGCCTCAAAGGTATGGGATGGATTCTTGTAGAACTGTTACTGGAACTGAAGCCCGAGCAGCTAACACGAGGAGATTGTGAATACACTGACAGTGCTTCTATCTGCTTATGCAAATCTGTCAGATTTCTAATTCTGCTATCAGTAGCCATCAACCCATCAACGCCACCTCTTCCCCGAATTCCAGAGGTGTACTAGAAACTTTTGAACCACAGAATCTATTGCTGTCAATATCTGTATCATGTAAAAAATGATACAACAATAGTTTATGCTGTGTACTATTCATACATGAGAGGATACCTAAAATGCACATATAAATACTACAATTCGCAGCATGCTCGTGGTGCACCAATAAAACGTTGGCGCATGGGTTCAGGTCAGATCTTCTGATTAGAGCCAGCAGCTAAAACGTCAGTACGTAAACTGGAATTGCGAGAGAATGCGCAGTGCTACCCAAATGTTTGAAGACGCTGACGCGTGTGCTGTCTTACATAGAACTGATGGAGTATGCATATATTCTTTGCATCTTGCATTTGTTCTCAAATGCACACACGCGCACAAGCACTTACATGCAGTGACATGGACACACAGACGCGTGCGCACGCGCGCGCGCGCACACACACACACACATACACACTCCCGCACACACACACACATACATACACAAACACGCGCGTGCGCGCTCACACACACGCACGTTCACACGCACGCACGCCGCACACGCACTCACACACACACACACACACACACACACACACACACACACACACACACACACACACACGCATCCATTTCCACAGGGATAATCTAAGATCACATGTGTGATCACGTCTGCAGTCTCTGAATTACGGAATACACTCAACATACACACAACATACACACATAAACCTACACAGACATTTCATTTTTGCAAAACAAAGTGTTCCCACTAAAGGAGAAAATTCAAAGAGGACATTGAAAATAATGCATCGGGGAGTTGTTCACACCAAAGCTTAATTAAAGGTGTGATTAAATTTCAGTATTTTACTGGGTTGACATTTTTTCACGTAAAAAAAGTAATATGGATCGGACTGGGAACTTTTGTACGATGTTTCTATACCATAAAGTGTCACCATAGAGGTTCAAAAGTTGTGATAGTGCAAAAATGGGCCGAACGAGATTGGAAATATCATTCATTCCCGCTCTTTCTCTGTATGCATATGTGCCTTCCAGTCAGTAGATGACTTCTCCTACCCCCACCACTCCATTTCCCCAACCCCCCCTCCCCCTCCCCGCCCCCAAACATGTCTCGCTCTGTCCCTCTTCAGTGTCAGAAGCTGAAGGACATTCAGTGGCATGATCCAGGGCTCAGATGCCCCACTCATAATACTGTCATTGCTGAGATTCAAAACGCTTCTCATCAACACGAACGTTCGACTAGTCAGGCCCCAAACAAGCCACGCAAACATCCCTAAATCTGTCAATCCAGAGTAAGACCTCCATAGCGTGCATTACTGAACCTCAACGGAACGGATATTCACGCACAAGGAGGTTTCAGAAATGCCAGAGAGAAGAGGCAATAGATTTTTTCACATCCTCCCAAGCCCAGCCGAGCCTTTGGATTGATGTAGCCCAGGTTTTGTTCATCTTTCTTCCTCATCCTTACGTCCAGGCTTTCTTTCATTCTTCCTTCCTTCCACCCTTCCTTCCTTCCGGCCTTCTTTCCTTTCCTGTCTTTCGGAAAGCATGATGTGTCAGGATGCTTGTCATACGGATTGAGAACCGAGAATCGATACACGGTGAGGAGCAATGGGGCTTGGTGGATAACTGGAAAAAAGGAGATGACGAGAGGGGGGTGGGGGGGTGGGTTTATAAACTGGGGGTAGAGAAGGGGGTGTATAAAGAATATGAAAGGCGGGTGAGCAGAGTTCTATTTTTGCAATTAGAACGAGGTCTGAATGTCGCCAGAACTTCGTGCCATGATGGTTGTGGTTCGGTGGAGTGGATGACGGTGAACCTGGAGAAATCAGCACTGTGTGTGTGTGTGTGTGTGTGTGTGTGTGTGTGTGTGTGTGTGTGTGTGTGTGTGCATATGTGTGTGTGTTTGTGCATATGTGTGTGTTTGTGCATATGTGTGTGTGCGTGTTAGTATGTGTGTTTATGTGTGTGTGTGTGTGTGTGTGTGTGTGTGTGTGTGTGTTTGTGTACACTAATGTGTGTATGTGTGTACACTAATGTGTGTGTGTATGTGTGTGTGTATGTGTGTGTACTAATGTGTGTGTGTATACACTAATGTGTGTATGTGTATATATGTGTGCGTGCACGCGCGCGCGCGCGCGCGCGTGTGTGTGTGTGTGTGTGTGTACATTAAGGTGTGTGTGTGTGTGTGTGTGTGTGTGTGTGTGTGTGTGTGTGTGTGTGTGTGTGTGTGTGCTCTATGACTAATCAAAGAACATTGTTTTGGTTGAAGATGCCCTTGTCTCCCATGGTGCAAGAAAA
>CM065715.1:31933890-31946390 GCA_033310375.1 Conus canariensis
TTTTTGTGGACATTAACGATCAATCTGTTGTAAATCCTGTGCAGTGTGGTCTTGAATCTGAACAGATGTCCAGTGGCATAGATGGATAAGTCCGCATACGGTGACACCTCCTTGATGAAACTGAAACTGAAACGGACACGAACGTTCCTTATTTGGTCTATTGCAGTTCATTGTTGTGACTTTCACATTTCATTATTGTGTCCATGAGAGCTCATTGTATAGGCCATTAGAGTCCGTTATAATGTTCATGAGAGTTCATGGTGTGGTTAGGAGAAGTCGTTACTGTGGTCGTTGAAGTTCGTTACCATTGCTATGAGATTTAGTTTTTGTGGCCATGAAATTTTGCTATTGTGGTGGCCATGAGAGTTCATTACTATGATGTGAGAATTCATTGTGGCCATGAGAGTTCATTACTATGATGTGAGAATTCATTGTGGCCATGAGAGTTCATTACTATGACGTGAGAATTCATTGTGGCCATGAGAGTTCATTACTATGATGTGAGAATTCATTGTGGCCATGAGAGTTCATTGCTATGACGTGAGAATTCATTGTGGCCATGAGAGTTCATTACTATGGCGTGAGAATTCATTGTGGCCATGAGAGTTCATTACTATGATGTGAGAATTCATTGTGGCCATGAGAGTTCATTACTATGACGTGAGAATTCATTGTGGCCATGAGAGTTTGTTACTGTGGCAATTAGTATCCATCACTGTGGCCGTTACAGTTCATCACTGAGGCCATGAGAGTTAATTATTTTGGCCTTTTAGAGTTCATCATTGTGACCATGAGAGTTCATCATTATGGCTACGAGAGTTCATACTTATGATTGTTAGATCTGGGCACTCTAGCCATTGGAATTCGTGGTCATGGGCATGATCATTTGTGATTATCGCCGTAACAATTCGCTGATATGGTCATGAGTTTTGGTAACCTTGTGAGTTCGTGTCTTTGACCAGGAGAATTCTTTATTGTTGTCTTGAGGGTTATTCATTGTCGTCATTAGTTTATGTTACTGTGGCCATGGGAAGTTTTTTTTTCCCGTGAGAGTTTCTGTTTTCATTGCAGCCGTGAGAGTTCTTGATTGTGGCAGTGAGAGTAAGTTATCATAGCAATGAGAGTTCAGTCTTATGGGTATGATAACTTGTTTGTGTGGCCGTGAGTGTTGATTACTGTGATCGTGAGGGTTCATCGACTGGAGACGAGAGCTCATTACTGTAGCAGTGAGATTTTGTTGTTATAGCCATGACAGTCTGTTGCTGTGGATATGAACATAGATGATCGTCGCCGGGACAGAGAGCCGTCAAAAGTGTTCAGACTGTTCTGACTGGTAGGTTTGTTCTAACCCTTTTTTATTTTCTTCTTTTCTTTAATTAATGTCAGATCTAATGAAAGAGACCATATCTGAGGTCTGACAATACCTATTGTCGTCCCGGTGAAAGCAGCGCAGAATTTTTCTGGGGAGTGGCTTCAAGACGATCTGGCACCAATAGCTCACAATGGAGTGGTGATTCTGAAGATGCGACTGTTGCGATGGTAAACGGTTCTGGCAGTGAAGGGGCAGTATGACTAGAGAGGGGGGGGGGGGGGAGGGGAGGGGGAGAAATATAAAGGAGAGGAATGAGAGGCGAAGGGTGAAGGTAGGGGGTGGGGTGGAAATGAGGGAAGAGGGAAGGGGATGGGGTGGGAAGCGACAAAACGTGCGGCTTGAGAGTGACGCGAATGAAAAGACCGGGAAGATGGGACCTAAAGAGACTACTGTTGTGCAGACCCATGATGGGGCTCCAGACTGTGGAAGGAGAAAGGTGAAGGTCATGGGGCCGGGGATCCCCTCCGTCAGCGACAATCAACAACGACAATGGTGGCTGGAGAATCGCTTTGCTGGTGCCAGTTTGAACTGAGAGAGAGAGAGAGAGAGAGAGAGAGGAGAGAGAGAGAGAGAGAGAGGAGGGGTGTGTGTGTGTGTGTGTGTGTGTGTGTGTGTGTGTGTGTGTGTGTGTGTGTGTGCGGTGTGTGTCTGTGTCGGTGTGTATTTGTACGCATGTGTGTGTGTGTGTGTGTGTGTGTGTGTGTGTGTGTGTGTGTGTGTGTGTGTGTGGAGGGGGGGGGGGTGTTCACTGATTGCTTCTTTTTTGTTACAATCATCTCCTGCTGAATACCATCAGAATATCATTACGGTGCATACTGTGATGTGTGTGTCTCGGTATGAATGTACGTGAATATACATGTGTGTGTGTGTGTGTGTGTGTGTGTGTGTGTGTGTGTGTGTGTGTGTGTGTGTGTGTGTGTGTGTGTGCACAGTTCTCTTGAAAACAGCAACAAGTGTGTATTCTATAAAAGTGTAAAGACTGTCTTTGGAAAAGAACATTATATTTCTACCTTACCAGATATTTATGTTATATCTTTATTTAAATTTAGATGTAGTAACCATAAATTGCAAACTGAAATTGGAAGACACCATAATGTTCTAAGAGAGCTGCGTATTTGTCGTAACTGTGAAATGGGTGAAATTGGAGATGAATTTCATTGCATCATGGAATGTCCAAAATATAATGAACTTCATGAAAAATTCATCCCTAAAAAAATATCTAAAACCAAAGTCTGTTTTCAACTTTTGTAATTTATTTCAAAAAGGAAGACGCATTTGTTTGAATATTAGTAAGTTTCTAAAAAATGGGAAGATTGTTTAATGAGATCATTACAGTTCACCAGAATTCAGCATTTCGCAACTATGTTCACACATTTTTCTGAGTGAGTTTCGTATTTCTCTTTGTTACATTTGTATCCTCCATGCCCCAACAGGGGTCAAATGATTAAATTTGAATTGATTTGAATTGAATTGAATTGTGTGTGTGCGTGCGTGCGTGCGTGCGTGTGTGTGTGTGTGTGTGTGTGTGTGTGTGTGTGTGTAAGTTTGTGGATGTGTGTATGTGTGTTTGTGTGTGTGTGGCTGTGTGTATGCGTCTGCATATGTATGTCTGCATATTAGAGAGAAATAAAGTGACAAACAGACAGACAAGAGAGACAGACAGACAGAGAAGAGAGAGAGAGAGGAGAGAGAGAGAGAGAGAGAGAGAGAGAGAGAGAGAGAGAGAGAGAGAGAGAGAAACAGTTATGTCAACAAAAGGATGGAGCCGAAAGGATTACCGAGCCTACCCCCGAGGACAAGCATAACGAATAACGATCAGTGTGGAGAAGTGTGAATGAGACCAGCAGAGAGAACACTGAGCAGTGATGCGACACTTTGCGTACGCCCAAGACATCTTCACACACACACTGGAAGAATGAGGGTGAAGTATGCTGCTTTAGTTCGTAACGAACCCTCCGCCCTCCGCGCCTCCTTCCCCTCCCCTTCTCCTCCGCGCCCCCCCCCCCCTTCCCCCCTACCCCCCCCCCCCCCACCCTCAACTATCCATCCGTAAACAGTTTGTCCACGCCGTTCCAATCCGACTTGATGAATGAGATCAGCATGATATGTCTGAGGAAGAGGAAAGTCTGGCCAACTTTGGTTTTGCTTTTGCTCTTGGACGTACGTCATGTCCTTACTGTGGCCACTGCCTAAACAGAAAACAACGCGTTCGATTTGCCCGAGAGAGAAGAGAGAGAGAGAGAGAGAGAGAGAGAGAGAGAGAGAGAGAGAGAGCTCAATGAGTTCCATAAAGGTAGCGCAGTGTTGACCGAAGCTTCCTAACCGAACACTCTCATCCCTCACGTTTGGGAATGACTACTTCTGATAAAAAAAAAAAAAAAGCTGACACAGGTCTCTTATGCAGAGACGGATAAAGGCCTCGGTGTACACGATTGTGATGATGATGATAATAATGATGATTATGATGACGTCGACGACGATGATGACAATGATGATGACGATGAAGAGGGGGAGGAGGAGGAGGAGGAGGAGCGGAATGAGGAGGACACGGAGGAGAAGGAGGTTGATGAAAACAACAAAAACAAAAACAACAACGACGACGACAACACTAATGATAACAACAACAACAACAATCATCATCATCATCATCATCATCATGACGACGACGACGACGACGACGACGATGATGATGATGATGAACATGATGATGATGATGGTGATGATGGTGAGGATGATGAGGATCATCATCAGCATCATCATGATTATTATCGTTATGATGCTGATGACGATGATGATCCTCCTCATCCTCACTATCATCATCTCATCATCATCATCATCATCATCATCATCATCATCATGTATAAGACACTGAGGGTACGTGTGTGAAAAAACACAGGAGATACAATAATTCATGATGATGATGATGACAATGATAATGAGGATGGTTAGGATGATGAGGATCATCATCATCATCATCATCATCATCATCATCATCATCATCATCGTCATGATTATTATTGTTATATTGATGATGATGATGATGATGATGATCCTCACCATCCTCATTATCATTGTCATCATCATCATCATCATGAATTATTGTATCTCCTGTGTTTTTTCATACACGTACGCTCAGTGTCTTATACATACATACGACTCAAACGCATGCATGCATGCATGGAGAGAGACAGAGCGAGAGAGAGAGAGAGAGAGAGAGAGAGAGAGAGAGAGAAGAAGAAGAGACAGACAGACAGACAGACAGACAGACAGACAGACAGAGAACGAAAAAAGAGAGGGGAAGAACAGCGGGATAAATAGCTGTAAAACGAAGAAGAGGACGAGAAAGAAAAAAAAAAGAGAACAAAATAAATGAATAAAAGGAGCTAGCTAGCAAAAAGAAAGAAGACAGAAAACTGTGGAGTAAAATTCAACCGCTGAAAAAAAGATGGGTCTGGGCCTGAAGAGTGGAAAGATGCGTGACAAGCTGAATGGTCCGACACAGTCAGAAAGCTGATTTGAAAGGGAAAGCGCCAGATAGGAGGAGGAACTGTTTGTCATCACAAAGCGACAACATGATTGTCTCAACCGTTCGAGCCCCTGACGGGTATGCTAACTAACCATTGCCACGTCCAGCAGATTTGGTTAAGTCACCGTCACACTAGGCAACTCTCGCGCTCCAGCGCTTGCCTGTGTTTGTGTTAATGTGTGTGTGTGTGTGTGTGTGTGTGTGTGTGTGTGTGTGTGTGTGTGTGTGTGTGTGTGTGTGTGTGTGTGTCCTTCATTTAACGTCTATCCACTATTCGTGATATTAGACAAAAAAAAAAAAAAAAAAAGAATGTGTACGGAAGTAATTGCGAGCATGCACATAATATGTGTATGTGTATATGTATGGGTGCACGTGCACGCGAATGTGTGTGTGCGTGTGAGTGTGTGCGCGCGCGCGTGTGCGTGTGTGTGTGTGTGTGTGCGTGTGTGTGTGAGTATGTGTGCCTGTGTGTGTAGTGAGAGAGTTGTGGATGTGTAAGTGTGTGAATATCTTTACACAAGTCATAAGTGAAGATTAACATGAAACAAAATACTTATAACCAACAACTAACTTATCAATTAAAGTCAAAACGGATGACAGTACTAAAGAAAAAAGGAAAAAAAAGGAAAAAAAGAATAAACAAACAAACAAAATCCTTTGCTCCCCCCCCCCCCATTTTATCCACCCCACCCCCTTCCTTTCTTATCCCCCGCAAATAAAGTTAATAAAAATATTATAAGTATTTTCCAATAGGGGTGCGCTCTAAGTGTACAAAGAATTCGTACGTTAAAGCTGGTGACTGAAAAATGGCCTGCACAGTATTTTGCTTCAATACTGGAATGATTTTTTTCATATCATTGCATGAAACAATATGAATTGGAGTAATTTTGTTTCCACATACGCAAACTACGTTTTTTACATATTTTGTTTTAAATGCATTAAGTTTCCACCTGTGCATTAATGAGAGTAATTTTCTATTAAGATTAAAATTCTCTTTGATTCTTTTAATATCAAACTGTTCTTTATAGACGTGATCTACCATACTATATTCAAAAGCTTTCCAGATATGCGACTTAACTAAGTTACACTGTTCATGTACTGATAAGGGGAAATCAAACAGTTCTGAACCAAAACTATTTTTGGCTCCACGTTTAGCTGCCCTGTCTACTTTTTCATTATAATGAAAAGAACAATGTGAAGGAATCCAACAAAAAACTACATGGGTTCCTCTTGCAATCAACATGTGTATCATACAAATTATCTCTATGACCATTTCAGGTCTTGTGTGCAATTGAGAAACTTTTAATGCCTGAAGAGCTGATTTAGAATCAACACAGAACAGAATTTGAAATATTGTTTTTGGAAAGTTTAAAAGATAATTTAAAGCCAGGAGTATCGCTGTTAACTCTGCTGTAAATATCGATTTGTTAATTCCGATATAAAATGATTTCTCTACTCTTAAGTCTGGTATTAAGAATGCACAACCTGTTTGTTTATCAATGCACGAACCGTCTGTGTATATTTTCAAATAATTTGAATAGTTCTTTTCAATATGGCATTTGATACAGCTTGCTAACATGTTTATGTTTTCATCTTTTTTCATATTAGTATGTTCAATATCAAAATGTGCTTTATTAAGCTCCCATGGTGGTATAGGAGAAAATAACGGTCTAATGGATAGAGCATCGTTATCGATTGAAACTCCAGAATCAGTAATACTTTTTGACGTGTACGTTGCCAGTGTTTTTTGAGAAGCTATAGATTTTGCTCTTTTAGGAAAATCAATATCTGACCTCATTTTTATTTCAGATCTAATGTGCGTTTTATTAGTTGTACTCTTGATAACAAGTTTACAACACGCTAACTCTCTGTATTCATCTAAGGGAAGCATCTGCGCTTCATAATACGTACGAGAAGATGATGCATGCACCGGAAGGCCAAGTGCTAATTTCAATGCCTTGCATTCAATACTTTCAAGCTTTTTCAATAGGTATTTGGGAGCGCTAAAGATTACTTCTTGGGCATATGTTATTTTCGACCTCATTAAAGATTTACATAGAGGTATCAATGTAGATGAATTCTGTCCCCATTTTTCTTTAGAAATAATTTTAAGGAAATTTAATATTTTCCTCGCCTTTGTTAATAAGTATTCAATATGAGCGTTCCATGATAGTTTAGATGTGAAATGGACTCCTAGGAATTTAACTTCTGTCACGTATTTAAGAGGTGTTTCGCCCAATGTAAAAACAGGCAGTTTTTCTGGATTATTGCCACTATTGAAAAGAATTATATTTGTTTTTTCAACAGATAAGTTCAATCCATTTAACTTCATGTATTCCGACATCCTATTTAGTTCGTCTTGATAGATCTTTCTGATGAAACTTATATCACGCTGTGGAGTTTTCTTTTTAAGAGTTACTTCCTCCACATGCAAATGTCGTCTGCATATTGAACGAGAACTACCTTTTTAGATAACTTATTTGGCAAATCATACAATAGCAATGAGAAAAGAAGCGGTGCTAACACTGACCCTTGTGGGATTCCCATTGACAGAGTTCTACTGGTGGAATATGATTTTCCTACTCTTGTTTGTATTACCCTATCTTTCAGAAAGCATTTAACATAATTGTATACATTTCCTGATAGTCCAATATTTTTAAGTTTGTTTAATAGCTGTGAATGCCACACTTGATCGTAAGCCTTGGTTATGTCAAAAAATGTAGCCAGGACACATTTACGTCTTGCAAATTGTTTCTTTATATTTGTTGATAATTTCACTAATATTTCTGTAGTAGATCTCCCTTTACGAAAGCCAGCTTGATTAGTAGGAATGATGTCATTTTTTTCGCAGTAATATGCTAGTCTATTCAAAACAATTCTTTCTGATAGTTTACAGACGTGTGATGTTAATGCTATAGGTCTGTAATTTTTAGGATCACTAGAAGACTTTCCTTGTTTATGAACTGGTACAACAATTGTCTGTTTCCATATTTTGGGCATGTCGCTACTATTCCAGCAAGTACTTAGCAAAGCATGAAGAAAAACTACAAGATTTTCAGGTAAATTCTTTAGCATCTGATTAGATATTGCATCTAAACCAACTGATGATTTCCGTATCGGAATGGCTCTAATGGCTTCTTTTACTTCATATACAGTTATAGGAGCATTAATGTTTATGCTATTATCAGGTGGTGGATCATCATATGTTATATTACTTTCTTCTTTTTCTCTGTAAGTTCGGTCAGTATTCGTTAGACCCTCAGGACGGCTGACTTCAGCGAATAAGTTTACAAAAACTTCTGCTTTCTCTTTAGTAGTGGGCAGATTGTTGTTATCTATTTTTATGGGATACTGTGGTGATGTCAATCCATTTTTCATAGCTTTCAGTTCTTCCCATACTTTCCCCATATCCTTACAATGTTTTACTTCAGAATTACAGAAATCATCCCAATGTTTCAATTTTGCATATTCTATTGCATCATCACTTTCTTTACCCGTCTTTTTCATTTTTTCATGATTACTTGCTGATCTTTTTTTACAATATATCTTAAATCTTTCCTTTTTTCTTGTTATTTGCGCGTTCACATTCCTTGTTCCACCACACATTTCCATTGTGTTTTTTAGATTTTTTGTTTTTTATTTTTGGGATCGATTTATCTGCTGCTGTTAGGATAAATCTGCAGAATTTATCATACTGATTGTCTATATTTTCTTCAGTAGAATAATCTAAATCTATGTTTTTAAGGATGTCTTTGAACAGTGACCAATCTGCACACTTGTAATTATACTTTGGAATAACATCTTCTGTGTTTTCTTCTTCTTCTGCTATGTTATTTAAAGATATTATGACTGGAATATGATCTGATCCTAAAGAGTCATCTCCCGTTTCCCACACTGCGTTGACTACCAATGATGGAGATACAAAAGTTAAATCAATGGCTGAGGGATTATGGGTAGATATATCTGGAATACGAGTTATGTTTCCATTATTCAGTATGTAAAGAATAGAATCCGCTATGTTATCTAACAAACGATTATTAGAAATATAGGAACAACTCTTATCCCAGAAAGGGGCATGTGCATTAAAATCACCCCAATAACCCACTTATCCGTTTGATCTTGGAACCCTTTCAACCATTCAGTGTTCTTATTATCAGGACCTTTTGGAAGATAAATTGAAGCAACATTAAGAATCAAGGATGAAGTGAACTTAACCATAGCTGCACAGCATGACACAGAGGAAATATTATACACTGGTGGAGTTCTTTCACAAAAGTCCAGGTCTTCACGCACATAAATGGCTGTTTGCACTCTGTCTCCACATTGTTCGTAAACCGGAGGGTGGTAAAATCCAGGTAGATATGGTAATTTATCACAGCTAACATTTAAAGATTGTAGTAATAAAACATGAAACTTATTTGCTACTAGATACTGATTTAAGTATGATAGATTTTTCGTTATAGAACGACAATTCCACTGTAGAAATGTAATGTTTGGCTTTTTATGTGCTTTCATTTATATATCACAATAATTGATATCATTTAGACATTAACTATCTTAGAGATGACTATAGATGAAATCAGAAAATCTTGATGATTGACTGTAAACAGCTGAGAGTCAAAGTACGACCAGTTTAGTAGAACCAAGGACGTGGAAAAGGCGGAGGGTGAAAACCTTGGCAACTGTAACGAAAGGCTGCGGGTCTCCTCCGTGGCTTTTCCCAAAACATTCCATGCAGGTGTTTGCCCAGGGTCCTCGCGATGGTGCTCGCTCCTCTGGTCGTGGGGTGAACGTCGTCAGCTGTCAGTACTCTTCTGTCTTTCATCCTCAACTCGTTAAAGGAGACGAAAGTAATGTCGTTTTCTGTCTGTAGTTTCTGTCTTGTCATTGCGTTGAACAGATCTTTCTTAATGTCTAGTGTTTTATTTTTGACAGGAGCCACTTGACTTACTACAATTTTGGCTTTGGGAAATTGACCTTTGGCCTCCTTGACGCATTTCTGCATTTCCGTGCTGCATTTCTCCGGATCTTTCCCCTTCAAATCGTTCACTCCTACATGCAGAACTACACATTCAGGTTCAGGATTCAGAGATACTTTTGCCTCGTTCAGAACGCGTGTGCAATGCTCAATCTGATACGCTTTTCTCTTTGCCACCTGCAGACCGTATGACAGGCCAAGTCTCCGTGCATCAACCTTCTTCATGATACTGTCATGTATCAGGAGGACACGTGGCAAGTCGCCACCAGATGTAGAAACAGAATGGGATACGTTTTTCTTTGTTGTGCCAGACTGTTTTTCTTTGACGTTTTGTTTGTGTGGAGACTTGGAGTTTTCTATCTTTTGTTCCACAGATGTGTTAGGCAATTTCGCAGAACCTTGTTTGACGTTGCTTTGATTCTTTACGTCACAATTCAGTTTTTGTTCTTTGTGGTTTTGTTTCATTTGGTTATTTTCTTTGCTTGACCTAATGTACGGCTCGCACAATTCATCCACGCCCTTGTTGTGTTGGGGAGGAGATTTTGCCGGCAGCGATGTTGATGCAACTTTTGCATAAGAGCGGTGAGGCGTTGCGAAGGATGTTTCGGTCGATTCGGTCTGAATGGCGACACTTTCGCTTTTCGTTATCTTGAGATTCGATTCAATTATTTTGGTCTGTTTTTCAACTATTTTCTCTAGACTCAAGATTCGTTCGCTCAGAGTCATTATGAGAGCTTTGAGATCGTCCGCGTTACTTCCCGCTTCTCTTTTCGGGCTGTCTTCTGCGGGGCCTTTATTGTCGGCAGGCGTACCGGACATTTTTGTTTGGGTTACTAAACGGTCACCCCCGCTTCGAATATTCGATAGGCTTGTTACAGTCGACTGAACATTTTGCAATCTGCTGTTAGTTTTTTCTATTGGCAAAGTTGATGGCTTACCTCTTGCATTTCTTGTTTTTGTCATCCTGGTCATCTTTTTTTTTTTAAACTTTACAAAAAAACTCAGCTAGCTTCTGCTCTAGTTGTTGACCGTGGCCGCCATCTTGTCTTGTGTGTGTGTGAGTGCGTGCGTGCGTGCGTGCGTGCGTGCATGTGTGTGCGCGCGAGCGCGCGTGCGTGCGTGTGTGTGTGTGTGTGTGTGTGTGTGTGTGAGTGCGTGCGTGCGTGCGTGCGTGCGTGTGTGTGCGTGCGTGCGTGTGTGTGCCCGCGCGTGTGTGTGTGTGTGTGGGGGGGGGGGGGGGGGTGCGTGGTGCGTGCGTGCGTGCGTGCATATGTGTGTGTGTGTGTGTGTGTGTGTGTGTGTGTGTGTGTGCGTGCGTGTGTGTGTGTGTGTGTGTGTGTGCGTGCGCGTGCGCGCGTGCGTGCGTGCGTGTGTGTGTGTGAATGTGTATGTTTGTTCGCTTGTTTGTTTGTTTCTTGATCGACAGATGTACCTAGCCAGGTATTCGAGCACAAGAGCGAGCACTCGCCCAGGTTGGGGGAGTTAAACATGCTCAACTTGTCATGCCAGAGGCTAGCACTGCAAAGCTGATGAACCAGTCAAAGCAACAATGAAGGTCGTGGGCGCTGCAGCCAACCATCTCCTCTGGGCACGATTATTTTGTGGTTAAAATGTGGACAAACGTTTTTTTGAACGGAAACACAATGTCCACTGTCACCGTAATAACGTAAAATGCTTATCGTTGCTGTTCTCTGACTTTTCTTTTTCTTTTTTTTAAATAATCTGTCTGTTTATTTGTTTTCATTTTGCATCATGCTCCGTAGTCGCCTTGGAACAAGTGGTGGAAAGCAATATTATTATTATTATTATGAACATTTATGACGCCTAATCAATTGAATGCCCTAGGCGTTTACAATATCACAACAGACATCAAATCACACAATATATAACAATCATACATGAGAAAAAGGCATCAAAATCCAAAGCAAGGACACAAACTCACAAGCATGCATACACGCAAACACACACTCACACAGACACGAACGCACACAAAGCAGACACTCGCATCACACATTGCAAACGTCGGGTCACAGGGAAGACGAAGTTACCTAGGAAACAGATGAGTTTTGAGAAGGCGCTTGAATGTGGGCAGTGAGGGTGAGTATCTGAGAGAGCGAGGCAATTGATTCCAGGTAGTTGGAGCTTGATAGGCAAAGGAACGTTGACCAAAGGTTTTAGTGCGAACAGTGGGGATACTGTAGATACGAGTGTCACATGAGGAACGTAAAGCTCGAGATGGGGTGTAAAGATGTAACAGGTGGGTGAGATACTCAGGACAGGAAGACTCGATAGATTTGAAGCAGAGAGAGGCAATCTTGTAGGATATTCTTAGCTGAACAGGGAGCCAGTGGAGAGAGCGGAGCAATGGGGTAACATGGTTATATTTAGAAGTGCGGAAGATGAGACGGGCAGCATGATTCTGAACTCTTTGAAGTTTGTTGATGAGATGAGAGGGAGAGCCAGACAAAAGAGCGTTACAGTAATCCAGGCGGGATAGAACAAATGCGCAGACAAGAGCTTTTGTTGTGTTTTCTGAGAGAAGATGGCGAATAGAAGCAATTCGGCGGAGTTCAAGAAAGCAAGTGCGACAGACATTGCTGACATGCTGTTGGAAGGACAGGGTT
>CM065715.1:31951390-31953890 GCA_033310375.1 Conus canariensis
ACACACACACACACACACACACACCACACCACCACCACCATCACCACCACCACCGCCGCCGCCGCAACCGCCGCCGCGCGCGCGCGCGCGCGCGCGTGTGTGTGTGTGTGTGTGTGTGTGTGTGTGTGTGTGTGTGTGAGAGAGAGAGAGAGAGAGAGAGAGAGAGAGAGGTGTTTGAAAACAGTGGTATGTTCAATGGAGCATAGAAAATTGATTTCCATTTTATTTATTGATCCTTACCTGGAAATCTGCCATTTTTGTGTTAAACTAGACTTAGCCCATGTTGTACCTTGATCCTTATGCCATTTTTGTCCAACTGTTTACCTATGCCATTTTTGGCTGTGCTGGGTTTTTCTTGCGTGTGTCCAATGTGTGTGACCTTTCAGTCTGTGCCAGTTTTGGCTGTGCTGGGTTTTTCTTGCGTGTGTCCAATGTGTGTGACCTTTCAGTCTGTGCCATTTTTGGCTGTGCTGGGTTTTTCTTGCGTGTGTCCAATGTGTGTGACCTTTCAGTCTGCCATTTTTGGCTGTGCTGGGTTTTTCTTGCGTGTGTCCAATGTGTGTGACCTTTCAGTCTGTGCCATTTTGGCTGTGCTGGGTTTTTCTTGCGTGTGTCCAATGTGTGTGACCTTTCAGTCTGTGCCATTTTTGGCTGTGCTGGGTTTTTCTTGCGTGTGTCCAATGTGTGTGATCTTTCAGTCTGTGCCATTTTTGGCTGTGCTGGGTTTTTCTTGCGTGTGTCCAATGTGTGTGACCTTTCAGTCTGTGCCATTTTTGGCTGTGCTGGGTTTTTCTTGCGTGTGTCCAATGTGTGTGATCTTTCAGTCTGTGCCATTTTTGGCTGTGCTGGGTTTTTCTTGCGTGTGTCCAATGTGTGTGACCTTTCAGTCTGTGCCATTTTTGGCTGTGCTGGGTTTTTCTTGCGTGTGTCCAGTGTGTGTGACCTTTCAGTCGCTGCCATTTTTCCATGCGCTAGTTTGGTCCCCAACCCCACCTCAGCCCATTCCTGATATAATAGAGAGGAAACAACATTTACCGAAGGCAGAAACGGGAAGGAGAACTAGTGTCCTCTTACTGTAAATGTTCCTTTTTTTGTATTTACTAAATGTAAATATTATTTTTGTTCGCAAATGTTTTCTTCAAAATAGAAACAAAAAGCCAGTTCCATAACCTTGAAAGACTCGTTCAAGTACAATGCAAATCCAGTTGTAGGCGGTGAGAGGAGGAAGAGGAAGGAAGAGAGAGCGTATTGAAAACTCGCAACCCAAATTAGCTGCCCAAACAAATCATCTTTACATCAATCAAATCAGCACCAGCTGAGATGTATGCGCCGAATGAAATAAGCGCCTGTCGCCAGGGTCTTGTGGAGGACAGCATCCAACGGCTCAACAGAGCCCAACACATCACCATCTGTCAGGCACAGAGCAGTCCTCTGCCTGATATCTTCCCATCTCTGCCACCTGATAGCACACACACAGAAGAGTTTCCGCGTGGAACCTGCCCGCAGGCACCAGCCAGCGCACTCCCCTTCAAAAGACACACGAGGCGTTCCGCTCGACTGTTTGAAGAGAAGCGTTTGAACCTGTGTGGTCAGACCCGTCAATGTGGAACGGATGGACTGCTACGTGATACTTTTGAAACAGATGTCAGACAGCTAACTCATCTCCATCTTCTGTTCCCAACGATGTCTCAAAGGAGAGTTGATGGCTGGCAACGTCTTCTCCCGGTACTGCTGCTTTTGTAGACCTTGCTTTGACTGTTCAAAGGGAAATCAAGAGTTTGATATAAGTCTCCAGTTCAAAAGTTCCGCCACTATATTGTAAGACACCATTAGGAAAATTGGTGTTAGCTCAACAAGGACTGATTAGCTTGAAGATGCCAACAATCCGATACCGAGCACGTCAGGGTATGATTCCGAACAGGAGGGTTGAAATCTACGTTTAGGACTGTTTGAACCGCACGTTTACAATGACAGATGACCCGTTTTGGATCCGTGTCCTCTCGAAATGGACGGGCGGACCAACTCGTGTGTCGGTACATTTAGTATTGTACCTCCAGAGGCACCAGACTAGCCCCAGTAACGTGGACTTCGTTGAGTAGCTGTGGGAATCAGTTATGCCGCTGCGGCACGAAGCAGACGTCACATGCAAGACGTGGCTGACCATATATAGCTTGGTTGGGAAAGAAGTTCGAGGAGATTACAAAATAAAGTAATGCAGTTGTAGAAGTAGCAGCAACAACAGTAGCAGCAGCAGCAGCAGCAGCAGCAGCAGCAGCAGTAGAAGTAGAGTAGTAGTAGTAGTAGCAGTAGAAGAAGAAGAAGAAGAAGAAGAAAAAGAAGAGGGCTGATCCACGAATCCTTGCCTAAGAATATGGCATGAATCAATGACTTCGAAAAACATGATGAAGATCGATTCTCCCTGGAAAAACCTCATTCAGGATGCTCTGGGAAGCGTGTGTGTGTGTGTGTGTGTGTGTGTGTGTGTGTGTGTGTGTGTGTG
>CM065715.1:31958890-31966390 GCA_033310375.1 Conus canariensis
TCACCACCCACCCCCTCCCAGTCTACCTCCCCTCTCCCTTCAAAAACACAGAGGAGGAGGAGGAGGAGGGGAAGGGAGAAGAAGAAGAAGAAGACTGACTGACTGACTGACTGCTGCGGACGCAAGAATCTGACGGACGGTGGTTGGCGGGTGCCGGCTTTTGGCACTCCAACTCTGGCACCGGATAGGGAGGGCGGATGACTACAGGTAAGCGCTTTTCGTGCTGTAGTCCACGTGTTGACAGCATAGGACAGAGTTACGGGGAGGGAGAGAAGGGAGAGCGGAGACCAACACTCGTACAATTCTGAGCAATTGTTTGCTTGCTTGCTGCTGCTGTGCTGCAGTGCTGCAGTGCTGCTGCTACTGCCGCTGCTGCTGTTGCTTGTTTTGTCATGATGTTGGTGTTGTATTGTGCCGTGGTGCTCTAGATTCGATTCACCTGGCTGTCCGGGGTACATTGTTTTTTGCTGTGTGAAATACGGTCTGTTGTTCACTCGTGATCGTACACGCATCGCCACGAAGCGATGCTATATTTCGGTGTGTGTATGCGCTTTTTGTTTTCCTTTCTTTTTGTTTTGTTCTTTAACCCCTTTGTTTTTTTTTCTGGGGGTGGGGGGGAGGGAAGGTGGAGGGAATAAGGGAGAGTCTGGCTAAACCCAAGAACAAATGTCTTGTCATCTTTTCCGCAAAATTCAGGCGGTGACATACTTTCTTAGGATATTGCGACTATATGCTGTGTGTGTGTGTGTGTGTGTGTGTGTGTGTGTGTGTGTGGTGGTGTGTGTGTGTGTGGTGTGCGTGCGTGCTTGCGTGTGTGCGTGCGTGCGTGAGAGAGAGAGAGAGAGAGAGAGAGAGAGAGAGTGTGTGTGTGTGTGTGTGTGTTGTGTGTGTGTGTGTGTGTGTGTGTGTGTGTATGTGTGATTATCCGCATGCGTTTCACAAACGTAGGAAGAGAGGTCTTTACAAGAGGGTTCGAGAGAGCGACGCATGTTATCGAAGTCGCTGTGAAGGATTTGTTGTTTTAATCATGCAGGCATGCTGGGTGTTTATAAGGCAATCGAGCAGGCTGTTACTTCACGTTAGGTGAGAAGAAATGCCTCGTGTTCGTATTTCCCCGTCCCCTCCATCCTTTTAATGAATTTCTACCCTCCCCCCAACCACCTCCTAACACACACACACACACACACACACACACACACACACACACACACACACACACACACACACACACACACACACAAGCATGCATGTACAAACACGCGAGAGCACACACAACACACACACACACACACACACACACACACACACGCGCGCGCGCGCGCGCGCGCGCGCGCACACACACACATGCATACTTATACACACACACTCACTAACTCACTCACACGCTCACTCACTCAACCCGCGCACACGCACAGAGAGAGAGAGAGAGAGAGAGAGAGAGAGAGAGAGAGAGAGAGGAGAGAGAGAGAGAGAGAGAGAGAGAGAGAACTCTTCATGCAACAGATTGGATCGATGGAGAACCACCTTCAAAAATTGTCACCGAATACTTCCGCTGTAAATGGAATCCAGAGTGTTAGCCAGTCCCGAAATCCGTGAAACCCAAAGTCCTTTTAAGCATTGTCCTCTTCTTCGTCTGTGAGTGATTCCCCTTGACTGCTCGTATTACGTCTAGACGTTTCAAGCAGGCAACTGAGAACAGTAGAAATCTGGGCATCGTTTTGATTTTTTTTTTACCAATATCTAATGACAGAAATCTTAAAAGTGTAGGGAACAATAAACAGTAAATAACGAACAAGTAGCGTAACTCTTACTCCACATGATGAAATAATACTCGCCTATAACTCCCAACGAGTGCTTCTTACGACATCAAATCGCCTCGCAGAAATGACAACACAGAGCACACAGAACAAACACAGAAACGTCCCCATTTGGAGAGTGTTCCGTTGTTTATTCTGTGTGCTCTGTTTTCAGTATTTTCCCCCCGCGTACTCAGGCTGATACTCCTGCCGACATTCCTTGTATAGATAGGCAAGGACTGATCCCATCCACCCAACAAAGGGAGTGGAGTTTTGTGTGTATGACTGTTTTTCATCCCGCCATTAAGGCAGCCGTACTCCATCTTCGGAGAATATTCAATATTTTATGCCTTTACAATTGGAGTCTACATACAAAGTAACATGCGATATGTGTTTCACGGGGGATTAACAGGTAGGATTTTAGGACTACGGAGAACCCGTTTATTAACCCCACTCCCTGCTCCCCCTCCTCCCTTCCTCCTCTGAATTCCAACTTTATTCCCTTGCTGATGATTGGAAAATAGACATATTTCATAATCAAGAAGTCCAAATGTGTCATTTTATTAACAAAGAATCACAATTAAGCACATCCATGTCGCTGAGGGATTGAAGAGTTATTAAAAAATGGCAAAGGTAAACAAAATGCTTTGGTGATGTGCCATTTCATGGCGCATGTATGTGAAATATGTGAACAACCAAACATTTTTGTTTGATAACATGCTTGGTCTGTTACGTTTTATACGTTTCACTTGTTCCTGGTATACCGTTTATGTTAATTTAATTTCCCCTCGATTCATTTAAGACTTGTATATATATTAACGTATCTCCCGAATAGTGGAGGGGGGGGGGGGGGGTATGAATTGTAGATATAGAAACGGTAAAGTGTTGTAACAAGGGATTCTGAAGCGGGAACCGGACTCAGATTATGCTCTTTCGCGCCATAGTGACACTTCAGTGAAATTCGACGAGATTCGAATGGCATTAAAAAATTGCTGAAACATCAGACATGTCGATTAAATGTATAAAGAGGCATTGCTTATCTGTGAACATTTTGCCTTTTCTCTGTTCCGTAAATTGACGCCATCTAGACATTCCTTTAAAAAACAGTTTTTTCCATCAGTTCTGGAATTTTAGCGTTTGTTTTAATGTCATTTGTCGGATGATGTGAAAATTCCACTCTGGTGAGCATGTCCAGAGGGTCATGGGTTCGAATCCCAGCCATGGCTCGTCCCAAGATGGAAAAAAAAAAAAAAAAAAAAAAGGGGCAGCAGAGGGACATCCGGAGTCATGAACCGGGTGTGGCCCAACCCCCCTAGAGTGTCAGGAGATAAGGGCCGAAACACTTGCTTGAAGGGGGCTTCTCTTCTGAGGACTCTCTGCTGCCACGCTCTCCACGAGTTTCTTTCTACTGATGCATGGGTAAACCATTGACTTCCGGGAATAGGCCGGAGGACGTCCGGGAAAGACCGGAGGACACTGGGAAAGACCAGAACCAAGGGCTCTGTGGGCTGGCTCCCCACTTTGCCTTAAACATGTGGCTACTAAGAATAAAAGGAAAAGATGCTCCCAGGATTCACCGAAAGGGGGAGAGAATGATGAATCCATCGGTGCTCAACCAATCATGACTGCAAATCCCAAACGGACTATGAACATGGACCAAATGGAATATCCATGTGTCTGTGGAAAGCGTTTCGCTACCACCCGTGGCATGAAGATCCACAGAACAAAGATGGGATGTGTGAAGACTCATCTGAATGAGCAGCAGCGCACTGCATCAGCAGATAAGACGTCGGAAGACCAAGGCCAGGATTTAAACCACAGTGCCAAGGACATCCACGCTGTTGGTTCGGATGAGGAATTTGCACAGGCCCTCGATGCCAGGCGCCTGAAACTCAACCTGCCACGAGCAAACGAAACTGAAGATTGGGAGAAACTGGATGCAAAAATCGTCCAAAGACTCGATGCACTGATAGGGAAAAGCACCCTGGAACACAAACTAGCCACATATGGGGACATTGTGTATGCCACATGTAGAGACGCCTATGGAGCAAAACTACCCAAAGAGAAAACACCTCCAAAGAAATCCAGACGCCAAGAAAAGATGGACAAGATCAGGGTCCAAAAGAAAAACCTCAAGATGCAAATGAAGATCGCATTGCCAGCTGAAAAACAAGGCTTGGAAAAACTGTGGAAAGACCTGAAAGAAAAACACAGCGCCCTCAGCAAAGCGGAATCTGCGAGGAAGAGGAAGAGCAAAAAGAAGAAGACACAAGAGCGCTTCTTCAGATATCTCTTCCAGTTTGCCAGAACACTGTTTGAGCAGCCAAAATCTGGGACCCTAAGTGTGGACAAAGGAGTTCTTGAGCAGCATCTGAGGAAAACATACTCTGACCCACAGAGCAAAGCACCACTCGACATTCAAGGTCTGGTGTGGCCAACCAACCCTGAGGAACAGTTCAATGGCAAGCCTCCAACGTTGGCGGAAATCAAGAAGGTGGTCGACAAAGCCAGAGCCAAATCATCACCAGGGCCAAACGGAATACCTTACCAGCTTTACAAGAAATGTCCCAAGGTGCTGGAGTGGCTCCACAGGCTGCTGCGATCGGCTTGGAGAAACCAGAAGATCAGCGGTCAGTGGATGACGGCAGATGGTGTGTACATCCCCAAAGAGCAAAACTCAAGTGACATCAGCCAGTTCAGGCCAATATCACTACTGAACGTCGAAGGGAAAATCTTCTTCTCTGTCATGGCAGCAAGGCTGACCAAGTACCTGATGGAAAACAAGTACTTGGATGTGTCAGTCCAGAAAGGTGGCATCCCAGGCGTGGCTGGCTGTGTAGAACACGCCACAATGATCTGGGACGCAATCCAAAAAGCAAAAACAGAAAAGAGAGACCTGGACGTAGTGTGGCTTGATCTGGCAAACGCATATGGATCTGTGCCCCATGAGATGATACAGTTGGCTCTTGAGATGTACCATGTGCCAAAGAACATCCGCGACATGCTCAAGAAGTACTTCAATGGCTTCTCAATGCGGTTCTCTACCAAGGAGTACGCAACAGACTGGATCAACTTGGAAGTGGGTATTGCAATGGGCTGTGCAATTTCCCCAATACTGTTCGTGCTGGCAATGGAACTCATCTTGAAAGCAGCAACAAACGCGAGACAAACAGACCTTGGCGATGGATACAAGATGCCTCCTCTCAAGGCCTTCATGGATGACACTACAGTGATTTCATCCAGAGAAGACGAAACACGTCATGTGCTGGAGAGGCTGGACGACATAGTTGCCTCATCCAGAATGAAGTTCAAGCCAAAGAAATCACGGAGTCTCTCACTGAGGAAAGGAAAAGTGGCCGGATCTGTGGTCTTCAGTGTTGCCAACCAGGCCATTCCAACAGTCACAGAAGAACCAGTCAAGAGCCTTGGAAGATGGTATGATGATACGCTGAAAGACACACAAAGAGCAAAAGAAACCAAGCAGATGGCGGAGGAAGGCTTGGAGACCATTGACCAGTGTGGGCTCCCTGGCAAATACAAGGTCTGGTGTTTGCAGTTCATGCTGATACCAAAGCTCCTATGGCCTCTGATGATATACGACATCTGCACCAGCATGGTGGAGGCAATGGAAGCCAAAATCAACAAGTTCACAAGGAAATGGCTTGGTGTCCCACCCTGTCTGACTGACATAGCGCTGTACTGTCGCCAAGCAAAGCTGAAACTACCACTGAAATCCATCCTGGAGGAATACAAAGCAGGGAAGATCAGACTTCAAAGCATGCTGGAGGACTCAGGAGACAAGGTGGTAGAAGCAATCAAGCCCCAGCTGAAGACAGGCAGAAAATGGAAAGTTCAAGAGGCGATGGATTCTGCAAAAGAAAGTCTCAAGATCAGAGAAATAACAGGACACACACAGACCAACAGACAAGGACTAGGGGTGACCAAAACTGAATGGTGGTCAAAGGCCAAAGGAAAAGCCAAAAGAGACATGATGATTCAGGAGATGAGAAAAGAAGAAGACCAAAAAAGACTCCAAAAAGCAGTCCAGCAGAGCCAGCAAGGGCAATGGACAACGTGGGAGAATGCACTCCAAAGAAGTCTCACTTGGAATGACATTTGGCACATGGCCCCTCTCAGGATCAGCTTCATTCTCAGATCTGCATATGACCTTCTGCCCTCAAATGCAAACCTGGTGAAGTGGGGGAAAACAGACGATCCTGCATGCCCCCTCTGCCATGAAAAACAAACAGTGGAGCATGTCCTAAGCTCATGTAAAGTAGCCCTGGCTCAAGGAAGGTACACATGGAGGCACAACCAAGTGCTCAAAGAGATTGTACAAGTAGTCTGGGCTAGTACCAACACCACAAAAGGGTAAATCAGGACTCCAAAAGCACCCGCAACATTCTTCACGGCAGGAGGCAGCAAATCATGGCCAAGAACAACAGTGCCACTCGAAACATGCAGGCAGAGTCTGCTGGACGGGGCAGATGACTGGGAGTGCACTGCAGACCTCCCAGAATGGAAGAGTCACCCAGAGATCATCAGCAAGAGTGGCATGAGACCAGACATAGTAGTCCACTCAAGTCAACCAAGCAACTGATCATGATCGAGCTCACGGTGCCATATGAGAACAGAATGGAGGCAGCTCAAATCTACAAGACTGAAAAGTATGCTGATCTGGCAAACAGCCTGAGGAGAGAAGGCTATCAGGTCAAAGTCCTCACTGCAGAAATTGGAGCTAGGGGGTTTGTAGGAACGTCTGCATACAGCCTCATGAAACAGCTCTCAGTTGCAGGGAAGGAAAAAACCAGAGCCCTGAAAGCAATGGCAGAAGCGGCAGAGGGGTGTTCAAGCTGGATCTGGTCAAGGAGGAACAAAAGTGAACTTCATAAGGCTTAATTTCCCTACAAATATCAGGTGTCCCTGTGGCTCAGTGGTTAAAGCGCGAGTCATTAAGTGGAAAATGAGCATGTCCAGAGGGTCATGGGTTCGAATCCCAGCCATGGCTCGTCCCAAGATGGAAAAAAAAAAAAAAAGGGGCAGCAGAGGGACATCCGGAGTCATGAACCGGGTGTGGCCCAACCCCCCTAGAGTGTCAGGAGATAAGGGCCGAAACACTTGCTTGAAGGGGGCTTCTCTTCTGAGGACTCTCTGCTGCCACGCTCTCCACGAGTTTCTTTCTACTTTACAGCTTGTTTAACTCAGTGAACTGTCCCGTCATATATAAGTGAGTACAGACATTCAAATACATTCATTTATCATGTTACAATCATGTTACCATTGCCAACACGCAGCGTAATAGGAAGAGGGGGTGTGGTAACACGGAGAGGTTGCGGGTTAAGAGAGAGAGAGAGAGAGAGAGAGAGAGAGAGAGAGAGAGAGAGAGAGACCCTAATGAAAGAATGCCTATTTCCATGGACCATGTGGAAGGCTAGTCATTAATTTAGCAAAAAGAAACAACCGAAAGTAAACAATTATTTACAAACATCGGCATAGTTTCAATTTTGTGAAGAATATTTTCTGGCATGATGAGGTTCATTATACCGCAATTATTCAATGAAAATACGGTTTTTGTATTTCGTCATTCTGATGAAATTAGTCACGTTTGACCCATCTGCGGGGGCCGGAATAGCCCAGTTGGTAGAGCGCCGGACTCATAATCCAAGGGTTGGGGTTCGATCTCCAGGGCCGTTTCGGTACAGGG
>CM065715.1:31981390-32001390 GCA_033310375.1 Conus canariensis
ACAGCAGAGTGACAGCATCCTTATGAAGACATGGGCCAAGAGGGCAGGGATGGGTGGAAGAGAGTCGGGATCGACAAATGTACAAAATGTCAACAGCGCGTGTGCACGCTACGTGCATCGATCACGACTGTGCTGCATGCAGCGCTGCATATTAAGGATGCCAGGAGTCAAAGAGTTGAGGAATCCATCCTCCCAAAAAAAACTTAACAGTACAGTGCCTTCTCCTATACAAGACAGTATCAGGTCGATAGTCGTTGGGTGGACGTGAAGACGCCATCCTGAGGAGCAAGCTCGACCCTTCATGTTGACTCTCCAGCTAGAAGCGAGGCAGTCGTTTTTTGTTTAGTAGAGAGCTTAGGTGGGGGGGGGGGGGGGGGGGGGGGGGTTCCTGTTTATGCTGGATCAGAATGAGCCACTGAATACTACCGAGCTGACTCAGAGGTAGTGCAGACTCTACTCTGATGAGTTGTCTTCCGACGAGCTGATTGAGGTTGCTCCCTGTGAACTGCGCGAGCTGATGCTGCAATAGGTTATGACTGAGTGGGGTTATGTAGGAAAGATGGAGAAGCGAAGGAGTGGGGGGTGGGGGGGGGAGGGTGAAAGATCAAGTGATGCTACTGTGAGAATATTGAAAATGATAAAGCAGAAAGAAAAAACAATATCAGGGTGATGAGGTAGACCTCCCAGCCGCTTTCAATACCCCCATCGTCCCCTTCCGCGCTTTAACACCACACACACACACACACACACACACACACACACACACACACACACACACACACACCCCGCGCACACACACAACACAACACACACACACGCACACACACACACACACCACACACACACACACACGCACACACACAAAACACACACACACACACATCACCACCACACACTATGATATTTTTAACGAAAATCCATGACCACTTGCCACGATTTTTAACCAGGATTATTACTCTTCAATTAACTTTGAGTACATTGAATACAATGTACCCCTAAAAAATATCACATTCACCTCCGTGGGAAAACAAACAAACAAACAAACAAACATTCTATCCCTTTTTTGCTGTTGGAGTGTCTCTTGTTAACACGGCTTTGTTAGGAAAAGACAGCCAACACTAACGAATGATATGAAAATGATCTTCTGCACCATCCGTACTTTGCTGATACTAGTAGCTTCTATCGTTCGTCTGTCAGAAATACAGTCGCATGCACTGTCTTGCAGAACGCGCACTCCAAGACCCGGAGGCAACGGCAGCGTTGTCGGAGGAGCCAAGACTAGATCAAGAGTTCCGGTTCTGGAACTGTGACACGGCATACTTTGGGTTTGGCCTCGCACAGACTGGCTGAAATTACCGCTTCAGTTTAGTACCGCTGAGGGAACACGAGATATAAGGACAGATAGTGTTCCCTACAACACGGAGCCCCTACTCTACACGCATGAGAATTCTTTCGTCAAATAAGAGTCTGTAGTGAAGATAAAGACTGGTTTTCTTTTTAATTTTGGGGACCTCTATAGACTTCATATCTGACGGAGAAAAAAAGGAAGCGACACATGGTTTGACATATGTACGCTAAGCGTTCTGAAAAAAAAAACTGTATTGAATCTTAGTGAGATCAGCGTGTGAGAGAATAAGAATGCCGGTCGTTTCATGCACCAATGAGACTCCTTTTCTGTTCATGGTGCAAGGGGGGAAAATGGCGGTACATAATGAGAAAAATTTCCCGTCCAAGTCTTGAATGCAGTATTTGTATTTTCTGTATTGAACATGAAGTGGATTTTCAATGAAACGAAGCTTTATCAGCGAGCAGATGGCATCAACTCTGTTTTTCGTCTCTTTTATAAATAAATGATAACACTTGTGTCATGTCACGCTAGGCGGTTCACCGACGTTTGTCAACTGTCTTGTGATTGGCTCTTGAAGCCAGCGAATTGTTTGGTATCTGTTCTGAGCAGCGGCGACAACTTGTGGATACCCTCTTTCTTTGCCCTGTTGATGCTCATGCTAAAGGGAGGAAACTGGTTTGATAGCAGCTTCTGCTTTTGATAAACGTAGTATTGTCGTTTTTTGTTGTTGCTGCTGATGTTGTTGTGTTATGTATGCGTGATGTGTGTGTGTGTGTGTGTGTGTGTGTGTGTGTGTGTGTGTGTGTGTGTGTGTGGTGTGTGTGTGTGTGTGTGTGCGGCGTCGGCGTGCGTGTTGTGTTTTTAGATTAAGGTGTTTGAGATAGCTTGAATGGGCGTCATTTCAAGTATAGAATGTATGTATTAGTTTGATTGTTGTGTCTTTTACGTGGTGCGTGCGTGCGTGAGCGCGGTGCGCGGATGTGAGAAAGAGTATACAGAGAACAACATATAGAATAAGAAGATCATCAGATATGAGTATCAGAGAAAAATGACCGAGAGAGAGGAGAGAGAGAGAGAGAGAGAGAGAGAGAGAGAGAGAAACACTGCAAGAACTTGTTCAAAATACACTTTCTGACTTAGCAAGGGGCAAGACTGGCACGTGATCTAAGTTTCTATTACTAAGAAACCGTAGACCTACAGATGAGTCACAAACTTTTAAGTTAGACTGTAGTAATCATGAAAACAAGTTTTTTTCACATATCTGTTATCGCAGTTTTTAAGCAGTCACTGACATATACCTGTCATAAATTGTTTCAGTTTACGTCAGCTTGCAGCGTATATTTTCCTCTCCGAGGAATCCTATTTCTAAGGGTTAATACGTCTATAAGCGTGGGGTTTCAGCTTGCAGCTGACATTTTGTAGACGGCAAAATGAGTCAGGAACGTTTCTTTGGCCACATACAACAAATAAATTAACACCGTGTGTGCGCAGAAAGTTGGCATCTGTCAGCAGAAGAAGACATTGTTATGTGCATCATCGCTTTCATAAATGCCTGTCACTCCGAACCGAGGACTTTGCTGCGGCTCAGGGATCATAGCGAAAGTACCGGAGCATGGAACGCAGGAAAGTTCGGCATAAGTTCGATGTGTGGCTCTACAGAGGGTTCATTAACTGTACAATCAATTGAAAAGTGAGGTGACAGCAGGCGGAAGCTGAATCAAATTTTAAATTAAGAATAATTATTAGTGAGTCCGCCATAAAAACAACGACAAACAAGACAAACACAACGCGTTTCGACCTCATAGGTTTTCTTCAGGCAAGATAAACAACGTTCAGGACAAGGAAACCGAAGAACGAACAATCACTTATCTTCTCATTTTCGGTGCAAGATCGTTTTCATCATCCTGAACGTTGTTTATCTTGCCAGAAGAAGACCTAAGAGCTCGAAACGCGTCGTGTTTTGTCTTGCAATTTGTTTGTGCTTGGTTTTGGCGGACTCACTAAAAACTATTCTGAAGATCTGCATGATTAATTTCAATCAATATTTTTAAAGCATTAACAATGAGAGATACAGAGCGCTTGAAACGGAAAAGCTGTGGCAAAAATACAGATAAATCCAAGAGTTCAAAGGTTATGACTTTACTGTAAAGGACGTACTAGTGCTGTAAACGGAAGTTGTCCAACTAGTTCACAGGGGAAATGACGTACTGTAATGAAAGCATAATCATCTGTGTCATGTGATCATTGACGGTTAAGGCAACTGTAAAGGATGAACAGAAGGTAGCATTTGTTTCATGCATTGCTCACAGAGGCCTGTTCATAGCGCTTTATTCACTTGCCCTTTTTGGTGAGTCATGTGCAGTGAAAATGGTTCAAACTATGTGACCTTTTCATCAGAGAGTGATTGTAGCAAGCGCCACATAATAACGATAGTAGGAGGAGGAAGAGAAGGAAATAGAGGAGGAGGAGGAGGAGGAGGAGGAGGAGGAGGAGGAGGAGGAGGAGAGATGTAGGAGTGGTCGTAGTGGTAGGAAGAAGAAGAAACTCTTTCCCATCTCTCTCTCTCTCTCTCTCTCTCTCCTCTTCTCTCTCTCTCCTCCTCTCTCTCTCATCTACTCATTAGCACACTCATCATACATCACTCACCCGCGCTCGGCTCGTCGGTCACACCACCACACTCATCTACAACACACACACACAACACACCACCCCGCGCGCGCGCGACACAACACACAACACACACACACCACACCACACACACAACACACTACACACACACACAACACACACACACACACACACACACACACACACACACACACACACACACGATAGACAGACAGATAGACAGACAGACAGACAGATTTCAAAAGACGCATGCTATGTGTGATGTCGTGCTCCTGGAATGACCTGTTCTTAACACGACAGGGGAACCTTAACGTATAGAAATGTCAGTTAACTACAATAAACATTGAAAGCGCCTCTCGTAAGATTAGACAGCCCAGTGTCGACGTGAACTTCTCAAAACACACTGTAGGTTTAGGAACAGGTCGCTCGCAAAGATCAGCGTGTTTTCATTGGTACCGAAATAAATCAGAATACTTTTTTGTTTGTTATTGTTCTGTAAATCCGAAATTCATGCGAAACTGGAACAGTGGAATGAACGAGGAAGTTGTAATCTGACTGCCGTTTCAGCGTGACAAAATTCCCGTTCCCCTCCTGCACACACGCATGGGGATATTTTCCTACTGACACAAACTCCCAGCGCGTTTGTGTTGGCACTAGGACAAAGTAGAGCACGATGTTTTGGCCGAAGACAAAGTGTGAGACATTGAAAATCAGTGATCTGCCGTGAGACACAGTGTCTGCTGCTTGATCTGTCCAGTGTTGTGTTTGTTTCAGATGACAAGAGTTTTCCGCGCCATTATCTTTGAATGAAAGTTTTAAACTGAATCTGACTCCAATTCTAAGTTCAAAACCGTGAGATGTTTCATTGATGTGAGGGAAAGAATTCTGCACTGCAATTTGATCGATCTCTGAATGAAGAAGAAGAAGAAGAAGAGAGAAGAAGAAGAAGAAGAAGAAGAAGAAGAAGAAGAAGAAGAACATGAAGTAGAAGAAGAAGTAGAAGCACGATTTAAAAAAAAAAGGTTATCAGGGCATTTTCAGATGTGTTCCCGTTTTAAGATCAATGTCTAGATAGTCACTGTGTACCATATAATGAATGTTTTCATTTTTCGAATTAGTAAATGAGATGGAAACTGCAATAACCTACTTTCTGTTGCAACATATGTGTTTATCCCTTCCTTGAATCAATATCAAAAGGGAAACAACTGCAAGTGAACCTTACAAAGTTTCTAAAATAAAAAAGAAACAAAGATATATTTCCACCCATACATTCTGTGTTCCAAAAGAGTGTTGAGTGTGTTTAGATGTCCATTCCTGATTTGTTAATCTGTCATACTCCATACGCTAAACAGGTGCTAAAATGAAATTGCAGGCCAAAGGATCAGATCATGCTGCTGAGTTTTCTCCCAAAGTCCTGCCGGCCATCGTACGGCGAGTTGCTGGCACTGGGCAACGTTGCCTGCCATGTTTTCTTGAAAGACTGAACGTGTGGGAAAGGATGCGCTCTGCTCTGCGGTCCTATTCACAGCAGGGGAAGGCTGATGACACTGACAGCATTGCATGAATACCCATTGCCGCCCTCTGGATAGATTTCCTTTTCTTTTTCAAATCGCTCTCTTGTTTTCACGTGTTTTTGTTTAAACTGCTAAATTTCACGTTTTTTAATTGCTCGTGTTTTCAGAGGCTTTTCTTTAATTGCTCTAGTTTCCACGGTTCATTAAACCGCTCTCGTTTCCACGGTTTTTCTTAAATCGCTCTCGTTTCCAAGGTTTTATAAATCGCTCTCATTTCCACTTTTTATTAATCGCTCACGTTTCCACGGTTTTTTTTCTTTAAATTGCTCTCGTTTCCATGGTTTTTTAATCGCTCTCGTGTCCACGTTTTTCTTACGTGCTTGTTTCCATGTTTCTGTTTGCTTGCTTGTTTGTTTTCCTCTCTGGCCTTTCCTTCTTTTTGTTCTCTTTCCAGTCCGTTCATCCTTTGTGTTTTGTCCTCAATGTTTTTATTTGCATCTTTGAGATATGTTCGAGTCTTCTGTACGTGTGGTGCGTAAGGAGCTCTTCTGTTTGAATGTTTGTTGGGGAGGTGAAAGAGGCCCTAGGATTTGACTGTGTTCTGTATAATAAATCGTATTGTGTCTGAAATAGAAATTGACGAGTAGTCATACGTATATGTAACACATAATAACTTAATACATGTATTTCAAATGCAGTTTAATCAATCAGTAAAAAAACAAAATCTAATACAACGGTGCACGTGATAACTCTTAACAATTTAAGATTCTTTATAAGCCAGAAAAACTATACTCAATCTAAGAATGCTAAGTTCCTATCAACAATGTTGATGTACAAACAGGCATTTAATCTGATGCTTACAGTAAAAGCAAAGAAAAACGTGTACATAAACGTATTACTTATTTAAAGAAACAAAGGAAAACACAACATGATCTATCAATATCTATTTTCTTTTCTTTTCCCCTTTCCATTCCCATCCACTCCACCTCTCCCACTTGCACTCCCTTTCTGTTTGTCTGTGTCTGTCTGTGTCTGTGTTGTCTGTCTGTCTGTCTGTCTGTCTGTCTGTCTGTCTTTGTTAATTCCCTCTTGAAAATTGTCCTTGATTTAACAGATTAGTGTTTTGTACATTTGGCACGTTTCATGAAATTGTTTCAGATGATATCCTTTCTTTACATACATTTTCATAAGGTTCATGGCCAAAAATGACTTAACTTTCGAATCTCTCTCTCTCTCTCTCTCCTCTCTCTCTCTCTCTCTCTCTCTCTCCTCTCTCTCTCTCTCTCTGGACAATCATGTGATTTAGTTACCATAACTACGCTCTCCCCTGTAAGTATTCCCCCAGCGAAAGCAGCCAGACTGAATGAAAACAGCGCGACCACACGAACGAACTCGGAACTTGGAGCTCGAGTTTTTTCCTCCTAGGACCCCGAGACTCCTCAACAGCAGCAGCAGGAGCAGTGAACTAGTGTAGTGCTGGGGTCTGGGATCAGAGCTAGCAGTAACGGATGGCTGCTGAGGCGGCGGATCGATAGTGCCATGGCACGCGGAGCCTGTCTGCCAAGCTAATGATCAGCCAAGTGGAGCCGAGGGCTCTGGCATCGGAGACAATTAGTCTGCACGCTACCCGCCCGCTCCGCCTCCTCCCTCCGTCGCTCGCTCTTTGTTGGGGGACTGATAGTGAGCAGTGATGGCGGCGGAGAGTCACCCTCTTCTTCTTTTTCTTCTTCTGTCCCTGCGACTTTCCAATCAGTGCTAATAAACAGTAAGACGCGGGGGGAAAGCCACGGGTGATGGTATTTAAGTACAGTGCCAGCTTAATTAAGCAGCAACAGCAGCAGTTGCAAGCAGCAACCGCAGCAAGAGCAGCAACAAGCAGAAAAAGCATCAGCGACAGCAACGCTGGAGGAAAAAGACAAAAAAGCAGCAGCAGAAGCAGCCGCAAAATTAGTTTCTAGAAGTAACTTCAGAAGTAGCACAAATAGCAGTAGCAGTTGCTATAGTAGAAACAGACCAGCGGTGGCAACAGTATCAGAAGCAGTAGCAGCAACAGCAGTAGCATCCGAAGAACATATAGAAATAAAACAGAAGTAGTAATAGTAGTAGCAGCAGCAGTAGTAGTAGTAGTAGCAGCAGCGGCAGTAGTAGTAGTAGTAGCAGCAGTAGTAGTAGCAGCAGCAGTAGTTGTAGTAGTAGTTGTAGTAGTAACAGTAGTAGTAATGGTTACACCAGTAGTAGTAGCAGTAGCAGCAGCAGCAGCAGCAGCAGTAGTAGTAGTAGCAGCAGCAGCAGTAGTAGTAGTAGTAGTAGTAGTGAGCAGCAGTAGTAGTAGTTAGTAGTAGTAGTAGTGAGTAGTAGTAGTAGAGTAGTCGCAGCAGCAGCAGCTGTAGCAGCAATTGTAGTAGTAGTAGTCGCAGCAGTAGAGTAGCACTAGTCTCACAACTTAAGCAGCACAGCATCAGTGACAGCAGCAGCAAAAGCAGAAGCAGCAGCAGCAGCAACAGAAGCAGTTGCACAGTAGTAAGAATAGTACGAACAGAAGCAGTGAGCAGCACAACAAGAGGAGCATCATACTAGATCAACTGTATCACTAGTGGTAAAAACAGCAGCAGCAGCAGCAGCTGCAGCAGTAGCAGCAGTAGCGGCAGAGCAGTAACAGCAACAGCAGTAGTTGTAGCAATCGTAGTGTAGTGGAAACTGTGTTGGCAACAGGTACAGTACATGTTACAAGGGCTGGTGATCAGAAGAGAATTTTGATGAAGAAGAAGCGTTCTTTTATCATAAGCTCTGTACACCTTCACAGTACTTGAAACTCCGGTGCCATTAGATTGTGAAAAGGAGCAGTAGCAAGCAACAGCAGTGGTAGTATTGGTAGCAGTAGTGATAGCAGCATCAGAATCAGCACCAGTAGTAGTAGTAGTAGTAGTAGTAGTAGTAGTATAGTAGTAGTAGAAGAAGAAGAAGAACCACACACACACACACACACACACACACACACACACACACACACACATACACACACACACACACACACACACACACACACACACACACACATGAGAGAGGGAGGAAGAGGTAGAGAGGCGCGGGAGCGGGGAGAGAGGAGAGAGAGAGAGAGAGAGAGGAGAGAGAGAGAGAGAGAGAGAGAGAGAAATCTGGGTGTCGTACTGTTGCGACACCTTTTCCTCTGGACATAAATTCACATCAAGAAATCTGGTGTAACAACAAAGAAGTGAAATGCTATACAATACCATAATTTGCAATGTGTGGCGATGACGTATTACACTGTACAGAGCAACCCGATACAAACGAGTGCAGAACGACAGGATAGAATACAATACAAATGCAATACAATACAATGTAATTCGATGCATCACAACACAAAGCAATACAATGCAAAAGGATACAATGCAATACAATACAATGCAATGCAACGTGATACAATACAAGGCAATACAAAGCAACGCAATGCAATACAATGCAATGCAAAACAATACAATACTATGCAATGCAATGGAATGCAAAACAATGCAATGCAATCCAAAACAATACAATTCAGTGCAATGCAGTGCAAAACAATACAAAACAATGCAATGCAATGCAAAACAATACAATGCAATCCAATGCAAAACCATGCAGTGCAATACAATACAATGCAATGCAGTACAAAACAATACATACATGCAAAACAGTAACATACAATACAATGCAATGCAATACAAAACAATACAATGGGAAAACAATAAATGGAAAACAATACAATGCAATGCAAAACAATGCAATGCAAAACAATACAATACAAAACAATGCAATGCAATGCGATGCAAACAATACAACGCAAAACAATACAATGCAATCCAATGCAAAACCATGCAGTGCAAAACAATACAATGCAATACAAAACAATACAATGCAAAACAATACAATACAAAGCAATGCAAAACAATACGATGCAATACAATACAATGCAATGCAATGCAAAACAATGCGATGCAATACAAATCAATACAAAGCAATGCGAGACAAGACAAGACAATACATAGCAACACAATGCAATGCAAAAAATACAACACAATTCAAAGCAAGACAATACAATGTAATGCAATAGAATACAATGCAATAATTACAATGCGATGCCACACAGTATAACGTAGCATGGTTAAAGTCATATGGATGAACGAACGGATAAATCCAATAGGCGCTAGAGATGAGCCTGCGCACATTTCTATCATTTTTGCGCCTTGGAACGGCTGACGGTTTCTTCTTCTCCCTTGAAAAGAAACCCCATCCTCAACCCCATCCCCAATCCCCCACCTCACACCACTCCACCTCACCCCGACCCTCCTGTGCCTCCCGGCCTTCCTTAGAATCAGCCTCCTCTCCCCCCTCCACCCCCCCCCCCCCACTCTCCCCCTCCGATCCCTCCACCCCATCCCCCACCTTCCCCCTTCTGCAAAGTTGGAATGATGAATATGCTTCCGTCATCTGATTGCCATAGAAACGGAACATTGGCGCAGCTAGTTATGGCGCGGATCTTGTTATCTTTGTTTCCTCCTGTTGAGAATCGAGGCTTGTCAGCCGTTGGAGAATCCCAATACTTCATTTCCCGATGCGTGAGACGCTCTTCCTGAGTCTGATTTTCTTGCGAGAGGGTGATTGTATAGCTGCATTTGGATCAAAATTGGCTTGGATTGGAGAAGCTCATCAGATGGAATTCGGTGTTGTTTTTGTTAGGTTGTGTGTGTGTGTGGTGTGTGTGTGTGTGTGTGTGTGTTGTGTGTGTGTGTGTGTGGCGCGGCGCGCGCGCGCGCGCGTGTGTTTGGGCATGTGTGTGTGTGTGTGTGTGTTGAGAGAGAGAGAGAGAGAGAGAGAGAGAGAGAGTGTGTGTGTGTGTGTGTGTGTGGTGTGCGCGCGCGTGTGTTTGGGCATGTGTGTGTGTGTGTGTGTGTGTGTGTGTGTGGAGAGTAGGAGATGGAGTGAGGAGAGAGAGTGTGTGTGTGTGTGTGTGTGTGTGTGTGTGTGTGTGTGTGTTGTAGTGTGTGTGTGTGTGTGTGTGTGTGTGTGTGTGTGTGTGTGTTTGGGCATGTGTGTGTGTGTGTGTGTGTGTGTGTGTGTGTGTGTGTGTGTGTGTGTGTGTGTGTGTGTTCCTTTAACATGGTGAAATACCTTCTTTGACTTGGATTCAGTTATCTAGTTGGTATTTGATTTGATGATTTACGTATTTATGCATGGATGCATGTATCCTCCGTGAAAAAAAGAAAACGACCTTGGGGTAAACGTCAGTGGGTGATTTGTTCGACTGAATGACTCGGGAAATTAAGTATAAGCGCCAACAGCTGCTCTTCAGTTGGTTCTACCAAGGTAGGCCTGTTGTGTGAACGAGAAGACGCAGTGAAACGCTTGGAGCTTAGTGTCCTACCAAAGATAGGTGCTATATAAGCACTCACAATCGTCATGATCATCATGATCAACATCTTCATAATGATAAATGACAATGATAATATAATAATAATAGTAATGATAATGATAATAACAACAACAATACTGATAACAATAATAATAATGATGATTAAAAATACTAATAATTGATAATGATAATGATTATGATAATAATAATGATAATGATAATATGAAAATATCATTATTATCATTATTGTTATTATTATTGTTATGAGTGATATTATTATTATCATCATAATCATTCTGTATAATCATAATTGTAGTCATAATCATAATTCGATTTTCAGGTAAGAAATGATATGTATGTATGTATGTATGTACGTATGCACATATGCATGTGTATGCATATATATATGGCTTTCCTACCCCTATTTTCTCGTGTTCCCCGTGGCTTACTACCCTTCCACCGTTGTCCTTTCTCTAACCATTGGAACTGTGGTGAACTGTTTTTAAAAAAAAAGTGTGAACGGAGGCTGCTACATGCAATTCAATCATTAAAGTCCCTTGAGGAAGACCAAAAGAGGTCGAAATATTGGGAAATATTCAACGTGATTGTTGTTTTGTTCTTTGTTTGGATGTTTATATATATATATATATATATATATATATATATATAGTTATATTGTGTGTGTGTGTGTGTGTGTGTGTGTGTGTGTGTGTGTGTGTATGTCCGTATGTATGTATGCATGTATGCATAAATGTATATATACACAGCCAGGGTGGTCTTTTCCTTTCTTGCTGAAGTGTCTACAGCCAAAATCAGGCAGAAACGTATCTGCCCAGGAGGAAGAGAGTAAAGGAAGAGAAAGGAGAAAATGAGAGTTCTTTGAGCTTCTCTCTCTCCTTTTGTCTGTCTGTCTGTCTGTATCTGTCTCTGTATCTGTCTCTGTCTGATCTGTCTGTCTGTCTGTCTGTCTCTCTCTCTCTTCTTCTCTCTTAGAGACTGTTTTTGTCTGTGTCTCTCTCTGTCTCTCTGTCTGTGTCTCTGTCTGTCTGTCTGTCTGTCTGTCTGTCTGTCTCTCTTAAGAACTGTTTTTGCCTCTGTCTCTCTCAGTCTCTCTGTCTCTCTCAGTCTCTCTGTCTCTGTCTGTCTGTCTTCTCTCTCTCTCTCACTCTCTCTCCTCTCTCTCTCCTCTCTCTCTCTCTCTCTCTCTCTCTCTCTCTCTCTTAATGATTTGAACCATCGACCGTTGGGAGAAGAAAGACAAACACTAAGCGACCATGTGTAGTGGGGGAACAGGATGAGGTAGACAAGGAAAAGAGGGAGGGGATCAGAGGACGGGGTCAGTCAAGTTGATCTGCTCACGAACTCTGCGACAACAAGAACACAAATGTGAGGAGGGGGGAGGAGGGGGGACGGGAGAAGGGGGGAGGAAGGGAAAGGAAGGAACCAGGTGATGAGGAGCGGGGGGAGAAAGTGGGACCTACCAACTGATCCAAACGACCTAGCACAATAAATCTGAAACTGGGCTCTTTCCGATCAAAATTGACTGCTTTGTACTACCAACACTCTTACTCGAGGAGGGGGGGGGGGGTTAGGGAGGGAGGATGGGAAGAGGAGAGGGAGAGTGAGGATGGGGGGGGGGGAGGCGGGTTGAGCTGGGGGTAGAAAAGATGAAGCAGGGGCGGATGGTGTGTAGGGGGAGGCTGGATCGTCTTAACTCCCCCCCCCCCAACTCCCCCCCCCCCCCCCCCCCCCCGCCGCTCCTCTTCGTTTGGTTGTAAGAGTCTGGCCGCTGACTGTTCGGCCAACGCTGGGTGGACTCTCAAGCAATACAACAGTGGAGAAGAGGAGACCAAATGAATAGATCAAACGAAGACAGGTCCTGAGAGTAAGAGGGGGGGGGGGAGGGGGAGAGAAAACTGTTGGGGGGGGGGGGGAGTGGAGGTGAACGGATCTGCTGTGTGAAAGGGCAGAGTGAAGGAAGGGAGGAAGGAGGTGGGGCGGGGGGGGGGGGGGGGAGAGAGGAAGGGGAGACACGATTGACGACAAGGGACAGAGAAGCAGAGGTCAGTCCCGATTCTGAATCAATTCACTGTGCTGATTTTTTTTTTTTTCCTTTACGCCAGTATGTCTGTCTGCCTTTCTTTCTGTCCGTGTGCGTATCTGACTGTTTCTGCCTGGTTGACTGTCTGTCTGTCTGTCTGTTTGTCTGTCTCCTTCGTTTGTGTGTAAGAGCCTGTGTATGGTTAGGAGGGAGGTAAGGGTGTAATGTTATGCACCCCCCTTCTCTCTCTCTCTCTCTCTCTCTCTCTCTCTCTCTCTCTCTCTTTCTCTCTCTGTCTGTCTGTCTCTCTCTCTCTGTCTGTCTGTCTATCTCCTAGTGATTTTATGTCAAATACTACGACACATACGAATATCTCGACAATCGGTTACAATATCATGAATCCAATCAACTTCTAAAAACTGAAACACAAGAAATATAGAAATAGATGGAAGGAATGGAGAATAGCTATAAGCGGGAAAGAGAAAATACGCAAACGACGTTTATATAGGTAAGACGTTTTCAGTCAGTTCTTGACAACAACACTGCGTTGATTGCGGAACCGTCAACAGGGAAATATTAACGTGTGTATGCGCCCCGCCACCTCTTCCCCTCCCCATTCCCCTCATTTCTCCTCAACCTCTTCGGTACCCGTCCTTTCGCTCATCACACACACACACACACACACACACACACACACACACACACACACACACACACACCAGATGTGTGGATCTATTAAAAACTTTGAAATTTTTGCTGTCTTGGTGAGCATACAAACCTTTCGCCCTATTTAAATGAAAACATCGATCGTAAGAAAACAACAACTGTACCTTTGAGCATGTAAATGCAGATTCTTAACGGTTCGAAAGGTCCATCAACTCCCACGAACAGGTTATGTTGGTTCTTTACGATGTCTTTGACCGGTTTCAAGAGAACGTTAACAACTTCATTGCCAACTTGAATATGATTATGATTCTAGATCCTTTCTATGATTGACGTTTCCATGCGGGAAAAAAAAAAACCCATAAAAACCACTCACACCCTGCCATCTCCTCCAAAGCCCCCTTCCCTCTTCACCTAATTCTTCCCACCTTCCATCACCCGTCCCTCCTGAAGAAAGACGATGACGTAAACTGTGACGTTCGTGAGTGGATCGCTGTTTGCGTCATTGTCATAAATAAGGCAGGAATGTGTAATGAGGATTTAAGCAATGTCATTGCGGAATGATGGGCTTGGGGAGGGGGGGGGGGGGGGAGGGGAAGTGAGGGGGACTCAAAATATGAGATGGTGTTTCTCTTCAAGAGGGCAAATGTTTCAGGATTTTTTTTTTTTAAAACAAATATGAATTCATAAATGCACTGCACACACAATACCACGCAGGCCTAAACTGTGCTTTAAGAAACAATGCATAGAACATGGTTCAACTGTCAGTTTAATTAATATTTTGTTATCTACTGGTACTTTGCAATCTTTTCAGATATAAATTTGTTGTATAAGAGTGAGAGTATACGTTGTCTGAGAGGTGTACCATCATACAGGAAGAGAAAAAAAGACTCTAAGAATTCAGAAGGACCTCCTTCAAAAGAGAGAGAGAGAGAGAGAGAGAGAGAGAGAGAGAGGAGAGAGAGAGAGAGAGAGAGAGAGAGAGAGAGAGAGATATGAAGCTACTAGCAAACAGGGACCAGAATATCGAGCTACCACGCTTAGCATCTAGACAGAGGAGACAAAAAGAGAAACAGTGAGAGTCTGATCGAAGGTGTACTTCTCAAGCTGTGTCCGTTACATAGAGTGAAATACTATTGATCATGCTCTCTCCTTCCCCTTTCCTTGTTCCCCCAGCCATGGGCTCCACCCCCACCCCTCTCTCTCTCTCTCTCTCTCTCTCTCTCTCTCTCTCTCTCTCTCTCTCTCTCTCTCTCTCTCTCTCTCTCTCTCCTTTCCCATTCGATTTTTCAGGAAAGTTGTTCTCGTTTACATCTGGACAAGTCATATATATGCAACGTTGAAAATATTCCATAGATATCAGTCCAGGTTGCCCCATTGATCGCTCGGAGTTCAGGCAAAAAGTGTCTATATTTAAACTTCTACATGTCGGTGATTTCAAAGAATTTTCGAGTTGCTTCCCTAACTCTGTTCCCTCGTGTCTTAACTTCTCTGAGTATATTTTGGATGCGTCTTTCTGAATAAGGTTTCCTTTCATGCAGGCTTGCATTCACCTGCCTTAAGAATAGATAGACCCCGTCCCCTCCCTCCTTGTCCCCCCCCCCCCTCCCCTCCCTCCTTGTCCCTTTCCTTCTCCCTTTTATTTTTGCTGACTTGAAAGAACAGCTCAGTTCTTTAACTCAGTTTTCTTCAAAACTCACTACATTAACAAGACTAGTTTTGGGGGTGTCTTGCGAAAAACCTGATTTAACAAGAACGCTTTCTTTTCATGGGAAGAATTGTATTAACTTTTGGAGTCTCTGATAGCAGCCCTTTTTCTCAAATACCATTTTGAAATGCGATAGGAATTTCCTTTAAACTAGGTTAACTTCGCCGATTTAGGATCTGACAACAAGCTACTCTTCCAAAACCTCTAACCTCATGCTGGTTTTCAAATACACCTAAACGATTCTGCCAGTCTTGTTTATCCTCGGCAGGCACGCCTCCCCTCTCCCCCCTCCCTCTCCCCCCATCTCCTTTATCCATCTTCTTGTCAAGCAACTGGAAATTGCTGGAAGAGAGAGAGAGAGAGAGAGAGAGAGAGAGAGAGAGAGAGAGAGAGAGAGAGAGAGAGAGAGAGAGAGAGATTAATATTTTACTGCAATGCTGTATTAAAACATGAGAGAGAGAGAGAGAGACAGACAGACAGACAGACAGACAGACAGACAGACAGATACAGAGAGAGAGAGAGAGAGAGAGGAGAGAGAGAGAGAGAGAGAGAGAGAGAGATTGAGTTCGGAGGCAGACTCAGAGGCAAAGAACTGTTACTAAACCGACGATTAACCTTTTGTGTCCAGAGGCAAATGCGTGGTAATGAACCGACGACCTGAGGTAATGGCATTTTCCACACAGTGGCTAGCAAGTACTCCGCCACCAGTCTGACCATTACGGTCAAACTGACTTACCTGCAGGCTGTCTGCTTAGATTCTGGCTTTTCCTTATCGTCGTCGTCGTCATCTTCGTTGTCGTCGTCGTCTCGTGATCACCATCATCGTCGTCATCATTGTCATCGTCGTCATCATTATCATCGTTATCATCATCATCATCATCATCGTCGTCGTCGTCGTCGTCGTCGTCGTCGTCGTCATCGTCGTCATCATCATCATCAGCAGCAGCAGCATGCTGTCTGCTTAGCCCGTGTTTTTCATCATTATCATCGTCCAATCGTCGTCATCGTATTTTTGTTGTGATCAGCATCACCGTCATAGCTATCATCTTCATCGCCATCTCTCTTCATCACTGCGGCCCAGCATCCACACAGATACACCTAGTGCAGTCCGTTTAGCATCTGGCTGAAATGAACTGAGTATCATCACCATCACCATTACTTCTGCCATACTTTTGTTCCTCTTTAAAAGACAGCGGATACAGCAATTAGGGAAAGAAAAGGACGAAGCGAGAGGGGGGAGACAGAGGGCAGGATGAAGAGAGAGAGAGAGAGAGAGAGAGAGAGAGAGAGAGAGAGGGTGAAACGCTAAATACACAACAGCTATTAAACCTTGTAGCCACAAGCAGATGCGTACGCACAGACCAGAGACTGGAAGTAATACTATATCCCACGCAGAGTAGTTTGGCAAACCTAGAGCTGTAGTCATTGATCTAACTCCCTCCCCTCCAAGAGAGAGAGAGAGAGAGGAGAGAGAGAGAGAGAGAGAGAGAGAGAGAGAGAGAGCTGATGGAGGGGGGACAAGGTTGTGTGAGGAGGTAGATTCAGAAGAGACACTCTTCCATACAGACAAAATACAGAAATAGATCCTGAGAAGAACAGGCAACTGACACGCAACCCCAAGAAAAACACAAAGAAGATAGACCTACCAGACTTTATGTCAAGTTTCTCGTTTATAATTTTCAAGATCGATAATGTAGTTTCCTGGTTTCCATGTCAAATGCAAGAGAGGTTCGCTGATAATCTCTCATGCTGCTGAAGAAAGGCAGGTCGTTTTTAAAAAGAGGAACACCATCCAGACCCATGTTCCTGCTGCCCCCCACCTCCAAAGTCTGATACTGGTGCTCAAAATCAATGAAAATTGAAAGATACTGTTTTAAATTATATGATTACGTGTTGTGAAGCTAAAGAATTCAAATGCAAGGAAAACAAACTCTTAGAAAACCCTTCAACTATTTCCAATCAACCGGAGGAGCACCGAAAACAGGCAGTAGTTGCTGTTGTTCCTGTTGTTGGTATTGTTGTTGTTGTTGATGCTGTTGTTGTTTTGTATTCTAGTTTTACGAAAAACAATGACAACAGGGACAACAGAACTTAACAGATATGTGAGAACATTTTAAGACCACATTCTGTTTTTTGTTGTTTGTTTGTTGTTGTTTTTCAATCGTCAGAGGAAAGCCTCAACAGCAAGCCTAACGTGCAGATCAGGGTATACGTAACTACTTGAAATTACATTCAACACGTTTCAAACCAATCTCGAACCACTACTATAAGATGTAGTAGTGAATGGGGTGCCCTTTATTGCGCTATGTGAAAAATGAAAATATGGTTTATTTCCACATCACTTAAGCCCTCTTAGTGAATGCAATAAAGGCATAATTGCCAAGCAGTCACGAAATATCAGTATCTATCAACTTGATAATACACGTTCGCCTTTCCAAGCACTGAGTAGCATGCAAAGTCTTCAGTAGAAATCAGTACACTGGTCACGAATAAATATTTCAGTCTAAATGATCAGTCGAAGCAGCAGAGACATTCACCAGAGATCAACCCCGAATAATAAGGATTTTCGATTTGTAGGTCAGATATTATGCTGCACTACATGCACAATGTTTAACCCAAAACTTTAAAATCAGGAAATCTCAAAAGTCGTGACACTGTTTCATTCTAAGTGAAAGCACGATTTCAAAGAAGACATTTGCTGAATATGCGGTTCGAGTCAAATTCAATGAAAATAGGGCAGTTTTAAAATTGTGCAAAAAAGTCCTAAGATTAGAAAGGTGCTAACTAAGTATCTTGATTCGTTAAGGCATGTTGAACTGAAAAGTAGTTTACTGACTAATTACGGAAAAAAATGACAAATCTACAATAATTTCCGATTTGCAGTAAGCTAGCCTTGAACCTATTGTACAGTATAAAGAGCTAAAAATCCCCAATTTTATGTAGTTCAAAGCCCATTTTGAAACCATAAGTATGTTAGAATCTGCTTGAGTTTAGCCAGAATTATGACCAAACTGCTTGACAAAACTATGTAAGTGTATCATCCATCTCAACCACCTCAGAGGCTGTCTCTTGATTTGAAACGATGAAGTAATATTTATTTCTGAGATGATGTGTTCAAGTCTGGTTATATTTTACAAGACGGAAGCGCGGCGCGCGCGCGCGCGCGCGCGCACACACACACACACACACACACACACACACACAACCACACACACACACACACACACACACACACATACACACACAGACACACATTTTCAATACATACATGAATACATGCATAGTATATGCATACACACATACATACATAAGTACATAACATATATACATACATACATATAGATAGACACACAGAGACATATACATACATACATACAAACATACATACATACATACATACATACATACATACATACATGCATGCATGCGTGCATACATACATACATACATACATACATGCAAACATACATACATACACACATACACGTATACATGCGTACATACATACATACATACATACATACATACATACATACATACATACATACATACATACATACATAGCATACATACATACATACATACAAACATTCGTCCATGCATACATACATATATTCATTCATACATACATACATACATACATACATACATACATACATACATACATACATACATACATACATACATGTATGCATGCATGCATGCATCCATGCATCCATCCATCCATCCATCCATATGTCAGAATGTTACGATGTTGTGACGTTCGAGAAGACAGTAATTAATCCGATCCATTCGAACGCGTCAACGTCGCTTCGCTTGTTCTCAGATGTTTTTGAGTGTGCTTGTATTGGATGAACGTTGCGAACTTGCATCATCAGCTCATAACTTATGCCAAACCCATCCTATGACAGTCGTATCTCACGGATACGACATCAGAAAAAGACGAACAACCCCACCATGTCGCCGCGTAGACACGTACCGAATTATAGGGGATCGCCAGTCGATCACGATCGCTGGCAGACGCTTGGATGCTGTTCTCCTAACTAACATCCAGACAAGGAAAAATATGTTGTTTTTCTTTGTCTTCAGGGAGAGAATGGGTGCACCTCTATTTCTGTCTCTGTATTCTTTTTAACACCTCTCTCTCTCTCTCTCTCTCTCTCTCTCTCTCTCTCTCTCTCTCTCTCTCTCTCTCTCTCTCTGCATGTATGTATACATAATTATATCTATGTGTCTACACACACACACACACACACACACACACACACACACACACACACACACACACACCACACACACCTCCCTTTACCTTTTATTCATTTTAAGGATAATAACTTTTCTGAGAATAGTTCTTTTGATCGCATCAGACAAGGTTGACTACCTACAGTCCCTCCCCCTCCCCTCCCCCCATTTTCCCCCGTGCAAATATGCAGCGCTGAATGATGCAGTTTGCTACAGCAGAATAAATTCTCAACAGATGATTGTTGGCTGCATCTGGCAAATCTCTCGTCAGAAAATGATTCTTGAATCTGCTCGATTCCACTTTTTTTCTTGAAGCCCCAGCGTTTCACACGAGAGCATTTCACAAGAGATGAAAGTAAACTCAATATCGTCTAAAGTTAACACTCCACCAGTTCAATTTCTATCCTTCGATTCAGCATGAACAGAAAATGAGTGTCATCTTCTGTAAG
>CM065715.1:32006390-32008890 GCA_033310375.1 Conus canariensis
AGAGGGAGAGAGAGAGAGGGCGGGGTGAGGGGATGAATTCAGGAGGAACAGCCTTCCATAAAGACAGAATACAGAAATAGACTGTGAGAAGAACAAGCAACTGGCATGCAACTCCAGGAAAAATTCAAACAAGAGGATAGATGTGCCGGCCTGTATGTCAGTTTCTCGTTTACAATTTTAAAGATCGATGAATTGATTTCATGGTTTCCATTTCTATGCAATGCATGCATGCTGATAATCTTTCGTGCAGCTGAAGAAAGGCAGATTGTTCTTAAAAACTGGAACACCATCCATCCCAAACTCGCCGCTGCCCCCTTCAAAGTGTGTCATAGGTGCTCAAAATACATGAAAATTGAAAAGCGCTGCTTACTATGAGGTGAGTATGTGCTATGAAACATGCAACTGCAGCATTCAAACGCAAGAAAAACCCTTTTAGAACCATGCACTTGTTTACAATCAAATGGAGGAATTCTGAAAATACGTTGTTGTTGTTGTTGTTGTTGTTGTTGGTGGTGGTGGTGGTAATGTTGTTGTTGTTGTCATTGTTGTTGTTGTTGTTATTTTAGCATTTATTCCAGAGTTTATAAAGTAATGAAAACAGCGACAATAAAAGATAAGAACTGTGTGAGACCACCTTTAGGACGGCAGACCGTTCGTTGTTGATTTCTTTTTGTTGTTGTTGTTGCTCTGTCTGTTTGTTTTTACTCTTTTAATCGTCAGAGAAAAACCTCAACAGAAAGCATACCATGCAATGTGTGCAGAAAGGGTATTACGTGTTCACTTAAGATTATATTTAAAACATTTTAAACCAGCCATGACCCATGTAGCATAAGATCGTGCTATTCACCATGTTACATGAAAAACGAAAATATGATTTATCTGTACCTCACCTAAACACTTGCAATGACGAAATAAAGGTTGAAACGCCCGAACAGTCATGAAATAACTGTACTTATTTCATAATACACTTTGGCCTTTCAAATCACTAGGTAGCAGGCATGATCTGTAAAAATCAGTACACAAAAATGTCAATCTAAATTATATGTCAAGCCAGTGGAGACATTCACCAGCAACTGACTCCAAACGTAATAATATAACGATTTCCGATGTGTAAGTTATCGTTGATTACACATTTCATGCTCAATGTTTAACCTATGACCTTAAAATCAAGACAGCCCCAATGTCATCCAAGTACAATTCCGTACTAAGTGAAAGCTTAGAAAAAAAATTAGCTAATTTGCAGTTCGAACAAAATTTCATAGAAATAAGATATTTTGAAAATAACACAATGAAATAGTAGGTTTAGTATCTGTTAACTTCATAACTTAATTTGTTAAGACATGTTGAATGGAACCAGGTTTGTTGAATATTAGCAGAAATACGGGCACAGCCACAGTCATTTCTATTTGGGTATTTAACCCACATTTGAACCTACTGTACAGTGAAATAGCAAATTTACGAATTCGAAAATAACATTAGTTCAAAATTCATTCGTAAACAGTTATCATGCCACGATCTGTTCAATTTTAACCAAAATTGTGACCACTATGTTTGGCAAACGATTTTACACGTCGCAACTATCTGATAAGTATGCAATGCAGCATAAACACCTCATATGCTGCCTGTGATAATCTCAAAATATGAAACAAATGTTTAGTTCAGAGGTGCTGTGTTCATAACTACTGGATATTTTAAGTCTAGACACATTTCACACCACATCACACACACACACACACACACACACACACACACACACACACACACACACACACACACACACACACACACACACATACACACACACACACGCACACACACACACACACACACACACACACACACACACACACACACACACACACACACACAACACACAATACATACATGCATACGTACATACATACATGCACACATACATACATACATACATACATACATACATACATACATACATACATACATACACACACACATGCATACATACACGCATACATGTAAATAAATATTCATACATACATACAATCATGCATTCATGAATACATACATGTATACATACACGCATGCATACACGCATGCATATATACACACATGCATACACACATGCATACATACATACATGCCTACATACACGCCTGTTCCAGACATGATGTTCACAGGATGGTGGGGCAGGGGAGGGAAACAATTACGGTTCTGAGCTAGTCGAACGGGCAAGCACCATGTTTGCCTGTTCTCAGTTGCCTTTGATTGTGTTTGCGTTGGGCGAACAATACGAACGTATTACGAACTCATACCTCACGCTAAACCTATTCTATTATAGTCGTATCTCATGGATACGACATAAGAAAAAGATGAACAACCCCACCATGTCCCAGCGTAGACACGTACCGAATTATACGGGATCGCCAGTCAATCACGATCGCTGGCAGACGTCTCGAATGCTGTTCTCCTAACTAACATCCAGACAAAGAAAAATAAGTTGTTTTTGTTTGTCTTCAGGGAG
>CM065715.1:32013890-32016390 GCA_033310375.1 Conus canariensis
GTTTCAAGTTAAAGCTTTTTTTACACATTGGGTTAAAGTGTGTTTGTTGGCTGTGCTTACATGTTCACGCATGCAATGATTAGTGAATGGTATAAATTTCTCTCAATTATCTTCAGGTAAGTCGCACAGAATATCAGGTAAATCTCCGAGGGGATAGGGGAATATTAGCTGTTGTATGAAAACTTATGTCTGATTTCAGTGTCACTAGTAGGTAAATGTTTTAAAATAATTGTACATCATTTGGATCTGTTAATGACATGGTCCTGTTCTTTGAACGTTTTTGGACACTAGAGCATTTTTCTTTGTGTAGGTAGTCCGGATAAAGTCTTTGTATTCTGGTGTGCTTTGAACGGTATAATACAAAGTGAAACAAAATCTCCAGCATCTTCCTCTGTAAACACACAGTGCCACCAGAACAAAGGTACAGTAGGAATAATTCCCCACAAAGGGCTGGCTAGCCATTCCAGAGTCACGCGTTAAATAATAATAATAATAATGAATACTTATATAGCTCTATTCTCGGCTAGAGACCAAGCTCTAAGCGCTTTACAATCAACACTCGCTTACACACAACGGGCTGCCTACCTGGGTAGTGCCGACTGAAGAGCTGCCAGCTGGCGCTTCATTCAGTCGTTTCCCGTGTCATCCAGTCAATATCGTTCAATATCGATCACTCAAGTTTCTTTACTTCCTTCCTTCTTTCCATTTCTTAGGCAGGGTGCATGCTATGTGTAACGTGTCATCCATACCAACGGCCAAACTGGCCTACTCTTCCGAAAGTTGGTGATGGGGTTTTACGTGTGTGCAAGATATTATGCGTGCGTTCACACGCGGAACCTCGGTTTATAGTCTCATTCGAAGGACTGTATGGGAAATGGAGTCAGAACTAATGTTAACTCCGAGGGAAAAATCCCCCTGTACCGAAACGCCCCGGCGGAGATTCGAACCCGCAACCCCAGGATCACCAAGATTACGAGTCAGGCGCTCTACCAACTGAGCTATTCCGGCTCCCTGCGTTGCTGGTATGCTTTTCATTAAAGCTGTTAGAATTTTTACAATTTGTTTTTGTTTTTTTACATTGACCCCCTAAAAACACAAAAAGACACGCACAGACCTTCAGAACAGAATCGCTTCAACAAACACATTGTCGTGGGAAAAAAGACATGGCGAAATGTGAAAAAAAAAAATCCTCCATAAAATCCGGGTCTGCCTTACAGGAACATGTATTGCTAAAGCCGTTTCCAATTCCTTCCGTTTGTTTAGAAATAGAAAAGAAGAAGAAAACAGCGAAAGCTGGGCAAGAATGTCCAATACCGTCTTCAGTGCCGCTTTGCGCTGAGGAAAGGGCCGCTGCTTAAAAACGTGTTTCCATAGGACGACGGCGAAGTGTGTCTTGCCTAAAAGACCATTCATCAGGAGTCGATTTTCCTGATAGTGATAGATGCTTGTCCTGCACGATTCATCGTGACATTATCATCTCTCTCTCTCTCTCTCTCTCTCTCTCTCTCTCTCTCTCTCTCTCTCTCTCTCTCTCTCTCTCTCTCTCTCTCTCTCTCTCTTGGTTCTGGCTATCTTTTTGCTATTTTGTTTATCTTAAATTTCAGTCATTTTTTTTTTTTGATAATTTGTTTGTTGCCTCTTCAAGTTCAGAGTCGAACAAGCCTCCCCCCCCCCCTCCCCATCCCTCCTGCACTCTGACTGGATGGCATCATATTGCCAAATCTCTTCGGAAATCCCCTTACGTAACTGATCCGAAAAAGGAGGATAGGAAGGTGGGGGAGGGGGGGGGAGTTCTGAGGTGTCTGGTAACCCCTTCCCTCCCTGCTGTCCCTACCCCTGGCCTGGCAAGCATATCATTTTTTGGCCGCAGGCATGAAATTCCTCCGCTTTCGGTAGAACATCCGCCGAATTTTATATGAGACATTGGTCGAAAATAAAAACAATCTGCCGAGGGAAAAAAATTGTATTCAGACAAAAATTCCTGAACAGACCACTGAAAACGTTGACAACATGAAAAATCGTGGAAAGGACCTCCCCTCTCCCTCTCCCCCTCCTCCCCCCCCCCCCCCCTCCCCCCCCCCCCCCCCCCCCCCCTCGCTCCTAAGAAATTTTGGAACTGGAGACAAACTTTGATGAGAAGCGTGTCCACCCCTCCCCTCCCCCTTTCTCGCTTCTACAAAATGTCAGCCGATTTGCTATGCTATAGTTTAATGCTAGGCACGTTTTCCTCCGTCCCCCCAATGAGGGAGGACTCCCAGATCATCCTTTGTTATCTCCCTCCGCTCATGTAACTGATCCGCCCCTGAAGCATATCAATTTTGCCCAGTAGGTTGGATGTAAAACAAAGGTGTATTTATGTTATCTCCCTCCGCTCATGTAACTGATCCGCCCCTGAAGCATATCAATTTTGCCCAGTAGGTTGGATGTAAAAACAAAGGTGTATTTATGTTATCTCCCTCCGCTCATGTAACTGATCCGCCCCTGAAGCATATCAATTTTG
>CM065715.1:32038890-32043890 GCA_033310375.1 Conus canariensis
CTCCCTCGATTGCTCCTCACTGACTGCCTGTCCTGAGGTTGCGACAGAATGTGTCTGGGTATGGCTGTATAGGCAGAATAAACAGAATGGTGCTACTGGGATGGCACAGAGATAAAATTTTACTGATAGGGTAGGGGAAGAGGAAGGACGAAAGAAAGGTGAAGAACAGTTCGCTTGATCATAAATTTTTTTTTTTTTCACAGATATGACATGCCTTTTGAAAAAAGGGGGAAATAGATATAAAGAAAACAGAAAAAAAGAAGGGAAACTGAAAGGAAAGATATTCAGTTTCTTGTTTTGTAAACACAACGCTTTTTGAAATACGAAAGAAAAAATGCAATGAACGGATGGTGGAAAGAAAGAAAAAAAAAGAACGAAGAAAGAATACAAAAAATACCAAAATAGATAAACAGAAGATAGAAATAGGAAAACAGACAAGACGAAGAAGAAAGAGACAGATAAAGAGACAGTCGAATGCCTCAAGAACGTGGCCAGCATAGCAACACCTCCTTTCTTGGGTATCGCCAGCTTGTCAGGCCATGTTTGAGTTATTGATCCCCGCTATGCTACACTGGCGTTTATTTCCCCTTCCCCTCCCTCCTCCACCATCCTTCCTTCCTGCCCCACACCGCCCAAACTCTTTCCTCTGTATTCTCCCGATTCAACAACTCCACCTCTCTTTCCACCACGCCCCTTATTGCCCTAGTCCCGCATCTCCTAAACACTCGCTACTTCCAGGTCCATGTGTCTGCAACATCTGAGAGAACAGTTCTTCAACTAGCAAATCCAGTTCCACGAGTCTGATTCTTCTGCTGAAATGGTGAACCATATCTCGTGGTGATGGGAATCATCTGTTGGCATTCTATGCTCGTTCAGCCTGACTATTCTACACACCTATATCATACTTGCAACTAAGTCTTGCAAGCCTTAAAAAGTGCTTATGTGAAAAATGCAGCTTTGTTATTGCTATTGTTGTTTCCTTTAGTACAAAATCATCAGCGTGGAATCCACCATTGTTTTGGGACATGTTTTTCTTTTTGTTCTTTTTTTCGGAACAGACTGCTAATCCTACAGCAACACAAACAGTGAGCATTCTTTTTATTTTTAACACGTTTAGCTTCTCAGAAAAAAAAGAGAACGAACAAGTTTCCAGTGATACACAAGCCCAACGATTCACCCTCTCATAATCCAGTTCCTGCCTGCCGTTGAGTAATGCATTGATTCACTTCACCCACAACCCATTAATATCTCGCCATGATTCTAGAGGTTGTCAGCACTGCAAAGTTCACGGCCCTGTACCATCATCGATTCACTAGAGAGTATGTCAGAGAAGCCAGGTAGAGGAGAGAGAGAGAGAGAGAGAGAGAGAGAGAGAGAGAGAGAGAGGGGGGGGGGGAGTAGGGGGGGTGGGCGTGGAGGGTGCGAGAGAAAAAATACTGGAATAGGAGATGAAGAAAGAGGAAGGTTTGGGGTGCAGAAAGAGAGAATTGATGAAGGCTTTTAGGTGAAAAAGTGAACAGGATGAAAGAGTAAAACGATCGAGAATACCTTATTCTCATAATGAAAGAGAAACTATTTGCCTGTATACGTTTTTCCTCACTACATGTAGCTGGTACATGTTTGCCATCGAACAGACACTGGCACATAACTCAAAGGGTTTTCAGTTGTGAAAGGGTTTTCAGTTATGAAAGAGATCTATAATAGCCTGCATAAAGTCTCCAAAAAGTCAGGATATTTGCTATAGTGTAGTGCTCAACAGTGTTGCAGGGAAAGGAGATAGAGAGCAACTGGGAAAGAGTAACCGAGTGCTTGTTAGGGAATGGCGGGGTGAGGAGGGGAGATAATCCAAGACACCGAGAGTATTTAAGATTGAATGCAACATTTTCTGTGCAGAGATTCAATTTACCTCTTTTCAGCATTTCAAAAGTGCTTGTTTTTTTTAAAATATTTATTTCAGTTATAAACTGTGTGAAAGCAAATATTCTTCAACTTGTCTACCTCTGAAAATGTTTTGCTATTTTTTAAAAAAAAGTAACCACTCCCTCTTCCCACATACTATCACACCCTTCTCTCTTCCTACGTAGCTTTCTACACCTCTGCGTTTCTTCCTTCAGCCACCTGCACTCCCCCATCACACACCCCACACACACACACACACACACACACACACACACACACACACATCTTTTCGCCATAAAGCATTCCCACTCTCCAGAGTTCACGACACTGTGCCTCATTGATTTTTCAGATCACTAGACAAACAGAACATCACAAAGGGAGGGGGCAGGCGGCAAGGATAGGGTGTGGGAAGCGGAAAAGAAAAGGGGGGCTGGTAGGGAGACGGAACAGGAGAGGCTGAAGGCTTTATGCACACAACAAGGGGAACCGACCACGTGTTGGAAAGACGATAGGACGAAAGATAAAGGGGTTAAGATGGTAACTGAAATGGGCGACTTTCATTAATTGCTTTTGGACAGCTCAGTCACCCTGAAGAGTCTGCTTCCACCAGCCATTTCTGCTTGGACAGAGAATTAAAAAAAAAAAAAAAAGAATGAAAAACATGCTGACAAAATATGCCATGGGAATTTGATAATGGCTGCATTTATTGTACTCTCTCTCTCTCTCTCTCCTCTCTCTCTCTCTCTCTCTCTCTCTCTCTTCTCTCTCTCTCTCTCTCTCTCTCTCTCTGCAAATAAAAAAACTGAACCCAACCAAACAGACCTGGCCCATATATAGAGGAAAAGAACGGTGAAATGAAGCAAGTATTGACAAAAGACTGGAGCGGAGACATTCACTGAATAGCACGTAGAAGACAGCCGCTGTCTGAGCTGTCTGCATACAGCCCTGCTTCTCTCCCTTTTCCTGGTCCTACTGGACTGACACTTTGACAGAAGTTGATAGGCCTCTCTTGCCCTGGTTATTTCTCTTTTCATCTTTTTTACCCCCTCCCTTCAATTCTCTCTCTCTCTCTCTCCTCTCTCTCTCTCTCTCTCTCTCTCTCTCTCTCTCTCTCTCTCTCTCTCTGCATGTTGTAGTCCCTACTCAGGGCGAGGACTGGACGTAAAAAAAGTACGTCAGTGCGTATCTATTATCTCGTAAATAAAGAATTTTGTCTTGTCCTGTCTTGTCTTGTCTCTCTCGTGCTTTTGACACAAATATGCAAAGTGAGTCTGCCCACCTGTTTTTGATTGTCAGTTGTTGTCGTCGTACCCTGGCTAAAAGACTGCAGGGATCATCCAAACAGCTGAAGTACTTGAACACTATGGTAAAAAATGCATCAGCTGGATGAGAACACTACGTGAGTAACCGTGTTTTAGTTACCCCACCACATGGGTAGCCACACTCCGACTTCGAGGGATTTCGGAAGCTGATAATGTTATGCTAGGAGCTTGTCACAACTGAAGACAATCCCCGCATAACTGCTGAGCATAACAACATTTTGATGTAGCCTTGGTGTTCTAGCCCATGTAAATTGGTCTGACACAGCCTTAAGTGAGTGAGTGACTGACTGAATTGTATGTGTGTGTTTGTTGTGTGTGTGTATGTTGGTGTGGTGTGGGTGTGGTGTGGGTGTGTGTGTGTGTAAAATCATGTGTTTCCTGGGTACATTTTGACATTGACATTTTTTTTCAGCAATCACAGGGGCTAGTATAACGATTCATATTGGTAGAACTTTTCCTGTCATCCCCGGTTCCATTATGTCACTGACAGCTATAGAGAATAATCTGTGTTTAACATATTTAGCAATATTTGCAAGATTACAAACTTGACATTTTCTTAGAATTTTGGATCTCTTGAAAATATTGGTTTAGGCTCTGATGAAAGACATGTTAAATGATGTTTTATTCAAACATTGTAACACATATCAAGCTAATTCTATCTAGATCAGATAATTTAATTCAGCTTATACCAAACATAAGTACAGGTGTAAATGATACTACTTCTAAATTCAGAACTAAAATGGGTCATATGTCAATACCTAGTGCCTTTTATGCTGCTGTTGCACGTTTTCATGACATTTGAGTCAAAAGACAAATCGCCGCTCTTGTTCTTCAGTAGTTAGCTAACCATGGGCGGTGGGTAGCATGTAAAGTCACCAAGTCTTATGTTTGACCATCTTTAATGAAGATTTAGTCATGTTCTCTCTCTCTCTCTCTCTCCTCCTCTCTCCCTCTCTCTCTCTCTCTCTCTCTCTCCCGTCTGTGTGTGTGTGTCTTTGTCTCTCTCTCTTTCTCTCTCTCTCTCTCTGTTCTCTGTCTCTCTCTTTCTCTCTTTCTCTCTCTCTCTCTCTCTCTTCTCTCTCTCTCTCTCTCTGGCACAGAAAATAATTTTTAAAGGGGGGTGGTGGGGAGAGGAGGGGGAGAAGAAGAAAGAAAGAAAGGTGAAGAACAGTTCGCTTGATTTAAAAAAAAAACATGTAATATTCTTTTTCATTTGTGAACAACATGCATATTGAAGAAAAAGGAAACATATATGTAAAGGAAACAGGAGAAGAAAAAAAAAGAGAAGTGGTAAAGAAAGGTATTCAGTTTCAAACACATATGCACAACGCTAATTGAAAAATGAAAGAAAAAATGGAAAGAAATGAAGGAAGGAAGAAAGAATCAACAAAGAACACAAAAATACCAAAACAGATAACAGAAGAAAGGAAGAAGAAGGGAGAAAAACAGACGGGAAGAAGAAGAAACAGAGACAGTCGAAGGACTCAAGAACGTGGCCAAGAAGGCAACACCTCTTTTTTTTTTTTTTTTTTTTGAGAATCGCAAGTTTGTCAAGCCATGTTTGAGTTATTGATCCCCGCTATGCTGTTAACACCTTACACTTCTGCGTTCCCTGGTCATGCTGGTCAGATACAAAGTCCGGTAGCTTGGGCAAAGTCAGCGGTCCGTCGGAGTGAGTCTGCTGTTCCCCACAGCTTTTCTTGGAGTTCCACTGCACCGGGCCAAAACTCATGCCGCAGGCTGTCAAAAGTGGGACAGGACTGAAGTATGTGGGCTGGG
>CM065715.1:32048890-32058890 GCA_033310375.1 Conus canariensis
GAGGTTTAGCTTGCAGAAGAGAATTGGGAAGGTTGAAATAAGATAGGAGAAAGTGGAGGTTAGCTTGCAGAAGAGAATTGAGGAAGGTTTTCAGGTAGAAGCAAACAGATGAAAGAGAAACGATCAATGATCACTCTTCTTATAAAGAAAGAGGAACTGTTTGCTTGTCCTTGTTTTCACATAACACTTTGAGCTCTCATGTTTGCCATCATGCAGACGGTGGCACAGAAGACTTGCAACAGCGTGCTGGTTTGCAACAACAACAACAACAACAACAACAACAATGGAAAGAATGAAGGAAGTAAAGAAACTGAGTGAACGATATTGAACGATATTGACTGGATGACACGGGAAACGACTGAATGAAGCGCCAGCTGGCAGCTCTTCAGTCGGCACTACCCAGGTAGGCAGCCCGTTGTGTAAGCGAGTGTTGATTGTAAAGCGCTTAGAGCTTGGTCTCTAGCCGAGAATAGGCGCTATATAAGTATTCATTATTATTATTATTATTAAACACACACACACACACACACACACACACACACACACACACACACACACACACACACACACACACACACACACACACGTAAACATCTTTCGCCATAAAGGATCCCCACTCTCCAGGGTTCATGACACTGTGCCTCATTGATTTTTCAGATCTCTAGACAAACAGAACAGAGGGGGCTGGCGGCAAGGATAGGGTGTGGGAAGCACGAAAGAAAGGAGGGCTGGTAGAAGGAGCACAGACGGAGTAGCGGAGACTGAGGGCTTATGGAAACAACAAAAGAAACAGACTTCATGTTGGAAAAGCAATAGGGAGATAGATAAAATGATATACATATCATTTGAAAATGGGGGGCTTTAAAATAATTGTTTTTGTACAAATCAGCAGCTCTGAAGACTTAGCATGCTCTTGCAGTTTTTGTTGGAGAGGGAGGAAGAAACGAGTGACAAAATCTGATAAAATGTCAGACTGAAATTGAAAGAGGCTATATTACACATACGCTCTCTCTCTCTCTCTCTCTCTCTCTCTCTCTCTCTCTCTCTCTCTCTCTCTCTCTCCTATCTTGTGTAATGTGTGTGTTTTTTCTCTTCTCTCTCTCTCTCTCTCTCTCTCTCTCTCTTCGTATTTGTGTGTGTATGTGTGTGTTTATTCTCTCTCTCTCTCTCTCTCTCTCTCTCTCTCTCTCTCTCTTATCTAAGCTAAAAATATGTAGCCGACCCAACACATTCAGCCCAAATATGGAGGGACAGACAGTGAAATGAAGCACGGTATTGACAAGAAACTTGAGTGGAGACATTCCCTGTAAAGCAGAGAGAAGACAGCCACTGTCTGAGCTGTCTGCACACAGCTCTGCCTCTCTGTCTTTTCCTGACTCTTCTGTTCCGATACTTGGACAGGAGTGGATAGGCCTCTCTTGCCCTAATTGTTTCCCTTTTTAAGCTGTCTCTCTCCCCCTCTCTTCCCCTTCAGCTCCCCCATCTTCCATCTCTCTCTCTCTCTCTCTCTCGCTCTCTTTCTCTCTCTCTCTCGCTCTCTCTCTCTGTCTTTATCTCCATCTGTTTCTCTGTCTGTCTCTGTCTGTCACTATCTGTCTCTGTCTTTCTCCCTCTCTTTCTCCCTCTCTCTCTCTCTCTCTCTTTCTCTCTCCTTCTTTCTTTCTTTCTTCTCGCTCATCTCTCTCTCTCTCTGTTTTGTGTATACATATATATATATATATATATATATATATATATGTGTGTGTGTGTGTGTGTGTGTGTGTGTGTGTGTGTGTGTGTGTGTGTGTGTGTGTGTGTGTGCGTGTATGTATGTGTGTACGTATGTGGATGTTTACTCTCTCTCTCTCTCTCTCTCTCTCTCTCTCTCTCTCTCTCTCTCTCTCTCTCTCTCTCTCTCAGCAAATAGATAAAACAGCCTGCCCAAAGATCTGGCCCACACGTTGAGGAAAGACGGTGAAATGAAGCAAGCAAGTGACAAGAGACTGAAGAGGAGGCATTCACTGAATAGCACATAGAAGACAGCCGCTGTCTGAGCTGTCTGCACACAGCTTTGCTTCTCTCCCTTTTTCTGACCCTACTACACTGACACTTGAACAGATGCTGAAAGACTTCTCTGATCCTCATCATTTCCATTTGCTTTCTTTTATTGGAAATCTCTCTCTCTCTCTCTCTCTCTCTCTCTCTCTCTCTCTCTCTCTCTCTCTCTCTCTCTCTCTCTCTCTTGAGAGGCCTCCCTTGTTCGGCAACCGGCAAGACGTATTTCAGCCGCTCCGGTAAATTTCTATTTGTATCAGCTGTAAGTCAGTCGTTCAGCATGCCTGTGGAAGGTCTCCCATCCACTGTAGAAGCCACACTCAATGCTGCACTGGAAGAAATGGCATTGTCGTCATTCAAAATAGAGGGCAGAGGAAAACAAACTGTCGTCGTTCTGCGGTTCACTTCGAGTACCGAACAGCCCCCTGCCACGCAAACTCATGGCCACAGCATGGCGTATCGTCGCAAGTGCCCGTCACAGCTGAACAGGGATAGGCAGAGAGCAGAGACTTACAGAAGCAACCAAAAGAAAAAGGCGAGTGAAAGTTTATGTTCTCCGTCCGGTTTATTTTTGCCGACACCTCCTAGTGTATTTTACCACATTGACAGAACCAACGAAAGTCGTGTTGCATGTGGTGAGGTTTTCGAGAGTGACAACCATCTCCCTCTGTCTGTAACCCAGCCTGCAGAAGAAACACGGCACAGTGACATGCAGACAGAGATTGATTTGGAACAGTGCGACAGAGAATCTGTGACAGTTGCACACGATGTAGTGTCGGTACTTGGATTTTGGTTCAGTGCAGCCAAGCGCTGATCAAGACTGTGTTGACGAATGCTGTGATGTGGTTCGTGATCAGGACAGGCCTCCAGCGAATGACCAACAGAACGACCCTCCAGAGAACGTGACTCTCAGCGACATTATGTCGTACCTACAAGGAATGTTAAGAAACATGGAAAGCGTTCATTCTGTTGACGGAGAGAATGTGCAACTGACTTCCAGCGGCAATTCAGATGTGGAGGAAGGAAATCTTGTTGACAGTGGATAAACTTTTTGGAAATCTCAATGACAATCACATCTGTGTTCGATGTTTGTTAATTATTTCCGTGATTTGGTTTCCTCATCACGATGTTGTTTTCTGGCATTATGGTTTGTGTGCATTTGTTAATCTTCATTTTCGAACAGCCCCTCCCCCACCGTAACCCCTGCATGAGAATGGGCTTTGTAAGCTTAACTCATTAATCATTCGTTCGTTCATTCGTTCTCTCTCTCTCTCTCTCTCTCTCTCTCTCTCTCTCTCTCTCTCTCTCTCTCTCTCTCTCTCGTGTTTTTTGGTCACAAATATACAAAGTGAGTTTATGTAATGACCTGTTTGTGATTGCCCGTGTGTGTATGTGTGTGTGTGTGTGTGTGTGTGTGTGTGTGTGTGTGTGTGTGTGTGTGTGTGTGTGTGTAGATAATCTTTCGATTCCTGGGTAAACTTCTAAATTGACATTTTGTTCAGCAGCAACAAGGACTGATACAACTGAATTAATATTATTCCAATCTTTCCAGCCATCTCAAGGGCCCAGATGTCACTGAAACGTACAGGCTGTAAATCTGCAATTAACACTTTCAACAATACCTTTAAGATGAGAAAAATGGCATTTGAAATTACAAATGGCTGTAAACTGAAATTACTTCAATCTCCTTTCAGATAGACATTTGAATGTTATATGCAAACCTAATACCATTATCAAGCAATACTTCAAGAAAAGATGTTTGAAATGCAAGATGTCCTGCAATTAACAAATATATATAGATAAAAGGATATGAATTTAAAACTAAGATTAAACCTCAATTACATATTCAACATATACTTTAGATTAGAAAATATTTAAATATACACTTGTAAATGTACTTAACAGTATTTCAGAGTAGAAAATGATAAAATAGTAATCAACTGCAATTACACAGTGTTCAAGGTCAGCAAAACAGCCTTTCCTGTTTCCCACAATATTCTTCTGTATGTATCCCATCAGGTATAAGGGTAGCGTGTAAAGTAGCCATGCATATTTTATACCCTCATGAATGAAGACTTGATCATGTTTCCTGCTCTCTCTCTCTCTCTCTCTCTCTCTCTCTCTCTCTCTCTCTCTCTCTCTCTCTCCTCTCTCTCTCTCTCTCTCTCTCACCTTCGATTGCTCTTCATGGGCTGCCTACTTCGAGGTTGCAGCATAAATGTCTGGATGTGGCTCTGTAGGAGGATTGAACAGCATAAGAGAATTGCTACTGAGATATCATGGAAGATGGAGTAAAAAATAAAAAACAGGGAGGGGGGGGGGTGGAGAAGGAAAGAAAGGTGAGGACCAGTTCGCTTGATTTAAAAAGTGTCTTTTCTTTTATTCATGAAAATCATGCATGTTGAAGAGAAGAGGGGAAATGGGCATAACGAAAATAGAGAAAAAAGATGGTAAGTTTCTTGTTTATTTTAAACGGAACGTTATTGAAATATACAAGAAAAAAATAGAAAGGAAGAACGGAAGAATACAAAACAAATAAATAAAGAGAAACATAAGGAAGAAGAAGAAAAGCAGACAAGAAGAAGACGGTCGAATGCCTCAAGAACGGGGCCAAGATGGCAACTCCCCCTTTCGTGGGAATCACAAGTTTGTCAAGCCATGTTTGAGTTATTGATCCCTGCTATGCTGCTAACTCCTTTCCCTGACGTTAATTCATCCCTCCCCCCCCCCCTCCCCCCCCCCCCCCCCCCCCCCCCCCGCCTCCCACTCTCGTATCTCCTCCCTCCTACCCAGCAGCGTCCCAACTTCTCCCTCTCCATTCTCCTGATTCAACAACCGGACCTTCTCTCCATTTCCCGTATTGCTTTATCTCCTCATTCTCTGAACATCCACTCCCTCCATGTCCTTCCTTCCTGTTTTCAGCGATATGTCCTCAACATCTGGGAGACTAGTTCTTCAGCTGGCCACTTCAGTTCCACAAGGCTGATACTTCTGCTGAAGTGGTGACCCAAATCTTGTTGTCATGGGAATCATTTGTTAAGATTCTATGCTCATGGAGCCTGACTGTTCTACACATCGACATCATGCTGGCGACTAGGTCTTGCAAGAAAGAAAGCGCGTTTATACAGAACACGACGCTTTATTGATGGTGTTGTTGTTTCCTTTAATTCAGTGTCATTAAGGTGAACTTGGACTTGACTTCCACTCACCAGCGTGGTCTGACGTGTCTCGTGATGTTCTTCGCAACATAACAATTACCCAAGCCTGAATTGTACCTCCCATGTTCTGTACCGTTGTGATCTAAACTGTTTCATATATGAATTATGTGAAGAGAATCCCGGAGACCTTCTGTGTTAAAAACAGTTGATTTTTCCGCTGGAAACTGAAGTGCAACATGTTGTGTTAAGCTCCTTAGTGGCACAAGAGACTGACGTTAGTGGTGAGGCGAGCGAGGTAATATAGAGCTTTTTCCCTTCTCTTTTGTTATTAATATAACATTCAAATTCAAAAGAATGCAATTTCTTTTAATGTGCAACGGCAGAAAGGTACATCTAAAATGACTTCAATCATTTCTAGGCATTTGGGGGGCAAAGGAGGTGAAAAACGGAAACCATCTTCGTCGTCCAGTGATATTAGTTGCACCAGTCTGAGTCAAGGCAGCAAAACAATGAGTAAAAAGAAAAAACAGAAATAAGACTTAGCAGTGGGGAAGAAATGACAACAGAAGAAACGCTGTATGAAATGAAAGTGACATTAACAAAACTCTCCACGAAAGAAGACATTCTGTAGCTGAGAGAAGAGACGGAGAGACTCAGAGCTTCAATGACAAATAGAATACAAATACTAGAGAATACTGTAATGGACCTACAAAATGAAAAGGGCAAACTTTCTTCAGAAATCAGTCATTGTTTGGGGACGCACTCTTCTCTTTTCCAACAGTTTGACTAATCATACAACGAAACCAAACGCAAGCATTGTTTTTAACTTTGTGAACACTTTCAGCTTTTCAGAAAAAGAAAGAAAAATGTTCCAGTTACATACCAGCCCAGCGATTCACCCACCCACAATTCAGTTTTTGCAAGCCTTTGAGGAATGCATAGATTCACTTCACCCACAGCCCGTTAATGTCTTGCCGTGATTCCAGAAGTTGTCTGCACTGCAAAGTTCATGACCTTGTACCATCATCGATTCACGAGGGAGTACATCAGACAGCGGGACGAGAAGGGGGCAAGGGGAAGAGGGGGTGTGGGGTTAGGGGTGGGGAGAGAAACAATGGGAGCAGGAGAGGAAGAAAGTGGAAGGCTGTTGGTGCAGAAATGAGAACTGTGGAAGGCTTTAAGACAAAAATAAGCAGGATAAAACAGAAACAAACATGGCACAAACAGTGGCACAGAAGATTTGCAACAGCATTCAAGTCTGCAGCTGTGCAAAAGTTTTGCAACAGCCCAAAGGGTTTTCAGTCGTGAAGGAGGTCTGTAATGGTCTGCATAAAGCTTGCAATAGCTCAGAATGTTCGCAATAGTGCCGTGCTCAACAGTGTTGCAGCAAGGGGGGGGGGGGGGGGGGGGGGGGGGGGAAGAGGGGGAGAGAGAGATTGAGAACAGTTGGAAGAGAGAAACGGAGTGATCGTGGGTGAATTTGGGGACAAAATGAAAAAGTATCTGTAGACTGAATGCAACATTCCGATGGAGGAATTCAATACACCTCTTTTTAGTCATGGTGATGCGTTTAAAAATGTAAATTGATTTTTAAATAACAAGCTATACAAATCAAGTGTTCTTGTACTTGTATTATCTCTGAAAACGTTTTAGTATTTAAACATAAAGCAACCAGCCACTCCCCATCCTCCCACACCCTCCCACCCTTTTATCTTCCCACTTATCCTCCCACGCCTCCCCCTTCTCTCTGCCTCAACGTCGCCCTCTCAGCACAAAATAAGTCACCATTCCTCCCACAATAAACACAGTCCTTTCATCTATTTTCGGTGTCATTCTGCGAACCAAGTACGGCGGAAAAGAGAAGTTCCTTTGCGTGTGATTTTGACATTTTGCTGAACAGAGTGGGCTGAGATCAGTGGTGGGTAGTGTATCTCAGTGCCTATGTCAATCTGAAAGTGCTCCGTCACCGTGAACAGATTTTTGTGGCATGCTTATATAGCTATGGTGGTTGAAATGATTAGCTGTCAACTTTGACTTTGATGGTGATTATCTTTCTTGTCTTTGATATCTAAATAGCTCTCAGATCGGCTGCCGACTGATGATGATTCTGTTTACACAGGCACACACAAATACACTGGCAGAGTCAAAAGTCTAGTCATACTATATTATCGACAGTCAAAGCAACTGTGGCAGCCACATCAGATCTGAAAGAAAATTATAATGCATTGAAATGACGAGGCTAAGAAGCAAAAGCAAAAATATGGAAGGAAACAGACAATAGACGAGAATGATATAGAAGCCTATCAGAAATAGAAGTGAATATCATTGACAACTTGTGTTTTGTCTGTAAGACAGAAGCACATACACACACAAGCGCGCGTGTGCGCGCTTGCACATGTATTCACGGGATAGATGGATATATACATAGAGATAGATAATATAGACTGACAGACAGATAAACACAGAGAGACAGACAGACAGACACACAGAGAGACAGACAGACAAGCAGATAGACAACGAGACAGACAGGCAGACATACTGTACCGCAACAAATGTCTACATCGTAAGGTAGTTGGTAAAGCCAAAACGTTTATTGAAAATTCGATTCTACCAACGCAAATCCAGCATAAAAGACAACAGTAGAACGCCAGATAGCAGACACTTTAATGCCGCAGTCTCTTTCCCAAAGGGTCTCAGATGTATAGCACTAGTAAAAGTCCTTTCAGAATACAGAACTACGGCAGTCACTCTGGCATACTGAAGTGCGCACTATTTACACCAGTGGGTCTTAACACTCTTTGCCTTTTTCGTGCCATTCTCCATTCCATTCATCCATATTTACACACACACACACACACACACACACACACACACACACACACACACACACACACACACACACACACACACACACACACATACAGAAACACACACGCGCGCGGGCACACGTGCGCGCGCGCACACACACACACACACACACACACACACACACACACACACACACACACACACACACACACATACATACATACACACACACGCACACACGCACGCACGCATACACGCACGCACGCACCCACGCACACGCGCGCGCAAACACACACACACACACACACACACACACACACACACACACACACACACACACTACATGAACATCTTTCGCCATAAAGCATTCCCTCTCTCCAGAGTTCATGACACTGTGCCTCATTGATTTTTGCAGATCACTAGACAAACAGAACATCACAGAGGGAGGGGCGGAGGGAGGGGGGGGGCAGGCAGTAAGAATAGGATGTGGGAAGCAGGGAAGAAGCAACGGGGGTTGACAGTGGGAGGGAAGACAGAGTAGGAGAGGCTGAAGGCTTCATAGTAACACGAAGAGCAACGGACTGCGTGTTGGACAGGTGATAAGAAGACAGGTGAAGAAGTCAAGATGGCCACGGTGAACAGGAGCTGTAAACTAACTGCCTTTGTACAGTTCAGCAGACTTGAGGAGTTAGTTTCATCCGGCAGTGTCTGGTTTGACAGAAAAAGAAGAAACACACTGTGACAAAGACACTGACATATTGTGTGACACTGAAATTTGATCATGGTGACATCTCTCTCTCTCTCTCTCTCTCTCTCTCTCTCTCTCTCTCTCTCCCTCCCTCCCCTTTCTCTCCCTCCCTCCCTCCCCCCTTTCTCCTTCCCTCTCTCTTTCTCTGTTATGCTCATTCCCTCTCTCTGCCTCTCTATCGATCTCTCACTCACACACACACTCTCTCTCTCTCTCTCTCTCTCTCTCTCTCTCTCTCTCTCTCTCTCTCTCTCTCTCTCTAAGCAAACGAAAAATGTAACAACCAACACAAAGGACTCGGCCTATGAAATGGAACAAGGTTTTGACACGAGACTGGAATGGAGACATTCGCTGAAATGCAGAGAGAAGACAGCCGCTCTCTGCACTGTCTGCACGCAGCTCTGCTTGTCTCCCTCTTCCTGGTGCTTCTGTACCGATATCTAGACAGGAGTTGATGGGCCTCTCTTGTCCTAATTCTTTCCTTTTCTTATTTTCTGCACCTCTCTCTCTCTCTCACTCCTCTCTCTCTCTCTCACACACACACACACACACACACGCGCGCGCGCGCGCACGCACGTGGGCGCGCGCACACACACACACACACACACACACACACACACACACACACACACACACACACACACACACACACACACACACACACAAATCGGCCCAAATATGGATGAATGGACGGGTGAACTGTTGACATGAGACTGGAGTGGAAATATTTCCTAAAAGGTCAGAGTTAGTGGTTACGGCAGAGGTTAAGTGGTAACAACACACATTGAATAGATGGAAATGGGCCTGCTGCTTCTGTGACGTTAATGTTTCAGTATCAATACGAAGACTTTGTCCCTGGATTTGGATTTGATTGATTGGTTCAATGCTAGATGGCAATAAGGATGGTGGAATAAGCATGATTTAAGGACTTCTTGTCTTCCTTTGCTGTTGTTGGGGCACAAGGATCTGGGATTAGAAAGCTTAGCTGATGAGCGGAAAAAGCGGGTCTTGCTGATTGTGGTTGCAGATAAGCCAAAGAATACATTTGGACTGCTGACAGTAATGTTCAGTATGTCATACGAATTGAACTGTAACCATCAGGGCTGATGTTCAGAGAGATCTTTCTCTTACCTTTGAGTGAAACAGAGAATTTATAGCACTTGGGGCCTAATTCGGAACTATCTGAGCTGTCTGTACATGGTTCTGCTTCTCTCCCTTTTCCTGACCCTTCCGTATTGACATTTGGAAAGGA
>CM065715.1:32073890-32076390 GCA_033310375.1 Conus canariensis
GACAGACAGACAGACTGGGACAGAGACAGAGAAAGAGAGATCAGACAGATAGGGAGAGAGGTAGGGACAGAGGGACAAAGGATTGGCACATCACACGGGTGTTGATCACAATTTGCATAACTATCCCTACCCCCGGGGTAACTTGCCTTTTCCTCAGAGAGAACAATATGTTGAATAGCATTATTACCGGACAATGTTAACAAAATTACGGTAAAAATTCGATTTCTTTCTATAAGCATGGGACCAACATAAGAAGACAGGAAAAAAGCTCAAAGGGGGGAAAGGGCACACAAAGCAGCATGATAAACCAAGGAATGGATAGTATCGTAGACGATGTTGGAAAAGAGGATGAGCGGACCATTTAGGGCAAGTCTTAAATCTCATTGCTTAAGGGAGTAAAAAAAAAACAAAAAAAAAACAAGCAAACAAGAGACCAAAGACTTAAAAATTCCAAATCTAACGGGGATTTCAGCTCAGATGGTACGTAGTATGAAAAAAAAGCCGTGGGTACTTGCTTGAGGGTAGGAAGGGATGGGGTGGTTGACTATAATCTGGACCAATATTTGATAGAATAGGTATAAATAAACATGCGGGAAATACTTGCTCGGTGATGTGATTGTCTCATAATGGACAGTGAGCCCTCTGATAGTCCAATGTGCCTCATCTAAAATGTGTAAGGCCCGCTACCAGTCTTTCTGTGGAGTGTATATGATGCGAGAAATAGCAAGAAAGCGAGGGATGGTGGGACATACAGACAGACAGACAGACAGACAGACAGGCCACAATCTGCCTAAAAGTACCTTTCGCACGTAAAAGACTGAAGGCAGTTTGGCTAGACAACAGAGAGACAACGCAGAGGACGACATCAAAATGCTGAGCTGCATATCCCTTCACACTGCCACTGCAATTACACTCCACCGATTTTGTTTTTTCTTGCTGTTTTGAAAAGTGTGTGAGCTTGGAGCCACTCCAATGTTCAAAGCAACAGAGGACAGAGTAAAACAACAGGGTGGGCCAAAACAAAAACCAAACACGCCGCGCACGGGAGCGCGATAAAAGCAGGGAAGGGGTAAGGAGGAGGCTGACGATGATGGGGAAGAGGGTGAATGGGCCATTTGGGGAAACTCTTCAATCTTATTGCTTCGAGGAAGCAAAAGAAAACCCCCCAAAAAATGGCGATCGATTTAAGTGTCTCGTGGGGATTCCAGAACCAGGTTGTTTGTGAGGGAGAGAAAATCTTTGCAAGTTGCCTGAGGCTGACCTCTAGAGTCCAGTCAAAATGGTTGTATGTGGACATGCTGACAATGTTGATCTCTGTAGAGAATTGAGTGTAAATCGGCCGATAGCTGTCAGGCGGCTGCGTGCAGATTTGTTGACAGAATTTTGTCTGGGTCAGTGGATAAGCAAGGAAACATGCAAATCTTGTCTTGTTCTGTCAGTAATGGCAAGGAAACATTTGAATCTACTTTTCATCCGTCAACTGATAGCAGAGCGAGGATACATTCAAATGGCGTTTGTCTCTGTAAATTAATGCAAGACATTTTGTTTGCCGCCGTCAAATGATGGCAAGTCAACAGGTATATTTTCTTTCTTACAGTAAAATGGTAGAAAAGTTACATATTGATACTGTTTGTCGCTGTCAAATGATAGCAGCAAGACATGCTAATTTTGTTTGTCTCTGTTAAGATATGGCAAGGAAACACGTTAATCGTGTTTGTCCTGTCAAATGAAGGGAAGGAAACATTAGAGTTTTTTGCATTAGATTATGGCCAAACAACTGATGACGTTTGTTTTTCATTGTCAGTTAATAATGATGAAGAAACAGGGAATCTATTTTTCAATGAACTTTCTTGACATTATTCATATATAACATCACAGTACAGACACCAAAACAAAATATAAACAGGAGATGGCACATGCATGCAAAAAAGAACACACACACACACACACACACACACACACACACACACACACACACACACACACACACACACACATACGGCCGCATGCAAGCACGCACGCACGCACGCAAACACACACACACACACACACACACACACACGCACGCACGCACGCACGCACGTACGCACGCACGCACGCACGCACCACACACACACACACACACACACACACACACACACACACACACACACACACACACAAGCTTTTATATATTCAGACGAAAGAAATTACAAAGGTATATTCATTCACAATCCAATCTTGCAGTCTAAGTTCTCCCTCCCTCCCTCATCATCCTATGTCATTCACAAGAAACTGGTGAATTTTGTTTATTTCTGTCAATTCTGGCAAGGAAATATTTTAATCTTACATGTCCCTGTCAAAAGATGGCGAGAAAACACGTTAATGCTCTTTTTGTGTGTCTAATGGTGATAGAAAAACATGCACTATCGTTTGACTCTGTTAAATCATGGCTACGAAATATCTTAATCTTTATTTGTCCCTGTCAAACAATGGCAAGGAAACAAGTTCATGTTCTTTT
>CM065715.1:32086390-32088890 GCA_033310375.1 Conus canariensis
ACACACACACACACACAACACACACACACACATACACATACACAGACGCGCGCACACATACAAAGCTGAGAGAGAGAGAGAGAGAGAGAGAGAGAGAGAGAGAGAGTCAGAGACACAGAGACACAGACACAGACACAGACAGACAGACAGACAGGTAAACAGACAGACAGATAGAAAGAAACAGAGAGAGAAAACGAAGAAAGAGAACAACGCAAGAGAAGAAAGTGGATGAGGAAAGTTTCAGAGAACAAAAAAGAAAGAAAGAGAAAAGAGAACGACGAAGAGCCATGGGGTCGTAGGTCACAGCAGTAGTGGTGCTCGAGATTCAGTCACTGGTCACTGACCTGCTTTTCAATTTCCTGCCTGGATTCAGACTCCACGCCGGTAGAAGGTTTTCAATTTGGCTTAGAACCTAAGAACACACTGACAGGAAAGAGAGGGGAAAGTCAAGTGGGGGGGGGGGGGGGGGGGGGAGGCGGAGAGAGAGAGAGAGAAAGAGAGTGAGAGAGAGATGGAGAGCGAGAGAGAGAGAGAACGAGAGCCAGATGGAGAGAGAGAGAAGGATAGAGACAGACAGACTGACAGAGACAGACAGACAGACAGACAGACATACAGACGAGAGAGAGAGAGAGAGAGAGAAGAGAGAGAGAGAGAGAGAGAGAGAGAGAGAGAAACAGGCAGACAGGCAAACACATAGCATGACAGACAGATAGGTAGAGATTGAGAGAGAGAGAGAGAGAGAGAGAGAGAGAGAGACAGACAGACAGACAGACAGACAGACAGGACAGAAGAAGAGAGAGAGAGAGAGAGAGAGAGAGAAACAGGCAGACAGGCAAACACATAGCATGACAGACAGATAGGTAGAGATTGAGAGAGAGAGAGAGAGAGAGAGAGAGGTGGAGGTGGGGGGCATGATCCACCTAAACTTTTTTTTTTCAAGGGCAAAGAGTCAGAGTAGTTGATGCCATAGTGGAGGGGGAGAAGAAGATGTGTGCGGGAGGTGGGAAGTGGCAAGAGGGATAGTGATGGTCGGTAGCTGGAACGGAATTTTAAGCCGATTGTGGCACAACGACTGTCTGTCAAGGGCGAGAATGTTTGTCTTGTCTGCCTTCGACACAAGACTGATAAGGACATAACGTATGATGAGGATGGCTCCATTCTAAGAGAAGGAGGAGAGGGCGAAACGGATTGGGAAGGGGGACAGATAAAAGAAAGACAGACAGACATACAAACAAACAGAGAGAGAGAGAGAGAGTGAGAGAGAGAGAGAGGGGGGGGGCAGAGGTGGAGAGAGAGAGAGAGAGAGAGAGAGAGAGAGAGAGAGAGAGAGAGAGAGAGAGAGAGAGAGAGAGAGAGAGCATCACAAATAAGACAGTGATCCGAGAAAAGGCGACAGAAGATGAAAAAAAGAAAACAGAATGAGATGCAGAACGATTACATTAAAAAAAAAAAAAAAAGCCATCAGATCGTCGGCTGCAGCAGTAGTGGTGTCCGAAATCCAGTCACAGGGTACTGACCTGCTCTGCCATTTCCAGCCTTCCTTTAGGCTCCCCGCTGCTAGGAGATTTCCAAGCTGGTTTAGAACTGAAGTTGGTTTACACTGAAGGATAGGGGAGAGAGAGAGAGAGGAAAGAAGAAAAGAAGAAGAAGAAGAAGAAGAAGAAGAAGAAGAAGAAGAAGAAAGAAGAAGAAGAGAGAGAGAGAAGAAGTAAGAAAAAGAAGGATAGAGAAGAGAGAGAGAAAGAAGGAGAAGAAGAAGAAGAGAAGAAGAAAGAAGAAGAAGAGAAGAAGAAGAGAAGAAGAAAGAAGGATAGGGAGAGAGAGAGAGGAAAGTCAACGGAGAAGAAGAAAGAAGAAGAAGAAGAAGAAGAAGAAGAAGAAGAAGAAGAAGAAGAAGAAGAAGGATAGGGGAGAGAGAGAGAGGAAAGTCAACGGAGAAGAAGAAGAAGAAGAAGAAGAAGAAGAAGAAGAAGAAGAAGAAGAAGAACAACAACAACAACAACAACAACAACAACAACAAGAAGTACAAGAACAAAAACAAGAAGAGTCATGGGTTGATGACGTCAAAAGGGCAGAGGTACGGGAAAGGGGGTGGCGAGGGGTGGGAACAAGAGGGGTAGTGATGGTAGGGATCTGGAACGGATTTGGAGCAGCGATTGTCTGTCTGTTGGTGTTGGGAATGTTTATCTTGTTTACGCATGATGCAAGACTGATAATGACATAGGGTATCACAAGAATGGCTAAGAGAGAGAGAGAGAGAGAGAGAGAGAGAGAGAGAGAGAGAGAGAGAGAGAGAGAGAGAGAGAGAGAAAGAATGAGAGAGAGAGAGAGGGGGGGAGAGAAATGGACAGAGACAGATAGACAGACACAGAGAGACAGACAGACAGATACAAAGTCACAGAGAGAGAGAGAGAGAGAGAGAGAGAGAGAGAGAGAGAGAAATCAGAACTTAGATGGTTTATTTAAAAAAGGCCATTGCCCCTTATGAAGGGGGTTATGG
>CM065715.1:32098890-32101390 GCA_033310375.1 Conus canariensis
AGTGTTCATAATTCGTAAGAAAATGACAACTTTGTAGTATTGATTTTATAGGAAAAAATGTTAATAACCTCAGATGTACAGCTGTTGCTCTTTGTGCATGGAATGACAGGAAAGGTTTTTACGAGAGTAACTGCTCTGACCAGTGGCATTAAGCTCATGCTTGCTTGTACTTACTGAGAAAATGCCAACTTTAAAGTTTGTCATAGACTCCGCTCGCTCTCACAACCGCATGCGCACACTGACAACCTAAACGGAGAGGTTCTATAGAATCACTTGTTGAACATGGGGAAAAAAGTCTTTTACACACTGGAACAAACACGCATTCACACACGCGCGCACACTTACACACACGCACGCACTTACACACACGCGCGCGCGCGCGCGACACACATACTCACGCACGCACACACCCACGCACGCATACACACAGAAATTCTCTCTCTCTCTCTCTCTCTCTCTCTCTCTCTCTCTCTCTCTCTCTCTCTCTCTCTCTCTCTCTCCCTCCCTCTCTCTGCTACAGAAACCCAAGACCCCCGCACACAGACAGGCAGACCTTACCACTGGCAATAATAGCAGGGTACCATCTTCCCCTTTGCCCTTTGTGGCCCTGCAAGTCGTGACAGGATGTTCATTTTCCTCTCTTCATTTCCTCACCAGACTTTCCGTGGCACAGCAGCAGCAGCAGCAGCAGCAGCAGCAGCAGCAGAACCAGCAGCAGCAGCAGCAGTAGCAGCAAGCTTCCCCCAGGCTTCTGTTCTACACGCAACGGGAATAACGACAGAGAGAGAGGGGAGACGGAGACAGGTCCCCGCCTTCTCCTCAGACCTTCATCCTTCATCGTCTTGGCCACTATGGGATTAGCCATCACGCACGACCACCAACGGACCAGGCACGGAGAACCGGACCACCACGACCACCTCTCCCACCCCATCAACCAGCTTCCCAGCTGTCACCTTGACTCTTGATTTCCCTTACCCAACCCCCACCCCCCTATCTCATCCTTCTTCCGCTCCCACCATTTGCACCAACTCCCCCCCCCCCCCCCCCCTATCTCATCCTTCTTCCGCTCCCACCATTTGCAACCAACCCCCCCCCCCCCCCCCCCCCCCCCCCCCCCCCCCCCCCCCCCCCCCCACCCCAACTCCTTTCGTCTTACAACTCCGACCCTTGCCATCAGTGAGTGCTACGACACGGCGGCCGCCGCGCCGTATTACTAGTTTCCGTTACCCTTGGTTCCTGGGATCTAGGTGAGGATGACAGAGGCCGTGCTGGTGCTGGCGTGACGTTGTTGGATGACGGCAGTGTGACGTTAGGTTACTCGAAGAAAGTGTGGACGTCAATGAATGATTGACGTCATTAGTGACGGTGTGGACGCTTTTTTTTTTTTCCGACTGGTTCGGTTTTTGGACTGATTAGGCTGAACTGCATGGAATACAAAGTGGATCGTAAAAACATCTTTGAATTGATGGCGCGCGTTCTATGAGCCGGTAGTCTAAACTTTGGTGTTCTGAAGAGGAAAAGAAAGAATTTCGGAACACGACTCTGTGTTTTAACGAGAGTTCCATGCTCAAAATACAAGACAACACAGAGCAGGAAAGAAATAGAATGTGAATCGTAAATTGATGCTATTTTTTTGGCAAAGACACTCCCGGGTGAAAAAGAAAGTTTTGATTTGGTAACCGTTACATATAGGCTACATTTGTACCGCGGTCTGTATCCTAGCAGCTTCTGTCGTGAACACTGATTTTTTTAATATACACTCTGGGACCTGTAATCTGTTAATCCGATTAGTTTGGGACGAATCTTGACGTCAACAGGGAGTGCTGTGTCTTTGATGATGTGGTATTCATGTCCAGGACATCGCACCTGTTGTTACCTGGCTCTGCATTATTGGAATGTGATGGTAACTGGTGCTGATCGGTGGTGATCGACATATTGATCTGCAAGAGAACATCATCAGGATGGATTTCTATTCTTCTGCTGTGAATGCGTTCGTCTGCATCATTCTATGGCTGAGAACAGGTAAGGATTGTTGAGCGAGTGAGGTGTGAATCTGTTTGTATGTTTTATCACTATTGTTATTGTTGTTATTATTATTATTATCATTACTATTATCATTACTATTATTATATACTATATTATTATTATTATTATTATTGTTATTATCATCGTCATCTTCATCATCATCATCATTATTATTATCGACATCATTACCATTATGATGATGATCATGATGATCATGATGATCATGATGCTATTATTATTACCATCATCATCATCATTTTCTTTTATCATTATTATTGTTTTTGTCAACATCTTCATTCATCATCATCATCATGATCATTATTTTCATTATGATCATTATTTTAGGTATAAAAATACCGACGACTTTTTCGACCAATCTGAGGAAGTTACTCTCTTCGTGCAGGAGGCGGATGGTGGAGGTGGTGGTGGTGGTGGTGGTGGTGAAATTATGGTAATATCATTACAAAATTTCTTT
>CM065715.1:32103890-32118890 GCA_033310375.1 Conus canariensis
AGCATCAGGCTTTGGACATCAGACAGATTAAACTACCTCAGGGTAAAAAACGTACCCAAGCAACGACAAGAACAGGAACAAGCAGACAAACTAAACTTCTTTTTGATACAGGCTCTGGAATTTTCATCATTGAACAAATCATCAAAATAATCTTCGTGCAGAACATTTCATGGGCCTACATATAGCTAAGCCGTGCAGTGACTTTCACTCAGGAATCTGTGTTTCAAGACATTCGTTCTAATAGTTACAAGTTTTCCTACTATACAGAATAATAGTATTTTGTTATAACGTGTGTAAACCGGATGAAGTGACCAAGAAAACGTTAAACGTTCAACTACAGAAACCTGTTATTATAAGTAGTAGGTCAAGATACGTGTCAGTTGTGATTCACAGTCTGATCATGACAGTCAGATGTTGCAAGTTCAAATCCTGCCAGCGCCCTCTCTAAAATTTGCCGTTCTCACTGCCTGTCGTAGTAAGTTGTTGTCGTTCAGATCATCACCATGTGGACTCCTACCACAGTCTAAGAGTACGTCCGCCCGATCATCTTTCGTTTGTGTCGACGTTCAACCTAAAATTGAATCGCAACCTGATCACAACGGAATGAATTTCTCCAACTGAAGTCGCAGATTTCCTTGCAGTCTTTGTCAATGTATGTATATGTATGTATTTTGTAGTGGGGGAAAGCAAGTGCAAGTTAACAATTCCTCCGTCACTATATTGATGATTTGGCAAAGAGTTCAAAACAAAACGGAAGGGGGAAGAGGGGGGGGGGGGGGGGGGGGGGGGGGGGGGGGGGGGGGGGGGGGAAAATAAAGAACATGAAAATGAAGTATATCTTAAATATAAAATCTTTCCCTAGCAGCATATGGGGACCGTGGTAATCCATCTTAAAGACAGAACCATTCATATCGCCTGCTCCGAGCCTATCGTCTGCTGGATCGGACTCGTCAGGAAGGCACGGCTATATATACTCACCATGTTTTTGTCCAGTCATTTGAGAAAGAGCTTTTAGAGCGCCTATCTTCGAAAATAATATGTATCTGATGTAGAACCATAGCAACTGCAACCAGACACCCACACCATCCAGTCAACCAGGTCATCCTGTCCAACCGGCCCAGAACCCAACCAACTCAGTCCAGCCAACCAACAAATCACCCAAACCACCAGGACAAGTAATAAAATTGTTCAACTAGCCACCCAACTAACCCGACCCAAGTAGCCAGCCCTTTAACCCGATCCACTCCGTCAACCATCTAGCCTACCAGCCAATTACCCCTGTGCATCTATCCACCCATCCAACGAATCCAACCAACCAACCATCCAAACCTACTAACCAACCTATTAAATCAATCCAATTTCCCACCCAGACAAAGCAACCAAACATTTAACTCAATCAAAAACAGCAACCAAAATACGCAAACTGGTTAACCCATCCAAACTGATCAGCTAACCAACCCAATGCAACCAAGAATTCACCAAAACAAAAAAAAAAAAAAATCCAAACATCCACCCCAAGATAGCTAATCAATTAAACAATAATTCCAATCCTACAAACCACCTAACCGCTTAAACTAAAAAAAACAACCAACCAACCAGCTAGTCGAATCAATCTAACAAGCAAACCACCAGAAAAACCCAAACCAACCAATGGACCCAATTCAGCCATTGATGGTGTGCATTTATGAATTGTTTCCTACATGTTGACATTCACTCACAGAATTATGTCCTCTTTTCACTCATTCCTTGGCATATACCTTCCATTTCACCTCAGTTGTCTTGTATTTCTTTCTTATTGTCTTTTTTCCCTTTCTTTATTTGATGATTGTTTGCTATGTTTTGGTAACTTCATGCACGACGGTTAGTTTCAAGGTGAGGTGACTGACTACAGGCGGGAAATTGAAACAAACTTTAAAGGAAAGTTACAATGCCGCCGAACGAAGGAAACAAATACAATGCAAGACGCTCTTGTAATGTGTTTCTTTCTTTCTTTCGGCTGGCATAGTAGCTTTTTTTCTTAACTTCATGCTTCACTGTTCAGACATCCGTAGCAGGTGTTTTTTTTTGCGAGCAAATTCTCTGAAGACAGAGATTCATTTAAGAATTCCTTGCCGTCCTATCTCATTTAAAGTTATATTAACAATGTGGCACGACTGAAATAAAATACTGTTTAAACCAATCCAACCAACCAGTTATCCAACCCCAATCCAATCAACCAACCACCGAAATCAACCAACCAACGAACCAATTAATCCCAATCCAGCCACCAGATCAAACCAAATAACTGACCAATGAACCCCATTCAACCAGCCAGTGAGTTAACCGACTCCATCCAGTTAGCCGGCCAGCTTAAGCCCATCAGCCTAAAACCCAAATCAGCGCCCCAACACCAACCAACCCGGCACTCGAGCAAGACTGAGTGTCTACCTTAGTTCTCCAGGCTGATTGATCTATGAGTGGCGTACCTTAGTTCTCCAGGGTGATTGATTGATCTGCTAGTAGTCTACCTTAGTTTTGCAGGGTGATTGATCTATGAGTAGCGTACCTTAGTTCTCCAGGGTGATTGATCTATGAGTAGTCTACCCTAGTTCTCCAGGGTGATTGGTTGATGTGTGTCCGGCAGCCGGCGGTCAGTACCAGCTGGACGAGCGCATTGACAACCAGTGCCACACCAGTTACTACACCTTGCCTGTGTGCATTGACCACCCGGATGGCTATGGCTGCGAGTGTGGGCCCGGCTTCCACTGGAACACCAAAATGTGCATGTGTAAGTAGTCTTTAAGCATCTCTGCTGTCGCTCGGCTGTTGCTGTTGTCTGACTGCTTGACTCTCTGTCTCTTTGTCTGTCTGTCTGTCTGTCTGTCTGTCGCTGTCTCTCTCTCTCTCTCTCTTGGTGTCGGGTACATTTGTTCCCTTTTACCTATGCCTCTCTGTGTCTGTCTGTCTGTCTGTCCCCCCCCCCCTCTCTCTCTCTCTCTCTCTCTCTCTCCTTCTCTCTCTCTCCTCTCTCTCTCTCTCTCTCTCCAGGGCCGGATGTGAGAGAGACGAGGAGGAGGCTTCCGGAATTTTTGGATCAGTTCTCTCCAAACTGGCAAAAATGGTATTTATAGCAGCCCCCCCTCCCCCCCCCCCCCCCCCCCCCCCCCCCCCACACACACACACGTACACAGACCCTTTGAGCCCCTCTCTTCACCCATATACCTGATGCGCCCCTTCACTCTCTCTCTCTCTTCTCAATCTCTCCGTCTCTCTCTCTCTCCTCTCTCTCTCTCTCTCTCTCGTGTGTCTCTCTCTGTGTCTCTCCCCTCTGTTTCTCTGTCTCTCTCTGTCTTCTCTCTCTCTCTCTCTCTCTCTCTCTCTCTCTCTCTCTCTCTCTCTCTCTCTCTCTCTCTCTCTTCTCTCCTCTTTTACCTACGTGTAATGAAATTTTCCTCAGACATGAGATGGAAGTAGAAGTAGAGCGAATTAGACGTCCACGCCAGGCAAACCTCAGCACTGGCAAAATGTCACAGGCGAGTCTGGTGCCTTGCAGCTTAAGGAGGTCTGATGATGTTTGCTGGAGACATTTACCCTCCTACCACTATCGTTACCACGATCACGAACTCTTCCTGCCCCTGCTCCCTCTCTCTGTCCCTCTGTCTCTGTCTCTCTCTCTCTCCGTCTGTCTGTCTGTCTCTGTCTGTCTGTCTGTCTCTCCTCTCTCTCTCTGTCTCTCTCTCTTTCTCTCTCTCTCTCGCTCTGTGTTGTGTGTGTGTGTGTGTGTGTGTGTGTGTGTGTGTGTGTGTGTGTGTGTGTGCCTACCTGCATTTCCGTACATATCAATTTTAGTTCGTTCACACCATGTTTACGTCTATCCATCCATCCATTCATCCATTCATTCAATGTCGCCCCCCCCCCACCCCCCCCCCCCCCCTCCGCTCCTCCCAATACAATAGTACCAACATAACCACAAATCATGCAATAGTGTACCACCTCCCCCCCCCCCCCCCCCCCCCCCCCCCCCCCCCTCCCCGTTAAAATCCTTCCGTGTCTCTTTACACGTGTAAAACTCATAAATCCTCGTTACAGTTCTAGAACAGAACATGGTAATAATTCTGGAGGCAGGCTCTGGCTGACCGATGAATAAGGGCATCACGCTCTTGTTCCAAGGTCTGCCACACTAGACAGTTAGGTCAGAAGAGATTTTCTCTTCAGTGTGAACACCTGGCAAACCCAGACCTCTCCTGCTTCCTCGGATGAGGCCTTTGCGCGAGAGCCTGTGCGTGGACGCTTTAATTGCATACACGTTAAATGCCTTTCAACCTTTCAGAAAAGTGTAGGTCGTGGTGTGCTGGTGAAATGGACGACACGAAAATGAAACATATGCACACTGGTGTCGTTTTTAGACATCGTCCCGAAGACGGAATGTGGCTACCTTTATGGTGGGAGTAAAAACGTCGTGTACGCAAACTTCTAACCAATTTTGAACATCTAGCTAAAGGCGAACCTCGGAAATCTAGCAGATGAATGAACAAAGAAAGAAAAAATTCTAGAGACAGGATACAAATACATTCTGTTAGATTATTCAAACTTTTTTTTCAGTGGCAACAGGATACAAATACATTCTGTTAGATTATTCAAACTTTTTTTCAGTGGCAACAGGATACAAATACATTCTGTTAGATTATTCAAACTTTTTTTCAGTGGCAACAGGATACAAATACATTCTGTTAGTTTGTTCAAACTTTTTTTCCAGTTGCAAGTACGTTTTGATGATGATGGTGATGATGATGATGATGATGATGACGACGGTCATGATGGTGGTGATGATGATGACGATAATGATGACGACGACGACGACGACGACGACGATGATGATGACGCTGACGATGATGATGATGATGATGATGATGATAATGATGATGACGACGACGATGACGACGACGACGGCGACGATGATTGTGATCACGCATTACAGCATAATGTATTAGTTCATAACCTCTTTCTCCATTTTTATCCAAACACTATCGTTTCAAGAATAACAAGCCTGTGTTCCCTGTCTCTGCAGCCTCAGCCATCGACTCTCGCTTCGAGTTCACGGTGCGGGATGACGAGGCCCGCTACACGCTGCTCCTGGGGCGGGCCTTCCCCTCTCTGTCCGAGTTCACCGTGGCCTTCTGGATCAACGTCAGCAACCCCCAGCATCAAGGTAGGCAATGGGATGGTTGTGGATGATGACGATGATGATGATGGTGGTCGGTAGTGGTGGTAATGGTGCTGCTACTGCTAGAGGTGGTGGTGCTGGTGCTGCTGGTGCTGTGCTGCTGCTGCTGATGACGCTGATGTTTCTGCGGCTGCTGCTGCTGCTACCGCTATTGATGATGATGATGATGATGAGATGATGATGATGATGATGACGATGACGACGACGACGACGACGACGACGATGATGATGATGATGATGATGATGATGATGATGGCAACGAAGATGATGATAAAGGTCAAGGTGGTGGTGGTGTCTGGTTGGTAGCGACGACAAAAAGCCCCGACGATGACGAAAATGAATGGCACACTGAAATGATGATAACTGGGAAACCAATTTCCTGATAATTATCTGGACACTTTCTTTTGTAAGCGTATCAAGCCCTGACAATGCATCTAATATTTAGTTCTTGGTCTGATGGCTTGCCTTGCTTCAGTGCTCCTGTTGGCCAGTAATTTCCTGACTCGGATGAATTCTTGTTCGCTGGCGTATTTTGTACCATTGATAATTTGGATCATGACATCCCTTACGTTTGAACACATTTGGTTATTTTTGTACTGCTGTTTTGTTCCCCAAAGTGAGATTTGAGTCCAACCCGCCGCCGTGGCGATGTGGTTAGTGTCGCGGACTCCCGCTGGGAGGTCATAGGGTCGATTCCCATCAGCGCCGTTTATTTCTTGGGATTTTTCTTCTTCGACCACCTCCTACCCAGAGTTGAGTTTGCTGCGAGCTTAATTTAGGAAGACTGGGACCACACAGTCGAGTTTCATCCACTTAATGGATGCGTCTCTGAGAGTGTTGCTCAAACTTCCTTACCAAACACTGCAGGCGTCTGTATCTCTCGCGCTTGGCTGACGCCGGGATATAGTTATTATGAAAGTTTCGTAGAGTGCAGCTCTGTCCTGCACTCTCAGACCAGAAGGGAAATCTGTAGCATCATTTTCATCATCCTCATTTCATCGATCAGCATTAAAAAAATGGGTTAAATTCTGTGGCCCTTCATGCCTGCTCTCATGGTGACCTCAGTTTTATTGTCTCTCCGCGTCTATGGCCTTGGTTTGATTCTCCCGTGGTCACCAGTATCGGCAAATTCATGAGGACTGTTGTTGGATGGACGGGGTGAAGCCCTCGGGAGAGAGAGCTCTCTCTCACGCCGGCTCCGCGAACTAAGCAATTATTGTCGTCAGCAGGGGGCTTAGCAGATGGTGTCCTGGATCAGAAGAGGCGCCACTGAACACCATCGAAGTGACTCGGCAGCAGTGCCGTGTCCTCTCTGGTGGGTTACCTCATGATGACTTGACGCTGACTGCTCCCAGTGGATTTCCGGTGCCGGGGCGGTGGCGGGTCGGGCTGGGCTGTGGCTGTGAACGAGAAGAGTTGAAATGAGCGGCGTGGGTACAATGTCATTGAGGTGGCACAGAAGATAGGACAGAAAAAAAATTGTGTCCATTTCAGTTTTGGACGAAGAGCGCTATGACAATAATCAATTTTCTAATGTCACATGATCTAACTAGAACTCGGACTACTGACGTCTTGGTCTGTCATGCCGTGATAGGAGCGGTTGTTAAATCAGTATTTGAGAGCCTAACAGGTATAGCAGTCATGTTTGCTGCGAACGTCCTTGGCCTATCGCTGCTCCAAGAGAAAAGTTGACCAATGACTGTGCTGTCCAGTAACATGTGAGATGTGGTGACGTGATCATGACTTTTGCCCAAAAATGTATGAACCTGGACTGCTCTAGTAAAATATTTTCACCTGTACCTACGTACCTGCTAAATACCATGGCGATGTCTTTTGATCTGCCGATAACTTTGGCCAGAAATTTCCTGGGCTATCATTACAACAATGAGAATTTCTGTCCAATAGTTACGTACCTGCCAGGTACCATGTGATAATTCTAGATCCGACGATAACTACTTTTTTAATGAATTTCCTGTATTGCTACAATGAGAATCTCGCTCAATGCCTGTGTGCCTTTTCAGCAGACAATATACTTAGTCCATGAATTTCTTGAACTTATCATTGCTGCAATGCGAATTGTGGCCCGAATCCTGTGTGTCAGTCATGTATACCACGAGTGACATCTCACTATCTCAGTATATGACAATAACTTTAGCAAGTAGTGTCCTGATTTATCATTCTTATTACAGTAGGAATATTCTGGCCCAATTCCTGTGTTCAATTCAGCTCAGGGCTGATTAAGGCCGCGGAAGAAAAGAAATGGGCTCCGATTTCCATAGTGCCGTGCCTTAGGCATGGTGAAACTCATGAAACTCATGGTGAAATATTTGACTGGCAATTGCGTGTGTGTTCCAGGTACGGTGATGTCCTACAAGCACAACAATAACACCAACGTCATGCGCTTCCTGAGTGGACCCAAGCTGACCTTCGAGATCTGGGGTCAGCGGCAGCAGACACGGGCTGACCTCATTCCCCATGAGCTCGTGCACATCGCCTGGAGCTGGTCCTCTCTGGGTCTGTGTCGGGCTGGGTTGAGTTGGGTCGGGCTGGGTTGAGTTGGGTCGGGCTGGGTTGAGTTGGGTCGGGGTGGGTTGAGTTGGGTTGGGCTGGACTGAGTTGGGTCGGGCTGGGTTGAGTTGGGTTGGGCTGGATTGAGTTGGGTTGGGCTGGGTTGAGTTGGGTCGGGCTGGGTTGAGTTGGGTTGGGCTGGGTTGAGTTGGGCTGGGCTTGACAGACCTGTGGTGTAGTTTGGTGTGTTGGGTAGTATAGTGTGGTGTGGGGCGTGTATGGTGCAGTATAGTGTCGAGTGGTGTGATGTATGTCTATGTGACGTGTTGAACTGAGGTGTGTAGCGGTGGTGGTGGTAGTGGTTGTGGTGGTGGGGTCGTGGTGGTGGTGATGGTGGTGTGTATGTGTGTGTGTGTGTGTGTGTGTGTGTGTGTGTGTGTGTGTGTGTGTGTGTGTGTGTGTTGTGTGGTATAATAATGTGGTCTGTGCGTCACTGTGTGAAACGGGATATAATGTGGTCTGTGCGTCACTGTGTGAAACGGGATTACATGCTCGTGTGTGTGTGTGTGTGTGTGTGTGTGTGTGTGTGTGTGTGTGTGTGTGTGTGTGCTTTTTTGCATGTATTTGAATGCACTTGCGCAGACAGCATGTACATATACTTTTTCTTTCTTTCTTTCTTTCTTTCTTTCTTTCTTTCAATACGTCTTTCTTTCTTACTTTCTAAATATCTTTCTTCTTTTTCTTTCTTTCTTTTTCCTCATACAGTCACCATCTGTCCGGCTTGTACACGCTTAACTGATCAACGGGCCCTCTTGATACTGTGTATATATTCTCAGACGGAGAGCTGCACTTGTATCCAAGAACGGATGCTGTTTGCCTATTTTCAGACGGAAATTGGCAGTTATTCAAGAACGGGGTACGGGTGGACAAGGGGACGTTGGCAGGGAAGCAGAAGAAGATACCCTCAGGTGGAGAGTTTGTTCTGGGCCAGTCCTCACGCCCTGGAGTGGCATTCGACCTGACGTATGCCTTAGAAGGTATGACAGTGGAGTCAAAGAGCTTGATGTCTGGACAGATTTCGGCTTATTGTGTGGGCATGTCTTTAAGAGGGTACAGGTAAAAGAAAAGTTAAACTCCGTATGTTTAGCCAGTGTCATCACAAGTTGCTAATCAAAGTCAGCCTGCCTTCCCATGTAGCATGTGTCTGTTGCTTGTAACTGAAATGAGAAAGAAAGAATGAAAGAAAGAATGAAAGAAAGAAGAAAGAAAGAAAGAAAGAGAGAACAAACGAAAGAAAGAAAGAAAGTCAGACTGAGAGAAAGAAAGAAAGAAAAAGAGAGAGAAAGAAAGAAATGTATACTCAAAAGATATAGGGGAAAAGCAGACATAAAAAAGATATCCTGACTAACAGACAAAATTAAAAAAAAAATGTAGACAGGAAAAGGTGACAAAGAAACAGAAAGAAAGTATGCAAAGAAATAAAACCATAAAAAGGACAGAAGAAAAGAAAAATACAAACACGGAAACAAATCGAAAAAAAAAATCCCACCGAAATCGATGAGAAAACAGTGGAGGCAGACAGAGCAGTATATTATATCTAAACAAACCGAAAAGTCAGACAGAGCAGTATATTATATCTAAACAAACCGAAAAGTAAGTCAGCTCTACAACCTATATGAAAACGATTATCTGCTTTTTTTTTTTACTCCTGTGTGTTGGAGACTCAACAGAAAGGTAATTGCCAAGAGTAATGGGAAGAAATCCACGCACGCTAAGCATCTAATATGTCATGTGACAGCTGCAGCGCACAGCCTTTGTGACAGAAGGGAAGGTCACTTTCAGGGTCAGTACACAACGTCGATGGAGCAAGCTATGAAAAAAAAAATAAAAAAAGTCCCCATAGCCTATTGGGCGTAAGGGCAATGAACTGTCAGAGATCCACCGTGTCTGGAGGGCGGAGCCTATCCCTCTCCTTCTGCGGCCTTTCACCCTCCCCGAACTAAATCTTGTACATGTTTATTGCTGGATGGACAGACAGGGTTTTCAAGCCAAAAAAAAAGCCACACCCCACCAGTGGTTCGAGCCCACGACTGTCAGCTCCGCAGGCAAACTCTCTAACGATTTGACCACGGGACCCTCTCCAATAACCGTTACCGAGTCTAAAAGACTACCAAGGGAAGTTATGTAACAGGGTTTCAAACATGGAGCCCATTCAAAAATCCCATGGTTACCTCCCTTTTAAATACAGCATCTTTCTGTCAACCAGTAAGGTGAGATGTATTAAAACAATAAATCTATCCAGTTATGTGTTTATTCGGCTCTTATAAAGAACACGAAGGCGTTTTTTTTCTCATTCATTTCACATTGATCCGTGACGGAAAGAAAACACAACAGAGAGAAATCACATTGGAGCGGTCGGGTCGGTCGTGCCCATTTATCTGGCCATTCGTAGTATGGTGATCCTGGCTTGTTATACCGGGAATTCCGGGGTGAAGGGGAAAGGGGAAGAAGGAGGACGGGGAGATAGCGGGGGGAGGGAGGGGGGGGGGGGGCTGTCCGCAGCTTGCACTCAAACAGAGCTCTAGGGTGAAAAGGGCAAGGGCGATGTCAATGGCTTGGGTCAGTCAGACGCTTTGCTATCTATGTTCCTTATTTCCCTTGACCGACAATCGTGTGTGTGTGAGCGGATTTGTTCTAAATGTGCGTCATCTAATGAACGGTGTTCAAACTGCTACGTAAAGCGTTGATTTTATGTGACGCATATTGTGTCTTCTTTTTTTTTTTTTTTTTTTTTTTTTTTTTGATGCATTCATTTCAGATTTTTCCATGATCATGTTTGGCAACTTACGAAACTTCGCTATGTTCTGACATTTTTAAAAAAAGATAAAGATCTATGGTTGTCAAAACATGAATGTTATGTTCATTTTGTTTGCTGTCTTAATACACAGCTTTACTTCTTCGATTCACCATAAATAACAGTTTTATTTAGCGATGTTTGGCAATATACATTGATATGTGATCTACCTTAGATCTTTATGTGATAATGTATTCATTTATATCTCTCTACTTCTGTTCTCTAAAGAAATCGCATTTGTTTATCCAGTCTTAATGCAATTCAACTCCGTTATTTGTTGCAAAGTTTTCATAATATATTACTAAACAGATGATTGATCGACTTGTAGAATTAATTTGTGCAACCGTGATGTAATGTAACTTGAAATTTGTTACGATATTCTACTAACATCCTTGAACATGCCTTTGATCGAGACTATCACCAATAACTGTTCCGATCACAGTTTATTGAAAAATGTCAATTTTGTAATGAGGACAATATTGTTGAAACTGCACATATTTGGCCTCTACCATTCGGTGAAATTTCACGATGGGGACGGGTGGGAACCTCTTACCGATATGTGACGAAAGCTATGTTTCAGCTATGTTTGAACCTCTAGCTTCTGGAAGACGATATCGCAGAGTGAAAAGGTGTCATCCACAAAATATTAATTCAGTTTGTGAACTGCAGCGTTTGTCAGAGATAACCATGTATAGGGGAGAGAGAGAGAGAGAGAGAGAGAGAGAGAGAGAGAGAGAGAGAGAAGACAGCAGACAGACAGACAGACAGACAGACAGAGGGGGGAGGAGGGAGGAGGAGGAGTAGGAGGAGGAAAGACGTGAAGGAGGAAGGAGAAAGTATGTGTATGTGTGCGTACGCGTCCGCATGTGCGCACTTTCGTGTGTCTGGGATCGCGTTCTGTGTGCTGTGGTTTGTTTGAATGCCCTAGTATATGTTCGCAGGGGGATACAAGGGAGAAGTGGGGCGGGAGAGAGGAGGAAGCACTCGCCCGTGTGCAGAGTTACTTTAATACGCAATTTGTGCACACTACTCTAACACCTGTTTGCTTAATATTTAAATCATGTAAAGTGACCATACACTTTATCTCCTCTTTTGGAGTGTCAGTTTCATAGTTTATTTGTTATAAGTATGTATGTACGACCATTTTATAGTTTCTCGTCTGGGATAATTAAGTTGATTTGATTTGGTATTTGTCACTCTGCCACGTTTGGTCATACAATTGCAACGACAGTGTCTACGTTACACACCGGAACAGACCTAGGCTACACAAAGACACACACGCACACATACCTACACGCACATGCAAGCTCCAGCGTGCGCACGCATTCGCATATCGAGAGAGAGAGAGAGAAGAGAGAGAGAGAGAGAAGAAATCGTTGCAAGTATGACTCACAAAATGAAACTAATGAAACCACGACGTGTCCTTTGCTAGGAGACCTGTCTCACTTCAACATCTGGAACTTCATCCTGCCGCCCAAAGAGGTGTCCTACCTGGCCTCCAGCTGCACGTTCCAGTACTGTGGCAACGCCGTGCAGTGGGTGGAGTTCCGGTCTGGCACGCGCGGGGCCATCAAGATGAGATGGCCTTCCGGTATCTTCAGTGAGTTGTCATCTTTCTTTATTTTATTGTACTATGGTTATTTTTTTTATTTATTGTTTTTTTTTTTGTCTGCGTGGCAACCTTCTGGGGTATGCTTTTTAATGGTGTTTTTTTTTTTCATTTTTACTTGTTGTTGTTGTTGTTTTATTAGGCTGAGGTTTACATGTGCCGAAAATCAACCCTTTTTTTCAGATTGTATCTTTGTTGTATAACATTTTAGCCGATATTTTTTAATCATTCTTTCGGTCTTGAATTTTGCTTTTTGTTTCGGTGATTTTGTTTAGATTTGTCAACATAGCTTAGCTCGCTGTAGAAAAATAAATCACATAGAATGTTGTATGTGGGTGGATGTGACGACGACTCCCCCAAAAGGTAAATGCATGAATTGGATTGTAGCACAGTGTGAGGTAGGTAGGCCAACACGAGTTTAGGCACAATCGAAGAAAAACTGTCTCTCAACTTCTTTTGAAACGTAAAAAGATGATGGTTATACTATCACAAAGACGTGTAAACAGCTACACCAGCAAAGCCTTCAAACGATACGTCATAAATGGTATTGGTGCTTGCCATTCCGTTGGAATACTTATCAATGTGTTTGTAAAGCTAGTTTCAAAGACTCACTTGGTACAAAATCGTTTTCTGTTAGATGCTATGTAAACTGTTTGTTTTGTTTCAGATCCGGAAACCATCACGTGTTTCACGGAGAAAGATGCTGGAATAACCTGCGACAAATCTTGCAGTGAGAGGATTGGTGAGTGACGTCACCAGTTCTGAACAGTTACCTCACTATGTGAAACAGTTCCTTGGATTACAAGTTAACTGGTTTATAATGGCAGTAAAAGTGACTTCCTTGTTTATAATGTACCGTTTGCGGTCTCAAGTCTCGTTAAAGAATTCCTTTCATTCCCCTGTCCAGTGGTTGTGTTAAGCGGCATTAAATATTTCATGTTGAGTGTTCATGTCTTTTGTTCGATTCTGTATACAATGAAATGGTCGTATTGTGTTTATAACGGTATTGTTGTATAATCCTTCAGTCGACATTTCTTCATGCTCAGCTTTTTTTTAAGTCTTAAAGGCTCTCATTATAAAGATTTTGTGTCAGAATTTCAACGTTTAAAACTTAAACCCGTCAACTGCATTATTTTTTGTTATTTCAGAGTGTCCCTTTTTTATTTGTTTTTGTTTGCTTGTTCCTTGTGTTGTTTTCTTTGTTTTGTTTTCTGTTTTGGGGAGAGGGGTGGTGGTGTTTGTTGGTGGGGGGGGGGGGCTGTATTTTGGTGTTTCGTGTTCTTGTTTTTCTCGGCGGGTGGGGGAGGGGGGGGGGGGGGGGGGGGGGGGGGGGGGAGATGGGGTAAGGGTGGGAGCGGGGAGAGTGATAAAGTGATTTGCGACTTTTCACAATCCCCCGGCACCACGGACTATAACACGAATTGAAATAACAACATTCAGCAGACGTCCTAGTTGTTCCAAAGACGACGGCTGCCATTGGCAGTCCAGAGCGAGCAGCCATAGGACATGTCCTGAGGGAAGGAAGGGTCACTTGACTCCAACCAGTATTCAGACCTACCCTGCTCACTCCGGTAGCTGGTTCCCCGCAGGGTGGGAAGAAAGAACCATTGGTCTCTAAGCCATCACGTGGAATGTCAGAGGGTTCCCGTGGCCCAAAGGGTGCAAGGCTGTTTGAAGAAACTCTTGGAAGATGATCAAAAGGCATGCTGGGCCTGAATCACTTAGGCAGAGATATTTCTTGAATTCGTGTTTGTTTGTTTCTTTCTTTCTTTCTGTCTTTTCTTTTTTTTCTTCTCTTTTCTTTACTTTCACTCTTTTTTTTCATTCATTATGTAAACATTTCGTTCTTTTCTTTCTTTCTTTTCTTTTTTTTTTCTTTTCTTTACTTTTACTCTCTGTCATTCTTTCTGTATCTTTTTTTCTTACCTTTTTATGTTTCATTCATTCATTATTTATTTATTCATTACTGTCTGCTTTTGCTTGCTTCTTTGTTTGTTTATACTTTGTTTCCTTCTCTCTTTTCTTTTTCTTTGTTTTTCCCCCTCTTTTCCTTCTTCGTTTTCTTTTCCTTTTATTCTTTCATTATACATTTCATTCTTATTTTGTTGACTATGTTTCTTTCCTTCTTTCTTCCTTTTACATCTTTCTTTCCTTCCTTTTTTTCTTTCTTGCTTTATGTTTCTTTTTTTCTGTTTTATTTTCCTTCCTTTCGTTCCTACTTTAATTCTGTTTTTCTTTTTTTTTTTTTTTCCTTTTCTGTATTTTTTTGCTTGCGATGTTTTATCTTTTTTTCACTCGTTTGTGTTCGTTTTTTTTTTTTTCTCTCATTTTCTTTCCTTCTTTCCGTTCTTTCTTTACCTTTTTCTTTTCTTGTCCTAGGCGCGCAGTGTAACGAGGAAATCAACGAGAACATCGTGTGGCGACGACAGCCTGCGGCCGAGAACATCAGCGTGGAGTGCCCTGGTCACGAGGAGAATGACGACCATGACAACGTCACCACAGTGAAGAGTAAGCACGTGCGCCACGTGAAGGAGATGTTTGGTCTCTGTCCTTGTCTGCATCTGTGTGTTTCTCGTCTCTTTTATCCGTGTCCATGTCTGCGTCTGTGTGTTTGTCGCTTGTCTCTTTTTGTCTGTGTCTGTGCGTCTGTCGTCCGTCTCTTTAGTCCGTGTCTGTGTCTGTGTGTCTGTCGTCAGTCTCTTTTGTCCATGTCTGTGTCTGTGTCCTTTTCCTCTTTTGTCTGTGTCTGTGACTACGTCCTTGCCGCTTGCATGTCTCTTTTATACGGGTCTTCACCTGCGTATGGTTCTTTCAACACGTGAATAC
>CM065715.1:32123890-32126390 GCA_033310375.1 Conus canariensis
GTGTGTGTGTGTGTGTGTGTGTGTGTGTGTGTGTGTGTGTGTGTGTGTGTGTGTGTGCGTGGAGGAGAGGGGAAGGGGGAGGGGGGAATACTGGTTCGGATGGTGTTTATGTATCTGTCTGATATCAGGTCTCCGTCACGCTTTTTTTGGCCTGGCAGTTTGTCAAGCAGTTTGTAACTCAATCTATGTCTGTCTGTCTGTCTGTCTGTCTGTCTGTCTTTCTGTTCCTGTTTGTCATGCATTCGCTGTCTGAGTAAGAGTGTATGCGTGTTTGTTTATGTGTCATATGTACACATATACACGCAGATCCCCTACTTATACACGTATATAAGCACATACGCACGCACGCACACGCACGCACGCGCCCACACGCGCACGCACGCACAAACACGCACGTACCTACGCAAAACACATCACACACACACACACACACACACACACCACACACCACACACACACACACACACCACACACACACACACACACTCACTCACTCACTCACTCACTCACTCACGCTCACACAGTCACAGATTAATGATACAAGCGCGCTGCTTGAGCGCATAGACGTACACATGCACTCAAACATCCACACGAATACATACATCCTCAAAATTCTCGTCGGGTTTCTTCAAAGATATTTTGCCTTGACAGAATCAAAAACCTCAGAGGGTGCAGACTGTCTTATGGAACAAGAACGGTCGACGATATGCACGTGCCGAGGAGGTCTACCCGACGTTCAATCAGACCATCACCTTCTGTGAGGTGAGCGCCTTTCAGTGATTTGCCTTTTTCATTATGTGAGGTCCTTTCATAATTCACACTTTTAGCTCGGTTCCTCTCTTCGTGCGTCGCACATCCAGTCTGACATCCACTAATCCGTCCGTGCATCCAGCATCTGTGACGTCACTTCAGATACCTTCCTGCCTGTTCTTCAGTTGGCCAGAATTGTGAATTTTGCACCACCAGATTCCACCGTCTCTTAGTTCACTGTTATACTTTCTTCCATCCCTATACACAAGTTTTGATCAAGATTACATACAGCTTGCTGGAAGCTCATGCCTGCTTTCTTCCATTTCATGATAATGCCTTCCGCTATAATATACACAGATCGTTGCGAACGTCGTGAACAACTGGTGTAGGCTTGTCTATCCTGTAGTAGGTAATCTCTCTTTGTCAAGTTTTTTTTAACACAGCACTATCGCTCCTTTATTTCACCATGATAATAATACATTCCACGCTAAGCATGCATGCATCCCATGCATGCTATTGATTGCTCCCGTAGACTACTTTGCTGGGCTGCAACAGGGCGGACCTGGGTTCAGCTGTGTGGAACTGCAGTCTCTGTGTAGTGTCCAGCAGACATTATTATACTCCCTAACAATCCTGCCAATTCCAAGAGCATAGCTATGCTGGATATGAAACAGGAACTGCAGATCTCTGAATCAAGACAGGAAAGTACGGCAGTGAAATCCTTCTGACTGTGGCGTCATGTGTGATGAAGAGGCAGAGACATTCTCCAAGGCAAGCAGTAATCTGGAAAAAGACAGCACACCCCATTGAGCGACGGAAAGATCAGTTCAGTCTTGCGGATCCACGTCAGAAGCACATTGCAGCAATACCTCCATTTGGAAGGTTTGAGAAGACAGTATCCACAATCTGGCCAAAGTCCAGAAAGTCATCATATTCAAGCTGAGAACAGAACATTGCCAACTCATGTCTCATCTCCACAAAACGTGAACTATCCTTCAACACGGACAGATACCTGTGTGGTACTGGCTTACAGACATCAGCCCACGTTTTGCTGATGTCCTTTATGCGATGCCCTAGAAGTTCCAAACATGGCGCGCTCTGGTAGAGTTGTAATGAACAAAAACATATACTTGTACCTGCCATTTAAGACGATGATGAGTGGCTAAGAAGAATAATGTTGGACAGGCGCTCTGTGTGTGAGAAAACTGCACGTCTGCGAATAGTTCAACGCAGATCAGCCATTCGCGATGTCGTCATTCGTTTGCGAAGAAAAACAAAACGCTAAAACTTCGATGTATTGCCACCGTATTAGTTAAAAAGTATATTGTCGTGCAGGCTGGCGTGATTAAAACCCATGTCCTTCAAATTTAAGACCGAGCAACCGCGTTTACGACATGTCGCAAAGTGAAGCAAATATTTCAAGCTTCGCTTTGTTTTTCGAGCCGCTTTGCTGTCTTCATTGTAAATGAAAAACGCAACAACTTTCAAACAAAAGAAAGAAGCCGTTAGAGGGAGGAAAGTAGGTGATATGATCAAAGATCGATGTAACAAGCAAAGACGTGACGGTGCCAGTTGCAGTGCCGACAATGTAGCCGCGACTGAGCATCCGTCGTTACCTTCATAAATCAAAATGTTGATCAGGACCGTATGTTTTTTGTTGTTGTTGTTGTTTTGTACTCTGGGTCATGATGGAAACTGAGAGTGTGTATTAAAAAGAAAATCGAACATTTTGATGCCTATGTCAATACTA
>CM065715.1:32136390-32138890 GCA_033310375.1 Conus canariensis
GTGTGTGTGTGCGCGTGCGCGTGCGCACGCGTATGAGTGTGTGTGTGTGTGTGGTGTGTGTGTGGTGTTGTGTGTGTGTGTGTGTGTTCATGCTGATTCTCACATTGTAGACTGTAATCTGCATGTGCTCATCTAATTTAAGCTTCATTGTCACTACAATCACTAGACATTTTTTTTTTCCTATTGTTAATTCCCTTGTTTGTTTGTGTATTTATTGTTGAATGTTTTGAGCCGAGTTTCTTATATTTCTTTCTTGCTTGCTTGCTTTCTTTGCTTCCTTTATTTCATTCTTTGTTTCTCTTTGTTTACCTCTGTAATCTTACCTGTATAATCTTTCTTTCTGTTTTTCATTCTTCTGTGTTTTCTCTTTGTTTACCTGTGTAATCTTTCCTTTCTATTTTTCTTTCCTTCTGTGTTTTCTCTTGTTTACCTGAGTAATCTTTCTTTCTATTTTTCTTCCTTCTGTGATTTCTCATTGTTTACCAATGTAACCTTTCTTTCAATTTTTCTTTTTTTTTCCGATGTCTTTTCACTCTTTCTTTTTCCCCCTTCTTTTGTGTGTTCGGTGTTCTTTTTTTTTTTACATTCAGTGTGGCAAATGGCTTGATGACGTGCAGTGGGACAAGGGAGACAAGCGACCCATCCTCATGAACTTTGCGTCCTACTTCGGTTGTGCCGCTTCGGCCACCATGTGCCTTATGACCTGCTTCGTGCACATCTATCTTAGGTACAACCTAGGAACACTTTTATTCTCTTTCTCTGTGCCTGTCTGTCTGTCTGTCTGTCTCTCTCTCTCTGTCTCTGTCTCTCTCTCTCTCTCTCTCTCTCTCTCTCTCTCTCTCTCTCTCTCTCTCTCTCTCTCTCTCTGTCAAGAAAACTTGTTATTTGCCTCTCATTTAGAAGTAGGAAGTCGAGGAGGTGGAGAAGCAGAAATGAAACCTGGCAAACTGTACATTCCTAACTTTGTGTATCCCTTATCCCCCCCCTCTCTCTCTCTCTCTCTCTCTCTCTCTCTCTCTTCTTCTTCTTCTTCTTCTTCTTCCTTCTTCTTCTTCTTCTTCTTGCCAAGAAATAATGATTCTTTCATCTGCATCTATTCCATCATTATAATTCATGTATGTCATGAATCGTACTTGGCGCTACTAGTTGTGGTAGTGCCACGAAACTGTGATCAGTGTGTACACAAATAGGAACTCAAGGCAGCTCTTTAAAACAAAAACAAAAACAAAAAATTTTCGAGGTTTACAGAGCCAGATCACATTATAGTAAGATTTCTCCGGGTGTCAAGAAAGGAGTTATGATATTCTTTTTTAAAAGGAATCTGGACGAGCAGCTTACACTTCTCCACTTCCAGTTTATCGTGAATCCTTCAAATCCAGTTGAAATCCAGGTAGTTAGATTTGATCAATTAACATCAAGCCTTTCTTACTCTGGCAACGTGTTACGTGCTTTTACTCGATTTCAGATGCCTTCAGAGTGCAGAATCTTTCATTTCGTTTCATTTCGTTTTTCATGCATCTATAATACATTTAAAAAAAAAAAAAGCCCAAACATCTTATGTTTTACACTACTCATAAACTCCTGACGCTATTGTCTACTTTGTAATGGGTTTGGTTTGGGGTGTTTCGTTTGTTTCTTTGTTGTTTTTTTTTTCGGTTGATGTTGAATATTCTGTCATTGTTACCACCGCCAAGCATGCTTATTTATGTTGGTTTGTCTGTGTGATAGGAGTATCACGGGGCAAAATACTAGTGAGCTGACTTTAACCAAATTTGATGAAAAGGCAAGAGTGTAGCCCAGTAACAAAACGAACCCACTGAATTTAAGTGCGGATCCGGATCAAAGAACAAATCCAGGATCCGTTCAGCACACATGACGAAAAAATACCAAACAGATCTTAACGACATGAGGTGGAAAAGATGGAATGTGGCCTAGGAACAAATCAATTAAACTCGAGAGGGGTCCGTGGTGCGGAACCAAAGGCGCTCACCTGAGAGTCCTTTTACTTATTATGATTATTAATTAGCTGCGTATCTTTTGACATGGTGGTATCTGAATAGACCATGCATAAGATGTGGACCCTTTTTTTCCCCGGCAGAACCTCGTCCAGCACAGCAGCTCTTCATCGTAACCTGTCGGTGTCGGTGGCCCTCAGTCAACTGGTGTTCATGTTCGGCATTGACCGCTACGACAATCCTGTGAGTCTGTCTGTGTGTTCGCCGTGTTCTTTGTAGTGGTGAGGTCGGTCAATGCTGTCGTCATCGTGATCATGATCAAACAATAGCGGCGCTGTTACTACAAGAACGCTGTTGTAGAAAAGTCTTTTACAGAAGTGCTTTATTGCATCTGCGTGCTTGAATGAGAGGATAAATGAGGAATACTGCAAAAATATGCTTCCTTCTTTACTTTTCCCTTCATCTGCCAATCGGACATTTTCTAAGCATATTCATGTGATCTTCCGTATAGTTTCTTTCTTACAAAAAGTAGTAACTGTGCTGGT
>CM065715.1:32143890-32148890 GCA_033310375.1 Conus canariensis
CCAAGTCAATACATTTCGTAAATGAACATTCAGTTATTCGATATACTATCCATGTCAACAAATTTCAGCAGCACAACAACATAGTATTAAACCGACAGTTGTTCAATACATTTTGCATATCCTTTTCAGTGTATTTCCTGTTGTCCAATTACTCAGCCCACTGCCGGGAGGAGGAGGGGGGGGGGCATTCTGATATCAGTGCCACCATGTCAATTTCGGTTCCTTGTATGTACACCAAAGAAAGCCCAGTTCAACAAATATGAATTTTAATGTGTTAAACGCGGATGTCCTTATGTGTCATAAACACGATAAGATGATGAACTGGTATTTATGTGATAGAATATATGACATAAACGCCAGTTCATCATCTGATTGTTCATGACTTCCATCAACACAGTTAGGTATCGAACTGATCGTCGTGCGGTATACTCCTTATTAATGAATTTCATTAGATCATTAACGTTGATCTGACAGCCGTGTAAGATATTCTCCCTGTCAATAGATGTATGAACTGAAACACATTTGGAACTGGCAGTCAGCTATGTAATATGTTCTCCATATTCATAAATTTCATGAACTCAATAACATATTGAACTGTCAGTCATGCAGTATATACTCCATGTCAATAATTTTCATTCATTCAAAAATATACTGAACTGACAATTGTGCGGTGTATTCTCCATCTGAAAGAAATCCACCAACACAATAACGTATTGAACTGACAACTGTGCAATAGACTTTTCACGTCAAAACATATCACATCAACAGAAGATTAGTATTGATCTGTCAGTTGAACAATATTCCTCTATGTCACTGATTTTCATAAATGCAGTAATTTACTGATCTGTCAGCAGTCCAATATATTCTCCATGGAAGTAACTTTCCTAAACAGAATTGCCTCCATCTGTCTACCGTACTGTACTTCCTTCAGATCAACCAACTTCATTAACTCAAAAACTGTTACGTAATTTGTACTATGTATTCCTCATGTCAATAATGTTCATTATGGACACCGTAAATGACAAATTTCAAAGTTGTGCGATTTCGATAATTTTCAATCCGTGAACACATTAACAAATCGAACTATCAATAACACACTAACTGACTAACCAGTCATACATGCCATATATTCTTCATGTCAACAATTTTCCAGTTGAACACGGCAACTGACTGATCGGTGAGTCGTAGGATAAATCACTCATGGCAATTATTGCGATGTCAGCATTACAGAAACTGACCAATCTATCCGTTGTGTAATACATTCTCCGTGGCAACAAGTTTCCAGATGAATACAACAATGACTGACCTGCTAGTCAGGGGATAGTTATTCATGGCAATGATTTCCAAGTCCCAATTGATCAGTTAGTTGTGTGATACATACTTCATGGCAACAATGGTCATATTCTATACAACGACTGACTGATCTGTCCGTTGTGTAATACATTCTTCAAGGCAACTATGTTCATGTTCTATATAATAACTGATTGATCAGTGAGTTGTGTGATACATTCTTCATGGTGACAATGTTCATGTTCTATACAGTAACTGATTGATCAGTTAGTTGTGTAAAACATTCTTTATGGCAACAACGTTCATGTTCTATATGATAACTGATTGATCAGTTAGTTGTGTAAGACATTCTTCATGGTGACAATATTCATGTTCTATACAATAACTGATTGATCAGTTAGTTGTGTAAGACATTCTTTAAGGCAACAATGTTCATGTTCTATGCAATAAATGATCGATCTGTCCGTTGTGTGATACATTCTTTATGGCAACAATGTTCATGTTCTATACAATAACTGATTGATCTGACCGTTGTGTGATACATTCTTCATGGCAACAACGTTCACGATGTACACGGTATCTGACGATCTGTCAGCTGCGTAAAACATTCTTCCTGGCAGCCATCTTCATGATGCACACGGTAACTGATTAATTCTGTCAGTTGTGCAACACTCTGGTATTGGCTGCTTGCATGCACCATTGCGCAGGATCCAGATGAAAGGCCTGTGGATTCAGATCATCCTGATCACCGTGTGCTGGTCCTTCGCCATCATCTCCATCACCATGGTCGACCGCATCCTCAAGTATCTCTACGCCCTCTTCAACTGTTTGCAGGTGTGTGTCGTCGTCCTGGCTCCACTGTGTGTGTGTGGATGTGTGTGTGTGTGTCTGTCTGTCTGTGTGTGTCTGTGTAGCGTGTGTAAGTAAGTGTGTGTGGGTTGGAGGTGGTGTGTGTGCGTGTGTGTGTGTGTGTGTGTGTGTGTGTGTGTGTGTGTGTGTGTGTGTGTGTGTGTGTGCGCGCGCGCATGTATGTGTGTGTATGTGCGCGCGCGAACGTTCGTGCGTATAGTGTGTGTGTGTGTGTGTGTGTGTGTGTGTGTGTGTGTGTGTGTGTGTGTGTGTGTGTGCGCGCGCGCGCGCTCGCGCGCGCGAACTTTCATGCGTATAGTGTCACACATACATATACACGCACACACGCACGCACGCACGCACACAACCACACACACGCGTGCGCGCGCGCGCAGCTGGTTTTGAAAACCACAAAGTTTGTTTTTTTTTTCTTGCATATCGAAGAGTTCTTCTCCTGCTGGAGCGTCTGGTCCGCCACGATGCCAAACACTTGCTTATCTGCTTCTTTTCTCGCATATTCGGTCGCTTGCTAGTTGACTTGTTTGTCGACTGACCCACTCGGGTAATTACTTTCTATTGTACTTAGTTACATGGTCTACTTACTTATTTACTTACTTACCTACTTACTGAATTCTTCATATCTATTTACTATTTGTTTGCATACTTACTTACCTTCTCACTCACTTACTTACTTACTTACTGAATTCTTCATGTCTATTTACTCTTTGTTTGCATACTTACTTATTTACTCACTTACCTTCTTACTTATTTACTTACTTACTTACTGAATTCTTCATGTTTATTTACTATTTGTTTGCATACTCATTTACTTACTTACTTACTTACCTTCTTACTTACTTATTTATTTACTTACTTATCTACTTACTTACTTCCACCCTTCTTTCCTTCCTTTCGTTCCTTCCATCTCGACTTGCTTATTTACTTACTTACTTTCTTACTCATCTTTTTACTCACTTACTGCCACTCTTCCTTCCTTCCTTCCTTCCTTCCTTCCTTCCTTCCATCCTTCCATCCTTCCTTCCTTCCTTCCTTCCATCCTTCCTCTCCTCCTTCCTTCCTTCCTTCCTTCCTTCCTTCCTTCCATCCTTCCTTCCTTCCTTCCTTCCTTCCTTCCTTCCTTCCTTCCTTCCTTCCTTCCTTCCTTCCTCCTTCCTTCCTTCCATCCTTCCTTCCTTCCTTCCATCCTTCCTTCCTTCCTTCCATCCTTCCTTCCTTCCATCCATCCTTCCTTCCATCCATCCTTCCTTCCTTCCTTCCTTCCTTCCTTCCTTCCTTCCTTCCTTCCATCCATCCTTCCTTCCATCCATCCTTCCTTCCTTCCATCCTTCCTTCCTTCCTTCCATCCTTCCTTCCATCCTTCATTCCATCCATCCTTCCTTCCTTCCATCCTTCCTTCCTTCCATCCTTCCTTCCATCCTTCCATCCTTCCTTCCTTCCTTCCATCCTTCCTTCCATCCTTCCTTCCTTCCTTCCTTCCTTCCATCCTTCCTTCCTTCCTTCCTCCTTCGTTCCTTCCTTCCATCCATCACCTTCCTTCCTTCCATCCTTCCTTCCTTCCATCCATCCTTCCATCCATCCTTCCTTCCTTCCATCCTTCCTTCCTTCCTTCCATCCTTCCTTCCTGCCATCCATCCTTCCTTCCTTCCTTCGTTCCTTCCTTCCATCCTTCCTTCCTCCATCCTTCCTTCCTTCCTTCCTCCTTCCTTCTTTCTTCCATCCATCCTTCCTTCCATCCTTCCTCCTTCCTTCCATCCTTCTTCCTTCCATCCTTCTTCCATCCTTCTTCCTTCCATCCTTCCTTCCGTCCATCCTTCCTTCCATCCTTACTTCCATCCTTCCTTCCTTCCTTCCTTCCTTCGTTCCTTCCTTCCATCCTTCCTTCCATCCTTTTCCTTCATCCTTCCTTCCATCCTTCCTTCCTTCCTTCCTCCTTCTTCCTTCCTCCTTCCTTCCTTCCATCCTTCCTTCCATCCTTCCTTCCTTCCTTCCTTCCTTCCTTCCTCCTTCCTTCCTCCATCTTCGTTCCTTCCTCCATCCATCCCCCTTCCTTCCATCCTTCCTTCCATCCTTCCTTCCTTCTTCCATCCTCCTTCCTTCCTTCCATCCTTCCTTCCTTCCTTCCATCCTTCCTCCTGCCATCCATCTTCCTTCCTTCCTCCTTCCTTCATCCTTCCTCCTCTTCCTTCTTCTTCCTTCTTCCTTCTCATCACTTCCTTCTTCCTTCCATCCATCCTTCATCTCATCCATTGCTTCCATCCTTCCTTCTTCATCCATCCATCCATCCTCCTTCCTTGCCTTCCTTCCTCCATCGGCCATCCATCCATCCTTCCTTCCTCCATCCATCCATCCATCCATCCATCCATCCATCCATACCATCCATCCTCCATGCCATCTTTCTTCCATCCTTCGTTCCTTCCATCCTTCCTTCCTTCCATCCTTCCTTCCTTCCTTCCTTCCATCCATCCTTCCATCCATCCATCCACTTCCTTCCTTCCTTCCTTCCTTCCTTCCTTCCTTCCTTCCTTCCTTCCTTCCTTCCATCCATCCTTCCTTCCTTCCTCCATCCATCCTTTCTTCCATCCTTCCATCCATCCTTCCATCCATCCTTCCTTCCTTCCTTCCTTCCATCCATCCACCCTTCCTTTCCTTCCTTCCTTCCATCCTTCCATCCATCCACCCTTCCTTCCTTCCTTCCTTCCATCCTTCCTTCCTTCCATCCTTCCTTCCATACTTACCTACGTACTTACTTCCACCCTTACTAATCTACTTAATTTCCCACTTACTTGCTTGCTTGCTTGTTTACTTCATCCAGCTGTTTCCCCTGCCATCGTAATCAAGTC
>CM065715.1:32153890-32173890 GCA_033310375.1 Conus canariensis
TCTCTCTCTTCTCTCTCTCTGTCTCTCTGCTTCTCTCTCTATCTCTCTCTCTCTTCTGTCTCTCTCTCTCTCTTGCTCTGATCTCTCTCTCTCTTCCTCTCTCTCTCTTTCTCTTCTCTCTTGCACACGTCACTCACTCACACACAACACACACACACACACACACACACACACACACACACACACACACACACGCACGCACACACACGTGTGCAAGCCTAAAATCAACCCTAAGTCAGTGTCGCTTAGTGCAAAGCTGTCGAGACACACACCCTTACCCCAAGTGAATCAATGTCCACTGCAGAAAACCACCTCCGTGTTTCCCATCACTATTTTTTTTTAAATGATGCCCTGCGCATCCCCCACTAACATCTTTTCAGGCGGTCCAATGTCGTTATCCCCCTCTGTCCCCCACCTCCTCTTCCCTCCCCGTTCCTCCCTCTGTTCTTCCCCCCCCCCCCCCCTCCCCCGCCCCCTCCCCCCATGTCCACCCTCATTCCCCGTCGGTCTGGGACGCCGAGTGTGTCTACTCTGTCGTAGTCAGTGGTCATCAGGTAGTCACAGGTGGTGGTCGGTTTTCTCTCTTTCTCTCTCTCTCCTCTCTCTCTCTCTCTCTCTCTCTCTCTCTCTCTCTCTCTCTCTCTCTGTGTACAGCAACAGAAAACTGAGGGGGGGGGGGGGGGTAACTAGAATACAGACAGGGTTTTGAGTTTGCATCCCCTCCTTTATTATCTTCTTTCCCACTACCCCATACTGCTAGTCCTTCTGGAATTCTTTTTCCTGATAGGATTTCTGAAACGGATGGGGGGATGGGTTGGGGGAGGAGGGGTGCAGGGACTGAAGGAGAGGGGGGGGGGGTGTCAAACTGTAAAGAGGAGGTAACCCCACGCATAGTGTTCATCTCCCCCTACAAGCCTTGTCGAACATTGTCTCCCAGCGTGACAGACGGCGCAAAGTCGGAGTGGGTGTGGGGGAGGGAGGGATGGAGGGGGGTGGGGGGGGGGAGGCGGATCGGGGGAGTGGGGGGGGGGGGGTCGACCGCGATGTGCTTTGTTCTGTGACGGTGACTCTGATCCGCCCTTTTCCCTGGTCCGGGGGCTGGTTGAACTGCCTGGCTGCCTTGCTCCGGAATTAGCATAGTTTAGTCACAGCTTAGGACAAATGGTCATGATGATCGTCGGCGGTTGGGACGGAAGGGTGATTGGTGAGGGTGAGCCAGGGGAAGGAGTGAGGTTGGGGGGATGAGGGGGGGGGGGGGAGGACAGAGGGTGGAAGGATGGCGACTGTCTGTGATACACATTCTGTGACAATGACCGAATGAATCTGTTAATCAAAAGAGATGGGTCGCACAGTTGTTCAGACGGCAGTGCCTCGTCGTTGTCTGTAACGTTGCCTCGTCGTTGTCTGTAACGTTGTTGTGTTTACAAGACCAGCTTAATCATGTACTCCGACGGGACCGGAATAGCTCGATGGCAGAGCGCCGGACTCGTAATCTTGGGGTTGCGGGTTCGAATCTCCGCCGGGCCGTTTCGGTACAGGGGGATTTTTCCCTCGGAGTTAACATTGGTTCTGACTGCATTTCCTATACAGTCCTTCGAATGAGACTATAAACCGAGGTTCCGTGTGTGCACGCACGCAGAACATCTTGCACACACGTAAAATCCCATCACCAACTTTCGGAAGATAGAAGGCCAGTTTGGCCGTTGGTATGGATGACACGTTACACATAGCATGCATGCACCTTCCCCGAAAATGGAGTATTGCTGCCTTAATGGCGGGATAAAAAAAAAACGGTCATACACACAAAACTCCACTCCCTTTGTTGGGTAGATGGGATTAATCTTTGCCTGTCTATACAGGGAGTGTCCGCAGGAGAATCAGCATGCGTACGCAAAAAAAACAAAAAACAAAAAAAATGTACACCGACTAAGAAGCAGGAGATGAAAGAGAAGCACATGAAGAACTGGATGAATATGTGACTTTAAACGTGTACAAATGACTAGGAAGGCAGAAGAAGAAGAAATAGATTAAATGTGGTTGTAAATGTGAAGGACATAAACACAGTTTCTGTATCGCTGTATCAGAACGTTTCTGAGTACTTTTACACACGTTGTCCTTAACTCCTTTTCCTCTCGGGAAGGAAACATTCCACTTCCAGCGATGCTACCTGAAAATGTTTCAGTGTACTTATACACTCATTGTCCCTAAATGCTTTTTCCCCACACCGTGATCTGTTATTAACACGTCGAAGTTTAAGACTATATCTAATGTTGATGATAATCAGCAGCAGCAGCAGCAGCAGCAGCAGCTGCATCATCATCATCATCAAACGTCATGTAATTAAATTATTCGTCTAGCGTTTATTCTAATAAAACCTCTAAGCGTGTGCACCTTTTATAAACTGACCACACACGCACACACACACACACACACACACACACACACACACACGCCACGCATAGTCATACAGATAATTGATGAAATAAAAGCGCGATGGTTTTGGTTCAGAATCCTTGCATATTGGAACGTTTAAACTTTGTGGTCGAGTTCGTGTATCGAACTAGGTAAAGAAGCTTTGAAAAAAAATGCAGCCCATTCGTCCAACGCGCAGCGCTGCACGTCTTCCTATCGTTGTGTTATTTGTGGTCATACAGACTTTTCTTCACATGTGGTTTTCGTATTTATTGGTGCCACTGAGAATCTCATCCGGCAAAGAAATCAAGTGATGTGCGTGATGTTTTGTTTCGTTGTTGCTGTTGTTACATCTCAGTTAAACGTTTTGTTCGTGTTACCATACAGAGCAATAAACGTCAAGCTGATAAAATACCTGACTTTCTCACCAAGGTCAAAGACTTTATTCACTTTCTCTCTCTGCACACTCTGCTGGTTTTAATACATGCTCATGAAAACAAAACAAAGCATAACATAATCCGTAAGTATGTTTATCAGCATTCGTGGCACAAAGATTTTAAATTACAAATATTTAACATGCAAAACAAAACATAGTTTGAAAACTATCAAGAGGCGTTGTTAGGCGAATAAGCGAATAAGACTAATTGAAAGCAATGATGTATAAAGGCGTATGTTTTAATAAAGAATAAAACTTATGTATAGTACACATCTCTCTCTCTCTCTCTCTCTCTCTCTCTCTCTCTCTCTCTCTGTGTGTGTGTGTGTGTGTGTGTGTGTGTGTGTGTGTGTGTGTGTGGTCGTGTGTGTGTTAATAAAAACAGTAGTGCTTTGTGTCAGTAGACATTTTTAAAGATATTTTCGTTGAATTCAAAATAAGTAAATTGTGAAGTTGAGTTACAGTTGAAATTAACATTGGAATTTATTATCACCACGCCATAACCCGAACTTCGTATTGCTTATGGCTGGATAGCAATGTCTTTGCATAGCACAATAATGTTATGTATAAACCAGACAATACCGGGTGAAGATGCTTCTCCTTACGCACCCACACTCCAGTAAAAGCATACAAAGAAATACAACGGCAGATCTGGAACATTCCCTAGTTTGTTTGGTTTTCTGTTCTTTCTTTCTTTCAGTTTTTAGTCACAGCTGAAGTCTAGTTCCTCTGATTAATATTTGTTCTCATACACCGAATCCTACATTACCATCTCCACCCCTTTCTAACACAGCCATGACCCTCGAGGTCCCTAAACAGAAGGCAATGTCGTGACCACTACGCCACTGGGCATGCACTGCCGTGGCCTCTCCGAACACGGCGGCAGAACCTCAAGGAGCAGGCATGCGAAACGGCCGACGATGACAATGGCTATGATGACAATCGGAAACCCAACATCTGCCGAGGCTTTTCGCATGCCACGCACCGTGTCCCACCACACCAGATCGGTCCCCGGCACTTTTTCTGTAAAGATGGGGGGGGGGGGGGGGGGGGGGGGGGGGTGGGGAGGGGTGGGGGAGTGGAGCAGTGTACCTATTTCTTTTAACTCTACCGACAGGCAAAATTACGACATTCAGAGATTGTTCCTTACATTTTGGTTAATATATGATACGATTATTAATGGTGATATGAATGAATTGATTTGAATAAGCATGATGCCAAGCTATCCTTTGGTTATCCCCCTTTTGGTGCCTTAGTTTTTATTAAAAAAAATAAAAGTGTTTAACGTTAAATAGACGTTTAAATCGTGTCAGTCTTATTGTTCAGTAATTTGGTTTCGTAAGCATAGTTCTTAACAAAAAGAAGTAACGATAACAGCAATCACAAGAATGAACTTTCTTTGTGCGCAGCTCTGTTGGTTTCATTCGGCGCAATTGTTAAAGTTTGGATGGTATGATAACATTTTAGAAAACTTGTGCATACTTGCTTCCTTTTTTTTTTTTTCTTTTTTTTTTCTTTTTTTTTTTGAAAGAAAGTGATAGCTTTCTTAGGCTGTGTATGTGAATGCTGCGCACGCTTGCTTGTGTGTGTGTGTGTGTGTGTGTGTGTGTGTGTGTGTGGTGTGTGTGTGTGTGTGTGTGTGTGCGCGCGCGCGCGCGCTTGTGTGTGTGAGCGTGTGTGTGAGGTGTGTGTGTGTGTGTGTGTGTGTGGTGTGTGTGTGTGTGTGTGTGTGTGTGTTCTTTCTTCGATTTTTTTCTTCATTACTTTATGTAAATCCCAAAGGGCTTTATATGCGACTGTATATGCTGCGCAATACAGCATCTAATTATTATTATTATCATTGTTATTACTATAATACTATTACTATTATTATCATTATCATCATTGTTATTGTTGTTGTAAGCAAAATGAAGAAAGCACGTCGGGGGCAGAAACATGATAACATTGATGTATTGATCAATCGACTGATTGATCAGACATTCGTCAAAGCTTTTTTCTTTAATCACGACATGATTAAGAAATATTTTCACACACCACACACACACACACACACACACACACACACACACACACGTACACGCACAAAACACTCCAGGGGCACTTTCCAGACAACGTCCCCTTTTTCGTATCAACACCCTCGCCCTAAGCAGTCAGGAACTCACTCTCTCTCTCTCTCTCTCTCTCTCTCTGTCTCTGGTAGCTGCGTTGATTATGCGTCTCTCCCGGGGACCCCACCCCCTTTTCACGCTGGCGGGCCCCCGATCAAAGCTGTTCCGTGTCGGGACTAACGGGGCTTGTCGTCTCTCGGTTGGGGCTTGTCAGAGCCGTTGCCTGCAACTTGCGATTCGGTTACCGGCCACTTTGAAACGCCGAAAATTGGACTCGGCGAAGCGCTGAGGTAGATTGGGATGGTCGTTGGTTGTGCGGAGGATCGTTACGGACAGGTCTTGTGATGGTCGTTAAGTTAGGTGGCGTGAGTGTGTGTGTGTGTGTGTTGTGTGTGTGTGTGTGCGCGCGCGCGCGCGTCCGTTGTGTGTGTGTGTGTGTGTGTGTGTGTGTAGATGGATATGGGGAGAGAGAGAGAGAGAGAGAGAGAAAGAGGGTACGCAGTATGAATTATGTAAAAGTGTGAAGCAAAAATTGAGCACGATGTAAAATGACCAATGCTACAAGCCTAGGCAACTTTGGAACTCTTAACTCTAAGGGTCAGCGAACATTTAGGAATAAACAAAGAAGCGCAAATAAACTTTGAATATACAGAAGAGCTGACCACTCAAAAAACGCTGACTCGTTTTGACGTTCCTTGCATCTTTTTTTTTCTCTATTTTCAATCATAGGATCAAAAGTTCAGGTTTTTTTGTGTGTTTTTTTTTTTTATTGATCTTACAGTTATTTCTTTGTTAGTTGACTCTTTGTCACACGTTTGTCTCATTTCTCCATTCTGCCTAACCTGGCTGCCTCGAGACGCCCTTGCATTGTGATTTTTTCCCCCTAGTGGTAGTGAGAATACCACAGAAGTATAGATGGCGCTCCGTTTTAGATAAGGAATGACGCGTGCAGCGAGGGTCTATTGAGAAGACTCATTCAAGAACTGAAAGCGATTAAGTGCAAAAATAAAGACAAGTAGAATACATGACACGGTACCTGCGGAAGAGAAATTTTCAAGCAATTTTTTGCATGTTTCCTATATCTGTTTTTAAACGGTGATTGGAGCAGTCGGTGTGTTCTGTCGCAGGTCAATGACGTATTAAGCTGAAAGAGGGCACACTTATGACTTATCTGATTGTGAGACTGGGTGCAGTGCCGACGCATACCGCGAAATGAATCGTTCACTCTACAGAAGACCTGTCTATCTTCAGGACTGTCCAAAGCAAATATACAACCATTCGGCTGTGTTTGCATTGCTCCATCTGAAATATCTGCATCCAACACAGTAATCACCGTTATGAACATCTGGAAAAAAAAAAACATCACTAAATCCTGCCGAGCGTTGTAATCACTATCGTGAACATTTGTAAGGTATATTACAAACATCACGAATATTTGAAAGAAAGCTACCAGCGTGTAATTTGACACTTTTTACAGCTGAATGGAAGAGTCTAAGTAGGCGGATGCGCTCACAAGCTTTCTAATCTTTATTTTCGCACTTAATTGATCTTCTACAGCTGTCGTTTGTGTTTTGTCCGGTATGTCGAATTATCTTCCTAAGCAGCGTCCTTTAACGTCTCTTACTGATTAACTAGTTTATAAATATTTCTTTATTTTTTTCAACTGCGTCACTGTTTTTCTTTGTTTTGTTTTGTTTGTTTTTGTTCTTGTTGTTGTTGTATGTGCTTTAATGCTGTTAGCTTAGAGCTTTGGCAGCAGCTGGCCATCTTAAATGCTTTGCATACCATGAACACGCCTTTGTTGGCAGCTACAGAAGGGGGCTTTTACGGACAACAATTAGATGATTTAAATTTATAATGAAATTATGACCTAAGATAACATTCTGTTCTTCGTCAAAATTTGAAATTAGCGAAAAGAAAAACAGACAGCCGATAGTTTCAGACTTCTTCTTTTTTTTTTTTTTTTTTAAAGAATTGTTCAACATATGGCGGACCCGAACTTCTCCCTTCACCCTCTTCCCCCTCAGCCCAGAACAGAAGGAGAGGGGCAAAAATCAGATCGTTGTGGGACTGGGGAGAGAACCCTTGACGGTTTGGATGGTGGGGCTTATTTGATTCTGTTTAATCCCTCCTTTATTAGTGCGATATAACGGGCCTAAGAGGAGCCCACCATCCCCCACCCCCACCCCCTTTGTGTCCCCCATCCAGCACCCCACCTCTAAGCAAGGGAGATAATCAAAACTCGGGCCTGCTGCCGACAGATGGCGGGGAAGTGGCGCGGAGCGAAGCGCCATTGTGCGGCAGGCGTGCACGCGCTTCCCGCGCGTATGCTCCCCGGCTAATTTGTCATAGTGCAGGTATTGAGCTTGAATGGGGTTGAAATGACTCTCTCTCTCTCTCTCTCTCTCTCTCTCTCTCTCAGTTAGTGATGCATCACGAACGTGGCCATGCATAATTAGTATCGCAGGCAGCGGAAACGGACTTTGCACGGTTGCACGCGCTGCATCCTTGTAACTCACTGTGAAAATGCAGCCGAGGTGCCAGTTGAAGCGAAAGGCCGATGAAAAGGGTAGTCGACTGCTCAGGAGGCATGTCACGGCGATGACTTTTTTTCTCACTCTCTCTCTCTCTGAGTAGCCATTTGGCGCTGGCCCAGATCAACCAAAGGCCTAAATAAATAAATGAATAAATAAATTAACACAAATTTAAAAAACTACATTGATAAATGAAAATCGGGTTGGTTTGCCCGTAGGGTGCTAATAGCTGCCAACAGTTCACCGGCACAAAGAAATATCGAGCCCACTGAATGTTGGCAGCAGAGTCTCAAATAAAAAAAAATAATAATAATAAATGGAAAAAAAAAAACCGTTTTCTGCTCACACTTTCACCAGCTGATTTCATGTTACCGCTCTGAATCCAAAGATTATTGTTTCTCTCTCTCTCTCTCTCTCTCTCTCTCTCTCTCTCTCTCTCACACACACACACACACACACACACACACACACACACACACACACACACACACACACGTCTCTATTATTCTTTCCACCGCTGCAACCTTTTTATTCTTCTGTTATGGATCCATCCATCTGGTCGAGGGCTGCCCACAACTCTAAACCACTGAGCGGCAGCAACTATCAGATGACTAAGTAAGCATGTGGCACGTGCCGCAGATCTTGTCCGGAAGCCTTGTGCAAGTCTAGCAGGACAAACACGCTCTCTGTCACCCTGAGAAACTCGACACCGCTTGTACAAACTATCAGGTTATTGAAACCTGGGCTCCCCCATCCCAACTAGGAGCTCAAGTTGTCTGCTTTGGGAGAAGAGATATCCGTAGGAATAGAAGGAAAACGAAAAAAAGAAAGAAGAGGAAAGAACCCCAAACCAGCTGCATCAAACTGGACTGGCTGAGTCCGTCGGGGAAGAACTATGTCAACATCATCTCCGGCCGTGCCCCGAAAAGAGGCGATTTGGGCCGAAGCCATGTTGATGAGGAACGCGATCTCCAACGACCCAAACTGGGGACGGCGGCGTCTTGGTCCAACGTCGCAGATAAACAGAGACAAGTGTCTTTAATTCATCATAATTCTCCCCCGACGACAGCCGCGCCCGAGCGTGACCTTAATCACACTTGCGAGGATGCGGCCAGCGCGCGGAGAGCGAATTAACAGATTATGTTCGGGATAAACTTCTGTCTGACGCATCTTCCGGTCTCCACTGGCTTAAATGCGAAAGCCGCAGCCGCTTTTACAAGGGGAGTTTGTCTTTGCGCAGGACCTGGTGATTCATTTGCCAGAGTGGGCCGCTATCGTTGGCACCATCTGTGTGTTTGATTTACAAAACCTTTTCGATATTGTGCTTTTTGCCAAAACACTGGCCGCAGGGGGCGGTGCCCGTTGCGCATGCTTGCACGAGACTGGCTCGTGACCGACACGCGCGGCAAATCGACGGCCCGTGATTTTTGCGGCCATATTTTCCAGAACTGGCTTTAATCTAATTAAGAGAAACGAAGCACAGGAACCCAAAGTCGAGTTCTCTGGGAAAAAGTGGTGACATGGTTGACGGGACGGAGAAAAGGGGACGGGGAGGGGGGGGGGAGGACAGGGGAGGGGGACCAGGGTGGAGGTAGAGGCTGGCAGGAGGGAGGCGGGGAGGGGGGAGGGGAGGAGGACTGTGAAGGGAGGAGGAGGAGGCGGCGGCAAATGAAAAGTTTCCATCGGGCCGTTAATGCCGGACGTCTAAGGGTCGAGTGACGGGCGGGAGGGAAAACAAACAGGGGAAGTTTGTTCAGACAAATTGGCGGGTGGGCCCGGGCCATATCCCCCACTCCCGGGCCGAGAGTTACGAGTACGACCGTGTCCGAAGATCGAGGACTCGGGCCGGGGCGACATCTGATGGCTGATTTTTTTTTCCTCCCATTTTATCTCCCCCTTCAAAAGTGTGTATGTTCTCTCTGCCTTTTCGATCATGACCATGTTCTCTTCTCGTATACCTTTTTTGGCAGTGTCCGCAGTCTTATTGGTGTCGCCAATGTTTATGTTCTTGTTCGATAGATTAGAACATCTGCACAGCTGGCTGGAGGTCTGCTCTGAAGATCCGACCGTGTTGCCGTGAACAGTGTGTCTCTCATGTTTTCTCTTGTGTTTGTTTTGCTGTTTCGTTTTCTGCGCCGCTCATTCCGGCCTCTCCCTCGTCCCATTGCAGCCAGTCACCGGCAATCCACAGGGAATGGTCAAGGTCAAGTCGTCATGAGGCAACACACCAGAGGAGACACTGCACTGCTGCCAAATCTCTTCAGCTGTTTGAAGGGCATAGATATAAAGAGGACATCGAAACAGAAGTCACCATGAGAGCAGGGCATGCAAAGCCACAGGTCTTGAGACTACAGTTACGCTGATCAAGACTACTATTATGCTGATCGACAATGAGGATGAGAATTGATGAAAATGATGCCAGTCGGGTCTGTACTCAACGCTTACTTTCATAAAGTATCCCAGCGTCAACCAGGCCCGAGAGACACAAGACACCTACGATGCTGATCAAGAAATTTGAGCAACACTCAGAGACGCTTCCATTGAGTTGATGGAAATGACTGTAGTGCCAGTGTTCAAGAAGGCTGTGCCTATCTGAAATAAACATTGGTTTATGTTTGTTCATTTCTCCAGCTACTAATGCTGTGTAAATGTGTCACAAGCATGGAACTTTCTTTGGGGGGGGGGGGGGGGGGGGGTCTCGTGGTTCGTTCTGTGTGCTCTGTAGTGGCATTTCAGCTTGGCGATTTGGTGTAAGCAGCTTTAGTTGGGCGTGTAATTATCTCATCGTGGGAGCAGGAGTTACCCACGTTGTTCGTTATTTACGAATTTGAGAAATAATTCAGTTGTGGCTCGAAATGCGTTGTCTCTCATTTACATGTAGGAATCAGTGCATAATTTAGTGTAGGTTAAGTTTCATTACTATAGCCCAGCCGACACCACACAAGGCCTTTTCAGGGCTGTCACCACACTGGGGAAAAGACAAACGAATAAGATAACTATTGACAAAAATATAAGCAGTATGTTTACACACACGATAACTAATGCATTGGCATCTTTCAAGCTGATAACTTTGGGCAGCGCTGAAGCTGCCAGCGATTCGCTTTAATTTACCACTCCCAGATTCAAGAACAATAAAGCCTAAAACACGAAAACGAATGTAAAAGTTTAAAAGGTTAAAGTTCCCACAGCCTACTGGCCGTAGGGGAAGTGCACTGACAGAGGGTCACCGTTTCTAGGGCACAGCATGATGGAAAGCGGAACCTTCCGCCGCCTTCTACTTTCCCTGACATGAATCAGGTACTCATTTACTGCTGGATGGACTAGGAAGGTTTTCTAGCCGAAAACAATCCTACCCACGAGTGGTTCGAATTCACCACGATCTGGGAATAGTCTGGTGTACACTCCGGACAGTGTACTATCTCACTATTTATTTTTCTGATTACCTATAAATGAACATAGAAAAAAAGAAAGAAAAACAGAAATGCTGCCATTTTGTAAGTCTATGGGAGAGGGAAAAAAAGTGCAAAGACCCCGAAGAACAAAGACATAAATAAATGGGGACACAAAGATTTTTTTTTAAGGTGTATAAAAGAAGAAAAAGACCACCAAAAAAAATTGAAAAGTGATCGGAAAGAGAGATAGATAAGCGTGGAATTCTGGAAGACGGGAATGTTATCTAGACGGAAAGAGACACCCCTTCACGGAAAGAGACCCCCGGTAATACTCAATAAATACTACCAATGCAAAAAGCACAACCGTAATACAGTGTACGCATTGAACACAACGGTGGTCTTTTTCACGTACGCTGTTAACTCTTACCTTTATGCTGTTGGAAATTCAGCCAACACGCTTAATCAGGTAGCCAAATAATATGCACAACTCGCTTTTGTAAAACAATAGTTCCACACTTTCCTTTCTTTGGCTGTCTCCATTAATCTGTAGAAGGTAATTTTCGCTTTTTTAATGTCTATACTTATAGAAAATTTTCAAGCTGTGTGTGTGTGTGTGTGTGTGTGTGTGTGTGTGTGTGGTGTGCGCGCGCGCGCGCGCGCGTGCGTGCATGCGTGCGTGCGTGTGTGTGTGTGTGTGTGTGTGTGTGTGTGTGAGGGGGGAGGAGAGAGAACTCAAGGGACACTACTCCAAAATATCTCCAACTTGCAGAAGTTGCTTCAAATTACCCCCCTTACTGTGCTCGATCATAGTTTTCTTGTACAGTGTTTTCAGTGTGAATGGGTAGTATTTGTAGCTCGAAGGTAGTGTGATCCATGTGGTTTGGAGTAGTGTCGGGTGTCAAGGCTGTAAAGACAGCCGTATTTACATCGTACGCTACAGGCATCACGTAAAATGTTCAAAGCGTGAGCTGCTAAACGCCATATTGACTATAGTCGTTCTTCCTGCGCGGAGTGGATCTGGCGTGTGGTACGGCAACCCCAAGGCGGCATGTGGCTGCACACCAAAAATTAATGCACAAAGGCCTTACCTAAGGAGTCAAGTATTTATAGACTGGCGCATGGCGCAATTGGATTGTTTTGAGGACTTGTTATTGTGTCTGAAAGATGATTTTGTCTGAAAGTTGATTCTCCTCATTTTCTTTCATATGGCCATCAAGGTACAAGCCAGGTGGTTCCAAGCAGACAGATTAAAATCAAAGGAATGGGATCATTTTGGGCTCTTGAAGCTGGCGCAAAGATAGGGTCAGGAGCGAGTGCGAAGGCCTGAAATGTGTTTCAGGTAAGGAGAAGGTCATATAGTTGAAGATTGTGATTTCATGGGTGAAGATCCCCCCCACCCCCACCCCCCAAACAAGGGAAATAATTGATGGGCAGTTGTTCTTTTGATCAAGTATCAGTTTAATATTTAATGCTGGCTCAACTTTATGGTAGGCCTCAAAACGCCTTCATGGGTTATATTGTGTTTTTAGTGAAAAATCCTAATTGTGGCGTGTGGCCGTATCGTCCAGGCACAACCGACTGGAGATTTATCTGGAAAGCAGCGTGTAAGGGGTGTGCGTTCTCCCCACGTACTACACCGGACTGACGAGATTAGTAACCGGAGAGCAGATCGTCCAATCATCTGCCTTGTCTCTGAGCTTCCTCCGTGACGAAGGAACCAACTTGGACAAGATGGCCTTATTGGGTTTGTCTCTGGCTGTCCTTTAATGCGAGCGGACATGTCGAGGCATAATTTGATCGCACCTCTTAGAAGCTAACATCTGTTTAATTTTATGTGTCATCCCCCGCCTCCTCTGTTCCCCCCCCCCCCCCCTCCCACTCCTCTCCTTTCTTCCTCTGCTCTCAACACGGGGAGTGAGCCCACGGTTTTTACTTTTTCCTCAATATTTTTGTTGTTGCTGGTGGTGGTTGTGGTGGTGTAGTGGTGCGCGCGTGGTTGCGCGCGTGTGTATGTATTAGAGAGGGAGATAGAGTGCACGCGCGCGCGCGCCTATGTGTGTGTGTGTGTGTGTGTGTGTGTGTGTGTGTGTGTGTGTGTGTGTGTGTGTAAACTACTAAATTGTCTAAACCCAATTCAAATCATAGAAGGTTCCGTCGAAGTAACAAAATGTTTTTGTTGTCTTTACCACACCTTAAAGAGAAAATGAGAGAGAGAGAGAGAGAGAGAGAGAGAGAGAGAGAGAGAGAGAGAAGAGCAAACATGTGTCTTTAACCATGTATGACAGCCCCCCACCTCCCAGCCCTATGCCCCCATATGACGCTGCCCTCCTCCCTCTTAGTCTTTTCCGGCCTCTTCGACCGAAGTGATCATGTTTGGTCCTAGGAATGATAATCAACTTGTATACACCGTATGTCGCAACCAGTTATGTCATCATTCACGATTTGTTTGACATACTGCATTTCTTTTCATCAGCCTTTAAATTGTGGGTTACGTTTTGAGTTGTCTTTAGATGCTCGTATTCCGTTGCCTGATTGAAGCAGATGTCGTTTTGGTTGATTATATACCTGCATACTTACTGTGATATGTGTGTGGTCTATACCCGTGCGCGCTTACACTTACAAACTTTATTCTCAATTAGCTGTCTAAAATAATCTAACAACATATGCGCCAGGAAATATCAAGACATTGTTCTTGCGTCGAAATAAACACCTTTTCCTTTGAATGAAAACGATACGGCAACAAAACAAATTTTAAACTTTTCAGTTAAAGCCTTATTCACAAATCAAACAAACGAAGAAATAAAAAACGGGAGAAAAAAAAAAACAGTGAAACTAAAAGCAACGAAAGTGGTGAAGAGTAAGGGTTTGGGGAGTGAGGGCGGTTGGGGAGAGAGGAAGAGATAGGGGGAGTGGATAGTTGAGGGGGGAAAAGAGGCGAGCACAGTACGGATCAAGGCTGCTGAGCAGAGTAAAGATCAAAGTAACATCGCTGACGAAAAACTACCCCCACCCCACCATCCCCACCCCATCCCCTACCCTACATCATGTCACTCCACCCGCAACCCCCCAAACGCTCTCCCCTGCCGTATTGGTCGATCCTGTCGGACGCCCAATCCAAAGACAGGACTGTCTGTTGGCAGATCGGATTGTGCCGCTGCTGACAAGGCAGTACAGGGATGATGCCAGCCGGCAGGGAGGATCAAGGGAGGCGTCCCGATGTCTATCAGACAGAGGGGTGTGCGTATTGTTCTACCCTTTTGACCCCCCCCCCTCCCCACCATCCTCCCACCACCCCCGCCCTCACCCCCCTAAGGACTTAGCGGGGAGGGATGGAGGGAAGAAAAGGCAGAGAAGGAGGGCGGTGGGGAGGGGAACGGAAAATAGGAAGGGGGGGGGGGGTGAAGGGGTGGGACGGTGGAGAGCTTAGAGGGGCGCGAGCTGTTAATCCCAAGCGTTCCAAGCGCCCGGTAATGCTGCTTGTCGGATCGGGGATCTGGGGCGTTGATCCGCGGACTAGATCCCGTGTGGTGGTGGCGGCGGCGGCGGCGGCGGCGGCGGTGGTGGTGGTGAGTAGGTGGTGTGGTGGTGCTGGAGCGCGCGCATGCGCGCGCGCGCGCGTGTGTGTATGTATGTCAGTCTGTCTGTCTGTGTCTCTGTGTGTCTGTATGCATATAGGGCCGGGCCTATACATGTGTGTGTGTGTGTGTGCGCGCGCGCGCGCGCGCGCGCGTGTGTGTGTGTGTGTGTGTGAAAGAGAGAGAGATGATGATGATGATGATGATGATGAATAACCTCCCTCTTTATACATACGGTGTTCTACGTTATTAGTTTCTGTTTATTTCTGTATTCATTTATTCTCTTTGTCCTTGCTGAGATAATATCACACACACACGCACAGATACACACACACACACACACACACACACACACACACACACACACACACACACACACACAAACGCGCGCGCGCGCGCGCGCGCGAGACTCGAACAAATAATAAATATTTTCAATCCGGAAGACTCACTTAACGAGGGGGACTTTGAAGCCTCATCACCTCTGCTTCTCAGTACGGTGAAGAGTGGCGGTGGCTGGCAGCAGATTGGAACCCGTGTCCTGCCCTCTGACAGCTGGTCACACCCTTCTCCACCCCCACCCCGTCCCTCCGTCCCTCCCATCTTTCACCTCTGAACCCCCCGCTGTGTGACCCGTCCAGGTCACACCAGTTCACGCGCATAGATTAGAGGTCTTCCGCAGCGGGTCTGGGTGTAAACTTTTTTTTGTTTATTTCCATACGAATCGTATCAGTTATAAGGGGTTGGAAGGAGGGGAAGAGGATGTGAAGGAGGGGGGGGGGACGTAGGGGGGAAGAAAACAAATAAATGTGTGTTTCCACATGTCAATCAGTTGGAAATTACTATTATATTAGGAGCAAAAACAAAACAAAACAAAATAAAACAAAACAAAACAAAACAAAAACCATTGTCTTTCCATCAACTGAAAATAATACCGATTTACGACCGATCTTTACTACAACTGTTGGAGTTAGGTGAATAGCCCTTTAGTTAATACATAATAGGAAGAAAATGTTCAGGCATTGGTTGATCGGATTACCTGACACAAGCGTGAACGTATATGCACACAGGACCCTCTGTATGATACCAGTTTATGCACATCTTGTTCATGTTAACGCATCCCACCATTAGACTGACAATGCACTAAAACATGAAACGCACACAGATGAACCAGTTATGAAGGTGCTTAAGACTTAATCCGCGCACTGTAGTGGGATGGTGAAGCAGGCAAGCCAAAATGGCTTTTGGAAAAGGGATTGGGAAGTGGGGGTGGAGAAGCTGGCGGAGCGGGGGAGGGAGGGGTATCCTGAATACTAGCTGTCTGTTCTGCAGAGTTTGTTTGCCCACTTTGTCTTTTCACGTGTTTTCTTCTCTTTTTTTTGTTGTAACATTCAAATGTTTTCCATTGATTTCTTGCGGTTTTAAAATTTGATGCCGGACTTATCCGCCTCAAGAATATCAACGGATCAGCTACCAGGTCATTATCATTAGTGTTTATTTGTTTATTTATTTATCAATTCTTTCATTTCATTGTATTTTATTCACCTATGTTTTGGTTTATTTTTAAGATGCACGCTTTCTTCAGGTGTGAACTTTCTCAGGACGTGACCTTTTTTTCCGGACGCGACTTTTTCCCGTTTGTTTAACAGCCCTGAAAAGGCCCTATGTGGTCGGCTGGGCTGTAATAATTGGAACTGCAAACCACTGGAAGGGCGCTCGGAAGAGTGCAGAAGTTGCCACACTAGTTTTAAAGGGAAGTAATATTAGCTTCGATCTGAAAAGATTGCTTCCCATTTGTTTCTCTGTAATGGGGCATGGAAAATATAAAACGTCAACGGTGATACCGCCAAAAGGTTCAAATATTCTATGAAACTGTTGCATTTCATGGATAATTACAATTTGTTAGATAGTTAAACAATAACTTCACGTCAGTATATAATTCCATGGATAGTTACATATTTTTTCAGATTGTTTAAGTTCACTTCGTTCATGTCCAGAAGATATCTTGTTATAATCTTGCTGAACAAATCTCTAACCGCTTTTTTTTTTTAAACCATATTTTGAACACAGGTCCGTTCCAAAGTTGAATGAGTTAATCCCGTGTGCTGCGTGCCATCAACCCAACGGTTTCGTTAAATTCGGAGAGAAGGCTTTTTTTTTCGCATTGTCGTGATGACGAATAAACAGACTCGGATGAAAACATAATCTTTTTTTTCTCTTAAGAGTAAGAAGTACACGAAAAACAATGGAAAATGTTTGCAACTTTGCCTCTGATTCATTTTCATCCAGTCTGTAGTCCTCTTTATATTCGGCACGAACAAAGATGCATTTGATCTTGGAGGGTTAGAAATGAGGGAGAACATACTTTTTTCCTTGTACGCCGCTATTGTGTTCCAGTGCACCATTAACATTTGCATCATTCCTTCTGTGGGCAGTTATACTTTATCATGTGTGTGTGTACGCTTGCTGTTCACCTTTCTGCACTTAATACTCACTGGATGTATGGTTAGCTCGGTGGTACGTTATCGAATCTATCGTCAGGCGTCGCGAGGTAGGATCGCTTTAGTGTCCATCTTCAAAATCGCCTTTTTCTCTGCGTACGTTTTGACGTATTGTTCTTGTGGCGAGCGTAGTGTTAGATAAGCTCCGTTTGTCCTACCAATCTTTGGGAGTGGTTTATTCTCGTCTGCCACAGCATCTTTAGCGGGTGCGTAGGCTAAAGTTGAAAGTAACTAGCTGACCAGGTAACGTAATGTTGCTTATAGCCCAGCCGACCGCGAAGGGCCATATCAGGGATGTCACCACGGTAAGTCAACAGACAAGTCAAAACAAGAAAAAAGCCTCATACACACAACCCTTTAAACTGGCTGACTACAAGTCATCTGAGTGCGTCCTTTGTCGGTACGTCACTCTTCACCGGGGCCCCAAGGCACCGCAGCTGGAGAGGCAGAGTTATCCTGATTATCCTCGTCCTTCGTGTCCTCCTGCTTGGCGGCACCGGGCGGGGACAGACCGTGGTCAAGCTGTTAATCACGGACCACTGGTGCACTGCATGGCCTTGTGGCTTCTGATGAGAGCGCTTATTGGGTCTGGGAATTGAACACACTCTGTGTCCTCTCGCCCCCTCTCCTGACAGTGCCGCTTCTTCCTCCGTCGTCTACGCCTTCGTACTTCCACGCCTGCTACACCGACGAACCCATCCACCCCCCACCTCCCCCCACCCCCCCCACACACACATTCATCCGCAATTTGTATAGCCGAGATGTTTGTGCTTTGTCATATCCCTGTGTTTTGCTCACCTCTTTTTATGATTCCACATCCACTTTGCGCCCAGTTTGAGGAGATAAATGACATGCTGTTCGTTCTCAGTTTTCAGTGTCTTGAATGTTGTTTGTCTTGCCTGAAGAAGACCAAAGAGGTCCAGCGCATCGTTTTTGTCTGGTGATTTGTTTTGTTGTTGGGCATACGTGCGATGTTCATCACCGTTATGATATGCCTGCCACGTTGGCCAGTCTTGCAGTTAAACACTCACAGCGCGTTTGTAGCACTAGTAGAAGCAGTGGGCCTGCACGCGAAAGTGAAATAAATACTCACCCTAGCCAGAGCCAGACCTCTCTCTCTCTCTCTCTCTCTCTCTCTCTCTCTCTGTGTGTGTGTGTGTGTGTGTGTGTGTGTGTGTGTGTGTGTGTGTGTGTGTGTGTGTGTGTTTGCGCGCGCGCGCGTGTGTGTGTGTGTGCGCGCAGAAACGATTGTTTTACATCTCAATCGCATGGTATGGCGAAACACGCAAACGTTATCACTTTTTGGTTTCTCTAGGAGGCGAAAAAAGTTTGTGTTCTATATCATGTGGATGTGTATTGAAATACAGGTCGCGGGTAGTGATTATTCATTTCTCAATGTGTGTACGCAGACCCAGGAAATGAGTGTCCATTTTCTGTACTGTGAAGGTGTGCATGCTTTCATGCAACTGTTTCTTAATTTAATAAATTAACCGTATAAATCTGAATGATGGTCTGCCTGTTGTCGAATTATCTTACAAACAGGAGAGCAGGACTGCAAACGAATAGGCCTACACTATTCGATGAGCCTCCATCGAGCAGGAGTGGCGGGGGGAAAAAAAAGAAGAAAGGCCTTACGCATCGCTGTCTGTCGTAATCCCCCATTCCCCCACCTACTCACTCACCCCCTTGCTCTTTTGCGTTAAAGGAGCAAGGACGAAATCCCCAAAGACTAACCAGATGAGCAGGATTCTGGTTCCCCCTGGGCCTGGCCCCTTTGCTCTTTGGCCTGACGAGCGGGTGGCGGGGACAGACGGTGCGGCATTCTGAGGGGCATTGTGACGGCCATGCCGGGCGTGAAGGGCAAACACACAGCTAGCAACCAGCAGCAAGAAGCAGAGGCGGCAAGGGAGGCAAGCCAGCGTTGAATAATCACAGAATAACGGGGCCTGTGTGCAGCGGGGTGGAGGTGGGGTAGGGTGGGGGTGAGTTGGGGAGATGGGTGGGGATATGTTGGGGGAATGGGTGGGGGGGGGGGAGGGAGGGAGCGGAAAGAGAGGAGGGAGGCGTTAAACTTCGTCCCATGTCAGCTTTCTACTGGTAAGAGTTTGTTTCGCAGGATGGTTTTGTTGTTGTAATTGCTATTGTTGTTGTTGTTTGGGCAGTAAATCTCTGCAGATCGAGTGTTACGGTTAGTCGAATTGTTCTTCTCCTTCCAGCACTTCTTTTTTCATATCTGTATTTCAAATGATGAGGTCAATGTTCATTCCCAGTCTCTGTCTGTGCTTTGTTTAGTATCTTTGGACACATTTTAACTTATTGGGGGGTAGGGGGTGGGGTGGGGGGGTCTAATATGACGTGTGTGTTGATTCCAGAGACAGTTGTTAAGCGCTGTTGACTACTTTATGTTAGAAACGGATGGACTACTGTAGGTAATGGCTGCTGTTAGCTCCGCAAAGTAAATGTTGCTCATGAGATTTTGATAGTTGCCGTTTTTCTCCAATCCCTCCCATCTCCGCGACAAACCCACGCAAAATCAATACTTAAGATGCAGTCGAGAGAGAGAGAGAGAGAGAGAGGAGAGAGAGAGAGAGAGAGAGAGAGAGAAAAGAACCAGACTCCCACTGTTCAACTTGGCGATCAATTAGAAACAAACTGTTCGTTACTGGTGCTCTAAGACTTTGTCTTTCCGATGATGAACAGACTTCTTACATTAGCATTTTTGCAATAGCTTCCGTGAAGGCTTCATAAGGTCCTGTATGTATAAGGATAATTTGTGTGTTCTCAGTTTTGCCTCGCAGGGATTCTAGAAGCGCCAGAAACTTAAGTTTTTCAGTCCGATTTGACATATTGTATTTGCACAGAAGTCCGCTTCTTTCATTTTCAGTGTTGTATGTTAATGGATAATTATGACAATAGCATACCAGCAGGAGTACATAGCGATAATTATTGTTTTGTATCGTTCGATCCATACGGATCTTATTTTGCAGCACCTATCAGTGATTTGCTCTGCCATTCCCAGTAATTCCCGGGGAACGATCTGACATG
>CM065715.1:32181390-32188890 GCA_033310375.1 Conus canariensis
GAAAACTCATCCACAGTATGTGTTTTTACAGTTATTAGTAATACAAAATGTTTTAGAGGAACATTAGCCACTTGTGTTTCCTGATAGGACATGACACTGATGCAGTATTTCTTCTTCAATGATTTGTTTCTGATTGGTTGGGACAAATCATCCTCACCAGAAGGACAGAGACAGATTAGATGCAGGAATGCTGTTGACATGTTTCAATAAGTCTAGAGAAGAAGACGCGTTGCAATGCATAAGTCATTGTATGTTATATTCTGCCTTAAACTGTGGGGCAACATGCAGATTTTTATTCATCCTTATTGGCAGTACTCTGACAGGTACATTAAATGAGAGTGGGGCAGAGTGGATGCTTGTTATCGGTGCTATGGGCCTGACATTTATACCAACAATACTGTGAACATCTGTAAACCGATTAACCTGTCAATCGATTAATTTGTCTAGGATCATTCTCTGAACACAAGGATAACAGAAACCTGTTCAAAAATGCTAATGATTCAGTTGCACAAATCGCTACTGTTGCCAATTCAGGTCAGGGAAGGGAGTGGAGAGAAGCTGAAAAAAAAAACGAAAAAATTTTATTTTGCATACTGCAGATATCTAAACGATAGCCTGCCTTTTCTACCATGAACTTTAGCAGTTCATTAAGAGACTTTAACAACAGTCCTAGTGTGTGAAGTCTCCCAAAACTTTTCCATTGAAAACATTTATGTGGGAGATCCTTGAACAGTTCAAAATAATTTAAGGAAACACAGCTGTAGAAGTAGAGTGCGCTTAAATTTCCCTAAATGTCTTTCTGTCTTTTAATATATTGCAAGAGAAATAATAATAGTATACGGGAACATAATTGACGGGAACATCATTGAATTTCCTTGATTTTTTTTTACCTGTTGGAAAATAAAGAAGACTGGATTTTCACGTAATGTCACCTGATTCTCTTTTAACTGTTGGAGAAACGGAGAACAGTTGAGCATCATTAGATGTCCTCGAATTGGTTTATTCATTTGTAGGAGGATTAAAAAATCCTGGGACATCACTGAATGCCCTTCAATCCTTTTTGTGATATATAGAAAAAATGGATAACATGGGAACTTGACTGAATATTCTTCAAACCCTCTGTATACTGTTGGGAAAAAATGGAGAGCACTGGGACGTCAAACGTCTGTGAATGTTCTTACGTGTTTCGTTCAGCTACAGGAAAAGTACAGAACAGTTGAAATCCCTTAAATTTCATCCAATTTGAAGTTCTAGTGAAAATAATAAATATCCTTTGAATGTGTTTTCATGTATACTTAAGGTGTGTAGAACAATAGAATGTCTCGGAATGTCTTTCAACCTTTTCTTTAAACTGTAGAAGTACAGAACACTGAAAGGTCACTGTGTGGACCTGTGATCCTTCTTTAAGCTAGCTTGGACTTCTCTGAATGGACGTTAGTCCTTTTTTCTACAGTCTTGTCCTCCTAGTATGGAAACACGTTTTGAGTCATTGGGAACAAACACTTTGCTTCAACAATTTTTCATTCCCTTGTTAAACTTTTCATTGTTACCCTTTGTTATTCATCATTCATGCTTCCTTGATCTGCTTGTTCCAAAACCTTTGCGATGTCTCTCACTATGCCTGCCAAAGGAAATGTTCAAACTGGTGCCCATGGACCTCTGGTGTTTTGTTGTAGGTGTTTACACTAGGTCCAAGTGAAACATTTTCTCGGTTGGTTTTAGCTCTGGTTGATAAAAGTATTGAAGGCAGTGTACGCTCAGTATGGCGATGCTCTTCACAGGAAACAAAGATCACAAGTTGTCGCCAGATCTGCCACAGTTCTTTCACATTACCTTTGGAGTTTAGGATGATGTTAGGTCTGCTTTCAGAGGAGTCTTAAAAAGACAAATGTGAAGGTTACTTGTGAAGGACAATTTATTCTGCACAAATGTTTAAAGAAGCCCCCTTTCTCTCTCACACTCAGTCACTTCTCTGTTTCTCCCTCTCTCTCACTCTCTCTTTCTCTGTCTGTCTGTCTGTCTGTCTGTCTGTCACACACACACACACACACACACACACACAACACACACACACACACACACACACACACACACACACACACACACACCACAAACATGTACGCCACCATCACCACCATCACAATGCACGACGCACAGAGAAGGCTTTTTTATATTTGTGGAGGACCTAACAGTTCCATCACAGCCACTCTACTTCATCGCCGTCAGTGCTAGATCCTGTTTCCCGATAGTCGCCATCGACTGTGGCAGAAGAGGAGACAATAAAGACTGCGCGCACGGTTGTCAGATATGACGACAAGGGCTCAGGGACTTTCCCCTTCCCTCCCAAAACGAACTCGACATCTTTAGCACGCCAAGCTTTGCAGCCTCCCGGTAAATTAGGTGGGTGGCTGGCGAAATAAAGTGCCAGGCGAAAGTGAATGTCAGCCCGCTGTTCTCCTGTCCACGTCCAGTAAATAGCTGCCCACTCCCCCCGCCCGCCTATAACGGCTGAAGAGAAGCTTTCTTGGTGCTCTGAAGTGTTTTCGGCAGTACCAGATCTGCCCCTGGTAGTTTTCTTTTCTTCCTCACAACTAGGTCATACAGAAATGTCGTTTTCAACCATGTCAAGATAAGGGACAAGAACATCATGCTGCCAAACAATTAAAGATGGTGGATGCCTGTTCCCATTCAAGTAAGATTGAGAATTTGCTGTTGGCAGATGAGAAAACATTTAAAGTACAATCATTTTGCTTTATGTAACTCAGATGGGGGGATGGAGGAAAGGGGTTTAGGGAGGAAGTGTTACAGGAATGATAAAGTTACAAGTGTGTAAAGAGAGCGACCACTAAAATAATGGCGCCAGAAAAGGCTAGATTTCGGAAGAGTGGGGCTCGAAAAGGTTGTGATCGCTAGATGCCAAACTAGAGGAATGCTTAGGGTAGAAAACTGGCGCATTGTAGTCTTCCTTTGTGCAAGGAGTGGTGTTAAGCGTGCAGAGTTTACAAACACATTGTGGTTTTTGTTCTAGGTCATTTTAGAAGGGTTTCCCCCTTCTCACTAGGACTCAGGTTTTTATACGGGAACACTACTGGCATGTTCCGAAGGGTCTCAGGAGGAAAATATGTTGCCATGTAAACTATATCGCATGTTTCTGAAATTGAGTCTGTCGCATGGAAGTGGTGGAAAGGGAGAAATGGGGAGGGGGGGGATCTTCTGAGGGAGGGGAACGCTTTTTTTCAATATTCCTACACTCACGACCGAGAAGTGGAGGGTGCTTGTCGTCTGTGTTATTGGTCTGACGATGACACCAACAATCACTCAGAAAAACGACCAGCCAGTCAAACTCGCCAATATCGTCAGCTGAGAATAGGGATTGAAGAATTCTCATCAAAACTGCACATGACTCAGCCGCGTGAGGCGGCAGACTGTTCCCAAGTTGGAGCAGTTGGAAATCATACGGAGGGTATTGAAGAAGAAAAAAAAACCCTCAAGATTGCTGTTCTCATTTTTTAACTTTCAGCAGATCAGGAAAAGCTGCAACAACAGCGGAAAGTGTTTATGTGGGAGATTGCTGAACAGGTTGAAATGTTTTTTTTTGTTTTTGTTTTTTGGTTTTTGTTTTTTTCTATGGGAAGTTTGTTGTAGGAGAAACAACACAATGGACATTTCACAGAAGGTCCTTTGATCCATCGTTAAATTGCAGGAGAAATAGACAACACTGGATTGTCACTGAGTTTTCTTTGATCTTTTGTATTGCAGGAGAAATGGAGAACATAGGATTCAGGATCGTCATTTGGAGTCCTTCTATCATTCTTGAAAGCTTTGGGAGAATTAGAGAATACTGGAACATTACAGAGTGTCTCAATCTTTATCTAAAGGTAGGAGAAACAGAGAACAATTGAACCTCACTGAGGGTTCTCCACGCAGTCTTAAAGCTATGGGGGAAGTTGGCGTCATTTGATCTCCTCTGATCCTTCTTGTAGGAAATCTAGAAACTGCATGGCCGTCATTAAATGTCTTTCGATCTTTTTCCGTCTTTTTTTCTGCTAGAATCTTCAGAACTGTGGGTCTCAGTCTCAAGAAATAATACTCTTGTTATAATGATTTTGAGTGTATGTATTTCTAAATTTCTTTATACTTATTTTCTTGTAACTTGAAAAGCTTCTCTTTGCCTTTGTATTAGCTCTTTGTAACGTCTCTTTCTTGTTCTACCAAAGGAATCGTTGGACTTGCTTCTTATAAACTCGATTTTTGTGTGTGTTAGATCCGAGTAAAACAACTGTTCTTTAGCTGTGTGAAATATCGATGTTGAAGGCAAGAATCACCCAATATGATGGCATGCGGCACGTAAAACAACGGTTGTGAATTGCATACATATTATCATTTGTTCTTGCATCATTTTTGTTTCAAAGTTTTGGTGTGTGTTTAGGTTTGTCTGTCTTAAAAATCTTGAGAAAAAAAAAGCAAATTTAAGGACAGCCATTTGCGCAGAACTTCATTTGATCAGTATACTTCACAAACTGTCTCTTTCTCTCTCTCTCTCTCTCTCTCTGTGTGTGTGTGTGTGTGTGTGTGTGTGTGTGTGTGTGTGTGTGTGTGTGTGTGTGTGAAAAATCACATAGCAAGTACGGGTGCTGCAATACAGGCGCATCATCATAGAGTGTCGACTCTATCCGAATGCGTGCATGCACATCTACGTTATGTATGGCTCCGCCTTTCAGAGCAGGCTGACGTAAACTATCCCGGCGAAAAGGCGGGGGATGACAGGGGCAGTGCCAGCAGCTCAGCAATATGTTTGCCTTTCTGACGAACCGGCAGCATATTTCCAAAGCGAGAACCCCTGGCTTCAAGACTCGACCCCACGACCCGCCGCAGGAGGAAGCTGGACGTGTATGTAAGCAACATGTTTGCTGTTGGCCCTCCCCAGATTGATTCGCTTCCTCGGGAAGGAGAGAGAGGGAAAGGGGGGTGTGGCCGGGACTCCCTCCTTCTTGGAACTCGCCCTTTACTGTTGCTGACCCAAAGAGCCCCAGCCATGAATGTAGACAATATTGCCCTCGCACAGACTCCAGCTGCTGTGATTGATGAAGGAGGCCCCCCCTCCTCGACGTTCTGCTCGCCAGAGCTCGTGCCATCGCGAATGGCCCACGCGCTGTCAGTTCAAGCAAACAAGACCCCCCTTTTCCCCTCTCCGAGTGTGTACGATTTCTTTGCTCCTTCTGGGGAGGGGGTGATGTACTGTGGTGATGGTTTATGGAGGAATGGATCCCGGGCCTGGATGATAAAAGATACAATCCCGTGCGGTTTTTTTTTTTTTTTTTTTTTTTGGGGGGGAGGGAGTGGGGGAGTGTTTGGATGGGGGTAATAGGAAGGGGGTAAGCCGTTTTGTGAATATGTTTAGCGGTCCAATTCTGACTGAACTTCTTGTTACAACCCTGCGCGCAGGCTAAGCTCTGATGAGAAAGGTATTGCTTTTGATGTGTGTGTGTGTGTGGTGTGTTGTGTGTGTGTGGTGTGTGTGTGTGTGTGTGTGTGTGCCCGCATATACCCTCAAAACAATCGTGCGCGCGCGCGTGTGTGTGTGTGTGTGTGTGTGTGTGTGTGTGTGTGTGTGTGTGTGTGTGTTGTGTGTTGTCCCCACAGATACCCTCAAAACAATCGTGTGTGTGTGTGTATGTGTGTGTGTGTGTGCGCGCGGGCGCGCGCGCGCGCGTGTGTGTTGTGTGTGTGTGTGTGTGTGCGTCCCCGCAGATACCCACAACACAATCTGAAGAATCTTAATTAAATGTTTAATTTGATTTATGGTAAACATTAACAAGTGGTCAAACTTCGTAATCTGTAGGTGTATGGTTGACAAAATGCCCAATGAAAAGTTCTCCGATCGTTATTGGTGTATTTTCATATTGAACGGAACAGCGCGCAGAGTAAGAGCGCGCAGGGCTTACGTCCGTCCTTCAAACACAGCTCTTGTTCATGATTTATTGTTCTCTCTTGATCGTCAAACATTGTGAAACGAACAAACGACACACAGAATCAATACGTTTTGACCTGCGGGCCCTCTACGGGCAAAACAAACAAACATGACAAACGATGACAACGACAACAAAAACAAAACAAAAAAGTGGCTTGTCTGCGCTTTGAAACCACTCTCTGATATTTAAGTGTATGGTTAGATTTGTCTGGATACTGGGGTGATGAAATTCTCATCACGCTTCCTGTTTACTTGCTGAACAGACGCTTTCAAGCAGAGCTAAGCCATTTTGTTGTTTTGTTTCTTATCTGTGGCGTTAGCCTTGCTTGCAGGGGACCTAGATATCAAAGCACGCTGCTTTTGCATTGTCATTATGTTCGTCCCATTTTTTTTGGTGCTGTCATTTCCCTCTGTGGTCAGTCTGTTTTTGCAGCAATCATTTGTGTGTGTGTGTGTGTGTGTGTGTGTGTGTGTGTGTGTGTGTGTGTGTGTGTGTGTGTGTCTACCTTATAGGTATTTGTGGCTTTTGTGCAGTACTTTCATGCAGCGCTGAAGCTCCCGTCTTCTTTGTCGTTAATTCCCCTGACACTGATCATTCAGTTTGACCAAAAAAGTACACCCTGCAAGGGCGTACTGTTTTTGGTGTGGCTTTTCAACTTCGCTAGTAAAGGTCATACCTGTTTTTTTTAGGCAAATGTATGATCTTCGTGTTTTCCTCTCATATGTGGCGAATCTTAGGCAAGTCGAACTTGATGGAGCCCATTCGTCCCCATGTCGGATTTTCTTGTTCGGTTTATTCCCCTGTGCGGCATTTATCATTTGGTTACAGGGCGAGCAGCAGCTCAAGAGAACCTCTAAACAGACTCGCATTCAGCTTTGGAGGAAGAACCATCACGAACTTTCGCTTTGCCTGTGACATCGATGGCCTGGCAGACAGTGAACAAGAACTGGCCAACTTGTCAAACGATTGGATGAGGTGTCAGGAATACATGGGCGTGGAGATCAATGCCGAGAGCTCCAAACTGATGTCTTAGCGACAACACCACCATCAGTACTGATATAACTGTCCATGAATAAAAGCTACATTTTTTTTCAACAGTTCACTTACCTGGGGTCCACCATCAGCAATGAGGGATCCAAACAGTAATTTTCTCTCAAGGGCAGCCAAGACATCAGCTCTGTCCGCACCAAAAACCTGCATGGAAGGACAGTAATATGTTCATGAAACGCAAGACCAGGCTTTTGCATGCGGTGGTACGTTGCACGTGAGACACGTTTCCTCACGTCGATTCTGGAAAGGAGAATCCAAGTCACGGAAATGAGGTGTAACCGTAAGGTACTAAACATCATGTGTACTGATCATATTACCCACGAACAACTTTGTTAAGCCATCAAGCAGCACATCGGAGCTTATATGATCTGCAGATATCAGTTAAGAAAAAGGAAAGTACATGTAACAAGATCCGATGGTTTTGCTAAAACAGTTAACCAGAGGACCGCTGAGGGGGGGGGGGGGGGGGGGGGGGGGG
>CM065715.1:32196390-32216390 GCA_033310375.1 Conus canariensis
TACGGGACAGTCCATAAACAACCGTGGTGGGTGACTGCGCAGTGAACAGTATACTAACTGAATCGGATCTCATGGTATTGAAAAAGAGGAGGGGTGGGGTCGAGGGGGGGGGGGGACAGAATGCAATCTTATTGCTTTGACAATCTTCTGAAATAAAAAGAAAAGAAACGAAAGGAAAACCTTAAAGTTTAACAACAACAAAAATGATGTGGTTGTGTGAAAAAATCACACTGCCGTGTGCAGTTGGGAGTGGAAAGCTTGGCGGGGCTTATCCCCTTTACAGGCATTCAAAGTTTGGAAATGGGGGGAACGGTGCGCGGGGTGGGGGTCGGGGTGAGGTGGTTGAGTATGAAAAATGTGGGCAGTCGTGGAGTTCAGGAGCTCCCTACCTTTTATGCTGATTTTTTTTGTTGTTTTTGTTTTTCAATTTTAGCCTCGTTCTTCTGCTGAAGGTGACAAAGGCTTCGTATGAGATCATTTTCTTATCATGTAATAACCTGTTTTCGAGGTTGTATTATAATTCATTTATATATCTACATGGTTTTTGGTTTCTTCAGATCAATGTTTCAATTCTGACCGTGGACAGCCGCCATAGGAATGCCTCGATTTAGCTCTGTTAACTTTCGGATTTTCCAGTCATGTAAACGTGGAACAAACATGCTACACCCTTTTCGTCTGACCACGGAAATCTTGCCAACAGCAAAGGTAGCAAGTCGCACAGCTAGACTGAGACTGTTCCAAGTAACCCCATCGGGATTAAAAAAAAAATCAATAAGACACATTAAAGGACAGGATGCGAAGGGTAGATGGGTCAATACGTTCTTAAACATTGTTAGTGAATCTACAGGTCCACTACGGGTCTCGGGGTCAAATGGAGAATGCCTGAACAGTGAAAATTAGCATAAAAACAAAAGGGGAGGGGGTAGGAAGCCCTAAACTCCAGTATTGCCCATATTCGCCCCCCCCCCCCCCCCCCCCCCCCCCCCCCCCCCCTAGGATTCGAACCCAAGATATGTGATCCCTTTACTTTTTTCTGGACTAGTAGCGTTCCAGATGACCATGTACGTGAGCACGCCCAGTTCACCAGTCCAAAGTCATCCTGCAGGGTACTTGGAGGGGGGGACTTCCCAGAGGCATCCCGGAGAAATTGTTGGAAAACTGGACATCGTCAAGGAATTGACTTGTTACTACATCTCTACCCCGCGGCCCAGGTCTGAGGATAGAGGGCTGTGGAGATCCCTGGCTGTGCAGAAATTCGGACGCGGCACCTCCACGAATTTACTTGTCATGGGATAACGTAATGAAATGTGTGATATTACGTACAATTATCATGATTGTTGATGTGCACTCCTGGTGTTGTGATTTCCTAACACTGATGTTCTAGAGTATTGTGTCCACGCATTGTAAACAACAAACAACGATATTGTCTTTCTTTAATCCCAGTTAAGACTTCGGTTTGTTCTCTCTCTCTCTCTCTCTCTCTCTCTCTCTCTCTCTCTCTCTCTCTCTCTCTCTCTCTCTCTCTCTCTCATCCCATATTACAATTGTTGTTTGCTCTATAAATCAGGCTAACTTTCTGCGGTACCATAATTTCTCCTCATGCATCTAGACTTATTAATGTTTGCATGCACGTTTGCATGTTTTTAACTTTATATATTCTTGTCCATATCTGTCCAAATCTTTCTCAGTTTCTGTGTGTCTGCATATCTGTTTTCATTCCTTCTCTTCCTGCCTTCCGACCAAAGATCCCCTTTTGTATTTTTGTTTAATTTCCGTAGGCATTATGTGTGACAGTTAATCGTTATCGTTATTTCTTTACTACTTTTCAAAATGATAGGTTTTAACTTACTTCTCTTGGCTTTTCTGTCTGTCAACAGGATTGCAGAAATACGAAAGAATCAGTTTAAATGACACGTACTGGAAAGATAGAATGTGGCCGTAGAAAGAAATCGTTAAATTTTTCTGCGCGTAATCCGATCAAAGGACGAATCCAAGAACAGTTCATCAAGATTACTCAAAAACTGTTGAACCGATTTTAAGGAAACTTTGATGAAAGATGACGGTAGACCAGAAACAAACCCATCAAACTTTGGTGCAACCAGGCTTTGTGGCGAAGTGGTAGCTTTGAGGACTCCCGGCTGGGTGGTCGTAGGCTCCATTCCCATCAGAGCCATTATTCTATTTGTGGGATTTTTACTGCCCCGAGTGGTTCTTACGCAGAGCTGAGTCTGCCATAGGCAGATGCGAGTCTGACAGCGTTACTCAAATTTCCTAGCACTGCAAACGTCTGTATCTCTCGGTCCTGGTTGATGCCTGGATATATCATGAAAGTAAGCGAGGAGTAAAGCCCTGACATGCAGCCTCAGACCACAATGGAAATACGTAGCATTTTTTTCATCATCCTCATCCTCAAAGATTAGTTTTAAACAAGTCTCAAATTCTATGGCCCTTCATGCCTTGCTCTCAAGCTGGCCCTAGTTTCAATAACTTCTCCGCGTGCATTTCGTCCATTTGCTTCTGTCGGGGTCACCGGCATTGGCAAATCCATAGGGACTGTCGTTAAAGAGACATGGTGGCGCCTTCCGAAGCGAAAGCTCACGCACGCTGGTTCCGCGACTAAGCAATTATTGTCGTCATTAAAGGGCATAGTAGGTGGTGTCCTGCGTCTGTTGGATCGGAACAGGTGCCACTGAACACCACTGAAGTACTCGTCAGCTGTGCAGTGTCTCCTTTGGTGGACTGTCGACCAGACACTGACTGCTCCATGCGGAATGCCGGTGCTGGGGCTGGGGTTGGACGGGCCTGACTGTGGCTGTGGACGGGGACCCGGAATGAGCGGCATGGATGCGATGCCACTGAAGTGGCAGAAAGATGAGATAGAAAGAGAGAAAGAGAGAGAGGGAGAGGCAGGCAGACAGACAGACAGGCACGCATGCACGCACGCACGCGCACACACACACACACACACACACACACACACACACACACCACACACAACACATACACACACACACAGCCCCCCCAAAACACACACGCACACACACACACACACACACACACACACACACACACACACACACACACACACACACACAGAGTGGTGTTGATTTATGGTTCAGATCCGGGTCAAAGAGCGTATTCATAATCCTTTGACCCCGGCAAATGCCTGCGTTCTCCCTAATGCCGTTCTGATGCAAGACGATTGCCTGAGAACGATTTTGTCCATTTCTGGTATAATCTTTTGCCTTTTGTCGTTCTGAAGAACAACAGTTTTGGCGATGTGTTCAGCCTTTTTTTTTTTTTTTTAATTGACTTACTTTTTCATCTATTGCTAAATCTTCCGATCAGATATATGGTTTCCAAACAATTGAGTTATTAGCTGACTTGCATTTGACATCGTTTATAATACTTTTTTAACACACGATGTGTGTGTGTGTGTGTGTGTGTGTGTGTGTGTGTGTGTGTGTGTGTGTGTGTGTGTGTGTGTGTGTGATAGAGAGACAGACAGATAGACAAAGAGAGAGAGAAGAGAGAGAGAGAGCAGGTGCGACTTTTCATTTTGTCTCTAGGAATTTTGTTAACTTAATGTTTTGTGCTTATGAGCAATCCCGAACGAATTGTGAAAAAAATCATTATTCCTGTGCTCTCTCTCTCTCTCTCTCTCTCTCTCTCTCTCTCTCTCTCTCCACACACACACACACACACACACACACACACACACACACACACACACACACACACACACACACACGTATTTACACATACAGACGCATTCACGTACACAAACACGAGCGCCCATACAGACGTACACACACACACACACACACACACACACACACACACACCGCGCGCGCGCGCGCGCGCCGCGCATGCATGGAAACGCGCGCGCACACGCATGCACACGGACACACACACACACGCCTACTTTGGGTTTAAGTTTGTGGTCGTTTCATGTTTTGTTTTGCTTCTTTTTTTTTCATAAAGCAATGATTTACACTCTCGACCGCATGGTCATATTACCAAAGTACATGAAGCTGTAGTAATAGTTGCAGCTGTAGTGATGGTAGTCTTACAGTGTGGATAGTAGTCATTGTCATCATGTCGTTGTTTTGTCCTTCTGTTCTTGTCCTTTATGACAATTCTAATCTCAAACCCCACTATTCACATCTACACCCATCCACCCCCTGCTCCTCTCCCCTCCCTTCCCCGCCTCTCCCTGTATGATTATCACGTGTCATGTTGAAATGACCGTTTTCTTGTGTTCTGTAAACACTCAGCAACTGGCTAAATAAATCTGCTCTTCAGTTGAGGATATTGCCAAATCATTTCTCTGTCAAAGATGACAGTCGTTATTAATAACTTGCCTTTTTCCCGCTCGCTTTGACTTTCAGGATTCTTCAGTTCTGCCTGCATCATGTCTGCCTGTGTGGGGTATATAGATGTAGAGTTCTATGGTTTTGAACTGCGAGGTATAGTGGTCTGTGATGGCAATGCGTTTGTATTGTATTTTTTGATTGCATTTCATTAATATCTGCATATAACAGTTGTATCTGCGTGAAGTTGAGACTCTTGTGGTGAGTTTTCCCTAAGTTTGCTTTGACAAGCTTGTAGCATGTTTCTTTTTCTCTTGTTACGATTGATAACATACCAGGTGGGTTTTTTTTCGCGAGCAGTAAGAGTTAAATGCTAGAATGTGTGTATTTACTGCAGTGCTGTTTCTTATTAAGGCGTGCTTTTGTTTGTTTGTTGTTTTGGGGAAGGATGGAGAAGAGGGGAGCTGTAAGTAGGGTTTCTTTTTTTTAAGTCAGTTTTCACTCATTTTTGTAAACTTTTTCGTGAATTTTTGCAGATGTATGATCATTGGCGTATGGCTAGTTTATCATACCACGATTCTTCTGGTCAGGGATTATGCACTTATTTATGCATAAACCAGACTTGTCCGTTTGGGCAGAGGGCAAACTCCGTTGTATCAAGGTTCTGACGATGTTGGAGTTATTGGCACACAGAGAGAGAGAGAGAGAGAGAGAGAGAAGACAGAAGAGAGACAGACAGACAGAGCAGAGAGAGACAGAAGAGACAGAAGAGAGAGACGAGAGAGAGAGAGAGAGAGAGAGTATTATAATGTCAAGTTTCTGCTATTGTAGGAGTATTCCCGTACGTACGCAAAAGACAGCTTCGTCATAAACGGCCCACTTGGACTTGTGTTGTATAAATAGTTTCGCACAAGCTTACTTAGTTTCATCGCAATTTTAAAAAAAACTGTGCCCGTGTGAGCGCACGTGACAGAACAGCATCGTCAATCTGAATTAAGGAATATTTGCATGTAGGCCTTCATTTGTGTTTGTGGAGAATACCAGTTTGTGTTCCTTATAATAACGTTTTCTTATGTGTTTGGCATGCGCCGAATTATTGCTACGACGAGTTAGGTTAATAATTACATGAGGAAGATTTATGATTTCGGCTTGTCATGTTTCGGCGTGTGTGTGTGTGTGTGTGTGTGTGTGTGTGAGAGAGAGAGAGAGAGAGGAGAGAGAGAGAGAGAGAGAGAGAGAGAGGAGAGAGAGAGAGAGAGAGATACAAAGACTTCTTATGTTATTTTTTTTCTATATTGGTTTTCGAACAAACTGCCGACACTGCAGCAGCCGTAGGTCAGGTAAATGAAGAAGAGAGAAGAAGGGAGGGGGGCATGAAAACTCACCTTTTGTCTCTTTAATGAATGTTCTTAAACACATCTCAAAACTGTATAACGTCTGTGTGTGTGCGTGCGTGCGTGCGTGTGTGTGCGTGTGTGTGTGTGTGTGTGTGTGTGTGTGTGTGTGTGTGTGTGTGTGTGTGTGATGGTCCTCGACCCGACCCTACCCTCTTCCCCATTCAGGTACAGTCGTCACGTTCGGTTTCATTTGTAACGTGATGATGAGAATGTTTGTACATATCAGTATTTCATTGATGTTTTGATAGCTGATGTTCGGAAGTGTCTGTGACGCTTGGGCTTAACAAGCTGCTTTTTAAGTACTGCACATGGACAATCAAAGTGAACACTGTTTGCATTTCATTGGACTTCTTTCACAGCCATCCTCACACGCATGCGCAAACGCATGCATGAGCGACAGTTCCCTTGCCTCAGAAACAGCAGTTTTGGTTTATCCCATTCTAAAGGTGTTGGTAACACGTCTATCTGCGCGTTAGACGGGTCAGTCTTCGTTGTACGGTAGTGTTACACACAGTGACATAACGATGACTACGGTTCACATCAAAAGAAGGCAGCGGGGAAACTGGAAGCGCAGAATATTGTCAATTTAACAGTAAAACATCAGTTTACTTTGACAGCAGTTTACCTCTTTTGGTATAAGATTTTTTGTTTGTTTTTGTTTGTTTGCTTTTTTTTGTCCTTAAGTGACTATCAATTTAAATCTTTAACTCATTGAGTCAACTACCCATGTTTGCGTGTGTGTGTGTGTGTGTGTGTGTGTGTGTGTGTGTGTGTGTGTGTGTGTGTGTGTGTGTTTGAAAGAGAAAGATACATCCGAAGGTGCGGGTGGGACCCAGAGATATACTGTCCTCAACGACCGAACAGAACAGCTGGGAGCAAGCTTTTGTTTGTGTGCTTTTAAACACAGTTAAAAGCGATACTGAGATAACATGGTAAAAGATTTCCTTGGGTTGGCTGAATTTTTACTGAAATTTGACATTCCGTTTCACTTATGTCCGAAGTCATATTTTCAAGGGAGGGGGGCGGAGGTTTGGGGTAAAGGACATAAGAATATGTTGAATTTTTTAAAGTCTAGTTTTCATATGTTGAAATATAACATTCCATATCGTTTTCATCACTGTGGTTTGACAGGATTTTTTTTAATACAAAGCGTGGAATTCACTGTGCTTTTGATCTTATTGCTTTGAAAAAAAGTCTTCGTTAGCTTAACACTTTGAATGTGTCAGAGACTGAATTGGTCTAAAGTAATAGCTTCAAAGTTGTTGCTTTCGATGGTGATGATGCGTAGACACCAGTTTGTGTTGTAGATGTTGAAGATGGGAATTCATTTGTGTATTCATTTTGCACGTCTGTGTATGTTTATCTTCTACCTTCTCACCCTCTTATTTATTTATTTGATTGATCAGTTAATTGTGTATACCAATTTGAGTAAATCTGTGAGCATGTTATATTTGATATATGTACAAACTAAGATATTTAATGACAGAAAGTGCATGTCAATGTCCATGATGACACTGTCCTAATAACTGAGTGTGTTTCTGGATCGCTTTGGAAATAAAGAGACATAAGAACACAGTCGTTTAAATGTTCACTGGTATGTGTGCTGTAGCGTGCCACGATGGTGTCTGTTGTGTCGATTGATCTCTTGCGTTGTTAAAATTTAAAACTGTTGAAGTTCAAAAGTTTCAATCTCCCCATCCTTTCTTCTCCCCCCCCCTCCCCGTCCTTCATCCCCTTCTCCCCCCCCACCCCCACCCCCCCAAAAAAGGCAAAAGTATAAATCTGTAGATCCCAAACTCCTCGGACTAGAGCAGATTAACAAGACAGAACTGAAAAGACAGAATTGAGAATATGGCTTTGGTCAATGCAGCAAAGGTCATTGGCTCTCAGCAGACGACTCTTCCCAGGCTAGATTGCTTACTGACGCCTTGTCATTAGACCTGTTCCGAAAAGAAAAAAAAATCAGGAAAAGCTATGCCTGTTTTTCCATTGCAAGTAGAGTTACCTTTTGCCAGTTTATGAATCGAGCGAATAGGTCTAGAGAGTCAAATATTTGATCTGAAATGCACGCCAGGAAAACTCTTGGAATATCGACTATCTGCATTACAGACGCATCGTTTCACACCCATGTTTTGGCATTTCCTCTCTCTTATAGGACGGTTTGGCTGACTGATGGCGCAACATACGCTTTGGGCCTGTCCTCTAGCGGCATCTGTCCCATGAAAACGGCGGGGCTACTCTTGCTGAACGCGAGCCCTAACACAGATTACTTCCCTTGCACATTTCTGAACATCGTCTGTTCTGGGGGCCTCCAGCCGCACCGCGCTTCCAGAGCAAGAAGCCGTCTTCGCTGCCCTTATCTGCTCAGGGGCAATCTTGCTTAAATGGATTCCATCGTGCTGCGACACTCCTGTGAAAGAGATTGCAGACATGTTCAGGGCGGACCCATAGAGAAAAGAAACAGGTTAATTGTTTCGGAAGAAGATAAGACATTAATGAAAGCTTCAAATAAGCCCTCTTAACAAAAAGATGACAAACACGCGTTTTCAAGAGAACAATCTACGGATGGGGAAGAATCTGTAACAGACTAGACCAACATGATGACCAGGGCGTTTGGGCTGATCCCGTAATCGTGTATGTCTCTCTGGATAAGTGAGGTAGATTATCCTCCACAATTTTCAAGACTTCCAAAATCCGCTCATGCTGTTTTTGCAACAAAGGAATTCCTGTCGTCAATGGGTGGCTTAGCAGGTGGAGTCGTTTGTATGCTAGGTCAGAACAGGCACCACTAAACACCTCGAAAGTTCACCGGCAGCAGTGCGGAGTCTCCTCTGGTGGTTTGCCCTTTGGTGACGTGGTTTTGACAGGTCTCTGTAGACTACGATGCTATGGCTACAACAGAACAAGTCTAAATGTGTGGCGGAGACGGAATAAGCGGCATGAAAATGATAATAGGAAGCACGGGCGGGGGATGAGACTGATAAAAAGTCTCCAAAAATCTGCAAAATCTGGAGAACAGAGTAGGGTATATAATCAGTCTTTTGCATAACGCACGCCATTATATACTTTTCACACACACACACACACACACACACACACACACACACACACACACACACACACACACACACAACAACAAACAAAATTGCCGTGTTTATTTAGTATTTACGTAGATTAAGTATGCTTAAATCATCTCTCCTCTTCCAGCTCATCTCCTTCTCCTCCCTTCTTCTTCATTGTCAATTTTCTCAACATATTTTTTCATCATCAAAATAAACACATCACTGATCTGAAAACGAAGGATGTCCAGTTACGGGTTCATGCCCTACTGAAACCAGCCTTTTGGTCTTTAAAATCAGGCGACTAACTCGGTCCCCTGGTTGCCTAACTCTAAACACTTTCATCGCTTCAACAGAATTCTCCGTGTGAATTTGGAGGACAGCTGTTCACCACTGCCCGACGAAGCCCTCAGAAAAAACCGCCAACCTCGAGCCAACCGAAGTGCTGTTTCTGCATGGTTAAATAGGCTTCGATGAAAATAATGATGATCATTATCAAGAAAAAAAAAGAAAGAAAGAAAAAAAAAGAAAGAAAGAAAGAAAGAAGAAGAAGAGGAGGAGGAGGAGGACGACGACGAAGAAGAAGAAGAAGAAGAAAAAGAAGAATGTAATATTTAACAATGTCTTCTTTGTGCTGCTCTTACTTTGTTTTTGTTTGTCTTCTCTGTTTGCTTGGCCTGCTAAAGCCAGAAAGTCAAAACGCTTTGTAAATTCCTACGGCGGATCAGTGACCCCGGTTTTCTTTATCCTCATATCATGAGTGAACGTTCTTTAACGATATTGACTGGATGACACGGGAAACGACTGAATGAAGCTCCAGCTGGCAGCTCTTCAGTCGGCACTACCCAGATAGGCAGCCCGTTGTGTAAACGAGTGCGGATTGTAAATCGCTTAGAGCTTGGTATCTAGCCGAGTATATGCGCTATATAAGTATTCATAATAATAATGATATCATTAAGAAAAAAAATTCTGAATCATCATTTCCTCCATTCAAGTAAAGTTATGATCAGAAAAAGATTCACGGACAACTCGAACTGTTGCAGTACAAAACTAGTGCGATTCCATTACATTCTGATCAGGAAAATAGTAATTGTGTTTGCTTGTTTGTTTTAAATGGTAAAATTTATATCAATTGGAAACAATCGTGAAATGACTTTTATAGCGTTTTATGCATCTGATACAACAGGAATAGATTGGTTTTCTTTCCTCGGCAGCTTGCTATTCATCTCATTCATCGTCTCTTGCTCACCCCCCCCCCCCCCCCCCCCGCCCGTTGAAACTGAACTTCAATAGACACGAATGATTACAATTATTACAGATAGAGCAAGACTGAGAGGGAAGGGGTTGAGGGTGGAAAGATGGGGGGGAGGAGGGAGGGGAGAGGAACGGAGCGAGAAAGGGAAGGGGGGAAGGATGGAGTTTCAGGACCATGTCAGGATTCACTATGTCCAGTCACTGACTCCGCGGCACACCAGAACCGACAACGACCCCTCTCCTGGGGTTCGACACTGAGAAGGCCATGGGCACAGGGACTGGAACCCCCCGAAATGTTAAAGGGGAAAAAAAAGGGAATCAACTGCCTTCCCACCCCCCTTCCCCCTCCTCCCTCTTCCTCAGCAGCCCCCATCACCGTGTCCCGTCACGTCGGGAGGGATTAGGCAGACTGGTATCCCGCCCGCCCTGCTCCGCATCTCAATGTGTGCTGGTGGGAGGCGCAGGGGACAGACACCCTTGGGGCACGCCCTGCTGGGCAACCACCGTAATGTGCTCAACGACTTTGATGACGTCGCTGATGGTCGGAGTGGCTTCTCGGTGGGGGGAGGGGGGGGGGAGGTGGAGGGAGAGGGAAGGGCATGGGGGAGGGAGGGGGAGGGAAAGGGCGGAGAGAGAACGAGGAAGGAGTGTGAGAATGACAAATGAGGCGATGGTGACTTAAAAAGAGGGTGGGGGAGGGGGGAGGTTTTGGTGGTAAGGTGTAGGGACAGACAGCAGTTACAGGGGGATGGGTCTTTTTTCTTTTTTTTCATCCTTTTTTTATTATTTTTTTTTAGATAGACTCGATCATCTATGTCTTGATTTCCCTGTTAGTTTTGGGAACCACCTGCATCACTACAGTTTTCTGCTACATGTGGCGTTGTGGAAATGTATGTCTCTTACCACTAAAAAGGGGAATTGTGAGTTTGTTTTGTTTTTTAATTTATATGGAGTTTTGTGAGCCTGATGTTACAAAACAAACACAAACAAAGAATTCAGTACTATGTTTAATAATCTGAAAACGGGCCACTCAGAATAATTGAGAATTATTTACGTTACAAGTGTAACAGCGAATGAAAATGGTGGCAGGATTTTGACACAAAGATGTCGTATTTGGATAGATCGTCCTGGCAAATACAAGGTCTGGTGTCTGCAGTTCATGCTGATACCAAAGCTCCTATGGCCTCTGATGATATACGACATCTGCACCAGCATAGTGGAGGCAATGGAAGCCAAAATCAACAAGTTCACAAGGAAATGGCTTGGTGTCCCACCCTGTCTGACTGACATAGCGCTGTACTGTCGCCAAGCAAAGCTGAAACTACCACTGAAATCCATCCTGGAGGAATACAAAGCAGGGAAGATCAGACTTCAAAGCATGCTGGAGGACTCAGGAGACAAGGTGGTAGAAGCAATCAAGCCCCAGCTGAAGACAGGCAGAAAATGGAAAGTTCAAGAGGCGATGGATTCTGCAAAAGAAAGTCTCAAGATCAGAGAAATAACAGGACACACACAGACCAACAGACAAGGACTGGGGTGACCAAAACTGAATGGTGGTCAAAGGCCAAAGGAAAAGCCAAAAGAGACATGATGATTCAGGAGATGAGAAAAGAAGAAGACCAAAAAAGACTCCAAAAAGCAGTCCAGCAGAGCCAGCAAGGGCAATGGACAACGTGGGAGAATGCACTCCAAAGAAGTCTCACTTGGAATGACATTTGGCACATGGCCCCTCTCAGGATCAGCTTCATTCTCAGATCTGCATATGACCTTCTGCCCTCAAATGCAAACCTGGTGAAGTGGGGGGAAACAGACGATCCTGCATGCCCCCTCTGCCATGAAAAACAAACAGTGGAGCATGTCCTAAGCTCATGTAAAGTAGCCCTGGCTCAAGGAAGGTACACATGGAGGCACAACCAAGTGCTCAAAGAGATTGTACAAGTAGTCTGGGCTAGTACCAACACCACAAAAGGGAAAATCAGGACTCCAAAAGCACCCGCAACATTCTTCACGGCAGGAGGCAGCAATCATGGCCAAGAACAACAGTGCCACTCGAAACATGCAGGCAGAGTCTGCTGGACGGGGCAGATGACTGGGAGTGCACTGCAGACCTCCCAGAATGGAAGAGTCACCAGAGATCATCAGCAAGAGTGGCATGAGACCAGACATAGTAGTCCACTCTAAGTCAACCAAGCAGCTGATCATGATCGAGCTCACGGTGCCATATGAGAACAGAATGGAGGCAGCTCAAATCTACAAGACTGAAAAGTATGCTGATCTGGCAAACAGCCTGAGGAGAGAAGGCTATCAGGTCAAAGTCCTCACTGCAGAAATTGGAGCTAGGGGGTTTGTAGGAACGTCTGCATACAGCCTCATGAAACAGCTCTCAGTTGCAGGGAAGGAAAAAACCAGAGCCCTGAAAGCAATGGCAGAAGCGGCAGAGGGGTGTTCAAGCTGGATCTGGTCAAGGAGGAACAAAAGTGAACTTCATAAGGCTTAAATTTCCCTACAAATATCAGGTGTCCCTGTGGCTCAGTGGTTAAAGCGCGAGTCATAAGTGGAAAATGAGCATGTCCAGAGGGTCATGGGTTCGAATCCCAGCCATGGCTCGTCCCAAGATGGGGAAAGAAAAAAAAAAAAGGGGGCAGCAGAGGGACATCCGGAGTCATGAACCGGGTGTGGCCCAACCCCCCTAGAGTGTCAGGAGATAAGGGCCGAAACACTTGCTTGAAGGGGCTTCTCTTCTGAGGACTCTCTGCTGCCACGCTCTCCACGAGTTTCTTTCTACAAAATCTGTTAGAAGAAGCAGAAGAAGGAGAAGAAGAAGAAGGAGAAGAATTTCTGTCATGTATATAGAACAATAATAAATGCCGAAAGTTTGGTACTAAAAAGGGAGGAAAATGAACAGAAAATACCCTTTTACTCCGATTCAAAGCCGTTGTTTCAGAATATCAAATGTTAAACAAAACAGGATTTTGGTTACAGGGTAGAATACTTTTGGTCGAAATCTTTGAACCTACGTGTACTCGATGACACAATGTGTGCCGGATAACTGTGATTGCCTTGATTAATTAAACAGTAAACAAGTTGGGTATTTTTTGTTCCCATAAGAAAACCTAACACAGAGTAACTTTTATTCAAGACTGGCACAGCCTTTTAAACTTGAATAAAGTCAGACAAATACATAGACGAACAATGTAATAGTGGGGGAAAAACAAGCGCAGGCCAACCACTGAACTATATTCATAGTAATGACTTGGCAAAGATTTGGACTTAAGGGGGGGGGGGGGGGGGGGGGGGGATTTGAAGATGGAGAAACTGGGAACATGAAATTAAGAAAATATGTTACAGATATGAAAACTCTTCACTAGCTGCATAAGGGGACCATCGCAATCCTTTTAAAGGCAGATATATTTGTATTGCCTGCTCCGAGACCTTTCGTCCGCTGGGTCAGACTCATCAGGGAGACACGGCTGGTTGTGTCTGCGCTCCTGGCGTCAAATAGAGACACACCACAGTCCATAATACTGTGGTGTTCTCACCACCAAGGGTGCAAAAAAGAATCCAATAGCACCCCAAAGCAGCCAGCGAAGAGTAGTAAATGGAACCAAACAAAAGTGTGGGGAGGAAAAAAGTTGCTGAAAGGCAGATATATTTGTATTGCCTGCTCCGAGGCCTTCAAAAGGGATTGCGATGGTTCCCTTATGCAGCTAGTGAAGAGTTTTCATATCTGTAACATATTTTCTTAATTTCATGTTCCCAGTTTCTCCATCTTCAAATCCCCCCCCCTCCCCCCCCCCCCCCCCCCCCCCCCCCTTAAGTCCAAATCTTTGCCAAATCATTACTATGAAGATAGTTCAGTGGTTGGCCTGCGCTTGTTTTTTCCCCCACTATTACATTGTTCGTCTATGTATTTGTCTGACTTTATTCAAGTTTAAAAGGCTGTGCCAGTCTTGAATAAAAGTTACTCTGTGTTAGGTTTTCTTATGGGAACAAAAAATACCCAACTTGTTTACTGTTTATCGTTTACTGTTCCCTGCCTCATTTCATTTCCGATTTTGCTTTGATTACATTGAGGTTATTTGTATTTGTTTCTGTCCATCTGTGTGTTTGTCTTTTGATCTCCCTTGCATCTTTGGGTGGATCCTCAGCGTAGGCTCAAAGATTGTCCCCTACATTTTATACTATTTGCATAATGTCTTTAGTTTTTCAGCAACTCTTTTCCTCCCCACACTTTTGTTTGGTTCCATTTACTACTCTTCGCTGGCTGCTTTGGGGTGCTATTGGATTCTTTTTTGCACCCTTGGTGGTGAGAACACCACAGTATTATGGACTGTGGTGTGTCTCTATTTGACGCCAGGAGCGCAGACACAACCAGCCGTGTCTCCCTGATGAGTCTGACCCAGCGGACGAAAGGTCTCGGAGCAGGCAATACAAATATATCTGCCTTTAAAAGAGATTGCGATGGTTCCCTTATGCAGCTAGTGAAGAGTTTTCATATCTGTAACATATTTTCTTAATTTCATGTTCCCAGTTTCTCCATCTTCAACCCCCCCCCCCCCCCCCCCAAGTCCAAATCTTTGCCAAATCATTACTATGAAGATAGTTCAGTGGTTGGCCTGCGCTTGTTTTTCCCCCACTATTACATTGTTCGTCTATGTATTTGTCTGACTTTATTCAAGTTTAAAAGGCTGTGCCAGTCTTGAATAAAAGTTACTCTGTGTTAGGTTTTCTTATGGGAACAAAAAATACCCAACTTGTTTACTGTTCCCTGCCTCATTTCATTTTCGATTTTGATTAATTAAGCCTGAAAGACTGCGTTCCATTTCACAACGCCTCATACTGATTGGTATTTTTAGGACAGCTGTAAGACTAGTACCTTTAGACAATAATAAGACATTTTATTATCTTTTTCATACTTTCACAATTATTTCGTTCATCTAACAGACGAAAGCTACGGCGACCATCGGTCAATCGGCAAAATATTTGCAAAACTCAATGAATCATATGGCCCGACATGTATCTTACTGTGAAAAATGAGACAGAGAGAGAGTATCTTTGATTCAGCTTCATTCTCTTTAAAAAGATCTTTTAATCCTTGACGCAAACAAGACGTAAGTTGTCTTTAATGGGCTATGCATGGTAGATGTCTGTTTGTTGTTGTTGTTGTTTCTGTGTCCCCTGAATGGCCATATTCTGACACCGCTCATTCCCACCACCCTATGTACAGGTTTGTCATGTCACCGTCTCAGTACCAGCATTCCAAAAACAGCTATCAGTGTTAGGTCATCATCAGGCAATCCACTGGACGAGACACCGCACCGCCGCCGGATCACTTCCGTGATGTTCAGTGGTTCCTGCTCTGATCCAGAGTACGCCAGATACCATTCAGAGAGCCCCATGCTAACAGCAATAACTGCTTGGCCGCAGAGCCATCGTGAATGAGCGTTCCCTTCGGAGGGTGCTAGTCGCTATGAGCGTGCCGATACTAAACCGTTTGAGGCAAACCTTTCCTTCGTTTGTTTGTGTTGTGTGTTTATGCATGTAATACTCTTTCTTCCCCCAAGATATCACCACCATCGATAGAAACGCCAGCCTCTGAAACGTCACCTTTCTTCGGGGAATGGTTTCACTCCATCATCAAATCCTTTATCACACGATAAGCTTTCATCCCTAATCCCTTTACTCATTAATGAAGAGCAAAAGTCCACGTCAATCGTTAATAGATGCCTTCGTCTGTCTCTGTAATGCGGTGCTAGCTGTTGTTGCTGTGTGTATTGTCAGCTCGTTGAAATAAGGGCAAGCTTGGAACTCCTCTTCTTGCGAGGAATGTCTGCACATTTGCTGTATGAATGGTAATGGCAAGCTGTATCAGTTTGAGAATATGTGTGTGTAAGTCTTTCACCACAGTGGCAAAAGTCTTCTGCCTTGTTTGTTGTTTACTGTTTTAACTCTACCGCCTCGTTTCAGATTTCCTTTCCTGCCCAAGATCAAGAGAGCAAAGTCCTGAAGGGGAAAGACAGATGGGAGAAGCGGGAGGAAAACAGTGGAACCAGAGAACTGTAACAAATGGGGAAGACAGGCCGAGGAGAAAGTTGAAATTCGTCATTCAAATGAACAGGTCTAGAGGAATAATTAATCCTTTGAATATTTCATGCCAGGCGGATATTTGAGACAAATAAAATTCAGCGCAACCGGCTGAAACAGGAGCTTTCGTCGGAGTGGTTGTCTCTGTTGGGTAATCGTTGTCTCTGTTGGGTAATCACCGTTTATTTCCCTTGACAGACATTCGGGCTTCAAGAAACCAGATGGGCGGCGAAAAGACCAAGGGTTCGGTATAAAGACGTTTCGGTGAAGACTGTTTTCATTTGAAGAACTGGCACCTTCGGATCGACAGCTTGAAGTAATTCATGTGCATAGACACTGGTGGTCATAGTGAATTTTAGTTCCGTGACAACCATTGCAGAGATGAATAAGTTTATACTTTGAAATCGTTGCCTTTTGGACCATATATGAGTTGCTTGTGTTTGATTCTTTTGTTTTGCAGACAGAGATACGCGCAGTTGTACACACACACACACCACACACACACACACACACACACACCCCACAACCACACACACCACACACACACACAACACACACAACACACACATACCACACACACACACACACACACACACACACACACACACACACACACACACACACACACACACACACACACACACACACACACACACACACACACACACACACACACACACACACACACACACACACACACAGATTATTTCTAACACTGCTTTTAGTGAAAGTAAATTTTTCAAAAAAATTAAGAGAAGAAAATAAAGGAAAGAAAAAAGGCAGAGCGAGCCGTCGCTAGTTTCAGCATCTTTACTTATGATTAGATCATGAAATCAGGCAATATCGGACAACTAGGAATCGACAAAAGCGCTCCGCTGATAACAAGCTCATGTGACAAGTCATTCGTTTCGAGATCATATAGCATTTTATCTTGTTGTTTATTTGTTGTTTTTCCAAGTTGGTTATAAGCTGTTTTTGCGTTTCCAGATTCTCTCCTTAGAGCCGTCTACTCCAGAATCTGTTGGATTGCTTGACTTTTGGCAGGATTACGCCTACACTAGCAAACTCACTTTAGCGAAGTTCGGTGAACAGATTGAATGTGGCACAAGGAGGAACCCATTACATTTTGGTGCGGATCCGTCGTGCAAATCCGGATCCATGGATGGGATCCTGTAGCCCTTCGGCAGAATGACGCAAAACAAACAAACGAACAAAAACAAACAAACAAAAAACCTGCAAATTGAGTTTTAACAGAACTTGGTGGTAATGTGGAATGTGGCCCAACAATGATTTCTGTTCATTTCATTGCGGATCCACTTCGTGGATCCGGATGAAAGGACAGATCCAGGATCCGTTTGTGTTCGGCAGAATTTGCGCTCTCCAGAAGGCCTTACAAGCTGAAGTACACAAACGATTGCTACTTCACTGTAATTATCGTACAGACTCTAAGCTGGCCGGTGCTGTATAAATGTGTACATACACATTCAGTTCGAGCTTAGTCTGTTGCACTTTATGAATCCACTGTGGAAATAACAATTATGATGTTTGCTTTGGTACTAAGATAGATATATTACATATACTCACATATAGCAATTTTCATACTAAAATGTGAAAGGGTGGGTTAAACACAGTGACTGACTGTAACCAGTTTATTGTCACATTAACTTTTGTTTTTTGTTTTGCTTTGTTTTGTTTTGTTTTTTATTCGTTCAACGCGCACGCAAATGCGCGCGCGCTCGCACGCACGCACGCACGCACACACACACACACACACACACACACACACACACACACACAACACACACACACACGCACGCACGCACGCAACGCACACGCACACACACACAACACCACACACACACACACACTGACACACATGCGCGCGCGCACTAACACACACACACACACACACACACACACACACACAACACACACCTACTCACGCGCGCGCACGCATGGCACACACACACACACACACACACACACACACACACACACACACACACACACACACACACACACACACACACACACACACACACACACACACACACACCGCAAGCTGCTACTCCATGGTAGAACAAAACACCATTACAATGATGAGAAACAATAAATTTTGTGTACTTCAAGCATGCTCTCTTAAAACCTAATCAGTCTGAAAGCTATTCCCAAACCCACACGGCAGATAGGGAAAGTTGGAGTGCTGCTATCAGTCCCGTGCGCTATGTATCAGTCCCTTGATTTTTCGCGAATTGCGACGAAATGCTAGGAAGGAAGGAGAGGAAGGACGCCCTAACGATTTGTAGCAGTTTGCCATAACGTGTGGTAAGAGCACCCATAATATGAGTTTGTTTGTTTGTTTGTTTGTTTGTTTGTTTGTTTTTGAGTAATTGTTTTGAAAAGGTTAACATACCCAATGTTCCCTTGTCCCCTCCCTCTGCCACGCCCACCCCACTCTCCACCCTTCTTCTCCTTCTTCTTCTCTTCTTCTTCTTCTTCTTCTTCTTCTTCTTCTTCTTCTTCTGTCTGTCTGTCTGTCTGTCTGTCTGTCTATCTCTCTCTCTTTCTCTCTGTCTCTGTCTCTCTCTCTCTGTCTCTCTCACTGTGTGTGTGTGTGTGTGTGTGTGTGTGTGTGTGTGTGTGTGTGTGTGTCGTGCTGTGTGTGTGTGTGTGTGTGTGTGTGTGTGTGTGTGTGTGTGTGTGTGTGGTGTGTGTGTGTGTGTGTGTGTGTGTGTGTGTGTGTGTGTGAAGAGAAACAAAAACAAAGATGAAAAAGAAAGAATTCTACATGAGGAAAGAAAAAAATGTGAAAGGTCCTCTACATTAAAGCAGTGGAATATCTGTAAAATTGGGAAAAAAAAAAAAGTGGGGGGAGGGTGAAGGGTAAGGAGAGGGGTTCTCGCCAGGTTGACTGGATGTCGAATGCAATTTGAAGGCTCGATCTTCCTTCATCATTGTATAGGCTATTTCTTAATAATGTTGTGATCGCGTGGCAATCTTCCTTGGGGGTTGGCCTTATGTCGCCGCATTGCGACAAATCATGAGGTTGACCTGCATATTTTTGTCTGCTGTTTGAGTTTTAAGCGAGATGTGACCAGCAGCACCGTTCTTTAGTTCATGATGCAAATTTTACGAAGTATTTCCGCCTGTCTAGAGCATCATCGTGAATTGAAACTTAATGCATCTTCAAAACCTGTTTCGCTCAAAAGTATGTCAGACAAGTGACTGGAAACACTTTGCTGCACTCTTCTGTCGACATAAAACATTGTTTTACGATTCCTTTGTAATCTGGGCATTAGATTTGAGAACCGATAACAAAAGATATGCTGCGGTGCTGTTGGTGTCACTGTTCAGATGAGAGGGAATATAAAGAACAGTACGAAAGCTCCTGCCGCTAACCTACCCACGTTTCTTGTTTTGTGATTTCTGTGTTGGCCTTGGTTTTAAAACCCAATATCAGAAGCTAAGTTGTGGTGCAATTCTTTCTCTTTTCACTTTGAAGATAAAAGGAAACAAGACATGTATGTAGGGTTCTGCAACCAACCCAAGCGCATTACAAACAATAAAAATACCACATCTGCAAGCTTTCGTAATAGACATATCCACAGCTTTATTATATAAAAACAAAACTCGTACGTAATCAAGCATATATCATAGGAGCATTAACACCGAAAGGGCAGACGTTCATAAGTACTCGTAACTAATGAAGAAAAAGAAAAAAGCAAACAGAGATAGCAGAATACCACCAGCAACAAAGACGCCAGTGAACATTAAGTCATGTTTTTTTCTCTCAGCCTGTCATGAGAGATTCCCATGGCAACTGTGATGTCAGTTCTGTTAGTGAACCTGGAAAAATGGGATGATATGGAATATGTTTGGCCATATTTCATTTC
>CM065715.1:32223890-32253890 GCA_033310375.1 Conus canariensis
GTCAGTTGTTGTTGTTGTTGTTGTTGTTGTTTAGGTATCATCCATTCCAGGCAGAATTGAACACGTTGGTGTTCAGTGGTGCCTGTCCCGATCCAACATTCGCAGGTCACTACCCTCTAAGCCCCCTAGTTGACGACAATAGTTGCCTCGGCGCGGAGGCGCCGTGAGTGTGCGTCCCCCTCCGCATAGACGTGAGGTCACCGGTTATTCAGACTGGTCTGATTCACGGTAAACTGTCGTACTGACGTTAAAGACCTGATTGAAAGCAAACAAAACGTTAAAAAAATGCAACTCTTAAGTGGTCAGACGCCATTGACCAGTTCGTTCTTCATAGTCAGCTGAAAAGGGGCGCCATTCAAGCACAGTTAAGTGACTGCTCAGAAGATTTAACAGTCGAAACGCTCTGTTTCTGTATTATTGTCTGTTCATACCATCCGTTTGGCGGCATGGCAACGCATCGTTTTTCTCTTTCAGTCAAAGCTGGCCTTGAAATTAATGAATCCACACTTGCTTCTTTGTCACGTCTGGCTGTCAGCTGTCTTTCGAATGCCGTGCCCGATAACATATTTGCTTTGATAGAAAGAAGTATAAAGTGACGTAAGATTGTTATTTTGTTTGGAATGGCAAGTAAGTTACTATGGTAGTTGACGTTGCCAACATTTTCGGCAACGGAACGAGCCCCAGGTTTCTAACATCCTGACTGCAGCAGCACTTACGGAGTTATTTCAAGTTTCCGTGCGCTCGATGACGCTCCACTGAAGACAATAGACAATCTGTCTTCGATGTCACTGCACGCGGACCACTCCTTATACTCTACATTACATCTGCCAGTCTATGACGGTGTCGTTACGTGCAGACTTGGTCTTTATATCAAGCAGGACGATCTGCAAAGCCATGATATGTATTGTGTGTGGATTAGTCCTTGCTCAGTATACTACAGAGATTCGTCACCATCCGGGTGGGATGTGTTAATACATTGTGGTTCATCATACAAAACACAACACAGAGACTCTTCACGCTTTAATTGGTATGTTTAATTAATACTGAGAGGCTCATCACGTAATACACACTATGGAGATTTTGAACCCATTAGGTGGCATGTTTAATGGTGAGTTGTTATCATACAAGGCCGGGCCGTCCAGATTCTTTACTCTTTAGGTAGGGTGTTGAACACAGTGTCGTTTATCACATAATATACAGCAGATTCGTCACCCTTAGATGGCTTGTTTCATTCAAAGTGATTCATCACACAACACCCGCCACAAGATTCTTCACTCTTTTGATGGCACGTGTTATACACAGTTTTTCAAAACAAAATGTGCACCAGAGAGATTCTGTACTCTTTGGATGACGTTTATTACTGAGTGGTTCATTACACAATACATATCATAGAGATTCTTCACTCTTTTAGTAATATGTTTTATTCGAAGGGTTTCATCACGCAATATCTACCACAGAAATTCTTTCTCTCTTTCAGTACCACACTTTAAACAGTGTGGTTCATGACAACATGGAGATTTTTAACCAGTTAGTGGCATATTCATTACTGAGTAATTCATCACACAATATGCACCTTAGAGATGTTCACGCTCTGAGGCCCATGTATAATACTGAGTTGTTCTTCACACAAATGAGCTTCTCCATTCTTGAATTGACATGTTAAGTACTGAATAGTTGATTACACAATGCACACCATACAGATTCTTCTCTCTTTAGAAGGCATGTTTCATACTGAGTGGCTTATTACACAATCCACGCTACAAACATTCTTCACCCTGCTTGTGGCATATTTGATTCAAAGTGACTCATCACGCAACAGCCACCACAGAAATTCTTCCACCGGTTAAGTACCGTGTTGTATACAGAGTGGTTTATCACACCGCGCCATCAAGACTCTTCAGATGACATATTTCATACAAGGTATATCATCATAAAGTACGTACCAAAGAGATTCTTCACCCATTAAACAGCATGTTTAAAACTGAGTGGTTCATTACATAATACGTGCCATACAGATTTTTCACCTTTAGGGGCAAGTTCGATACTGGATGATTCATCACCTAGTATATACCATAGAGATTCTTCACCCTTTACTTGGGAAGAATCGTTGGGGGAAAAGTGAGCCCCCACCCCATCCCTCTCGTCGCTCAACTGCTCTTTTTCCGTCCCTCTCTTCCACCTTCTCTTTCCTCTCCACACCTATCCCCGGTATATTGTCGGCTTGCTACAGCTTCCAATGTTCAATATTCAAAGACTGGTCATAGGAAGGAACTTTTTTTTCAGGTCTGAATGGATCTGGAACCGATTTTCTTTAACTTTCGATCCGCTACACACGACATGGCGAAAGCAAGTATCCTTAGTAGTAATTCTACTAATGTTAGTCAAAACAAAACGTGAAAAAGTAAACACGAAAATATCCCTCTCCCATCTCCACTCTCACTCGAACCCACTGTCCCCCATCCCACTGGAAAAAACAAACAAACAAACAAACAAATAAACAAAACAAAAAACTGAAAGACGAAAAGACGACAGACAAAGACCGAAAGACGAAAAGACGACAGGCAAAAGACAGAAACCAACAGATGGGCATACAGCGACAGACACAGAAATGGAAAGATGAGCAGGCCAGCAGGTTGCGAACAGACCACAATGCAGGCAGTCAAAGACATTTTCTGTTATCATTCCATGTCTTCAGGTTGAAGCATAATGAGGGTTTAATGCAACTCTTGGCCCACTATCAACCGTGCGACTGGAACACAGTGCTCTGTCTTAGAACTCACTCGGACACGGCCGAGTGACAATATGGAAAAAAATCTGTGTCATTTTTCCATTCATTGTAAATGAATATTTCCTTTTATTTCTTAATAACTGAACATCGCACTGAGGTCCTTTGGCAACGACATTATCATCTTCTTAGTTCTTGCGACCTATGTACTTTTCAATTTTTTGTCGGTGGTTTGAAGTATTGACAAGATCTTGCACCACTTGCGTATTTCCCTTTTGTTTTAAAACGTTGCATGTAGTTGTTTATCTAGAATCTGAAAATAAACAAAAATACAAATGAACTCGTAAACTATGGTGCATTGTAGCGCTTACTTAATAGGCAGTGCGACAAGTGAATGTTCAACAAATCTGTCTTCCTAAAGCGTCGCATCTAACTAGCACTACACAAAATGCCCCAAACAAAACACTACGTATGGATGTCAGTAGGGGGGTCCACTATGTGACATTTAAAAAAGACATATCTATTGAAAATCCACCTGTTTCGCGCTGTGAATAAAGTTAGCTTACAAAACACGTTTTTTTCGCACGTTCGTTTGTGTTTTGGTTTGTTTATCTGCAGCCAGTTTCAGTCTCCTGGGATCTGAAAATGCCTGTGGTCTGCTGAGATATTTCCTCTTTGGCAGGTGCCTTGGCCGGGAGTGTTTGACGCTGAAAACTTCCCAGCTCCAGTACAGGCATAAATGTATGTGCCTAAATACCTAGCTCTGCTTCTGTTTGAGTGTTGTTATTGTTGTTGTTGTTGTTATTTGTGGTAGTGGTGATGGCGGTGGTGGTGTGTGCGTGCGTGCGTGCGCGCGCGCGCGCGCGCGCGTGTGTGTTTGTGTGTGTGTGTGTGTGTGTGTGTGTGTGTGTGTGTGTGTGTGTGTGTGTGTGTGTGTGTGTGTGTGTGCATGCGTACGCACGCATTTGTTTGTTTATTTCCTCAATAAAATAACCCTTTTACGATCATCAGAATTAAGAATTCCATGAAATCATTCACAATTCAGGTCAACAAAGCAAGCATCGCCATGTTTCCATGGCCCCGTAACTCCGTTCAACTTCCAACCTTTCCTTTCCAGGTTGTCGTTCTTGACTCTCGTAGACCTTTAAAACTCGCGTTGCAAGCGTTCTACCCGAACTTAAACGCAGCATGCGTGGGTCCGCCGTTGCGGGCAGGCATATTCAGCCACAGCATGGATCATAGACCTATCCCTGGCAGATTCCACTCTCCCCTACCCACCAGCCACGAGAGCCTCTCCCGCCGGACTCTGCTTAAACACAAATTGGAGATGGTGTACGATTATGGCTCTCGCGCGCAACAAAAATATGATTTGCGTTCGGCCCACTTGGGAGACATTTTCGGCTTTGATCGCATTGCGCTCCGAACGTGCTGCTTACTTCGTCCGCATCTCTCCCGGCGCGCCCGCTTCAATCAGCTTTCCGCGCAAGTCATACCCCCACCCCCCACTCCCTGCCTTTCTCCCGCCCCATTCTGTCCTCCCTTACTATCTTCCACTCTTGCCTCGCAGAATTCAGCTGCGGCTGTCTTGCGTCACGTGGATTTTTTTTTTTTCTTTGTTAACGTTTCTTTTTTCTTTCTTTTTTTTTTTTAACAGATATGTTTACGAGTGGTGGGGGTAAGGGAGTAAGGATAACTTCGTTTCCACGGCGGCCCCAAAAAGTGAGGCAGAAAGTTTAACGAGTTAGGACTTATGGTGACGGTTTAAGTCTTTTCTGCCTGCCTGCCTGCCTGCCTGCGCGGGTTGGTTCTTGATTCTGGCTGTTTTCTTTTGGAGACTGTCTTTTGAGCTCGGGGTGGGAGGGACGGGAAGGGCGGGCGGGGTTGGGGGTTGGGGAGAGGAAGAGAAAAACGACAGAGTTGGTGTGTGTCTGTGTGTGTGTGTGTGTGTGTTGTGGTATTCGTTGTGCGTGTGCGTGCGCATGCGCATGTGTGCGTGTGATTTATGACAGCAATTTGACTGGGGCTTAGTCCGGGAGGAGATCGACAAAGTGGACAATTTATGAAATTATTTGAATTTAAATAGAATGTATCTGCTGCTTTTAAGTGATAATCTATCGTGACAGCACAGCAACAACAAAAAATTCATATTACCAAATTTGAAATTGTCATTTGAAGTTTCTAAAAAAAGAAAACTTGACTGTTTTGTCAGAGCATTGCAGTAGTGGTGTGTATGTGATGTTCTCGATCTGGTCTTCAGATGTTAGGGAATGTCTGGATGTTCCAGAACATGATTCAGTCTCTTCATCCAATCACACACAAATTCAAGGAGATTACTCTTTACGTAAAAAAGAGAGATTACTTCTAAAACAGAAATAGCAAAATCAATAGCAGCTTCATATCTGATCTGTCATTTCTGTTCATTGTGATATTCAAATCTGTTGGATAAAGTGCGACTTCGCCGGCTACTGTGTCACGCGAAGCATGCTTAATTTTCTCTCTGTCTTTTTTTTTCCGCGTACGCAGGCTGATACTCCTGCGGACACTCCCTGTATAGGCAGGCAAGGATTAATCCCATCTGCCCAACAAAGGGTGTGGTTTAGTGAGTATGACCGTTTTTTATCCTGCCATTAAGGCAGCCATACTCCATCTTCGGGGAAGGTGCATACTATGTGTAATGTGTCATCCATACCAACGGCCAAACTGGCCTTCTCTTCCGAAAGTTGGTGATGGGATTTTACGTGTGTGCAAGATGTTATGCGTACGTCCACACACGGAACCTTGGTTTATAGTCTCATTCGGAGGACGGTATGGGAAATGGAGTCAAAACCAACGTTAACTCCGAGGGGAAAATCCCCCTGTGCCGAAACGGCCCGGCGGAGATTCGAACCCGCAACCCCAGGATCACCAAGATTACGAGTCCGGCGCTCTACCACTAAGCTATTCCGGCCCCTACTCTTGTCTTTTGATGAATATGATTTGATCGCACGCAAAAGATGGCCCAAGAGAATGACAGCGAAAAGAAAGGACAACTTCTCATGCACAGTGCAATGGCGTCGTGGTCTGCACTTCCTGGTGCACGTTAACAATGTGAGAGCATATGGGATGAGTTAGGCGCCACTCGAGCATGTAGACAGGGTGCTCTGTGATCCTGAAGAAATATTTGGAAATAACCAACCATTTTATTCTGTAGGTACAAAATGCAGCTGCGACTATGTCGCTCCTCTGCTTCGATCCCCCACATTGGTTACCTGGGTTACCTGCGCTGTGTTCACAAAGGATGCAGGCACGCACAAGGCATTCCATTGAGACGTCAAGGGGCATAACTGCTCCCTGGCAGATGCCATTGTATAATGACTATTGGATGTGGCACGACAGGACCTCCACGGGAGCGTTCCCATGGACACCAGCCCGTGTGACTGCAGAGCCCACCGGCGAAAAACGCCACCGTGAAGCAGCTGCCATAAGGATCCCGCAGCGTCACTCGTTGCTGTTCCGCTGACAGGTGAAGACAGTACAACTCAAGACATAGCCAAGCTTTTGCCATGAGGTCTTACATGCTCTCTGAAGAGAATGCCAGGTCACAGTCGTATTCTTTGCCACAGTTTCTTTTCAGTCTTCTCCAGCGTACGTTTCGAATCGCGACCACTCCGTTCACCTACAGATCACCCCACCCTGTTCATTCCGAAGATCGGTATTGATCATCTGACACTAGATCAGCCTGACTCCATAACATAGACGTCGGGCTGGGTATATAACAATGTGTTCTGTAGGGTCTGCGGCTAACTGGACGTTAATCTCATCATCATTAGTCATGGAGAAATGTTATGTCTTTATTGGAGCCTCTGTCTAGACAGATAGAATGCAAATTTATTGGGACAGATGGATGGGGGAAGAGGGGGATGGGGATGGGGATGAGGGAGAGAGAGAGAGAGAGAGCGAGAGAAGGACAGACAGACTAGAGATCACTTAGCCAAAATAGCATAGTGGTGTGCACTACTTAACACTCCCACGACTGTTTGGGACTGGCTACCCCGATAAGACCATGACAAACATGGCATGACGTTAGTGTGTGATGCAAGGTTCACGTCTTATCATTGACTTACCTATACAACTATGTCTGTGCAATATACTTATATGACTGCAAATGACGCCTGAACAGATTAGAAATTGTTCGTGGTATTTGCAAACGTGATTTGTGATAATTGCATCCTGCCCACAACGATGGGGTGGTGGTGGTGGTGTGGGGAGGGGGGAGGGGGTAAGGAATCAATGGAGAGACTGAAGAAAAGGTGAACACTCAACGGAGAAGACAATGTTTACTGGGCAAAGGACGTTTAGTTTATAATGCCCCGGAACACAAGCAAAGGCAACGAAATATCACTAAATGCCCAGCCTATGTGGCGCGGTGGTTAGCGTCATGAATTGTGGGTTGGAAGGTCGTGGATTCGATTTCAATCAGAGCCATTCATTTATGTGCTTTTTCGGCCCCGATCGATTCTTACCCAGAACAGAATTTGCTATGGGCTCAGTTGGGAAGACCGGGACCATGCTACGGATGGTGTGGTGGTGTGTGTGTATTAATGTCTGACCCTCACTTTCAAAAGTTTGGATGCGTGTATCGATTATTCCCTACACACACCCACACCAGACGAACATGGACAGCCAGGCAACACACAAACTATGTTTCTTTTCTTTTATATGCTGCCGGAACCATCCAGTCATTACAAACACATATCGCCATAAATCATTGATATAAAGCAACAGGCACAAAAATCAATACAGATTAACATCAGATCAACATTTCACATCAGTAAGGGTATGTAGTAAACCCAACCCGCCAACACACATGTAGCGGTATAACCAGAGCAAATAATTAAGTATGAATGTAAAAGAGAGTTCAACGACCTCCTCTTCTAGCGGGAGCTTTAACAGTCACTCCCAGCGACACAACGTTCACAGAACTGTCGCAACAAATATTTTTTCTGGCACAGACCTCGCTGGCACCGTCAGTAGTGTTCTTACAGACACACACAGTTCACACACTTGGCTGCACCGAGCCCAAGTTACAGTCTATAGCACCAACCAGGGTACTCACACGGTAAGCAGTGCCGCTCAAGAACATAGTTCCAAGTGGTGTCCCACAGGGCACACCCACACAGAGGAAAATTACGTCGGACTACCGACCTGGCGGTCAGCCTCTCCACGTCGTCATGACGGAGAATCATGAGTCCCTTTCAATACATATACACTACTGACCTGGCGGTCAGCATCTCCACATCAGCAAGACGGATACAGCGGCTGGGGCACGGGCCTCCTGACAAAAATAACCAACAGCAGTCAAAATAAGAAAAGAGACATGGCAAAAAATAAATAGATAAATGAACTGGAAAAAAAACAACTAACCGCAGTAAATGATTCGAAAAGATTTTCTCTCCGACGTCAAGCTTTTAAAGACAACATTTGTCTTGTTTACATTGAAGATTAAAAGGATTATAAACCGAAAGAAAAAAGAATAAATCAGAATCTTCCAAGCGATGTTTCTCCCTCCCTGAAACCATCCTGGGGTAAAAGAAACACAACGAAGAAAGAAAGGAAAACAACGTGAACCTGTAGCCGCTGTAATAAACTCTCGAGGGGAAACGGGGGGTGGGGGAGGGAAGAGGGGGAGTACCAAGACACTGATACCTTATAAACAGATCCCCCGCCCCAGCATTGAGGAGAATGAATACCACAGGCCTGAAAATGGGGAAGAGAAAAGGAAAGAAGTCTTGCGGGGAAATGGTTAGATCTATTCCCACGCCAGGTGAAGTATTGAATTGTGTTATATGGTATTGTATTGTATCGTACCGTTTCGTATTGTATTGTATCGTATCGTATTGCGCCGTATCGTATCGTATGGTATCGTATTGTACTGCATTGTATTGCATTGCATTGTATCGTTTTGTATTGTATTGTATTTTGTTGTCTTTTGTTGTCTTGATTTGCCTTGTCTGGCCTTGTATTGTCATGTCCTGTCTTGTGTGGTGTGATGTGGTTTGGTGTGTTGTGGTGTGGATGTGGTATGGTGTGGCATAGCGTGTGCTGTGTTGTCTTGGCTTGGCTTGGCTTGCCTTGTGTGGTGTGATGTGATGTGGTGTGGTGTAGTTTGGCGTGGTGTGGTGTGGTGTGGAGTGGTGTGGAGTGGTGTCGTGTCGTGTCGTGTCGTATCGTGCCGTGTCGTGTCGTGTGGAGTCGTGTGGTGTAGTGTGTTGTGTCATGTAGTGTCACGTCGTATTTTAGAGTGTTATGTTAATCATCCAGAATGGTCTCTCTGTGAAATGAAGACTGGTCTCTCTAGGAAATGCACGTCGCCATAGTACCCTTTTTTTGCAGACTGCCAATTTTTTTTTTGCTCTTCTTCCAGGTGGATTGTCCCACGGTACGCTGCCACGGCCAATGTCCTTGTTGCCTTGGGTTCTTTTTCATGCGCCAAGGGCACGCTGCACACGGCAGCTCCGTTTGTTGTCTCATCCGAAAGACTAGCGCTTAGACCACTACTTAGTGTCCAGTTGAAAGAGGGGAGGAACGCACGCACGCACACACACACACACACACACACACACACACACACACACACACACACACACACACACACACACATCATATATATATATATTATTACTGATGTATACATATGTATATGTATATATATATATTATTATATATATATATATATATATATATATATATACATATATATATATACATAGGTATATGTATACATTCACACACACACACACACACACACACACACACACACACACACACACACACACACAACACACACCCGTCCCAGTCGAGACTAAACCCACACACTCCGAATGCTCCTACTTCCTAGGCGTATATGTTATCCACTTAGCCACCGTTCCGTCATGTCTTTTAACCGGAAACTTGTGAAAATTATCACTCTGAAAGGTACTCCTTGTGTTACGACATCGATCATATCATCTCCTGTTTAGACCGCTTTCTCACTGCATGTTGTCTGCTCCCACCGAAAGCATTTGCTTGATGGACTTTACCGCAGCTTCCACTTGAGTTTGGTGGACCAGATAGTCGTTTTCGTTGGTGGTATGGGAACTGTCCCGTTTGGTGTCAGGGTTATGTCGCTCAGAGCAGTAGAATTTGAGACCGTCTTGTTCTTCTGTAAGTCAGTTCTCTGGTTCCTCTCACACATTACTGATCTGAGCTCCTCCACGGTATCGGCAGGGCTATAAGCAAGATTACCTTACCTTACCTTACCTTACCTTACCTTACCTTACCTTATCTAACCTTACCTTACCTTACCTTATCTTACCTTACCTTACCTTATCTTACCTCCACAATATTTCATAGAGGTCGACAATGTGCCAGTGATATTGCTTCTTCCTATAATAAGTTTTTACACTGTGCCAAGGCATTCAATGTCCTAACATTCCTTGTCCCCGTGACACAGTTATTTTTTCTTCTGATGTCGCTTCTTTGGACAATTTCAGTCGCAGGAGGACGTGAGGAGGGAGAGGCAGGTTCCATTGCACATCCAATAGGTTTAGGCCAGCTGTAGGCTGGCGAGCCTGAGGGAAATGTACTTCTGAATCTCAGAAAATCGACTTCTTACACGCGTGATTGAACACTGTTCGTAATTAATTTTAACACACTTGGGGATCATGCGGCGCCATTTTTGGCTGCACGGTTTAGAAGACGACAACCAGAGACCGTTCCTTCTGTGATATACCGTACAAAGTATGAAATTATAAATGGACAGACTTACTGATATGGAAGAGCTGTAATGTCTCGCTTGTTACACAATCTTCAGTCATTCTAGAGTCAGTGTTATTACACAATTAGAACAGATTTCTTATATGGACCAGTCGGAACGCAACCTCGTATAGACGCAGGATGACTCTTTAATATCTTCTACCACAATCGTACCGTGTCCAATGTTGATTTAATAAAACCACATTCAGCCTATCCTATAGATTAGTCGCGTTGATGACCTGTTCAACACAGGCAGAGCAACAATTTACTGGCATCATTTCGCACATGTATGTTTGACAGAATTTATAACATAATGTTTTGTGTGCGGTCTGTTTCAGCTTTATGATTTTATTTACATTGCTAATTATCCACTCAAAATAACACATTTGGAAGAACAACGCCTGTCAACCCTTTTCCAGTAGGCCTATGTTGAAAACAACAAATTTCGATTTATAATTTGCAAATATTCGACTCGCCTTAGCATACGATCGACCCACTGCATACTGCAAACTTTATGACCTAAAATGATTTACCCTGCCGTTTCTCGAAACGGGCCTGTCCACAAGGTTTACCAAAAGCTCAGTGAAGCATGTCTGTCACGTTGCTGGCTTTCCCCTCCACTTCAGTCCCTTCTTTAGACACCAGTAATATACTCATCTCCTTTAACTAAGGCCGTTCTAAATTGAACAGGATTTAGTCCACAAACATAGTTCATCTAGTTCGCCATTTCGGCGATCCTATCATTGTTCTTAATCGCCCGATCTTTTGGTTTATGATCCAAAATTGATGAGGGTCGCAAAGTTTCGTAGAAACAAGGTTCGATGTGAAAAAATAATATTCGCTCAACACTTTCTGGGAACTCTTCAGTTAGCGCAAAGGGAAGTAACCATATAACAGCTCTCCTGTTTTGGAAATCAATTTTGAAAACTCTCCTGTGACAGAAATAAGTTTGTCATTCGTATCAATTCGTAAGTAAACATTTTCATTCAGAACGGCCAAAATATTCAAATCTGCAATGCCCTGGACACACATCTGTTACATTTTGACAAAGAGATTACTAAAATCGACAAAGAGATGACTATAATCGATTTCACAACCCATGTCAACTAGTTCCCAGTTCAGTAGGCATATCAGTGTATCTCCGTCGAGCTCCAGCGACCAGAATCATTGCAAGTTGTATTCCCTTCCTTGAAAAAGGTCGTTCGAACATCGCGACCTTCCGTTGAATGAAAAACAACGGATCGTTATAAGTTCGTGATGTAGATTCGCGAATCAACGGTTCGCTCAGTCAAGAATGGACCAGGCGAGCAACGACCGGCCTAGTAGAGAATGTAGTGAGTGCTAGTTGTCGTTATCAGTGACGGTTGTCATCACTAGCTATAGCTATCAGTGATTGTTGTTATCATCACGCCGTATATCTAGGGGTGATCATTCTCGGTGGATCCCATTCTTTTCCACATTTGATTCCTTTTCACGAGGTGACTTGTTTTGCGATAAACACACCGTAGTGGAATTTCAACTGGGTATTCTTTTGCTCTGGCTGGTGACTTCGTCGTGAAAGACTTTCGCGCAATGTTGTCGTGTCATCACCATCCTCCCCGAGTGGCTTCATCCACCGGCTGCACTCGTCTACCGAAGTACGACGCTTGGAGTTCACACATGATAGGTATGGGAGATGGATTAGGCTGGTGATGCTCGTCCACCGGCCGGATAGAGTGCAGATGCTGACCGGTCAACGTAACACCTTTGTCCAGAGGCGCAAACTGAATAAAATTCAAATAAAGATTACAATATAAACAAAACGAATTATAACAAGGCATAACAAGATATGTAATAGAAGCATTTGAAACTTCAAAAATTGATTTTTCGGATTTTTCAGAGTTGTTTGTGACACATTCAACTTGAAAGTTTTTTTTCCTTGACGCGTAGAATTCAAGATTTGCATGGAAGCACTTGCGAGGATTAATGTAGTGCTTTTCTGTTCCTTTCCATAACAAATGACAAAACAGTTAATGTTTACTGTCAGAGGGAGGGGAAGGAGGAGGTCCAAGAAATTGACATGAGTATTTTACAGAAAAAAAGGATTGACTGTAATTAGTTTGAAAGAGAAGTAAATGACGGGATATCTTTGTGTTGTAGGAGCAGCACGCGCGCGTGCGCAATCACACACACACACACACACACACACACACACACACACACACACACACACACACACACACACACACAACACAACACACACACACACACGTACACACACACACACACACACACACACACACACACACACACACACACACACACACACACACACACACGGCTGAGTGACAAGCACACATCACGCACAAATGCACGCACGCGATGAAACTCAGGCCGAGACAGAGAGAGAGAAAGCAGGGAGGAAAGCCGGAGAGAGGGCAGGAGGAGGAGGTTGGCGGGGGGCTGACAGCCTCAGGCAGGTCTGTATCAAGTCATTAATTTCCAAGGAAAGTGGGGAGGAAAGGACTAGGAAGAAAAAAAGTTTTTCCCCCCAGCAAATGGGATGACCCGTTCCCGGCTCCAAGATGGCGCAGGGTTCTCCAAACAGACGGATCGGCCCGCCGAGACGAAGGGAGAAAACCAACGGAGAAAAAGCCCGACTTCTTCTCACCGCTTCTTCTTCTTCGTCGTCGTCGTCACCTCCACCCCTTCTCTCCTCTCTCTCTCTCTCTCTCTCTCTCTCTCTCTCTCTCTCTCTCTCTCTCTCTCTCTAGCCTGCAGCACTATGGGGTCCAGCGCTGCGCGTTATGACAAGTATGAAAGTGTAGTGTATGGGAAGGTCAGGCAGGGTCGGAGGCAATCCCACAAGCGGCATGGAAGGCCCGGCGTTGTTGCCTTGCCTGCGCGGGCCTCTGATGGCTGTCTCACAATCAATAGCACATCCCCGATCGCCGGCACCATCTCGCCAGAATAATAAAACGCCCTTTCATGCCTCTGATTTTTTTCAATGGAGTTATTTTAAGGGAGGATGAAAAATCCCTGGACCTTCTTTTGTCTGGCACTCGCAGCCGTTTTTCTTCTGTTTCTGGCTGGCCGTCCCGGACTGGGCAGGAGGTGAAGAAGGAGGGGGAGGTGGGGGTGGGGGGGTGGGGGAGGGGATGCGAGCTGCCAGTGTCTTTGAGGGGAAAGCGTGGATGAAATATTCTTTGGCTGACCCCTTGCTTGACGAACGTCCAGCCGCTGCCAAGTTTACTGATTGCTTTCTTTATGCCCGACATCCATCTTCTCCCCCCCCCCCTACCCCGGTCCATATAATACGGAACATATAGTTGGGAATAACTGCGAGCAATTAAGCGTAAGTTTGAGTGCTGATTTACTTGCCCCTGTTTGGCCAACCCCCCACCCCCACCCCCCACCCCCACCCTTCCCTCCTAAGCCAAATGGAAGGCGGCTTACCGATGGCAACAGGCTCTGCTGAGGCCGCCCATGCTATAGCTAGTCCTTCCCCCTTCTTCCCCTCGCCGGCCCCCGACACCCATCTATTTGCCCCCATAAAAGAAAGAAATAGCATCAGTGAGGCGAGAGGCGGCGGCTTGAAACATTCGCACGACATAATTAACGATCATTCCCAGAAATACCGCCCTGGCAAGGAACGATGATGGATGCGGCTGGAATCGCGCGGGAACATTGGCAGGGTCTCCGGCCTGGAAAACTCCTTGGTCCGGAATGGTCGACGCCACTCGCACGAGTCTGCTGGGGCGAGAAGGGGGAAAAAGGGATGGGGCGATGGGGAGGGGGGGGGGGGTGGTGAGGGGAAAGGGGGGGGGGAGAAGGGAAGGGCAGGGGGAGTTAAGGGGACACGGCAGAGCGGGCCATTGAGCAGCGGCAGCGGACAAATTGCTCAGCTTTTGACAAGCACGGAGCTAATGACCCAGCTTCAACGAGCTCACGGCAGGAGGAGCAGCACCACAATACGCCAATTTGACTCGCTGTCTTATTCGGCCTCTGGATTTATAGCCGAGGGAAGTGAGCCAACTCTTAGGATGCCAGTCTGAGAAATATTCTTTTAGGGCCACCTCTGACCTTCCTTAGAGTGGCGTACTGTAATAGCGTCTAATTATCGGCGGTGGAAATAATTACAATCGGCGCCCCCTTGGTCAGCGTCATTTTTTGTCAACAGACGCCGAGAAAAGCGTAAATCTGGATGAATAGTTTCTAATCTGGCTGGCACGCCCAAACGCTCAGACGAGATCGTGTAGGAAGTTGTCTGACACCCGCCCATTAGTATTTTGGGGGTAGAAAGTTATGACAGAAAAGAGGGAGAAAAGAGACGCTCGGGCCTCGTACTCAGATCGCCATTTCTCACGCTTAAATGACGCCGCGTACTCGAGATGCTGGAATAAATGCTTCTCGTAAAAAATGACACATGGAGCTAGAACCCCTAAGGTCCTGTCTCTCCCGGTCCTGAGTTTTGTCTGTGATCGCTGTATGGTTGTATGTTTACGACATTCGGCCCGGAAAGTTTGACCTGAGCGGGTCAGACGAAGAGTCGTAAAGATACAGAGTCTCAGAGGATTGTCAGTGTGCAGATAATAGGACAGACTCGTGTCTACCTCGTGTTCAAAGCCGTCTGTCTTCCACGGTCCCTGGGCCGTTCTTTCTAGAGGTCAGAGTGCACGCTACTTATCGTGGTTCTAGTTTGGCTGCGATTTCTCTGGCACGTTTAAGAACGAAAGCAGTAAAAACAGTGTACAGAGCGATGGTGACAATGCCACTGGTCTAAAGCATCACTTGACTTTCTCAGTAGCATCACTGGCATCGTCCCAACTGATGTATACAAATGTGTGAATGGCGTTTTGCAGCAACAGCATAAACGGTAAGAATTCCCACTGGGTGCAATGCTCCATCCAAATGTGTATGATACAATCACGAAAGAGAAGAGGCTTACATAAAAAGGGTGGATTTGGACAAACTGCTAGGTACCAAGTCAGACAAACAGCCGTAAATAGCATAACCCATTTGACTTATACACCCAGTGTCCTCATCATTAGAGGGAGAGAGAGAGAGAGGGGGAGAGAGAGAGAGAGAGAGAGAGAGAGAGAGAGAGAGAGAGAGAGAGAGAGAGAGAGAGAGAGAGAAACATTCAGTCGCAATCAGATCTTCTATATTACAGGCTACGGTAGTTTAGGTGCTTGCAATCATTCACTATCATCTATACCATTTGACGGTATGAGAGAAAAGAGTGATGTGACGTCTTCCGTTGCGCTGAAAACTTAATGTATAGAAACAAATATTGCATCTTTGTCTTTTCCCAAAATGAATCTCAAGTTTATGGGGGCGGGGGTTCTTCCATCGGATGAAATAACCTGCCACGTTTGTGACAAAGTTTCATGCGAAGCGATTAAGCGGCACATAGATGATGAAACATTCACAAACGTTTGTCAAATTAAGGCACGTCGAGAAGAATATATATATATATATATATATATATATATATATATATATATATATAAAATCGCATATTGTAAAGCTTAAACCATGAATCTAAAACATCTGAAATATTGAAAAAAAAATTTTAAAACTGAAAGGAAAATGAACGTAAACACTCTAGATGATAACGATCTTTGCTATGCCCAAGCAGATTCCAGCATCCAACGCCTCGCTACACAACATTCGCCCTACCTCACCCGACCGCACCATACCACCCCATATTGTACCATTTCATACCTCGACAACGGCAACTGCAAATACAGCACACCGACAGCACGCTCAGTCACATCTCAGCACACCACCTGTTCCACGCTCAGTCACATCTCAACACACCACCTGTTCCACGCTCAGTCACATCTCAACATACCACATGTTCCATCTCAGTCACATCTCAACACACCACGTGTTCCATGTCGTGTCACGTCATGCAACTTCCTGCATCATCCTTGCAACAGAATCACTCATTACACCAATACCACACTTTACGCCACACAAACAATACAGTACCATGTAATGGGAACCACATCTCTCACTGTACATTACATCACAGCACAATAAACCGAATAAACTTACACTAAACACACTGTTATATCACACTTCACGGTGTCGCATCATATGTCACCAACACCATACCATCTTACAGCATTCTACTCCATATCACTCCAGTGCCACAGCCTACTACAACACCTCAGCTCATCATTCCAGTTTGGCATACTACTCTACGCTACAATGCATACCACACCGCACCACATCTCACCATAGCACAACAACACCCAAACACGCGAACCCACACCGCGTCACATCATAGTACACTACACCATGCCACAAGACACCACACCACACCACACCACATCACAGCACAGCACAGCACAGCACACCACTCCACACTATACTACACCATCTCACAGCCAACTCACATAAGAGCACGAGATATTATCACATCTCATCTTAAGCCCACGCGGGCAAAGCCATATTCAGCAGTTTAGTGCCCTTTCTTTGCACTAGTGGACAGAAGACGGCCCCAGGCTTCAAGGCAGAGAAGTTTTCTGCTGGAGACATTGCCAACAAATTTCTAATCAACGGGAAGGGTACCGTTGTAACTATCTTACATTCAAGCTATTTTACGTCAATGATTTGTGACATTCGTTCAGAACTTGGCCATCAATTTTGAGCAGCTCCCTTTTGGTAGAACTTCGTAACACTGACTCTGTGGTCGTTTCTATGCTTGGTTTGTTTGAGTCTGCCTCAAACATGATCCTAGGAAAATCATTTTAATCCAAAATCTACTAGCTGCCCTCAAGACTCCATTCCAACGCCGTTGATGATTGAATGTAATCAGAAGCAACTCCTTATCCTTCCTGCATTTTAATGAAAGTTAGATTTCTGGTCATTTCTCATCATCTTTTGAGACTGATGTAGTCAAACCGCTGTTGAAAAAATCCTCTCTACACCAAAATGATTTAAAGACCTGTCGTCCAACGTCTCTTTCCTGTATATAGTAATCGAAAAGCTTGTTCTCAAGTCCTCTTTAATTACTGAAACACACACTCTTTCCTCTGCCCTAACCAGTACCAAAACAGCACTAAGGTCACATTTTCTGTTTGCCTTTAATATATCTTTAACGGCTCTGCAAAACTATGAGTAGGACATTGGATAAAGACTGATCACTCCTCACTGATTCGCACACTCCGTCAGCATCATAGCATGTCTAGAACAGCTTTGTCTTTTACCCAGATCTGGTTAACTTGCCGCACACAGTCGGTCATGATTGATGACTTTTTTGTCTGATACCGAACCTGCATCCTTTCGGGCACCAAAGGGCTAAGTACTGAGTACTGTCCAATTCATCATGTACACGAAGCCTATACCTGCACTCAGTGAATGTCACTTCATCTTTAACTAACCATTAGTATACAACAGTCGAAGTAGCTCACATCATACAAAGCATGCATTATCGCATTGGTCAGATTAAGTTTGGATAATTGAACATAAACTCAAACCCTTCTCCGTCACTTAAAAAATCCTTTGCCGACAATTCCAAGCCATGCTGGAAATTTAGACAATGCATTTCCACCCTTCCTCTCCCACCGCATGAATCCTTGGATTCGTCATCTCTGATAGCATGCCACTCAACAAGCGTCATCTGCAGATCTGTTTATGCAGCTCTCGAATTCGTCACTACCTCGCAACTACAACAACAGAACCGTTGGTCTGGGCTTTCGTCCTTTCCAGTCTAAGAGACTATAGCATTTCTCTTCTTGCTGGATCAGTTCCTAAAGGGGGCATGGATGAATGACAAAGGATGCAAACTCCAGCCGCGAGGCTTGTCCAAAGGCAAGGAAACGAGACCATGTTACACCTCTACAACGAACCCTGCAGTGGTTTACCTTGTGAAGACGTATTCAATTTCAAAGCTAGCTATCCGTCCTTTGCCACAATTTTCCCCTCAGAATTTTGTTGTTGCTGTTATTGTTATCTGTTGTTGTTGTTGTTGTTGTTGTTGTTGTTACTGTTGCTGTATTGTTGTTGTTGTTGTTATCATCTTCATCATCATTATTAAATTCGCTGTTATTAATGCTGCTACTGCTGCTGCTGCTGTTGCTACTACTACTGCTGTTGCTGCTACTACTATCACCATCATCATCATCATCATCATCATCATCATCATTCTTATTACTATTACCTTAATGCTATTATTATCATTATTGTTTTTTCATTATCATTATAATCATTATTATTATTATTGTTGTTGTTATCATAACAATAATGATTATCATTATCATTGTTGTTGTTGTTTTTGCTGCTGCTGCTGCTGCTGTTATGGTGATGATGATGATGATGATGATGATGATGATGATGATGATGATGATGATGATGTGATGATGATGATTACTATCAATATGATTTTTATTAATATCATTATCATCATCACATCATCATTAGTTGTAGCAATAGTAGTTATAGTAGTATATTGTTAACGTTTTTGTCGTTTGTTGCTGTTGTTGTCGTTGTTGTTATTACTGAGACCAAGACACGCCATACGATATTGCAATATACCACACCACACCAAACCATACCATGAGAACCGTACTATTCGACAGCACACCACACCATGACACACCACACCACACCAATCTCCACACTACACCATGATCCATCCCGCCATACCACACAATACGTCATCATTACACATCACATCATGCCACACCATACACCGTGCTATGACACCTAAAGACAGCATACTATACCATGACACACCACACCATACCACACCACACCATGATACATTATATCACACAACACTATACCACATCATGACACATTACACCATGCATAATTTACCACGACATGAAATACCACACCACAGCATAACACACCATGACACACTACACCACACCATGCCATACCATGACATACCAAACGACAGCATACCGCACCATACCATACCCATGGCATGCCACAACATGGCACAATCACAATCAAGCATACCACACCATGACACACCACACCACATCATGTCGCACTTTGACACATCACACAAGAGCATGCCACACTACAACACATTACTAACACAACACGATACCAAACCACAGCTTACCATTTCATTTCAAAGCATATCACGTCATAATATCAGGGTATATCACACAACAACAGCATACATAGAAGAGCACATTACACCTTCCCACCGCATACCTCACTATCAGGTACGAAACTACTCCACACCACAGCATATCACGCCATCGCTCATTACACCAAACCAGACCACAACTCGTCACATCACATCACTTCAGTCTCAATCACAACACATCATATTACGTCAGGCCACACTACAAAAAACTGTACCACTTTTACCAAACCACAGCCTACCACACGATACACATCGTACCGTACCTACCACATCACACATTCCATATCACACTATACAGATCATACCACATCATACAACACAAGATCACAGTATATCAATGCATACTCATCAAGGCTACACTATACAGCAGCATACCACAAAACACTATACCTGACCCTGCCACAGCATACAACACAACACTACAGCACACTACTCCATAGACTACCACACTATGCCACATCATGATGACGCCACACTACACTACAGCACAACACGCAATAACGATACATCACGACACAGCATTTCACAAACAAGACGGCATAACACACCGTGTCACATCCATGAAACATCACAGCACACTACACCGCAGCACAACAGATCATACTACATCATGACACGCCACACCTCACTATACCAAAGCGCAACACAACATGGCACATAATGATACCACAACATGCTACAACGTCGCACAACTCTGTATTCCAAATCATGCCACGACCACAACATGGCACAACAAACCATACCTGATGACATAACACATCACGATCCACTTACACTACGGGCGCAATTAATCAAGATGACACGGTACACCCCGCTACACTGCAACACAACAAACCATACCATATGACACAACACACTACACTATATAACAGCACAACACAACTCTTAACTGTAATGTGTACTACATTTATGGTTTGTTTATTATTAGTTTTACATTGTGTAGTGTTTATAATGAACCCATTGAAGTCAGAAATGAATTTCCGTGAGGATTAATAACGCGTCGTTGAATTGAATTGAATTGAACTGAATCGAACCGAATGGGATGCTACATAAAACATCACATCACATTACACCTCAGCACAGCAAACCAAACTAGATCACACAGCACACTACACTACATTTTAGAACAATGCACCATACGAGACGACACAGCACACTACACTATATTTTAGAACAATGCACCATACTAGATGACACGGCACACTACACTATATTTTAGAACAATGCACCATACTAGATGACACGGCACACTACACTACATTTTAGAACAATGCACCATACTATGACACAGCACACTACACCACATTTTAGAACAATGCACCATACCAAAAGACACAAAACACTACACTATATTTTAGAACAATGCACCATACGAGATGACACAAAACACTACACTATATTTTAGAACAATGCACCATACGAGATGACACAAAACACTACACTATATTTTAGAACAATGCACAAAACTAGATGACACAGCACACTACACTATATTTTAAAACAATGCACCATACTAGATGACACGGCACACCACACTTCACTATAGCACAACAGACTATATCAGATGACATAGTACACCACAGTGCAGTATGGCAAAAGAACAAAAGAAAATAACACTAGATAACTCAGCACACCACACTACACTATGGCACAACAGACTATATCAGATGACATAGTACACCACACTGCAGTATGGCAAAAGAACAAAAGAAAATAACACTACATAACTCAGCATACCACACTACACTATGGTGCAACAGACTACATCAGACGACACAGCACACCACACTATACCACAGCACAACACACCGCACCACACCATGACACCACACTACACCACATCACAGCATAGCAAGCTAATGCTAAATCATGACACACTACACCACACTGAACTACAGTATAACACACCATGCCATGTCATGACATTACACCACGACACAGCACTCTATTACACAATATTACTGACCACATTTCACTACATAACAAGAAATGCTGTGCTGCGACAAGTCACATATAAACATCACACACACACACACACACACACACACACACACACACACACACACACACACACACACACACACACACACACACACAGAGTATACCATGAAGCTGGTGTCTTACCTCGTGATGACCATCGTGAACTAGTCTGCGCTAAGTACATTCTTCGCTGCTCAACTATTCAAAGTGCTAACCAAACAGAACTAGATATGAGGTCTGATGTAGACTTTCCTAAACGTGCTAGAAACATTCGAGCCACTAAAACGATACTCACATATTCTTCTCACTTGTTGACAAATTCAGGTATCAATCATAAAAAGCTTGCTGTGCGTTTTCCCATAAGTCCCGTACCAAACTGGGAGCTCTTCAAACCAAAATTTGATTACAACTATACTACTATATCTAAAACTGATAACATTAATATTTTAGCTTGCGAAGCAAAATCACATGTCAATGATTGTTATCGTCACTTCGTAAAAGTCTATACTGATGGGTCTCTATTAAACAATAATGCTGGTTGTGGCTTTGTCATTCCATTTTTAAAAATTGAGAAGTCCTTTCATCTTGGGGCAAATCTGTCTATTTTTACAGCCGAACTAATAGCAATATTAATGGCCGTAGAGTACATAAATGATTTCTCATTTGACTTTTATGGTATTCTCTTCTGTGTAGATTCTAAGTCAGTTCTTCAAGCTTTAGAATCTACAAATTAAAAAAATCGTGCTGAAATCATATCAGAAATTAAACTACTTATTCACAACCTTATGTCAAGAGGTATAACAGTTAATTTTTGTTGGGTTCCTTCCCATTGCTTCATATCCGGAAATGAATGGGCTGACAGGATTGCTCGAGCAGGTGCAAACAATTCTGACAAAACGGCTACTATTCATATCCCTTGAGCTTACATGAAGGATATTCTCTCTTACAAAGAGCCTCTTTTGAAAAATTTGAGGAATACTACAAAGAAAGTGTTCTTCCCCGAATACACAAACTCGACTCATCTATACTTTGTTGTACGAACTCTCGAGCAAGTAATCTTTTAAAAAGGGCTTGCTCAGTAAATGCAGTAAACCGTAATACAAACATAGGATTGTATCCAAGACACAGTAAACATCTTCTCTCCTTATTATTTCGGTTAAAAATAAATGCATTCAGAACAAAATATGTCAAGAATATTCGATGTGCTTGCAGCGCCCTTGATAATTGTACAACAACACACGTTCTATTCTTTTGCTTCTACTTTGATTCCGATTTGTCAGAATTTAGAAAGGATGCTTCAAAGTGTACATTCCAGGATACCATGTCTCTCTTAAATTTTGTACGAATTCTTATGTTAAGCCCAGTTGGCTCAATCCTGTAATTGCTGTTTCATGATCTTATTTTGTACAGTTGTTTGTTTTTACTTTTGATGGGTTTTTTTTAACAGTTTAATTCTTACTTAGAGTTTCTCCTCATCACACATACACACACACACACACGCACACGCTCACGCACGCACGCGGGCGCGCACTCACGCACGCACGCAGCACGCACACACTCAAACACACACACACACACACACACACACACACACACACACACACACACACACACACAAACACAAACACACACACCTTGTCTAATATCACATTTAGTGAAAAGACGTTAAATTGAAGAAGAAGAAGAACAACAACAACAACACACACACACACACACACACACACACACACACACACACACACACACACACACACACACACACACACACACACACACACCACACCACACCACACCACACCACACACGCAACAACTCATTAAATCACATCATTCCACACCAGAGTCCACATCACACCACACATACCCATACGATTCTCCATGCTCCATCACAATACACCGCACCATCCACACAAATAACACACTGCACCACATCGTACCTCAATCCAGTCCACACCAGACTTCACACCACACTGACCTTACAAATTAAACACACACACACACACACACACACACACACACACACACACACACACACACACACACACACACACACACAACACAACACAACACAACAATACAACACACACACAACACACACCATTACACCACAGCCTTCACCAAGTCCACTCCAACACCAACATCAACACCAACACCACACCAACACCAAAACACCCACACACACCCAGTCCATGCCATACCCAGCAACTTAGTGCCTGCTTCCTGCCTTTATTGGACAAAAACAGCTCCGGGCGTCAAGGCAGAGACGAGGTCCTCCAGAGACAATGCAAATGAGGAAGGCCCAATTCTCCGCCCTGTTCCATCACTTTGGCAGCGCGGGTCTTGTTTTCGGCCCCCGTGTATGATTTGATTTGGGGCCCAGGGAGCGCCAGAACACCGGTCCGTCCGATCGCGCGCGCTGCTTGAGCACGCTGCTCACGTCTCCCCTCGGTTTTAAACAAAAACAAAAGGAAAAAGACAACAAGACAGAACAAAAAAGACGAAAGAAAGACGGTAAAAGTTGGTTGACCCCCTAGAAATGAATTGAAAAAATTAAAGGACATAGAAAACGATACAGTGAGCACTGTGTTTCGTGTGGTTTTTGTTCTCTGTTTTTTTTTCTGTTGTTTTGTTGGGTTTTGTTTCTATATTACTCGTAATATATTGCTTGTTTCTATTTTTGTATTTATTTGTTCATTTTGTCACTGATTTGTTGTTTTACCTTCTGTGCCGTCTGGTTAGCATCTTTTCCACAGTGCTACCCTCATCCTTGTCCTGGTCGTCTACACACCGACAAGCACTAACAAAAATACCAATACTCAACAAGGCAAGCGCAAACATCGACAATTCAAGCACCAGCATCCACCCATAACGCAAACAGCGACAGCAATAACGTATACACCAACATCTCCAAGGCAAATAATCCCGTCACAAATACAAACACATCCAACACAAACAGCAACATCAGCAACGCAAACCCCAAACACCCACCGATGCGAACACCGAAACCGACAATGTCACAAGTCTTAAGATCAGCAAATGTTTGTCTGTTAAAAAAAAAACCACAAACACTGATTATGTATGGTGAGTATGAGTCAATTTCAGAAAAAGTGACAGGGGAAGAAAAGCAGGATGGAGGCCCCACTGTCAAAAAAAAAAAAAAAAAAAGGGGGGGGGGGAAGCAAAAGAAAAAAGTGGGGGAAAATTGGAGGTTGGAGGACAAAAACAAAAAGAAAAAGAAAAAAGAAAAACAATGACACGAGTATCCTCCGCCGCACAAACGCCAACACCAACAACCTCAACACCCAACACCGACCAATGCGAATGTCAGAGTATCCGCACCTTCAACATTATAGAACGCATCACGTACTCTTGGAACAATATAAGCCAAAACAGCTAAAAACAACAGCCATAATAGAATAAACATGAAGAAGGGAGGAGATGGGAGTAGGGTTGGAGACGAGGAAGGAGGGAGGGGAGGTTGGGGTCATGTGCGGGGGCGGGGGGGGGGGGGGGAATGGAACCACACAGGTTCATTCCTTTCAGGACAAACTGTGCAGCTAGGTGTCTGTACCTCTTAAGACAGATTGACGCCGGGGTCTGTAATGAACAGAACTTTAGAATTCAGTCGTAACATGTCAATTGCATACTAAAATGGAACTCAATAGCAGCACTTTCATCATTCTCAGTCAATTGCACACTAAAATGGAACTCAACAGCAGCATTTTCATCATTCTCAGTCAATTACATACTAAAATGGATCTCAACAGCAGCATTTTCATCATTCTCAGTAATCAACTTGACAAAAAAAATCTCCAATTGTGGGTCATTCATGGCATGCTCTACTAGCTAACCCGGGATTCGATTTCTATTTCACATCCGTATTTTGAGTTTGAGGCAAAATCTTCTGAGTCAAAGTGTTCAAGACGAGCTGGATGAACGTGATGGTGCCCTCCAGTAGGAGACAGAGGCTCAGTCATGCTGGTCAGCGACAAAGAGATGAATGTCGTCAGTACCTAATAAAAGAGTCTTACATGTGTTGGATCAGAGCAAGTACCACTGAACACCACCCATAAGTGACTCATCAGCAGTGCAGTGTCTTCTCCGGTGCGTTGCCTCATGACGATCTCCGGCTTGGCTTAAGTCAGGCCAGTTGACATAGGCTAGAACACCAAGGCTACATCAAAATGTTGTTATGCTCTGCATAGTTATGCGGGGATTGTCTTCAGACGTGACAATTCCTAGCATAACATTATCAGTCTCCAAAATCCCCTGAAGTCGGAATGTGGCTGCCCACGTGGCGGGATAATCAAAAACGGTCACACACGTAATGTTCTCATCCCCAGCTGATGCGTTTGTACCATAGTGTTCAAGTGCTTCGGCTGTTTGGATTATCCCTGGAGTCTTTTAGCCAGGGTACGACAACAACAACAACAACAACAACAACAACAACAAGCGAAAAGTCTCCGTGGACAACATAAGCTCACACGGCAACAACGGGACCCTGGGTGTGTTTCGGGGGTCGAAATGAGTGGCGTGGGTGTAAAGCCATTGCGAGTGCATGGGAGATTACACAACAAACAGAACAGAACAAACGAACGAGACAAGCAGCTGTATCAACTGTTCCTTCCCCTGGCGGAAATCATTTTGCTTTCACTCATGAACTGTCTCAAATGGATGGCGGATCCCACATTCGTTTGCCATGGTGAAGGTCTGCGTTTTCCCAGAGTCCCTTTCTAGTTTATTATGTGAATATATTAATTTATGTTCTTCAAATGAAAGCCGATATTGAAACAGAACAGCTTCTGCTCGATCTCATCGACGGCAACGTTTCTTTGAACCTAAATTTACAATGTATAAAGTATAACCTAATCTATCACATCTTCTAATGGAATATATCTTTTATTTTATTCACATTTCGTGTACATTTTTCCCTTGAAAATGATCACTGTTATAATTGTTTCCATAAAAGTGGATGTACAACAATTCTCAACATCATACATTATAAGAACATGAAACATGACTGTTTCAGGTTAACAGAAATGGTACGTTAAAGAAAGGAGAATATTTTTTTTAAATGGCTGGGCGGGTGGAGAGGATGGATGTCTCACCTGTTTATGTCCATATTCATATACAAAAATATGCACATGAGTACGTTGCACTACACACGCCACACACACACACACACACACACACACACACACACACACACACACACACACACACACACACAGAGAGTCTCTCTCTCCTCTCTCTCTCTCTCTCTCTCTCTCTCTCTCTCTCTCTCTCTCTCTCTCTCTCTCTCTCCATCACCATTTGAACAGATAAGCAAACAGTAAGTCGTATTACGACAGCTTCTAGGAATCAATTTTTTTTACGTGTCGGATCGTCTAAGTAAAACACAAAAGAATTTCGTGACGATAGCATCAGCCAAAAAAAAAAGGGCAAAAATATAAGATTAAAAAATGCATATATAAAGACGTAAAAGACAGAAAGAAGAAGGGGCGAGATCTTCACAAATGGAGGAAAGGAGTAAGTGAGGCCGACAGAGACTGAAGATGGTGAAAAACATGAATAGGCAAAAAGGGTGAGGATAGAGATGGAGAGAGGGTTTGTAGGGAAGAGTGTGGAAACTGGACAGAGAGAGAGAGAGAGAGACGAAGAAGAAGAGAGAGACAGACAGACAGACAGACAGACAGACAGACAGGCAGACAGACAGACAGACAGACAGAGACAGAGAGAGACAGAGACAGAGAGACGGAGAGAAAGACAGAGAGAGAGAGAGAGAGAGAGAAAGGTCAAAGAGAAGAGAGAAAAAGAGAGACAGACAGATAGACAGACAGACAGATAGACAGACAGACAGACAGACAGAGAGACATAGAAAGACAGACAGTCTATGTGTGTTGGTGTATGAGAGGGGGCAAAGAGACAGGGACAGACAGACAGACAGACAGACAGACAGACAGACAGACAGACAGACAGACAGGCAGGCAGGCAGACAGGCAGACAGACAGACAGACAGACAGATAGACAGACAGACAGACAGACAAACTGAAAGTCAAACAGAGACTGAGACCGAAACAGAGCAGAAGAGACTCTTGTGGACAGAAGGGCAGCAGAGAGAAGAGAGAAGAAAAGGGGTGGGGGTGGGGGTGGGGGTCTCAATTCTCTGACACTTCACTTTGACATGAAGACCACGCACGAGAGATGGAGGAAGGAAGGAGGGTAGGAAGGATGAAGAACGGAGGGGAGGAGGAGGTGGTGGAGGGAAGCGGGGAAACTGGCGAGGGCCAGAGGGATAGTGAGCAAGGGGAAGGAGAAGAAGAAGAAGCAGGAGGAGGAGGAGGAGAAGAAGGGGGAAGAAAGATTAAGAGAGAGAGAGAGAGGAGGTGGGTTGAGAGGGCTGGGGGAGGGGGAGGGGGAGGAGGGGTCTGTTTTGCACGGCCAATTCAATCAGCCCATGAAAATACCACCTGATGGGTCCGCGGGCCCCGCTCCCTTCAAGGAGTTTTAGAGCCTGGGCCGGATGAGCTCAGGGGAGAGAACCTTGCCCCTGTTCGCCCCAGTGCTCCGGGCCTCTCACGGGCCCCATCATGACCAATTTCGCTCGTTTGCTGGCGACCGAGCCCAGAAATGTGGTTAAGGCTCAAGATGCGAGGTGCATCCCAGTCAACTTGTTAACGACTTATTTTTGCACGCCCTCCTCTTCATCCTTCGTTTGGCGATTTTCCTGGCCGAAAGAACGGCAAGATGGCGATCTGAACGTCTCCCTTGAGTAGCAAGCAGGAAGAGGAGGTTGGAGGAGGAAGAGGAGGAAGAGGCGGAGGAAACTGGGTCTGTCTCTGTCTCTGTCTGTCTGTCTGTCTATGTCTGTCTGTCTGTCTGTCTGTCTGTCTTCTGTCTCTCTCTCTCTCTCTCTCTCTCTCTCTCTCCTCTCTCTCTCTCTCTCTCTCTCTCTCTCTCTCTCATCGTTTTCGTTTTACATGCCTCTCTCATTTTCTCTTTTACCGTCCCCCTCCCCTTCCCCGCTCTGTGTGTGGTGTGTGTGTGTGTGTGTGTGTGTGTGTGTGTGTGTGTGTGTGTGTGTGTGTGTGTGTGTGTGTGTGTGTGTGTGTGTGTGTGTGTGTGTATGTGTGTGTGTCACATTCTCTCTCTCTCTCTCTCTCTCTCTCTCTTTCTCTCTCTCCCATTCTCTCTCTCTCTCTCTTCTCTCTCTCTCTCTCTCCTCTCTCTCTCATTCTCTCTCTCTCCTTCTCTCTTCTCTCTCTCTCTTTCTCTCTCTCTCTTTCTCTTTCTCTCTCCTCTTTCTCTTCTCTCTCTCTCCCTCTTCTCTCTCTCTCTCTCTCTCTCTCTCTCTCTCTCTCTCTCTCTCCACTTGTCTTTATATCCCCCATTTCTCTTTGTCTCTCTCTCCCATTCCTCTCTCTCTCTCTCTCTCTCTCTCTCTCTCTCTCTCTCTCTCTCTCTCCTCCACTTGTCTTTATATCTTCCCTGTCTCTCTGTCTCTATCTCTCTCTCTTCTTATGTGTTCACACACACACACACACACACACACACACACACACACACACACACACACACAACACACACACACACAGCCTCTCCAATCCTCACCCTAACTAACAGGGAGGAAGTAATGGAAACAGGCCTAGAGCATACTTGGGCAATTGTTAGGGTGTCAGACCAAATTTGGCCTCCCGCGGAATCCAATCAGCGGGCTAATAGGGTCGATTAGGCCAATATTTTGGAGGAGAGGAGGGAGGGGATGTATGGGGTGCTAGGCCAGAGGAGCAAACGGAATTGCTTGTAAGGTGGTCACCTTTCCGCTCAGTGCCGGAGAAGAGAAGAGAGAGAGAGAGGATGAAGAGAAGGAGAGAGGCAGAGGAAGGCGTCTTGTCTGAGGAGAGTAGTGAGAGAGAGAGAGAGAGAGAAGAGAGAGGAGAGGACAGGGAGAGAAGAGAGAGAGAGCCATGTGTGTGAAGCGGAAGGTAGATGGGAGTGAGGTGGGTCACTAGAGGGGTTGGGGGGGGAAGGAGTTCCGAGCCATGTCGCGTGCAAGCAGGGCGTATGATGAGTGCCTGAGCTCATCAGTTTGGGTTCTAGACCCACCCAGCCCCCCCCCCCCCCCCCCCCCCCATCACACGCCTCCTCCTTGCCATTAGCCACAGATTGGATGTTGGTCCGGTCCACCTGGCAGTTCGGAGAGAAGGAGGAGGAGGAAGAGGAAGAGGAGGAGGAAGAAGAGGAGAAGGAGGAAGAAGAGGAGGAGAAGGAGACGGAGGAGGGTGAGGAGACGGAGGAGGAGGACGAAGGGAAAGTGGGGAGGAAGAGGAGGAGGAGGAAGTAGAGGAGGGGGAGGAGAAGGAGGAGGAGAAACGGAGGAAGAGATTATCCGGGGTGATCTCTCTCTCTCTCTCTCTCTCTCTCTC
>CM065715.1:32256390-32266390 GCA_033310375.1 Conus canariensis
AAGCGCTGAACTTTTAATGGATACTTCTACCAATAAAGATATTATTGAGCACGGGTTTGTTTTTTTTTCATCAGAGTTAAAAATATCAGCTTTTAATGATTTATAAACTGTCGTACATAAAACATACACATAATGCTTCAAGGTAAAAGTCGATTCACACCTGAACACATTGGATGGTATGGCTTGAACGCTGTGCTCTGGAGCTAACTTCGTGGTTCTGTCGTATTCATTACAAAGTGGAAATGGAATGTATAGGATTGAAGTAGTGAAGATGAGATATAGGTACATGAACTCACGGCTGTTTCACTGTAATGGGAACTAATCTTCTCTTTACAATAACGCAAAACGCCATTCATTTTACAGTGATGAGAACGGCTATTCATTTAACAACGAGGAGAAACCAGATTCATTTTATTATGATGAGAACCGGTATTCATTGTATGATAATAGAAACCTGCGTTCATTTTTTTTAATAAGTTTGGGAAACTAGCATTCATTTCACAGTGATGAGAATCAACAAGCATTTTATAATGACGGAAACAAACATCCATTTTGCAATGGTGGGAACCAACATTTATTTTACTGTGATGAAAACCAAATTTCAGTCTACTATAATGAGAGCCGGTATTAGTTTTCATAAGAATGAGTACTAGAATTCGTTTAACAATGATGAGAACCAACATTCATTTTATAAGGATGGAAACTAACATTCAGTTTACTGTGACGGGAAACAGCTTTCATTTTATAATAATGAAAACGGACATTTATTTTATGAAGATGAGAAACAATACTCATTTTACAATGACTGAAACCAACAGTCATTTCACAATAATGAGAACCAACAATCATGTTATGATATCAATTAACATCAGCATTTAAAATGACGGATCCCAATGTTGAGTTTTGAAGTGGTGGGAACCAAAATTAAATTTTGAAATAATGAGATCAGCATTTATTTTCCAATAATGAGAACCGGCGATTATTTCACAATGATGGGAACTAACATTAATTTTTAAAATGATGGGAACTAATATCCATTTCATAATCATGGAAACTAACATTCAGTTGACAACGATGGGAGACATCCTTTGTTTCACAATAACAGGTAACAAAATTCATGTTACAATTTTTGGACCCAATATTGAATTCACAATGACGGGGTCCACCATTAATCTTATGATGATGGGAACCAACGTTCAGTTTACGAAGGTGGAAACCAAAATTCAGTTTATTTCATAATGATTGGAACTAACATTCATTTTTTTTATGATGGTAACCAACATTCATTTCAAGATAAAGGAAACCAACATTCATGTTATAAGGACAAGAACTAATCTTCACTTCACAATATTTGGTACCAAAATTCATTTTACAAAGATGAAGGGCAACATTCATTTTGTAATGATGAGAACCAACATCCGTGTTACAATGAGGTGACCAACATACGTTTCATTTTACAAAGATGAAGGGCAACATTCATTTTGTAATGATGAGAACCAACATCCGTGTTACAATGAGGTGACCAACATACGTTTAGCAATGATGAGAACCACTATTCATTTTACCATCATCGGGACTGACATTCATTTTACAATGATGGAAAACAGCATTCGTTTTACAGTGCTGGGAACCAACATTCATATACACTGATAAGAACAAACATTTATTTTGAGATGATCAGAACCAATATTTATTTTACAATGATGGGAACTTAGATTCATTTTACAATGATGAGAACCAACATTCATTTTACAGTGATGGAAACCAACATTCATTTTACAATGTTGAGAACCAACATTTATTTTACAGTGATGGAAACTAACATTCATTTTGTTGTTTGTCCGTCGAGACGACGAAGACCATCTAGTCATCCTGGGATCGGGGGTAAGTGCATAGATGGCTGGTCAGGCCGATCTGCGCCCGGAAAGACCTATCACAGTATGGACAGGGGATGCTGGCGGCAGTTGGAGATCTGCCACTGACACTGGTCTTCTTGATCATCCTGCGCTGCTCAGCTGCAGCAATTCTGTTACTTTCACAGGTTTCTACACCTTTGCGGACAACTGATCGCCACCCGAACATTCATTTTACAATGTTGAGAACCAACATTCATTTTACAGTAAGAACCAACACACATTTCACAGTGTTGCGACGTAGCATTCATACTGCCATGATAGGAACCAATATTCATTTTACGAAGTTGAGAATCAACGTTCATTTTACAAAGGTAAGAACTAGCATTGTGTCGAACTTGCCACCACCACTCCATCCACTACTAAACACCCACCCTCCTGTACAAATTGTACAAACACACACACACCCCGGTCTACTCCCCTTCTTCCCCCCCCCCCCCCCCCCTTTCTTTCTCTCTCCCTTTTGTCTCACAAGCGGCAATAACGTTTCCACTGCCACTACCACACACACACACACACACACACACACACACACACCACGCACGCACGCACGCACGCACGCACGCACGCACGTACACCACACACACACGCACGCACGCACGCACGCACGCACGCACGCACACACACACACACACACACACACACACACGCACACACACCCTTTCCTTCCTGTGTCAAACCTACCTCCCCGCTCACTCTTCCCGCAGTCTGATTGAAGTCGTGACATAGTTACAGAAAACGCAGATCATCTCCGGTTGACACAACGACACCAGACCCTCTCGTCGCCCCCCCCCCCCCCCCCCTCCCCTTATGTGCACTACCCGCACGCCGACTGTCATGCAAGAAAATCCGGAATTACGAAATTATGTCAAACAGCGCTTTGTCAACTGGCATGTGCTGATATAGGCGCTGTAAAACAACCCCAACTGTTACGGCACGAGCGTATTTTCGAATGTTCGAAACTGTTCCCTTCCACTGTAGGGGGTGGGGGATGACCAATCCCCTCCCCTCCATTTTCTATTTCTTTAGTGGCACAAAGCCAACCGGAACAGGAACCGGAATAGATAGTGTGGCCTATAAAAAGGGGAAACCCCTGGTGAACAATCACTGCTTCCCCAGACCAGCTGTAGATACAATACAGTGTTGCCACAAAGACAACAGGGGCAAACCAGAGACAGTGAACGGTTATCTCACCTACACTTAATCTCCTTGCCTAGGATTCACTGATCTCCCGAAAGAAATGTAAGTTGAAACAATGGTTCTAAATTTTGAGTCTATGCATTGATTGTATGTATGCCATGCGGTTTATCTGTCAAGATGATGAATGAGTATTCTGTTATAATAGTTGTTTGCCACAACTTGGTAGAAAGCTATTACCATGCTTGGTTAAGATTCTTTGTTGACAATCTGACCACCTTTCTTTGTGTACACAATCTGACCACCTTTCTTGTGTACACAATCTGACCACCTTTCTTTGTGTACAATCAGAGTTTTGCCAGTATGCAATTCTAGCTGTTAAGATGACAACTGAATGATCAGTTCTGATCGGAAAAGCAGTATGCCTATACTAGGTGAAAACTGTTTAGTTGATTTATGGTACTGTTGATTGATGGAATGTCTTGTAGTGTGTGACTAAGTCTGCACCACATGCGTACTTGGGCCAAGTGTATTCCAAGTTACTGCAATTAAATTCATAAGAAAAACAGAAGAGTGTGTTTGACTAAAATTGTTTAGCATTGTATTACCGTTTCCCACCCTTTGTTTAAACTCCACTCAAAATCTGAACAACAGTGGAGACTGATAATTATGGCAGATATATTTATGCTAGCCTAATCCTTTGTTGGCTGAGATCTCACAGTTGCTGAAAGCCAGAGGGCAAGTGTGTGAGCTGGACACGCCAGACTCTCAGCTACTTAACTACAGACCAAGTTCTGTTTGTTGTAGAAACCTGGGTCCCTATCTACCCTGGACATGCTTGGTAGTGAAGAAACACCACAGCCCAGCAATTGAGCAGAGGTCTCCATAGAAGTGGATCAGTCACCAGCAACAAGAGAGAGAGATCAACTATCCTCTCCGACATCAGGTAAGTTCTGATATTCCAAGTGGACTGCAGCTCAACTCATCCAGAACTTTCCCTCTCTTAATGATGAAACAGTGGAAACCAAAACTGAGCTTGAACTGACTGTGTGAAATTGATTTGAATGTTTGATCTTTATAAACAAGTAAAGTTGATGTATGAAAGTGCACTTGACTTTTGTCAGTTCTTTGTTGTTTAATCAGTATCGCATGTTTGAACGTCTCTCGAATTCTGTCTCTCAGAGCTACAAGTACTTCTAAGAGTACAAGCATAAGGAAATTTATCCCTGAGCCACTATTGAGCATTTTAACAATCCCCCCCCCCCAAAAAAAAAAAAAAAAAAAAGAAAATTTCTTCGATGACTAGTACCGGAAAGTTGCTCCTTCCATAACTAGTAAGAGAGAGGGTGGAGGTGAAATTTTAACATAAATCTATTTGACAGAATATTCCAAGTCCTTCCCCTAGAGGACACACCGACCCACTCCCAACTCTCGTCACAAATATTGCATTCACAATGATGGGAAGCAACAATGGTTTTTACAGTAATGAGAACCAAAATTGACTTTTCAGTGATGAGAACCAGTAATTAATTCACAGCAGTGGGGACGAACATCATTTTATAACAAAAGGATCCAAAATCATGTTACGACCAGAAACAACAATTAATTTGAGAGAACGTTTGACCTAATCCTGCTACTCACCAAATCTTATATTTGTAACTGTAAATATGAAAAGGTCTACCGTCAGTTCAAATATTTATTGTGTTTTTGAAAGCCAATATGAAATAGAAAAGTATGCTGCTCGTTTTAACATGTCCCATGGAAATTTTATAGCACAATGGCGTCCATACGTGCCTTTATTGGAGTGAAACGCAAGTTGTGCATTGTTTACAAAGGCTATGGCAACGCCCAACTATGTGTGTGTGTGTGTGTGTGTGTGTGTGTGTGTGTGTGTGTGTGTGCGTGCGTGCGTGCGTGCTGCGTGCGTGCGTGGTGTGTGTGTGTGTGTGTGTGTGTGTGTGTGTGTGTGTGTGTGTGTGTGTTGTTTTTTGTTGTTAGCTTTTGTTCTTTTTTTTTCCTTTTTTCTTTTTTGCTTCTGTTTTTATGCTTTTTCCCCTCCAAAAACTTGTTATAACTTTAAAAAGAAATCTTATATGTCTTTGTTAGTTAACATCTTCATAATTTTCATAAATGTATATGATTGATGTACAAACAACCGTTGTTGTTAACATCTTCATAAATTTTCATAAATGTATATGATTTGATGTACAAACAGCCGTTGTTACTTGTTGATGAATTACTCCAATCATTTCGTTGTACTTAATCGAACATACCTTTTGTTAGTTACTATTTGTTCATAAATGTGACTTGATCTACAAACAACCGTGATTAATTGTTAAGAATTAAGTCTAATCGTTTCGTTGTACTTAATCGAATATGCATTTGTATTCGTATTCATTATCTCTGGTTTATATTCTCTGAGTTTGGAAATATAAGTTTTTCTCCATTATAAAAAAAAATATTTAAAAAAGGAGAGAGGAGGAGGAGAAGGAAAGAAGAAAAAGAAGAAGAAAGAAGAAGAAGAAGGAGGAGGAGGAGGGGGGGAGGAGGAGGAGGAGGAGGAGAATGAAGATAAACAATATAGTAATTTGAGAATTATGGGAACCAACATTTATTTTACAGTGATGAGAACCGACACACTTTATAATGATCAGAACCAACATTAAATTTCAAAATGATAGGAGCCATTATTGCATATAATATTACAGGAATCCATATTCATTTCACAATAATGGAAATTAACATTTGCTTTACAACGATGGGAACCAACATTCATTTTACTGTGATTAGAAACAACGTTCATTTTAATATACTGGGAAACATTTAATTCCTTTTGCAATGTTAGGAACCAACAATAATTCACAATGATGGTAGCCAGCTTTCATCTCAATGATGACGGAGCAAACATTCAGTTTATAACGATGGGAACCAAATTCATTTTACAGTCAGTACGTGAATCAACATTTACTTTACAATGATGGGAATCAATATTTATTTCACAACGATGAGAAACAATATTCATTTTATAATGGTGGAACGCAAGATTCATTTTATGGGGTGGAAACCGACATTCATTTAAAATAATTGGAACCAGATGTTCGTTCTACAATGATGGGAAACAACAGTTATTTCACAATGAAAACCAATATTGACTTACAATGATGAGAACAAAAATTCATTTTACACTGATGGGAACCAAAGTTTCTTTCATAGTGATGGGAACCAACATTTATTTTACGATGATGGGAACCAAAATTTATTTCAGAATTATGGGAAAGAAATATTTGTTTTACAAAGATGGGAACCAACATTCATTTTGAAATGATAAGAACTAACATTATTTTACAATGTTGGGGAAAAAAAACTTCCATTTTACAACAATGGGAACAAACATTCATTTACAAAGATCGTAACCAACATTCATCTCCCAAAGATGGAAACCTACATTCACTTTGTAGTGATGAAAAGCAACATTGATGATGGTGAGCAAGGTTCATTTTTAAGGTGATGGGAAGTAACATTCACTTTATAATCATAGGAACCAACAGTTATTTTACAATGATCGGAACCAATTCACACTGATGAGAACTAAAGTTCAACTTTACACTGACTGTATCCAACAGTTTTGTTTTGAAATAATAATGGGAACCGACATTCATATTACAATAATGGGAATCATTATTTTTTTAAAAATGATGGGAACCAATATTCCTTTCACAATGATGGGAACCAATGTTCATGTCATAAAGATGAGAACCAAGGAAGCACCATTAAATTTGAAAATGATGGGAACCATCATTCATTTTACAATGATGGGAATCGCTATCCAATTTACAAAGATGGGAATCAACATTCATTTACGATTATGAAAAGCACATTCGTTGTACAACGATGGGAACTAAAATTGACGTTACGGTGATTTATTTTAAAATGACGAGGCAGAATTAAATTTGGAAATGATGAAAATCAACATTCATTCTGCAATGATGGGAACAATTATTCATCTTACAATGATAGGAACCAACATTCATTTTGAAATTATGAAAAACAACATCCATTTTACAATGAAAGAAACTTATATTCACGTGATAATGATGAGAACACACATTCGTTTTTCAATGATCGGAGCCAACATTCATTGTATAAACAGTAAACAAGTTGGGTATTTTTTGCTCCCATAAGAAAACCTAACACACGAGTAACTTTTATTCAAGACTGGCACAGCCTTTTAAACTTGAATAAAGTCAGACAAATACGTAGACGAACAATCTAATAGTGGGAGAAAAAACAAGCGCAGGCCAACAACTGAACTGTCTTCATAGTAATGACTTGGCAAAGAAATATGAAGACAGTTCAGTTGTTGGCCTGCGCTTGTTTTTTCCCCCACTATTACATTGTTCGTCTATGTATTTGTCTGACTTTATTCAAGTTTAAAAGGTGTGCCAGTCTTGAATAAAAGTTACTGCTGTGTTAGGCTTTCTTATGGGAGCAAAAAATACCCAACTTGTTTACTGTTTATCGTTTACTGTTCCCTGCCTCATTTCATTTCCGATTCATTGTATAGTTTCGATGGAAACTAACATTAGTTTTACTTGCGGAGAACCAACAGTCAGTTTACTATCATAAGAACTAACACTCGGTTTACAAAGGTGGGAACCAACATTAATTTTACAGTGTTGGGAACTAACATTGAATTCACAATGATAGGCACCAAGAGTTATTTTACAATGTTAGGAACAAAGATTCATTTTACAATGATGGAACCAATGATGGTTTTACGATGATGAAAACCAATATTCATTTTTCAATGACGTGAATCAATACTCATTTTACATTGTTGGGAAACAACACCCACAGTGCAGTGTTAGAACCAATATTCATTTAACAATGATGGAAACCAACAATGAATTTCTAATTATGGGAATCAATATTGGCTTTACGATGATTAGAACCAAATTTGAATTTTTCAATGATAAGTACAAACAGCTCATTTACAATTAGCGGAACCAGCATTCATCTTATAGTGATGGGAACCAAAATTCGCTGTATATTTATGGGAACTACCAACAATTTACAGTGATAGGACCAATATTGAATTTACAATGACGAAAACCGGCATTGAATTCATAATGATGAAAACCAATGTTGAGTTCAGCTTGTCGGAATAGCTGTTCATTTTACTCGCATCACAGTTGACTTTCACGTACATGGATAGAAACTCCAATTTTTATGAGCATACAAATTATATGCGGAATGGGACGGGGGTGGTGGTGGGTTTGTTATAAAAAAAGAGAGAATTGGTGTTCCCTACACAAGAATGACCACAGCAACATTTGTTTTATAAGAACTGAAACTGGCTTTTGTTTAAACAAGAATGAGAATCATTTTACAAGAATGGGAACAGGCAGATTTCTGTAAAAAAAAAAAATAGATAAGAGCTGGCATTCGCTGTCTTGCTCTGTGTGTATGTGTGTGTGTGTGTGCGTGCGTGCGTGCGTGCGTGCGTGCGTGCGTGGTGTGTGTGTGTGTGTGTGTGTGTGTGTGTGGTGTGTGTGTGTGTGTGTGTGTTTGCGCGCGCGCGCGCTATAGGCACAGAAAAAAAAAAACAGAAAAAAATTCCAGTGCACAACAGTCACAGCTTGCGTAAATATCAAATTTATTGGACAGAATAAATACAGGCTTATCAAATACGCCACGACATCCAGACAAAGCTGATATTTCATCATCCGTATTATTTCTCTACGGCACCTAGGTCACGGGACAATATGTAAACAGTGAAAGATATAGTGTATACATTTCTTAGCATCGCTCTTCTGCAAATGTAACGCATAGGAATTATTTTATTTAGGAGACAGCATCATAATTCATCTCCATCAACCACATATGTTTCTCCATTTTATGCCTGTAGGTTAGTTCCTTCAGAACATGTTTAGGTAAGGTTTTATTTTATTACTTCTATATTTATAGGTAAATGAATACTTTCAGCAATGAAGTTACACAGTCTCACATATTAACTGTTTTTATTTCGTCGTCATTAAATTCGTTTCACAAGAATGGGAAATGACATTTGATTTACTCGAATGGAAGCTTGAAACTGAATTTGTTTTACAAGACTTTTAGACCAATGCTCTTTTTAAAATGATGAAAATACAGACATTCGTTTTTAAACAAGAATTAGAATCGACATCCATGTTACAGGAACTGGGAACAGACATTTCTTTTATAAGGTTAGGAAAGGACATTCATTTGCAAGGATGGGAACACACATTCCTTTTACAAGGATAAAGAGAGGCGTTCATTTTATAAGGATGACAGCGGACATTTATTCAACAAAGATGGGAACAGACATCCATTCTAGAGGAATGGGGACACACATTCATCATATATGGATGGGAACAGACATTCATTTTACGATGGTTGAACAGACAGCCATTTTACGAGGATGGGAACAGACGTTAATTTTACAATGACGAGAAAAGACATTCTTTACCCAAAGATAGGAATAGACATTCAGTTTACAAAAAATGAGAACAGACTTGCACCTGGGAACAATATTCATTTACAATAATAGGAACAGACATTAACTTAGGATGATGGGAACAGGCATTCATTTTATAAGAATGGAAACAGACAATCCTTTGCAGAAGGAGGACATATTTTATCTACATAGATGGGAACAGAATTCTTACAAGGAAAGTACCAGATATTCTATTACAAGATGGAAACAGACTTTCATTTTTACAAGGATGGGAACAGGCATTCTTTGACAACAATATGAAAAGACATTCAGTTTACAAGGATGGGAACAGACATTTCATTTTTCAATATGTCATCAGACATTCGTTGTACAAAGCTGGGTACAGACATTCTTTTACAAGGATGATAACAGGCATCCGTTTTGCAAAGATGGGTACAGATAATTTTTTTGAAAATGGAACAGACATTCATTT
>CM065715.1:32271390-32286390 GCA_033310375.1 Conus canariensis
GTGCGTGCGTGTGTGTGTGTGTGTATGTGTGTGTGTGTGTGTGTGTGTGTGTGTGTGTGTGTGTGTGTGTGTGCGCGCGCGCGCGCGTGCACGCGCGCTTGTTTGTGTGTGTGTGTGTGTGTGTGTGTGTGTGTGTGTGTGTGTGTGTGTGTGTGTGTGTGTCTGTGTCTGTGTCTGTGTCTGTGTGTCTGTGTGTTATTTTCTGCTCGCAGGCCGCTTATAATTACAAATCAGGACAAACTAATGGCTCCTTGGTACCACCTGTTCTGGTTTAATTTCTCACACCACGAGAAACTGGGCACAGAGCAAGAAATCGTACTTCCATACCTTTTCCCCCACCCATTGCTTACCCATTTTCTCGCAACGATTACTCAGGGTGATTTTTATGCAAACTCCACCATGACGTCGTCAACGCTACTCCCTGTTAATAATGAAATTCCATCGGCTCTCTCCCTGTTTCTGCGAGAGTTGACCTCAAAATAGCCTGCATCTGCCAGAACATTGTCAGTGGAACTTCCTATGTTGAACTCTCTGGTCTAGCTACCTCGTACACATCCTCTCGCTCTCTTCGTCCTTCTTCAGACTCACACCTTCTTCAGCTTTCAAAGTAAATCCGATGGCTTCCGTTCTTCTCCATCTATGGTCTTCAGCACTGGAATTCTCGCGGTTCGATAGAAGACATACCACTTCTGTTGCATCGTTCCAATCCAACCCTAACACTTATCTTTTCAAACAGCATTTCCAGATCCTGAATCTTCCAGATGTTTTGTAGTTTGTTCTTGTGTCTACTTGTATGGTTATGAACAGACAGGCAGACAGACAGACAGACAGGCCGACACAGAGAAAGAGACACTGGCGCTATATAAGTGCCAGTCATTATTAGTATCGTCATTATTATTATCATAATTACTAGCAGTAGTAGGAGGAGGAGGAGGAGGAGTACCATTGTTGTTATTATTATTATGTCATTATCATAATAAGTGGTTGTAGCAGTGTCATAATTGCTATTTTTTTTTCATTATCATTCTTCTTCTTCTGCTTCTTCTTCTTCTTCTAATTATTATTATTATCATCATCATCATTATTATTATTATATTGTGGTTACTGTTGTTGTTGTTATTACTGTTACTATTTTTTTAATATTATCATTATCATTATCATCATCATCATTGTTATTATTGTTGTTGTTGTTACAATGAACATGTTGGATCAGCCAAGTTCTCCAACTCGTGAATGAAAATCTTTATCAGTACCAACAGCAAGAAGGTGACAGCATTCTTCAACTCGCGTGTAACCTGACACATGATATTACTAACCAAACATACATTAACCTGAAAGAAGAGACAGAAGACAAATTGTAAACAACATATCGTCACTGATTCAGCTTCTCTCCGCACAGATTCCACTTCATCATCATTAAAAACAACAGCAATGTTAGAGCATCATGAGGATGAGAGATCGGAGAGAAAGACTTTCTGATGCACCACCATTATCCCCTCCTTCCCCCCCCCCCTCCCCCGCCCCCCTCCCAGACCAACCTTGCTCTCGTTTACGGAGTTCAGGGCCGAAACACTTGCCTGGGGGACGTTTCCTCTCTGAAGACCTTCTGCTGTCAGGTTCTCCCTAGAATTTATCCCCACAGGGCTAGAAATCAGTAAGAATGCACCACCATCGTCCCCCCCCCCTCCTCCCCCTCCCTCTCCTTCACACTCCTATGCATTACAAATAGAAATGTCGTCTAACTGGTGGGCTTTTAACTGCCGACGGTAGAATGTCAAAGGAATGTATATCTTATCAAAGCAACTGAGCAGTGTGTATGTGGGGTGTAAAAGAGTGTATGCAATGTAAACAGGCGAATGTTAATCTGTATACGGCCTTTTTGTGTTCCTATCTGCGTGAGTAAAGGTTTTGATAGTGTACTCCTCGCTCCTGGGCCTGAGAAGGTTTTAACATTCCGCTCTCGTGTTTGAATGAAATGAACAATAGAAATGTTGGTTTTTAACTTTTCCGAAGGGCTTGTGCTGTTAGACGTCCCCCAAGGCCGACGAGTGCAGGTGTCTGTTTCGGCAACCCCCCCCCCCCCCTCCACCCCAACCCACCCACCCCTCCTGCATTCCCATTTCCTTCAATACTAAATTTTCAATATATTTTAAAGTTAATTGTATTTAGGGCTGGTCCCCAGACAGATAGTGTGTGGTGGGGACAGTAAGCAACACAAGAAGAAGAAACTGTCAGATGCTGTAATCTGCAGCGCACAGCGGCTTTTCCTTCATAACAGAACAAGATCACTTTACTGCAGAAGCTTCAATGGATGCCTGTGTAAGTTCGCTCTCAGTACAAACTGGCCATTCCTGTCTTCCCGTTTCTCTGTTCTGTCATACTGTCCCCAACGCTCACTACATACCAGTCATCATGTACCCTCCGTTCTTCCAGTCAGAACCTCCTGAGGATGCCAAAGCGAAATTTCAATAGCTTGGTGAGCGTTTCTTCGGCTTTGCAGTCCCAGTTATTTGGAACTCACTGTTTCCCACTGTGCGAAACCGGTCCACTTCATCTGTTTTCAAAGCACAGCTAAAATCTTGTCTGTTCATCCAAGTTGTTTGAACATGCTTTTCCGGTTCCCACACTGTGTGTACACAATAAATTCTGAGGTAAGAATGCTGTTACTATTGAATGAATGAACGTCTGTATGATGAATGAAAGCGTAATGAGTAGTCTTCAACTAAAACTGCACTATACAAATGCTAGTTTTATTATTATCATTATTATTATAATCTTGCTATTATCATTATTATTATTATTATTACTATCGTTATCATCATCGTCATCATCATCATCATTATTACTATTATCATTATCATTATTATTATCACGATTATTATTATCATTATTATCATCATTATCAGTCTATCATTGTCATCATCATTATCATTATTATTATTTTCATTGTTATTATTATCATTATTGTTTTTTTTATTAACACTATTATTATTATTATCATTATTATTATCATATCATCATCATCATCATAATCATCATTATTCTTCTTGTTGTTGTTGTTGTCGTCGTCGTCGTTGTTGTTGTTGTTGTTGTCGGCGGCGGCGGCGGCGGCGTCGTCGGCGTCGGCGTCGTCGTCATCATCATCATCATCATCATCATCATCATCATTATCCTCCTCCTCCTCCTTCCTCCTCCTCCTCCTCCTCCTCTCATCATCATCATCATCATTATCCTCCTCCTCCTCCTCCAGCTCCTCCCTCTCCTCCTCTCCTCCTCCTCCTCACTCATCATCATCATCATCATCATCATCATCATCATCATAATTATCAGTTCCCATTCTCCAAGCCTCTCCACTTTCCTGAAAATAAAAAGATATTGCTGTATCCTTCCGCATGAACTTCAGAGTCTGTTTCAATGCCCCTGTCACACTCCTCCTCTGATCTTGCAGATCCCACTTCTTTGATACCCCTCATCGTGTCTTTCTGTTCTGTTCACAATAATCCCCCACACAACCACTGTGGGGTCTGCCTGCTTACTTAGCCGCCCTTCGTTAGTCAGCCTCCCACCCACAGCCCCGGGAGAGCGCTGTCAGAAAGGACTGTCTGCCACTTGTTGAAGTCCATGTGGCGGGGGGGGCCCTCAGGTCAGAGGGGCTGGGAGGGAGGGAGGGAGGGCGTCGCTGAGTGCCTGCCGGGGTCGATCACTGGACCTTGTGTTGGGCGGGGAGAAAGCTCGACAGTTATTAAACCCTTGGGAAGGAACGTCCACAGTCAGTCAGCCTGGCCTTGGGTCTGCGGCGTGGTGGGGGCTAGGTTTTTGGATGGAGAAGCTTGCTTCTGGTTCTGGTTCTGTTTCTGCCTCTAGTTTTGGTTCTTTTTCTGTTTCTGTTTCTCTCTGTCTGTCTCTGTTTCTCTGTCTGTGTCTGCCTGTCTGTCTTCTGTCTGTCTATCTGTGTGTGTGTCTCTCTCTTTCTGTGTGTGTGTATGTGTGTGTGTGTGTGTGTGTGTGTGTGTGTGTGTGTGTGTGTGTGTGTGTGTGTGTGTGTGCGTGCGTCGCGCGCGCGCGTGTGTGTGTGTTTTGTGTGTGTTAGTGTATGTGTATGTGTGTGTGTGTGTGTGTTAGTGTATGTGTATGTGTGTGTTGTGTATGTGTGTGTGTGTGTGTGTGTGTGTGTGTGTGTGTGTGTGTCTGTGTGTCTGTGTGTGTTTGGTGTGTCTGTGTGTGTGTGTGTGTGTCTGTGTGCGTGTGCGCGTCCTTGTGTGTGTGTGTGTGTGTGTGTGTGTGTGTGTGTGTGTGTGTGTGTGTGTGTGTGTGAGTGCACGTGTGTGTGCATATGTGTGTACCTTCTCTCTCTCTCTCTCTCTCTCTCTCTCTCTCTCTCTCTCTCTCTCTCTCTCTTATGCTAAGCGGTTGCAGATCTTGCTATATCGATGCATTGTTGCTCCATTGTCAGTACATGTTATTGTCTTTGCTTTGTTTCTCTGTTGTTGCTAATTTGTTTTCGAGGTGTCCATACATTGTTTCTCCAATATCTGTGCGTTTTTCCTCCATTGTTTCTGCATTGTTTTGCTATTGTTGTCCGTTGTCGACGCATTGTTTCTCCGCTGTCGGTGAGTCATTTATACGTAGATGTAACAGATGTGACTAAGTCAATGTAAACCTTGGTGTTGATCAGGACATGCAATGTCAGCTTGGCGTTTATCAAGACGTTCGTATCAGCTTGGTGTTGATTAAGACTTTCAACATCAGCTTCAAGACTTCCAGTGTGCTTCAAGATTTTCAATGTCAGCTTTAAGACTTTCAGTGTCAGCATAAATTCGATCAAGACCTTTATGTCAGCTTAGTGCTGATCGAGACTTTCAACGTCAGCCTCAAGACTGTTGATGTCGGTTTGGTGTCGGTCAAGACCTTTATGTCAGCTTGATGTTCATCAGGACTTTCAACGTCAGCTTCAAGATTTTCAAAGTCAGCCTGGTGTTGATCATGACTTGTATCAGTTTGCTGTTGATCAAGACTTTCAATGTCAGCTGAAGACTGTCAATGTCATTTTGTGTTGATCAAGACTTTTGTGTCAGCCTGGTGTTAATCAAGACTTTCAATGTCAGCTTGGTGTTGATCAAGACCTTTTTGTCAGCTTGGTGTTGATGAAGACTTTCAACGTTAGCTTGGTGTTGATGAAGACTTTCAACGTCAGCTTGGTGTTGATGAAGACTTTCAACGTCAGCTTGGTGTTGATGAAGACTTTCAACGTCAGCTTGGTGTTGATGAAGACTTTCAACGTCAGCTTGGTGTTGATGAAGACTTTCAACGTCAGATTCATGGCTTTCAGTGTCAGTGATGTTTACCAGAACCTTCTGTGTCACCCGGATCGATCAATATTGGTTTCGCTGATGATCTGATAAATCCGGTATTCACAGATACGTTAACATGTCACTGAGGACACGTCCTCAAGAGTCCTGAATAACCTCGGTAAGTCAAATCATAAGATTAAAGTCTTCGCAGACTGGGCTCGAAATAACATGAACTATTTTGAAGAGAGAGAGAGGGGGGTGGACAGAGAGAGAGAGAGAGAGAGAGAGAGAGAGAGAGAGAGAGAGAAGACAGACAGACAGACAGACAGACAGAGAGACAGAGAGAGAGAGAGAGAGAGAGAGACAGAGACAGAGAGAGAGAGTCTACTGAACAAATCATATAGTGAGGGGAAGCAAGTGCATACAAACTTTCTCGATCGTTATGGCAATATTTTGAAAACAAAAATTCTACAATAGAATAAATGAGCGGGAGTAAGAATCGGGTGAGGAAAAACGCGTCAAAGCGCAAATATTGACCGCTTCAGCGGCGGTATATAAAACAAACCATCGAGCTCTGTCTTGTGAACTGCCTACCGGATGAAGCTCAACAAAACCTCAATGACCAAGTTAACCCGCACACTATATCTGAAGGACATACACCCACTATAATCCTGTGGTATCCTCGCTACCGAGGGAAGAACAATAAAGTCCCATGGCCTCCCATGGCTGCCAGAGATGGACAGAATAAGAGAATGGGAAGGAAGCACCAAAGAGAGAGAAAAAAAAGTGAAGAATAATCAGTAAAAACAAAAAAGAGGGATTCATTGAGCCTGCTTGAAGATCGATGTGGTCAACACGTGCCAGCAGTCTGAGTGATGATTGCCTGTACTGTTTAATAACCCAAAGTCTGTCAGTTACAACGGCTAAGTATTGTGTGAGCAGTTTCTGAGTGGATCTCTGCAGAGATAACGCACGCACGCACGCACGCGCGCGCGCGCGCATGCACACACACATACACACACGCGCGCGCGCGCGCGCGCGCGCGCGCATGCGCGCGCGCGAACGCACAATAATTATCCTAATAATGATATGACGAACAAGTAAATGACATGGGAAAACAAGTGCAGACAAACAATTCTTAAGTCAATGTGACGATGATTGAGCAAAGATTTGCACACAAAATAAAGAGAGAGGGAGATTAGGGATAAAGAAGAAGACGTGAAAGAGTAACACTAAATCCTTCACCGGCATTATATGCGAAGAACTATCGATCTCAATCAGTCTTGTGAACAGGGCCAAGTACTTCACCTGTGTCAGCTTGTGTCTTCTGGATGGGACTCATCAGCAGACTTTGCCTGGTGGAGTCAGTCCACCCATTTTATCTGAAGGCAGTTGAGGACAGTACTTCTCGGACTCCCTCCTGCACCTTCGGGTGTATCTTTTTCTTATCTGCCTGTTGGCCGACTCTGGGGAAAGGCCCAGTGACGGTGGGGAAAGACTTACTGACCGCAGGGAAGTCCTGTTGACAGCGGGAAAGACTGTGACCCGGGATTCTCTTCAGAGGGCACGTAAAATCTGATGGCGAAAGCTTGGCCATGTCTGGGGTTGTACTGTCTTCACCTGTCAGCGGAACAGTAACGAGTAAGGCTGCTGGATGTACAAGGCAGTTGCTTGACGGTGGCGCTTTTTTTCCCAGTGGGCTCTGCAGTCATAAAAAAATGGGCTGGTACACCTATGGAAACGCTCCTGTGCAGGTTTTCTCATGTCACATCCAGTGGCCGTTATACAACAGCATCGGCCTTGGAGCTGTTATGTCCCTTGACGTCTTAATGGAATGCCCTGTGCGTGCCTGCACCTTATGTGAACACAGCGCAAGCTTCGAAGGTGATACAGGATTGTTCCCAGCTGGTTTGTCCGGCCGTTGAGGACAGTACTTTTCAGGATCCCACCCGCACTTCGGGTGTATCTTTCCCTTTTTCTTCTGTTAGTTAATTCACATTTCTCGACTTGCATCTCCTGGATGGGACTCATCCGTAGACCTTGTTTTACTCCACCCGTGGTCTCTGAACAAGATGGAAAAACCTATAGTTCTGTGGTAACTACTCCCACCAGCATCTTGTTTATAGCCCAGCCGACCACAAAAGTCCATATCAGGACTGTCAGTTTGTCGCAGTCACTCTCTACACAGACGTTGAAAAAAAAAAATCACATACACACGTGCATCAAAATACACGCTGAATGAACGCTGAATTTGCTTATAAATCTTTCTCCGGTAAAAGTGTGGAATCAGATGAAAATTGATGGTCTCTTCTAGGAACTCTAGAATCACATCAGTTGGGATACCACTGAATGAAATGTTCTTGGGAGTCTGTTGTGAAGTGTTCATGCTTGACATCATGTAAATGCCAACATTCTCTGAGAACAAGTTTTACAGCAAGTAATACATCATATGGAATGCACCATGGAGCTTCGATTCCTTTTAAAAGATGCGAAAGGGTGTAAAAGGAGGGACACATGGTCTAGACTCTTTAAGGTTTGGACGGATTTGAAAGAGTTTGTAATCCGTCCATGTGTTCCATTCCTCTTGCCACAGATCTTTGTCATAAATCTGAGATTTAGGTCGGTTTGAGAGATAGAGGATATATATATATATATATATATATATATATATATAAAGAGAGAGAGAGAGAGAGAGAGATGTGTGGGGGCGTGTGTGTGTGTGTGTGTGTGTGTGTGTGTGTGTGTGTGTGTGTGTGTGTGTGTACGCGCACGTGCGCGTATGTGTGTATATATATATATATATATATATATAACACACACACACACACACACACACACACACACATACATACATGCATACATATTTTTTATGTACACATATTGTGTGCGCGTGCGCGCGTGCGCGTGTATGTGTGTGTGTGTGTGTGTGTGTGTGTGTGTGTGTGTGTGTGTGTGTGTGTGTGTGTGTGTGTGTGTGTGTGTGTGTTCGTGTATATTTGTGCGTGTGATGCTTTCTTATTGACTGCTAAATCTCCGGCTTTTCACGCAAAATCCCACGACAATTGTTTTCATTAAGACAGATAATACAATGAAAAGAAGAAGAAGAAGAAGAAGAAGAAGAAGAAGAAGAAGAAGAAGAGAAGAAAGCCAGGATCTCGGCAGAGATCTTCACAGATGCTTCATCCGGGCGCTGAAGGCGGAGGCAAGGGAGGCCACCCCCAGGGCAGCGGCAAGAGGGCATCACATCCGGGGGCGCGGGCATCGCGCACACAGGCGCGGGCATTATCAGGGTCATCGGAGGCAGCGCATCTCAGCATATTGCGACAAGGGGAAGCAACGGACGGACAGGTCGTGCGGACAGGCCGGAGATACGGTCTACGGCCTCAACTCTTCGCTTTCTCCCTCCCGAGACAGGGATTGGGAAAGACCTCGCTTGCTCGTCCGCAATTGAACGTCGCCAACAATCCGCGACAATTCTTTTCTTTCTTTCTTTCTTTCTTTCTATCTTTTTCCCCCCTTTTCTTTCTCTCTTGTTTATTTCCTTTATTTTCTTTCGTTCTTTCCTTCTTTCTTTTCTTCATCTCCTTTTTGAATCTTTTTTTTCTTTAATTTCCAGTAGAAGTAGGGGTAAGGAACAAGAGGAGAGAAGAAGAAAGAGTCGGAATGGATCTCTCTCTCTCTCTCTCTCTCTCTCTCTCTCTCTCTCTCTCTCTCTCTCTCTCTCTCTCATCACATGAATTCTTATATAAAATGTATATATGCGCGCGGGAAATGTGTGTGTGTGTGTGTGTGTGTGTGTGTGTGTGTGTGTGTGTGTGTGTGTGTGTGTGTGTGTGTGTGTGTGTGTGTGTGTGTGTGACGTGTGTGTGTGTGTGTGTGTGTGTGTGTGTGTGTGTGTGTGTGTGTGTGTGTGTGAGTGTGTGTGTGTGTCTGTGTGTCTGTGTGAGAGAGAGAGAGAGAGAAATAGAGAGAGAGAGTGGAAGTGAGACATGAGACACAGTAGGTGTGTTGTTGACATTATTCTGATGCTACGATCGTTGGCTTATGAATGTTAAATTCAAGTTAATTCATACTTACGCACAATCTCCTCAATGTTTTCTGAACCTGTGAAACAAAGTTAGTAAACAAAAGAGAAAAAAAATGTGATACCTTATCTAAATTGTATGTAAAACAGCATGGGTTTGTATGATATATAGGGTCGAACTTTAATTAAGGACCACCCCGAATAAAGGCCCTTTCTTTTTAAATTGGCCAAAAATACAAGCAATGCATTTTTTCGAAGAATTCGACTGGGAAAGGTTTAAGGGGTTAACAGAGTATTCCGCAAAGCTTGCGAAAGCTGTCTTATTGTCACGTGTGGCATGCAGAGGGGGGGTTGAAAGTTGCAGATTGTTGTCAAAATTGCTTGTTTTTTAAGCAAGAGTGAACACTGCTTCAAACGGTTTTGCACTGAAATTCCAAATGCACGTGCAAAAACCAATGCATTGCAGAGCATTTTACTGACTGGAATGCCCCTAAAAGCAGCCCAACGTGCATAATTCTTCATAACACAAAAATGCCTCCAAGACGCAAGCTGTCTGATTTTGACCGGACCCGGGCGATTGCATGGCTGCAGGATCGAGTTGGCGTTCGAGAAGTGGCCAGAAGACTACAAGTGTCCCACTCCGTCATCATTCGGCTGAGAGAACGTTTTCAAGCCACTGGAACTGTCAAAGAGAGACCCCGTCCAGGCCAGCCAAAGAAGACCACTGCAAGAGATGACAGGTTCATCCGCAGACATGCTCTTCGGACCAGGACCACCACCTCCAACACCATCAGGCGTCGGCTCCAAGCTGCCACTAACACAGCAGTGTGTGAGATGACCATACGGCGGCGCCTCAATGCTGCCAACCTTCGAGCAAGGCGCCCAGTCCGAAAACCAAAACTGACTGCGGCCCACCGGGCACGTCGCCTGGCCTGGTGCACAGCTCATCGAAAATGGACTCGGGCTCAGTGGCGGATGGTGCTTTTCACCGATGAGTCCAAGTTCCAGTTGAAGCCACGAGATGGACGCATTCGGGTGTGGCGGCGTCCTAGGGAGCAGCTGGCAGATGACGTCATCCAGGAGGTCGTCGCTTTTGGTGGTGGCTCCGTCATGGTATGGGGGGGGGGGGAGGGGGGCATCAGCAGTCACCACAAGACTCCCCTGTACCATGTGGATGGCAACCTGAACGGCCAACGCTACCTGCAGGAGATTTTACGGCCTTTGGTTGTCCCAGCACTCCAGCAGATTGGGGCTCAGGCTGTGCTCATGGACGATAATGCCACCCCACATCGTTGTCGAGCCGTGAACACTTTTGTGGTGCAAGCTGGCATCACCAGGATGCCATGGCCGGCAAACAGCCCGGACATGAACCCTATTGAGAACATCTGGGGCGAGCTTGGGAGGAGAGTTCAAGAAAATCACCCTGTTCCGGCAAATCGACAGGAGCTGCTGCACTACCTGCAGCAGGAGTGGGCAAACCTCCCCCAGGCACTCATTACAAGAACAGTCAACACCATGAGGCAGCGCTGTGTGGATTGTGTGGCAGCACGAGGGGGGCACACTCGGTTTTGATCAGACTGTAAAGAAACACTCTTTTTGTGAATGTCATTTTGGGGGGTAGTCTCATTCAGGCTCCCCTGTCTAATCAGAAAGAATGATTTTTTCGATGAAAGTGACAAAATGTTGTTCACTGATAATGAAATTAAACATTTATAAAGTTTCTGTCGTTTGTCGGTTTTTCTTTCTATGTTTTGTGAGACTGTGTATAAGTGGTCCTTAATTAAAGTTCGACCCTGTATTAGTTCAATAAAGTCTCTCCTCAGACCATTAAGAGCAGGACAATAGAACATAACGTGAAATTCATGTTCTTCACAACACATACCGTTCTGGAACCCTTTACATGATATCTGAACTGATGACAGGCGATGCCTGACACAAAATCTCAGCACTATGTTAAGGATTGAATGCGCTTGAAAATAAATCAATGCGTCAAAGAACTGGAAAAAAAATAGTGTTTGATTTATACACAGTATGCAAGATAACCAGAGAGATAGACAGACACACTGAGACAGAGACAGACAGAGACAGACAAAGAGACCGACAAACAGACAGACAGACAGACAGTCAGACAGACAGGGCATCAAAGAAAGACAGAAAAAAAGAGAGACAGACAGACAGACAGAGACAGAAACAGAAACAGAGAGAGACATAGACAGACAGACAGACAGACAGACAGACAGATCGACGGTCAGACAGACCGGGCATCAAAAGAAAGACAGAAAAAGAAGAAAGAAAAGAAGATGAAAAGAATATGAATGAACGAGCAAAACAGCCGCAGAGAAGAACAAAGGATGGTGAAAGGGATGTGAAGATGACTGACTATCATGCAGACAGGCAGATCAACAAGAGAATACACAGGCAGGCCTTTATCACATCCTTTGTCGAGCTTCCAAACACCATCCAATCGTTGTAAGCCATGCTTTCTTCAGTCAGAGGAATGAAATGAATGGGTCTGTTTATGGAAATGTACAATACAGAAAGAATCGGACTTCCAGCGTTCGAGTTTATTCTTCGTTGCCTTGGGAACTACGTTCGTCGATTACTTACGCTAAAACTATACTTTCCGTTGCGTCTGTTGGCTTTGCTTTTTCCAGCAGAATTACGCAAAAACTACTTTACCGATTTTAACAAAACTTGGCTGAAAGATAAAATGTTGTCTGAGGACGAAGCCATTCAGTTTCGGCGTGGATCCGTTATGCGTATTCAAACCAAAAGACGGATCCAGGATCCGCTCTGCAAATTTACGCAAAAATCCACCAGCCGCGGTGGCGCAATGGTTAGCGTCGAATATTCCCGGTTCATAGATTATGGGTGTAAGCCCCAATGTCATGTATTTGTGGTTTTTGTCTGCCCTAACTGGCTCCTACCCAGTGTTGAGTTTGCTACGGGCTCGGCTGGTAAGACTGGGATCACACAAGTCGTGGTTCATCCACTTCATGGATGTGTCTTTGAGAGTACTGCTCAAGTTTCCTGATACAGGATTTCGTATCTCTCAGGCTGGTTGTCGCCAGGTCATATCACGAAAGGAAGCGTAGAGTAAAGCCCTGTCAGGCCGTCCTAGACCGAAACGGACCTCCATTGCATCATCCTCACAATCATCAGTCTCCTCGATCAGTATTACAAAAGATTCAAGGTCTGTAGCCCTTCTTGCCCTGCTCTTATTGTGACCTCAGTTTTCTATTTCCTCTCTCCGTCTATTTCTTGGTGAGTTCTTTCGAGGTCGCCGGTATCGACAAGTTCCGAGAGACTGTGGCTGGACGGACGTGGTGGCGCCCTCCTGAGGGGGGGGGGGGGGGAGGAGGGCATCACTCGCACTCGCTCTGCCACTAGACAACCATTGCCGTTTGTATGGAGCTCACTAGGTGATGTCCTGCTTATGTTACATACGGACAGTCTCCACTGGCACCCTCCGGAGGGAGAGCTCACTCACACCGGCTCCACGACCAAGCAATTATTGTCGTCAGTTGGGAGCTTAGTAGGTGGTGTCCTGCGCTTGTTGGATCAGAACAGGCGCCACTGATGAAACCATTGAAGTGACTTTGCAGCAGCGTGGGTTGCCTCTTGACGACTTGACATTGATTTTGCTCCCTGTGGATTGCCGGTGCCGTGGCTGCGGCGCGCCGGGCCGGGCTGTGGCTGTGGACGGGGTGTCGGAATGAACGGCGTGGGTGCACTGCCACTGAGATGGCACAGACGATGGAACACACACAACACACACACACACACACACACACACACACACACACACACACACACACACACACACACACTTACACACACAAAGGACAGTCACCACGGAACACCCCCGAAGTGACTCAGCAGCAATGCAGTGTCTCCTCTGGTGGGTTCGCTGTAAGACAAACATGACATTGACAGCTCCCTCTTAACTGCCAGTGCGGTGCCGGGGCTGTGGCAGATCCAGCCAGGGTGTGGGTGTGGACAGAGAGACGCTATGAACGGCGCGGGGATGACTCCACTGAGATGGCACAGAAGATGAGTAGGAAATTCAAAAAAAAAAAAAAAAAAAAGACAGAAAAAAAAAGAGAAGAAAATACTGAAACATCTCAACCGATTTTAACGAAACTGGGTGAAAAAATGGAATATGGTCCGGGTGGACGAGACGAACCCCTGGGTGCTGATCTATGGAATATGGTCCGGGTGGAGGATACGAACCCCTGGGTGCTGATCTATTGGGCAGATTCGGACCAAAACGACAAGTCCGAGTTCTGGACCAGTTCAGCAACAATGAATAAGCAAAAGCACTTCAAAGCGATTGAAACGAATCTTGGTGTGGATCGGTGCTCCCGATCTCAATCTATGGGCCGATCCTGAATCAGTTCGAACTTGATGAGGAAGAGGGGGGGGGGGGGGGGGGTCTCCTGGCTGGCTTTCCAGTTCTTTCATGGTCTGCATCATGGACGGGATTGTTGTTTTTGTTTTTTTGCCCTGTCCCCTACCTCTGAAAGTGAAGTACTGATCTCAGTGCTCATCTTTCGGATGAGATGATGAATGGAGGTGTAGTGTGTAGCGAGCACTTAGTGCAGGTAAAAGAACTCACGGCAGGAACGGAATGGTCCTTGGTAAATTACGGTAGGAAATTAACTCTGTGTGTGTGTGTGTGTGTGTGTGTGTGTGTGTGTGTGTGGTGTGTGTGTGTGTGTGTGTGCTTTTTTTATTTAGTTTATTTGACATTTGTGATAGCTGCAGACTATGAGATTATAAACATGAAATATCAGCACGATGTAAAAGAGAGAGAGAGAGAGAGAGAGAGAGAGAGAGAGAGAGAGAGAGAGAGAGAGAGAGAGAATATTTTGGCGGCTCGCATTTTCCGAACAGAGCATGCCGACTTGAACACAGAAAAAAATTGTTGCGACGATGATTATTATACTGTATTGTGCAGGACAATACTGCACTCGGTGAGCACAACATATTATTTCTATGCTTTAAAATCTGTTCTGTCCTTGCAATTTATTTGTTGTTTGTGCTTTCTTTGGTTCCTTTTTTTCTTAATGCTTTCCACAACAGAATTGGTACTTCTTTGTTATATTCTTTGTTGAAATGCTCTAATGGAAACAATATTTTGTTTTATTGTTGTTGAGGTTGAGGTCGTGGTTGTGGTGTGAGTGAGAGAGAGAGTGAGAGAGAGAGAGAGAGAGAGTGTGTGTGTGTGTGTATGTGTGTGTGTGTGTGTGTGTGTGTGTGTGTGTGTGTGTGTGTGTGTGTGTGTGTGTGTGTGTTTAGTGTGCTCGTTCGTGCGCGTGCGCAGTAATAATTCAGGGTTTTTGCCCAAATGCTGTTTGAACCGAGATATTTTTTAATACACTTAAAGACAAAGAATAAGGAAAAACTGGACCATGCAAATATAATCATGTCCACGAAAAAGAGTTCCCACTAATTTGGTCTCACTTTTCTCATCCCTCTTGCGTCATTAGCTTTCTCTCTATGCTTGAAAGTAAAGAAAAATGCATACATACATAAATACAGTCGCACACCCAGCTCCACCGTCGCAACACACACACACACACACACACACACACACACACACACACACACACACACACACACACACACACACACCCGCCGTTTTGTGCTTAATTTCTTTTTGTGTTGTTTTAATTCATATAG
>CM065715.1:32293890-32323890 GCA_033310375.1 Conus canariensis
TAATATTTTCCCGGTTTTCCAAATGACTATGTTTTCGAAACCTCATTTTAAATTCTGTCCTGCATATCGTGACGGCTCAAACACAAATCCCCCCCCCCCCCCCCCCCCCCCCCCCCCCCCCCCCCCCCCCGCCGTGCCTCTGTGGAGTTCATGCCAACGTCTTGGCTGTCGGCAGATTCATGAGAGTCATCGGAAGGATGGATGCAGAAAGATTTTTTTTTTTTTTCACTTCACAAAGTTTACTTTATCTGGCTCTGCGACTTAACAGTTTTTGTCAGCTGACAAGACGGCGTCTTGTGTCCTTATTCTGAATCAGGGCAGTAATCAATGAACCCCTCGAAATTTTCAGACAGCAACGGTGCAGGACCTCGTTTGGTGGGTGGCCTTATTGCCATATGAACACGGACCATATATTTTGCGAAAGAAAATAACTTTAGAAATAGTGTGTTAATCACAACAACAAATTCATGATTCAGTAAATAAAATCAACGGTTTTCTTTTTGTTTGTTTGTTTGTTTGTTTTCTTTTTGACTGTTTGTTTGTTTGTTTGTGTGCAGTGAGTAACACCGCTGGTTTACTTCGTTGCTTGTGACAAAAGAACAACAATAATACGTTTATATTGATGATAGTAATAAGTAATAATGATGATGATGATTATGATAATAATGATAATAATAATAATAATATTGATAACAACAACAACAATAATAATAATAATAATAATTATAATGAAACGTGTGTGGGGTAAATTTTAAAAGGAATTTAAAGTAAATCCACCAGTTAACATGGACAAACAAATGACAAGACCATACTCGACGCATTTCAACCTGTCAGGTCTTCTTCAGGCAAGACAATGTATAGAGTAAAAGACGTGAACAAGACAATGGCATGTTTTATGTGTCAACAGAACTATGGCTTTTTGGTACGCCGGAAAACCTCACAAAAATCAAAGGAAGAGAAATAAAGGGAAAAAAAAGTCTAAAATGTTGTCCGAATGGATCGCGTCACAACATTTTAGCTTTAAGCATTACGACCAATACCAGTGTCGAAGATTCCTTGACTCGGCAGCAGTGCGTGGACTCCTCTGGTGGGCTGGATCATGCCAACTTGATGCTGAGCGCTCCCTGTCGTGCCAGTGTCGGTGCTGAAAAAAACCTGAGGTTAGGTGTGGCTGTTTATGACGTGAGCGGGAGGAATGTCACTGAGCGGACATGAATAATAATTATAATAATAATGATGACGATGACGATGATAACAACAACAACGACAAGGATGATGATAATAATAATAATGATAATAATAATAATAATGAGAATGAGAATGAGAATAATAATGATTATAACAATAACATATTATCATCATTACTATCATTGATATAATAATCATGATGATAATTGATGGTGATGCTAGTACTAATAATGATAACAACACCAACAACAACAACCATCATCATCATCATCATGATTGTGAAGATTCTGTCTGCGCATCGGGAGAAAGTTGGGAATAAAATGAATTAACAGAGAGAGAGAGAGAGAGAGAGAGAGAGAGAGAGAGAGAGAGAGAGAGAGAGAGAGACGGCGTATGAATATGAAGCTTAAAGTAACTTCTCTATGGTCATAATTAAAATGCAAGAACAGTGTGCAATTTCGATCGTATGATTTTTTTCGGTTGAGCATGTTCCTGACATGAGCAAGGTCTTTTTTTCTTAATTCAGTCTGATATTGAAGACTTTCAATTTATTTTTTAATCGAAAGTGAACAACAGGAAATGTTAAACATTGTTCAAATTCCAAACACTGCGCTGTTACAAACATCCCTTTGGGTGTTTGAATTCAAACCAGCTCATAGCCAATTTTTAAACAACAGCATTCTATATAAACGAAGGCTGAGGCAGGATATCTGACACTTTTTTTTCGATATAAAGTTGTATTTCTCAGTCTGTGCTTCTGGGTCGAACTTTTTTTCTTTTGTTTTTCCTGTAACGTTACTAGTTGACGTTCTGCAAGAAAGAAGAGTAAAACCAATCACAAGAGCCTAGGTGCTCAGGTCCCAAGCGGGAAGAGCTATATAATACGTTCACATTTTCTTCTGAATCGTAGAATGTATCGTTGTTGTTGTGTGTGTGTGTGTGTGTGTGTGTGTGTGTGTGTGTGTGTGTGTGTGTGTTTTTCCCCTAAATATGGGTCACAACTTCACAATTCCTTCTCCGTGTCTTTCCTAAATTCCACCACGTCCTCTTTTCCCTCAGTACTAGCCTGCTTGTACGTTTTATAGATTTAAGTGTGTGTGTGTGTGTGTGTGTGTGTGTGTGTGTGTGTGTGTGTGTGTGTGTTCATAAAATAATGTACGTTTTCTACGAAATTCTTCTTGAGAGTTGACATAATTTGCGTATCTCACTGTCTTTGTCTGCCTGTCATTTTTCTCATTCTCTGCTCTCCGTACCCCATCCCCTCACCTCTCTCTCTCTCTCTCTCTCTCTCTCTCTCTCTCTCTCTCTCTCTCTCTTTCCTTCTCTCTCCTCCTCCTCCTCCTCCTCCTTCTCCTTCTTTTTCTTTTTCTTCTTCTCTTCTCCTTCTTCTTTTGTCCCTGTCTTTTTCTGGGCTGTCTTTTTGTGTATGTACCAAATAGAAAAGTGGTAGGGCTCGTGTAATTTTGAGCGATCCTCTAGATGTTTGCCGTTTACAATACAAAATGAGATCATGGCGTTTGAAAAAAGAAAACACGAAGAAGAGACCTACTCACCACTGTGCTTGTGAGACACAAGAAATCGAAACAAGTGCACGCGCAAAATAAGTTAAAAAGAAAAAATTCTGTGATGGCAGCGCGGTTAAGTGACTTACAGACTTCATTCAAACTTTTCGTACAATTCAGTATTTCACGGTTCAGTTTCCTCCTTTCGTCTGGGATTGGTTATGTTCCGAATCAAGTGACTATACGCGGTTCAAAGCTTCTGGAAGGAAAATAAAAGGAAGGAAAGAAAGAAGCAAAGAAAGAAGGAAAGAAAGAAGAGGCCCGCAGCACACAAAATGGACTGTGAGCGGAACTGAGGTCTGCTGTCAGACGGACAGCCTCACAGACACTTCCTTGGAGATTTCAACGCCTCGGTAATTGATGCTGACTAGGATTCCTGGCCGCCCTGCCCCTAACGCCACTTCCGGAAGGAAAAAAATATGACAAGAAATTAGCGGAGCCTTTATCCCCCTCCCCCTGCCCCTCCCCTTTCCTCTCCCTCCCCTATCTCTTCCCTTCCCAGCTTATGGTCTTCCTACGCCTGCAATCCCTCCCCCTCCCCCCACACTCTCCTTCCGCTTTTTGTGCCCTCTTTCCGATAGTTTCCCCTGCCGCTCCCGTTTCTCCTAATCCTCATCACCACCTCTCGTTCCCCACCTTGGCTATCATTATGCCACCCGGGCCCTGACCGGGATAAGACAGATGACGTCCTTTTCAGACAACCCCGCAACAGATGTCGGTCCTCCTTTCCTATAGAAGTACAGTTACACGTGGTAGAAGATTGTTGTTGAATTCGGGAAGCAAGCTCCTTGAATTGCTGGTTTCTTGGGGTGTTTTTTTTCCTCAAGATTCATCACCCTATCACCCGATCCCCCCACTCTCGCCTTCTCTACCTCCACTTTTTTTTTATAAACCCAAGGCTCAGAGAAGGAAAGAACTCAGCTGATGTGATGTTCTCTCCCTGACATGGCCTATGACAAAATCCAGGAGAGGGTGATAGAAAGCTGAGCTGACGAGGCGAAGAAGGGAAATGAAAGGGATCATAAATAAATAAATATGTAAATAAATACAATAAAACACTGATAAAAAAAATCGGTCTTTGACCTGTTTCACATGTCACTTTTACAGGTGACTTTTTTTTTCCCGTTTCCGATGTCATAAGTCTTGTAGAAATTCCAAGCTTTAGAGAGCGAGATTGTTTCCGTCGACGCCACCTTTCGTTTTGTTTGTTTGTTGGTTGTTGTTTTCTAATTTTGTTGGTTTTTTTCCTTTACGTTTTTCATCCCAGATAATATTTTAAAGGCACAATGTTATTACAACGCTTAGGATTACAAAAATGTGACACATTCTCTCGAAATAACGGTACGTACAGTGCTTCTTCTAAGATATTTATTGGATGTTGTAAATGACGCAACAAAGGCCACCAAAGGTTGTGGTGACGCAGAGAATCGAGCAACATCCGTGCTCTCAAGCAGATGAAAAGTACATTCCTAGCTCAAATGTGCACTTTCTGCGCGCTTTCTCAACTTTCAAGTTCAGCACACCGCTCTAACCAAAGAGTGGTACCTTCTCCATTCCAGGTATTAGGACTGTGCACTGACTTGATGGGTTTGCAACAAACAACAGCTGTTCTCTAATTTTTTTCCCCGTAGATTTTGAACCCGAACCTTCATCAACATTTCCTTGTCAATGATTTACAACGTAACGTAAAAATAAAAACTAACCCAACAAAATCTTTCGCAAGAAAAGGTAATTCACCGAAACAAACATACAAACTTTTTTTTCTTTTTAGTCTGAATCCGTCAAAGTTGATGGTAGACGTAGTATGTCTTAGAAGTGTGTATAATCGAAACCTCGCTGTAGGGGTGGTGCACGTAAGTCACAGGAACGGTATGACCCCTACCACCTCCTCCCACTCCCCTCAAGGTTCCAGACTCCGCGGCCTCTGGCAAGTTGGCATGCTTTGTCTGAGCTGCATCCTCCCAGAGGCCTTTCTTCCAACTGTCTCTGAAAATGGAAAAGGAGAAAACTGATTTGCGGTGTGGCCGTCTCTCTCTCTCTCTCCTCTCTCTCTCTCTCTCTCTCTCTCTCCCCTCTCTCTCTCTCTCTCTCTCTGTTTGTCTGTCTGCCTCTCTCTCTCTCTCTCTCTCTCTCTCTCTCTCTCTCTCTCTCTCTCTCTCTCTCCGTTCCAAAACGTCTTGGTGGGAGTTTCAAGGTACGTCCCTGAGGGACCACTTGAGTATTAAGCATCATATTCATTGATGGGAATGCCCTGGCATTGAACATTCTTGTTTCATTACTGACCCGAAGGAAAACGTTTACCGAACTCTTCCACCAGGAACGAGGTTTATGAATCTTTTCCCTTTCAATCTAATGTATGTGCGTATTCCAAAAAAGGTTATCATTTGATTACTTTCTCTCTCTCTCTCTCTCTCTCTCTCTCTCTCTCTCTCTCTCTCTCTCTCTCTCTCTCTCTCTCTCGCGCGCGTGTGTGTGTGTGTGTGTGTGTGTGTGTGTGTGTGTGTGTGTGTGTGTGTGTAGTGTGTGTGGTTTGTCCATTTGTATGTGTGTGTGAGAGAGACAGACAGACAGACAGACAGACAGACAGAAAGTTTTGAGAATATATGTTAAAATTTAATGTAATTCGGATGTTTCCGGTAACATAGTTGCAAGAACCATCTCTTCACGTCCTGAAAGAAAGTTAAAGAAGGTGTGAAATCCACTACCAATGTTGTAAAATTTCATACTTTTGCGCGTAGTCTTTCGTTCTTTTGAAATTCATGGTATCTAAGAACCTTATTCAGTGTTAAATAAACCTCTGCATTTGTCAGCCAAAAGCCAGCATGGTTTCAAGACTACTACTGGCCATTCTGAGAAGTAATGAGTGACAGACTGTTGACTGTACAAGAACAAGAACAAGAACTTATTTTATTGCCATATGAAAACCAGAAGTTTTGCAGGGCGCAGACGATCAGGTTAAGACATTCAATGAAACTAATTCCAGCATCGTCGCATCTTGCCACATAATATTAGTAGCAGAAAGAAAGAACATAGTGTGTATCAGGATCTGATTAAATTTTCTGTCTCCGAAGAGAGAAACACAACAGGAGACACTGGGCAAGTACAGGTTGGAAGCAGTCCATTAACATTCAGTCCAGTAACAATAACAGTCCAGCTTTTTTTTTCAGTCTGTGATGAAACATCTGTGTTTGTGATCATCGTCATCAAATCATGACGTTGTTGGTCAAATAGTTTACAATCATCGAAAAAAAATGTAGTTCGTCCTCAACAGCGTGACATGTCGTGCATAATCTGACTGACTGTATGTTGTTCTTAACATCGGTCTCATCATCGAAAGATTGTAGCTTCTACTCTGTAATCAATGACCATCAACGGCGCTATGTCGTGTTCGTTGACCATAGCAATGAGTCATCAGTCTGGTAATGTCAGTGTTGTTTCACTCACACCTCTCGTCCGATCGTATTTTCGATGGATAACCGAAATGTATGATTAGGCTGCCTCCGCTTCCTCTCGCTCCTTGTTCCATACTGGGCAAGAAGTTTGGATAGAGGTAACGTACGTTCCTTTGTACGCGAGGAAATTGCTTGAACTGCAAAAAAACACAGTACAGGGCCGGACGAGGAAAGAGGCGGTGAGCGGGCTGAAGTTTCTGTGCAAACAACCCCACCCCCACCCCCTTTGGCAAAAATGGTACTTCACTGGGGCAGGGCCCCTAAACCCTTCTTAGGAATATCCCTCCTCTTTCGTATAAATAATCAAGTCATCCATATAAATAATCAAGTCATCCATATAAATAATCAAGTCATCCATATCAATAATCAAGTCATCCATATCAATAATCAAGTCATCCATATAAATAATCGGGTTCTGTGCCCATCCCTTTTCCACCAAGACATTTGACTCGGCAGTTTCAGTTTCATTAAGGAGGTGTCACTGCGTGCGAACTAGTTCATAATTATACGTTACACCACATCCACCAAGTTTCGAGTCGACACTGCGCATGTAGGTGCTGATGGTCGCAGTCCAGTGTTTGGAGAGTTCTTTTTCGGAGTTGACGGTCATAAGTTCGAAACACTTGTGCGGTCGGATCTTTATGACTTGAAACCCCCCTGCTCATCGGTGAATGAGTACGTGATTCAGCCCAGGCAAGGAGAGTGTTGGTCTCTGCCTTCAATAATGCCCTGCCCAAGACATGATGAATCTTGAACACTTCACTGTCCTTTCGGCCATTAGATTACGGCATGTTAACATTACACACGCCTCTAAGACGCATTCCACTACATGCAGTGACAGAAAACAACGGTGAGCTCAAAGGAACCAGAAGCAATGCATTGTTCTTTACTTTGTGAAGCCTGTCAATCGTCTCAGATCAGACCTCTTTGGCTGAATGGACAACAAATTCAAGTTGTAATGGATCATTTTCTGACGGTCAGTAAACATCCTGTTCAACCAAAAAAAAGTAAAGACAAGAAACGGTAAACCTCCGGAGAAAAAAGTCCGATTTCACGTAAAGAAAATTTCGTATGTAATATTTTACCAAGACTGCCATTAGTGTTTACACAGTCATGTTGTTGTTGCTCAAATTTAAGAACGGAGAAACAAATTGAGGACAATAACCGGCTGAGAACCGAAACGCTGCCATCAAATAATTATACATTTGTGTGAAGTGGAAAAATTCAATGGAAGGTTTCTTTACACCAAAAGCAAATCTGACAATAATGGAGGAGAAACGCCGCCGCCAAACACACTCTCCTGACAGATCAGCTTTAGTGGACGCTGTGTTTCCATGAAGACCTATCAAAGAGAGGCATCTTGGGTCTCCGGGGATCGCCAGTGGCCAGGCTGCTGTTCCTGCAGCCGTGAGGTATGCATTCTGCAGAGAGATACGACAGGAGAGTGCTGGTCAAATGTGGTTCGTGAGAAGGACGGATGCTCTCCAGCGACAGTGCAGCAGCACCGATGTGTTGCCTTCTGTTGCACCATAGCAGAAGTCCATCAGAACTGTTCCTCATGATGATCGTAAATCTCCTCACATGCTGCCACCGTCTTAGCCCCAGTGGGGCAGCGAGGAGCTCTCTCAGTATGAGTGGTTTACATGCCATCCAGGACTTCTGAACGAAGTAACTGCCTCTTTTCTGCTTCTCTCTGTGACTCTGCCTTCACACACACACACACACACACACACACACACACACACACACACACACACACACACACATACAAACACACACACACACACACACACACACACACACACACACACACACACACATAAATATATATATATATATATATATATATATATATATATATATACAGAGAGAAGAGAGAGAGAGAGGAGAGAGAGAGAGAGAGAGAGAGAGAGAGAGGAGAGAATATCATTGTCTCCTTCTGTGACCCCAATTACCTGTTTTTGTTCTAGGTAAGTTCTCCCTGTTTTCTTTGGTTACAACTATATAACATACCGGTGTTTGTGATGTGGTCTTGTGACTAGATTTTGAGACTGTACACCATTCATCAGAGGCAATACTGGCCTACCTTCTGCGGTGTCCATTTGTGTCTGAACTTTCGGCCTGGCTGTGTATAATTATGGACACCGTCATGGTGTGTGTGTGTGTGTGTGTGTGTGTGTGTGTGTGTGTGTGTGCGCGCGCGCGCGCGCGCGCGCGTGCGTGTGTGTGTGCGTTTCGGCCTCATTGTGTATGATTATGGCACAGTTATGGTGTGTGTGTGTGTGTGTGTGTGTGTGTGTGTGTGTGTGTGTGTGTGTGTGTGTGTGTGTCTGTCTGTCTGTCTGTCTGTCTGTCTGTCTGTCTGTGAAAATCTGAAACCTTCGCAAGATTCAAGATTCAGAATTAAACAACTTGAATCCCTTTACCCGATCTGAAGTGTGGAGATTATCATGGAAACAAATTGGACTGACTCAAACGCAAACACGCTGGTACACACACAATCAAAAACTTCAGTGCAGTGTCTCCTCTGGTGAGATGCCTCATGACGACCTGATTAGGATTGCTCCCTATAGACTGCCGGTACTGGATCTGCTACAGGACATCCCCGGTTGTGGCTGTGTCTAGGGTGACTAGAATGACAGGCGTGGGAGCAATATTCTGATGGAAAATGAGACAGCCCAAAAACTGGCAAATAAATGAAGTTAAAAAAAACTGTTTTCCTTGAAATAGTAAAAACGAACAGAATAACTTGAAATAATTTAAAAAAACGAACAGAATAAGCAAGCGCAAAGCAAACGTTCACAGTCCGCGGGCGTATATAACCAATATCATGTCGTTTATAACCCAACTAACTGCAAAGGTCACCCCAGGGCTGTCCAAACAAAACCTCGCATGGCACAACATTCCCGACTTCAGCAATGACAACACGGTGTCGGCAAACGGAATCACATGACGGTCACGCTGTGAATTCCAGTGTTGCATTCAATGGTCAGGCTGCGATGCGGATGAACACAGGAGAAACGAGGTGCCTCAGGCTCCGTAATCTTTCTGCACCAAGTCTGGCACAAAAAGTTGAATACCGTGCCTATAAGTAAACAGTGGCATTCTACTCATATCTTTAGCTATCCATCCGTATTTAGTTATCTATCTCTCTATCTGGAGCTATGTGTCTGTATAGATACATATATACTTACACAGACAGACAGACAGATAGAGACAGAGACAGACAGATAGAGGCAGAGACAGGGACACACTGAGACAGAGAAAGAGATTAAACACACAGAAAATAGGGAAAATAAACCTCCCAATGTTTAGATCTCTTCCTCAGGAGATTTCATAGTCGACATTTTTGCAGAATGTTGTTGTCGTTGTTGATGTTTTCTGGTGGAACTAGCTGAAAAACAAACATCCATCCTCTGGCTCTGAGACGGGATGGCAGAATCTAATCAAACGTACAACACCAAGGCAAAGGATCCAACGTCATGTGTAAAAAAAAAAAAACCCAACCAGCCAGGTCGAACATTTCCCCAACAAAGATAAACTACCGTCTTTTTTGTAACTTAACTTTGATAACAGATCTCGAACGAAAAATGCACTTTGCAAAGAAAAAAAAATGCAAACAAAGAACGTAGGACAAAAATGACTAAGTCAGGCAGCAAGCAGACACTTAGGCACACAAGAATCTCTCCACTCAGGTATTAAAAGTCGTAAGCTAGCCGTTTTACAAGCATACATCACACCATTTCTGTCCACAAGACCACATTTCGGGAGTGGAAGTTCTAGCGGCAGACGGAAGAGGTCCTGAATGTTCATCCTCATCTTCATTGATTACCGTTATAATATGTCTCAAATTCTGTGGCCCTTCATGCCCTGCTCTCATGGTGATCTCAGTTTCGATGTCCTCTCCACGTCTGTGGCTTTGGTTTGATTCTTCGCGGTCCCCGGTATCGGCAAATTCATGGGGGCTGTCGTTGGTCGGACGTGGTGGCACACTCCGGAGGGAGAGCTCACTCTCGTCGGCTTCGCGACTAAGCAATTATTGTCGTCAGGAGGGAGCTAAGTTGGTGGTGCCCTGCGTATGTTGGAGGAGAACAGGCACTACTGAACACGACCGAAGTGACTCGGCAGCAGTGCAGTGTCTCCGCTGGTAGGTTGCCTCTTGACGACTTGACATTGACTACTCTACGTATTGCCGGTGCCGGGGCAGCGGCGGGATGGGCCGGTCTGTAGTTAGGGACGGGGGATCGGAATGAGAGCCGTGGGTTTAATGCCACTGAGGTGGCTACCGAAGACAGGAAAAAAAAAAGAACAACGTGAAGAACTGTACTAACTATGGTGCCTTACTTTGTGACGCATGATTAACGACAGAGAGCTGTGGAAATCCCTCAGTGCCCCCAGCGTTCGTCACGACGCTCATACCTTCTGTCTTAATAAAACGATGCCAAGCCACTTGGGTACGAAACATGCAGAGAACTGTCCGGCAGAAAGAATGTGCAAAGCAAGAGATTACAACAGAAAGGAAGTCCAAGGACAGCTGGACATCAGAAGATCATCAGGGAATAGGCCTGCCATAAATAAATGTTCTAAATAAGATTTTTTTTAAACACCCGAAGGTGCAGGTGGGACCCAGAGAACTGTGCTTAACTGCCGAACAAACCAGCCGGGAGCAATCCTGCACCGCCCTTGGAAGCCTGGGCTGTGTTCACATAGCGAGCAGGCACGCACAGGGCATTCCATTAAGACGTCAAGGGACATAATTGCTCCCTGGCAGATACCAATGCGTAATGGCCACTGGATGTGACACGACAGAACCTCCACGGGAGCGTCCGCATGGGTGCAGCAGCCCATGTTTCATGACTGCAGAGCCCACCGGCGAAAAACGCCACCGTCAAGCAGCTGCTGGTCAGCAACCAGATCATGGCCCCTGCTTGCCCTTTTGCCATCGCTTTTCTTTCTTTTTTCTTTCTTTGCTTTTTTGATTTTCTGCCTCGACTGGATCTGGACCTGCATCTTCAGGACAGTCAGGAGCCTCAAGGCTGAGTCACCTTCTGACCGATGTCTTCACTATATAGTCAACAGACATCTGATAAAACCTTGTGTAGTTTACTTTTGTTCGTTATCGACCATACTTTGCTGGAACTCTTCTCGATTGCTTCTACCATTGCTCTATGGACATGATCCTCTTCTTTGAGACTTTCATAATGTAGTACGCAGCTGTACCCTTGCTTCGGCTTCTATGGCGAGGAGTCATATAGGTTCACTCAGTCCGCAGGGCTGTCTGGCATACTTCTCAGTTTTGATTAGGCGAAGAAAAAAAAACAAACAAAGAGATGACAACAACAAAAAAGAATATATGCATAAGCCTCCGAAAAATCAAGAACAATGGGGGGAAAAGGAAAGGACACTCACAGAATTGTGGAAAACGAGAACATCATTTTGCAATTGTAAATAAAACAAAACAAAGCAAAACAAAATGCGATAATCCATTTAGGGAAAAAAATCAATGCAGGCTCTGCAGTGTGATGAAAATACTTTACAATCATGCCCCCCCCCCTCTCTCTCTCTCTCTCTCCCCTCTCTCTCACTCTCTCTCTCTCTCTCTCTCTCTCTCTCTCTCTCTCTCTCTCTCTCTCTCTCTCTCTCTTCTGGAGGTTTCCAGACATCTGAATTCTGATTATACTAGCCCTTACGCAAAACGTGTCATATAGCATAGTTTAATACATGCAGTTTTGATTTTTTTTTAATCGTACATATTTTAATGAATTGGTCTCTTCGTTTCACTGATAGCTGGTTGCTAAAATTGAAGAAAAGGGAATAAAGCAGCCTTAAAAATCTAGAAAAAAAGTTGTCTAACTTAAAATGTATTGTTGTAGTAATATAAAGCTAGTTGGAACAAGGTCAGCTTAACACGCTACGTGGAAATAATCCTTATGGTTTACATGTTGCCTGTTAGTTATGTCAGGATAGAATGGTTGATACCTTTCAACGAGTTTGCCATCTGTCATGTATGGGGTAGCATTCATAGTTGGCTCATCAGTAAGCAACATACATAATTCATAATTGCCTCTGTGTCAAATTAACAAATACGTGCTCTTTAAGTAGCTACAAGTAATCGTCATTTTTTTTAAAAGCACAAAAATCGCTTCCAGACAAGCACAGATATTTGAAGCCTCAAGAAACCATTGACTGACTTCATCAACTGATGCTGATTCGGCAGTGAGGGACAGTGCTTCTCTGGGTCCCAATGGCACACTGAAAGTGTTTTTTTTTATGTCTCACCCTGACTGACCTCATCAAATAATGTTCATGATAAGAAAAAAACAACCACTCAGTATTAGCCTCCGAAAATATACATGCTTCTATTCCCAAAGTAGTAATAACATTTACATACCAACCAGGCTGAAGAAGTATACGCCATGAAAAAAGACCATCTTTACAAAATGGAGAAGAAATGTTGGCAGAGAACTCGGAAGCCAAAGTCAAAATCAACAGCAAAAATAACAGATAAAAAAGAAAATCATGCTAGTTACATCGCTTCTCTACGAGCGAGGACTGGGAGGATTTTCGTATGCCCCGGTGACTGATTACCGTGTGTCCACAGGAAGAACCACAAGATGGGGTAACAAACTGCACTGCGCAAAGTTTGGAACTCGTGAGGTCCCATCTTCAAGACAAAATCCTTCCAGATATTCGGTGGGGGAGAGACAGAGAGGAGGGGGTGGGCAGAGAGAGGGCAGAGAGAGAGAGAGAGAGAGAGAGAGAGAGAGAGAGAGAGAGAGAGAGACAGCAGACAGAGACAGACAGACAGACAGACAAACAAACAGACAGACAGACAGACAGAGAGGCAGACAGACAGACAGACAAAAGAGATGGAGAGACAGAGAAAGAGACACAGAGATACAGAGATAGAGAGAGACACAAACAGACAGACAGACAGACAGAGCGAGAAAGTCATGATGGAGCACCGGCAATTCGTAGATTAGCTCTCGGGAGACTGAGGCTGCGATGAAAACAAGCGAGAGAGAGAGAGAGAGAGAGAGAGAGAGAGAGAGAGAGAGAGAGAGAGAGAGAGCTCATGCTCACTGCATGCAAGCCAAGCAACATCCTCCTGCATCCCTGGAGCTGGACTCAAATGTTGACGAAACAAGTGGGGGGCCCCCAAGCCCCGCAGGCTGTGCCATGCCGCAGAATGGCCAACGACGCTTACATGCTGACCCCTGGCCACCTCCCGGCCACTTGATTCAATTTCACCAGACGGGAGACGAACCCGCCCCGTCCCTCCTTCGGTGCTAATTCGGGAGGAAAATACATACTTTGTCCGACAACTCCTAATGGCGGGCCTTGGTTGTGGGTGCTTTACGAGCGGTTCTGATCCGTTTATAATCTCCCCTCCCTGCTCCCTCCCCCCCCCCCCCCCTCACTCCCCCCTCCGTCCTCTCCTCGTCTTTCCCTAGTCGCCGAGGCTGAGATAAGAGAGAGAGAGAGAGAGAGGGAGAGAGAGAGAGAGAGGGAGAAGTGGCGCCGCTTTTGATTTCCCAACTGTTGATTTTTCCATGAGCTCTCTGATCTGGCCTTTATCTGCCAACATTTTTTTTTTTTTTTTTTCTTTTTTCTTTTTCTTTTTTCGTTACCGCGGGAGTTTTGGACGGTCTGAATTTGTTTGGCGAACATTCTGTGTGGAGACGTGTTTCTCTGTTTAAGCTTCACGACCCTTGACCTCGCTGGCGCTCAAAGCTGTGAGAGATGAATATTTATGGTATGATTTGCATGCGCTAGCAGGGCTGCATTATTCGTACATGATTTTATATCCTGGCATCAGTCGATAGTCCATTATCCTAATGGGGTTGATTGGGAGAAGACGCAAGTGTGAAGAAAAGAGAGAAGACTGAGAGAGGCGTTTGGGGGATGGAGTTCAGAACGGAATGTGTCACGCGCATCTCCGTGATGGCCGATTTCTTGGCTCATCAGCCAGTGTGGAGAAATATCATTGTGAAATGCTGGGAAAGGAAAACTTATCATTTTGAAACCCTCACAGATATGAAGACTTACCCATCACCTTTCCTATGTTGTTTATGACCACTTCACGGTTGCATTTAAAATAAAGATATACAGAATAAAATCCTAAACATGTATTGCCAAACAAATGCAGTTCCTAAAAATATATTTCTAATCTACTACAAGATGACCACGGATTATATTTCAATCGGATCAAGTCACACACACACACACACACACACACACACACACACACACACACACACACACACACACACACACACACACACACACGGACAGATAGATATAAAGATAAATACGCATAGAAATACAGATATGGATATATACCCATCCCCCAACCCATACCAAAAATATGGCGTTTCTTATTTCATCAAATCGGTATTGCCTGTTTTGTGCATTCCAAGAAGGCCTTTGATTGTTCACTGTCAGTAATAGCTCTTAGTATCATCATGTACCTACACACAACTAGAGCTTTTGTTATGCTAAAGCTCCCATAGATAACGTTATTTTACTTGTTGACCATGTTGATGGAAGCACTTGATTTATTATTCATATTGCCATTGTTTGGAGAAGAAAAAAAAAAAGAAAACGTTTTCGCAGTGTTGTACATATACACGTATACCATGCCGTGCTCCGCAGGTAACGTTTCAGGCTTTTGTTTGTTTGTTGTTGTTTTTTGTTTTGTTTTTTGCTGTAAAATCTTCTGTGCCACCTTAGTGGCAGTGCACCCACGCCGCTCATTCCGAGCCCCCCTCCCCCACCCCCCTCCCCCTCCCCCTCCCCCCTTTCACAGCCACAGCCCGGCCCGGCCCGCCGTAGCTCCGGCACCGGCAATCCACAGGGTGCAATCAATGTCATGTCGTCAAGAGGCAACCCACCGGAGGAGATACTGCACTGCTACCGAGTCACTTCGGTGGTGTTGGGTGGTGCCTGTTCTGACCCAACATACGCAGGACACCACCTACTAATCCCCCTACTGACGACAATAATTGCTAAGTCGGGGAGCCGGCGTGAGTGAGCTCTCCCTCCGGAGGGCGCCACTGTAACACCCCAAAAGTACTCCCGCGCCAGAATGACTCCCGGGAGTACTTTTGGGACAGTGCCCCCTTGGTCCCAGAAGTACTCCCCCCTGTTGACAACTTTGCAAATAAATGTTTGTTTTCTGTAACTATCTTATAACGCTGATTCCTTTAGACAGAGGAGTACTTTGGTGCCAGTCCCAAACTGACCCTCCCCCCCCCCCCCCCCTCCCTCTCGGCACCAGAATGACTCTCGGGAGTACGTCTGGGCCCAGCCCAAATGTACTCCCGGGAGGAACTTTGGCACAAAGCAAACCCTATGCATATTTCATTGAATGAGCAAAAGCAGCCTGTTTTTTGTTTGTTTGCTTTTTGTGGCAAAATAAGCAAAAAAAGATTTGAGAAAAATTATTTGAACGCAAGTTCGTTGATTTCGTGAAATAGATACCGATACGTTCTCTCTCTCTCTCTCTCTCTCTCTCTCTCTCTCTCTCTCTCTCTCTCTCTCTCTCTCTCTCTGACACACACACACACACACACACACCACACACACACACGCATACACACGTACATGTACACATACGCGCCTGCGCGCGCTCATACACGCACGCACGCACGGAAGCACGCACACACACACACACACACACACACACACACACACACACACACACACACAACACACACACACACATACACGCACGCGCGCGCGCACCCCCCCTCCCCCCAGAGAGAGAGAGAGAGAGAGAGAGGAGAGAGAGAGAGAGAGAGAGAGAGAGAGAGAGAGAGAGAGAGAGAGAGAACGAATCGGTATCTATTTCACAAAATCAACAAACTTGCGTTCAAATAATTTTTCTCAATTTTTTTTTTTTTTTTTGGCTTATTGTGCTAAAACAAAAAACCAAGCTGCTTTTGCTCATTTCATGAAATATGCATAGGGTTTGCTTATTTCACAAAATAGGCAGATTTTCGGCCGATTTCGTAAATTGAGCAAAGCCTTACTCATTTCACGAAATGAGGAATTTTACAAAATATAGCGAAACATGTATATGTATAAAAAAAATTAACACGAAAGAGCAAGTTCCCGTCCGTCTTTCTCTTCCCCCCATCGCAACTCATTGTCTAAAAAACAATCAATGAAAAACATAACAAATCAAGATAACAATTTCTGCAACTGAAAGAACGTTAAGTGTGTGTTTTTGACCAATAAATAACAATCCCGAGAACATAAATAAAGGACATATGCAAGGGGGGTACTTCTGGGACCAGCCCAGAAATACTCCCTCTCAAATCGATTCAGACTAGTTTTTAAAATAAAGATTCACATAGAATGTCCATGTATGAATTATGATCAGTAAATAACAATCTTGAACACATTAATAAGGAGATATGCATGGGAGGAGGGGGTGCAGAAAGACTCCCCATTAAGTTGATTCATTCTAGATTCCAAAGATGATTGGGATAGAATGTCTTTTATCAGTTTATGGCCAGTAAATAAAAATCCGAAGCACATTAATGAAGGAGATATGCAAGGGGTGTACTTCTGGGTCCGGCCAGAAAGACTTCCCCTAAAGTTGATTCAGACTATATTTCAATGTTGATTCAGATGCAATGTCCATGTGTGAGTTCATGACCTTTAAATAACAACCCTGAACACATTGTTAATGGAGATATGCAAGGAGGGTACTTCTGGGACCGGCCCAGACGTACTCCCCCAAAAGTTAATTCAAACAATATTTCATTGCCGATTCAGATAGAATGTCCATGTATGATGTTTATAACCAGTAAACCGGCCCAGAAGTACTCCCCCGTAAAGTTGAACCAGTCTATATTTCAATGTTGATTTAGGTAGAATGTCCATGTAAGAATGTATGACCATAAATAACAACCCTGAACACATTAATAAAGGAGATATGCAAGGGGGTTACTTCTGGGACCGGCCCAGAAGTACTCCCCCTAAGTTGATTCAGTCTTTTCAATGTTGATTCAGTAAATGTCCTGTAGTTATGACCTTAAAAACAACCCTGAACACATTAATAAAGGAGATATGCAAGGGGTTACTTCTGGGACCGGCCCAGAAGTACTCCCCCTAAAGTTGATTCAGAACATTCCATGTTGATTCAGATAGAATGTCCATGTGAGAGTTTATGACCAGTAAATAACAACCCTGAACACATTAATAAAGGAGATATGCAAGGGGGTAACTTCTGGGACCGGCCCAAAAAGACTATCCCTAAAGTTGATTCAGACTCGTTTTCAATGTTGATTCAGATAGAACGTCCATGTATGAGTTTATAACCAGTAAATAACAATCCTGAACAAATTGATAAAGGAGATATGCAAGGGGGTTACTTCTGGGACCGGCCCAGAAGTACTTCCCCTAAAGTTGATTCAAACTATATTTCAATGTTGATTCAGATAGAATGTCCATGTATGAGTTTTACGACCAATAAATAACAACCCTCAACACCTTAACGGAGATATGCCGGGGGGGGGGGGGGGGGGGGGGGTACTTCTGGCCCGGCCCAGAATGACTCCCGGGAGTACTTATGAAAACAGGGGGTCCATTTTTTACCCGACCCAGAAATACTCCGGGAATCATTCTGGCGCGGCCCAAAGTACCCCCCCCCCCCCCTCCGGGAGTACTTCTGGGCGGGGAGTACTTTTGGGTTGTTACACCACCATGTCCGTCCTACGAGAGCCCCCATGAATTTGCCGATACCGGTGACCCCGACGGAATATGACCAAGGCCATAGACGCAGAGAGGATATCAAAACTGAGGTCACCATGAGAGCAGGGCATGACCAAAAAATTTGAGACTTTTTTTTTTAATGCTGATCGATGAGCATGAGGATAATAAAGATGATGCTACGGATTTCCATTCCAGTCTGAGACTGCATGACAGGGCTGTACTCCATGCTTACTTTCATAACATACCCCGGCATCAACCAGGCCCAAGAGATACAGACCCCTGCAGACAATGTTGATTCTCTTCAACATTCCGGACAAAAATTCGGCCTTTTTGAGGGGATATAACTAAGGCGCTATTCACAGACAGACTGAGAAAAACTCTTCAAACTGGCATCAACAATGTTTTGCCTTTCTTCTTGGTACAACTTCATACCTTAAGAATGCCAGAGTCGTTGCTTCCTCGCAGACGGCCAAACACTGCCGAGTACTCGGCAAAAATTCGCACAGTTCAGGTCTGCTGTGAAAGGATTAAAGAATCGTGTCAATTAACGAGAAATGCTTTGACAACCAGAATAACACTCAGGAGAGCCGACCTCGTACAAGGTCAAAGGCCCTTTAAATCCCCTCATGTGTGAAACAAAATTATTTTTCCGGCAGGGGAAGTAACATCAGTTACGGGCTGAAAGAGTTAACTCTCGTATACTTTTTTTTTAATGGGATATGGAAAACCGAAATGTCAACCATTTATATCATAAGAACATTTTAACATTATATGAAAATGTATATCTTAATAGACAGTCATCAATACATAACATTAACTTCACAGAGCTAATGTTCAGCGGATACTTTGTTATTACCTTACTGAACTGATCCTTAATTAGCTGTCGGATCCGTTTCTGAACCGTTAATCCGCAACGAAATTTAATGGGCTTGTCCCCGGGTTACATTCCATCTTCTCTAATTTGGGTAAACTTCCTCACGGAAAAAACAAAAAATAAACATACAAACAAACAAAAGACGGATGTCGAGAAAAGTTATGCCCGTTGTCGGAGGTGACAGTACACAAAACGGTTTTATCCTCAATCAGTCAACAAAATGTATTAGTGTGTGCTTTTAACTGATGTTTACAGAGGAAACGCAATAATGTAAAATATGTTTTAAATAGATAGAGATAGATAGACAGATAGACAATATCATCACTGTCATGAATTTTCATGTCATCTTCCTATTGTAAACTTGTAGTATCTAAAGTGATAATTCTTCTATCCGATGTCGTTTACCAGTAACAAGTATAGTATTGTACATGGTAGCACTATCATCCCATATCATCTTCCGACACAGAATGTAGTGTCTTAGATGTTAACGCCATCATCCCACGTCATCGTCTTACTCGAAGATGATACGCTCATCATCTCATATCATCTTCCTATAGGAAGTGTAATGTCTAAAATGAGAACACCACAATCTGAAATTGTCCTAAATGCTGACACCACTAGTCATATCAATTTCCTGTAGGAAGCATGATGATCTAGAACATAACACTATCGTCCCATATCATCCACCTATATAGGAAGAGCAATGTTCTGTAACACTGCCTTCTCATATCGTCTTCTTACAGGAAGTGTGATGTCTTATATGATAACGCTACGTTCCATGTTATCTTCTGAAGGAAGTGAAAAGTGTCCTATATGATTGCATCACCAATTCATGTTGTCTTGTCGATGGAAGTGCAATGTCCTAGAAAATAACTCTACCATCCTACGTCATCTTCTTACAGAAAATATAACATCCTAGAAGATAACACCACCAGCCCATGTCATTTTCCTACGGGAAGTGTAATGTCCTTGAAGACAGTATCACCATCCCTCGTCATTTACCCCCAGGAAGTGTATTTTCCTAGAAGATAAGCCATCGTCTGATGTCATCTTCTGCAGAAGGTGTAATATATCAGAAGATAGCATCATCACCCGTGTGCCATCTATCTAGAGGAAGTGTAATCAAAACAAGCCAACAAACCAGCCGTTCCATGTCATCTCTCACGGGAACTGTAATGCCCAAGATAATAACACCACAATCTTGTGTCATCTTCGTACAGGAAGCGTAATGTCCTGGAAGATGACATCACCATCCTACGTTTTCTTCCACAGGGATTGGAATGTCCAAGGTTATGATGTCGTTTCTTCCACAGGAAGTGTAATGTCCTGTAGATAATATCACTATCCGAAGTGTAATGACCTGGAAAGGAATGTCGTAAATCCGTGTCATCCTCCAACAGGAAGTGTAATGTCCTAGAAAATTTTATCATCATCCTATGTCATCCTTATACAGGAAGTATATTACCTAAGATGCAGTAATAACAATAATAATAGCATAATCCCCATGTTATCTTCTGACTGGAAGTCCAATGTCTCCAAATACAATATCCCACCCCGTGTCATTTCCTTACAGGAAGAGCAAGATCCTAGATGTAGAAATGATATTTATGCCATGTCATTTTCGTACGGGATGTCCGATGTTCTAGATACAGTTATGATAATGATTCTATTACGCCATGCTATCCTCATACGGGAAAAGCAATTTTTTAGATGTAGTATAAAAAAAATATCACTATGTCATGTCATTTTCATGCAGGAAGCGCAGTCGTCTAGATATGCTCGTAAAAACACCACATGGTTAATCATTTTCGTGGGAAAGTGCAGTTTTCTAGGAGTAGTTATATTAACACTATCATAACATGTCACCTTCGTCCAGAAAGTGCACTTTTCTACATGTAATATGAAGACCGTCATGCCATGCGATCTGAGAACGGGAAGTGCAATGTCCTAGATGAAGTGATAATAATACCATAATTGTTATGTCATATCTCCACGGAAATTGCAATATTTAAGATGTGACAATATCAAAACCACCATTGTGTTTCATCTATTGTTTGTTTGTTTGTTTGTTTTGCTTGTTTGTTTGTTTGTTTTTTCATTTGATTCAACGACTGAAACAAGCCTGAACGCCAAACGTCCTCCTAACATGGGTTCTCCTTCTCTAGTCTCTCGACGCTGGACACACCTAGGTCTTCAGCTCTGCTGGAAACAGTCATGTCTGGATCCTGCAGCAATTTGAAATAAAGGCATGTCTGCGAGAGATGTTCCTGTATCTGGCCTCCATCTTCAAAGTCGCAATAGGCGATGACACCTATCTTCTGAATGTGCACCTTAAGATATCTGAGTCCCTTCGAAGGCGAAAGTTCACAGTCTGTCCAACATTGCTGACAAGGTGGAGTTGGTCTTCGTTTGGCCTGTAGCCAGAATTTCCATTCATTAAGGTATGTCTCCATGATTTCGTTTTGAGTTTCTATGCCATTGGGAATGACAGCTAGGGTGCGGATGCTTCATCTTGCTGCCTTTCTTCGCTAATTGCTCTCCTTTCTCATTGCTGCTGATTCCAGTACGAGATGGCAGCCACTGAAGAACGACAGTAGACTTTCTGGAATTGTTGCCGAACTGGTATTTCAGTTCTGACGGAGTTTTAGCCCGCAGCCGAGTCACTGGCACCGAGGATTGAACGCGCAGGTATGGAGTTTTTTAGAAGATGGTACGCTCTTGCGTTTCTTCCACGGTATTCAGGAAGTTAACTATAATGAAAATGGCATTGACTTCAGCACTGAAATAGGAACTGTGTGCAGCACTGGCAGCTGAGAGGCTTATTTGGTTTTTGCAGAATGTCTGCTGCACTGCCAACATTTCCTGTCGCACGCTGAGCTGAATCGTCAGACATAGGCATGGGTTTGAAAAGCGCTAGTGGATTTCTTTTTGTATAAGGGTTCGCAGATTAGCATCCCTCTGATGCTGCTTGGGGGTAATGGCAGGGATACTCGATCTAAATTCTGTGCCTGGACCCCATGGATACCATTATGAGTGTGTCAAAGTCTCGACACTAAGCTGTGAAGGTCCAGGAACACAATGGAGATCATGTATCCTTTGCCATTTCGGTTTTTGTTGTTTTCACTTCTCGGTTTTACTTGGGAACCGAGATCTGTTCATGATGTAGAAAATGATACAGATGCAGTCGAAAAAAAGGCATGCCAGAAAATCACGGATGATCCTGCCATATCCACGAATATTCCTTTGTTACAGCTGTATGATAAACACAACTCACGCTTTGCTTATATCATCAGTATGATGTGAATTTGTGTTATAACAACTAACAGTGTTTTTGAAAATATTATCGCGCGTCAATAGTCATGCAATACACTCTTGACTGGACGCATTTTTCGCCTTTAAAACATTTTTCACGTGGGTATGGTTTACAAATCTGTGGTACGAAGATGCAAGAACATTTCCAAATTCATTCCATTATTTTGCTGTCGGTGGCTTTTTCTAAACTGCCTTTGAATCATTCTATTTATCACAATCAAATCTCAATTCAGTAAGTCTGCAGTAATTAAATGAGCGACAGTATGTGCAGACTTTTGTGTTTTGCCATTTCTTTATCTAAAAATATTCGTATGTATGAATCCCGCAAGGAAAGAGAGATGAAAAATACGAAGAAATAGAGCACTGATACAATATAAACAGAACTAGATCCATTGTTCTTTGTGTATTCTGGAGAGAAAAAAATTAATGACGTTCGACAGCTAGTGCCCACCTCAGATACCGTGTATAATTTTCACTACCTGATAGCCAGATTGCAAGGAAAAAGGTTAGCAAATCATAACAAGTAATCAGGAAAAAGTGTACCCCCCCCCCCCCCCAAAAAAAAAAAAAAGAAAAAAAAAAAAAAGAAAAAGAAAAACGTTTCCAGAACAAAAATAGAAAAATGGCCCACAAAAGGCAGAAAAACAGTTGACAACAATAAAGAAAGACACACAAAAAAAAAAAAAGAAAAAGAAAACAGGCAAAGTCAAACTGACTTGATAGGATGACATTACTGACATTGAACTTCAAGACGGTGATGAAGCCATTTGTTCTGCAAGAGCTCCCGACAAACCCACGGGGACAATTAAGGACAAATACGTTTAGCTGGGATAAGCAATACTCTAAGGAACTAATAAAAACCACATCCGCACAAACACACGCGCGCGTGAGCGACCGCACGCAAGCAAGAGCGCACGCACCCACGCACGGACGCAGCATGCACAGAGAGAGAGAGAGAGAGAGAGAGAGAGAGAAAAGAGAGAGAGAGAGGAGAGAGAATTTCCATAATGCAGTTTCCCGTGTTTATCAACACCATCAGGAACCTCGGTAAAGGAAAAAAGGAGAAAAAAGAAGGAAAGGACAAGAAAGAAACGGAAACAAACCAAACAAGCACCCACGCAAGCAACATCAGTCCTTTTCTTTTAATGGACTCCCAGATGCCAGACTTTGGAGTCAAGAGGCTGGACCGACCGCGGAAGAAGAAAGGGCCATTTGCATAGGCCTGCTTAAATCGCACTTCCAAATAAATGTATTTACACATTCACAATGAAGGCCCAACGCGTTCAGCGGGGGTGCCATATGCGCGGCGAACGACTCAGTGGGCGTGGACCAATTAAATCCTGGCCCACCAATCACAACCGATCACGTGTCAGCACGTGTCAGGCGTCATGATATCCGTCTGCTCACCTTCTAGCCAACATGGCGACAATAGCTTTCCGGTCCGGAGTTGTCGAACTTCCGGAGCAGACGTTGTTGTGCAGTTGTAAAAGTTAGTGCGCGGTGCTGTTTGTTTCGTTTTTATTTATTATGTGTGTGTGTGTGTGTGTGTGTGTGTGTGTGTGTGTGTGTGTGTGTGTGTGTGTGTGTGTGTGTGTGTGTGTGTGTGTGTGTGTGTGTGTGACTCTTGGTCTAATTCTTTTTTGGATAAAAACTTGCCAAATATTGCTTTTTGTAATTTGATAAATTCTGTTCTTTTCTGAACACGGCCATATTCTTCATCATAATCAACATTCTTATTGCTGTATCATTGCTTCTCCCATTAATTTTTTCCAACAGTTTATGCAACGTTGACAGAAAAATGTTTTCAGCTAATACAGCAAAGACACAGCTGTATACACGAAGGCGTGAGGTGCGACACATACAAAACAAACACAGTCAGTATCGCGCGTAAGGTAACAGGAAAGAGTAATAAATACCTTAGATAACCGGGAAAACAGCTTTAATGCTAAAGCGGATTCCGAACGAGCTTTGATAATTTTTTTCTTATTTTTGTTGCCAATCATAAGTCCACTAGGAACATTAGCATGGTGAAAGTAACATTACTGCGAGATTTGTGTTCTTTCGAAGGCTCTAAGGTGCTGTAATTAAAGAAACTGTAAGACTCAACACCGACTCGCCAGTGCAATGTGTTTTTGTATTGATATTGCAGGTGTGCGTTTCATGCACGGACGGTGATCATGGTTGTCTATTCACGTAGCCTGCTGGCCATAGGGGCTGTGTAGTGTCAGAGGTTCAACGTGTGTAGTGCATGGCATGATGGGGCCCACGCCTCTGCTTCCGCCACCTTCAACCTTCCCTAGATTGAATAAGGTAGCCATTTACTGCTGGATGGACAGAGAGAGTGTTCTACCCGACAATTATCTATCCCCACGAGTGGTCCGAACTCACGACCGTTAGCTCCGCAGACAAATGTCCCATTTGACCACAGGTCCCTGTCCTCAACAGTAAAATCATTGATTAAGCTTATAGTTTCCATGCTTCATAGCTTGTAGGTTCCATTCTTCATAGCTTGTAGTTTCCATTCCTCATAGCTTGTAGTTCCCATTCTTCATAGCTTGTAGTTCCCATTCTTCATAATTATCTTGTCGGTCACATTCTTCATAGCTTGTAGTTCCCATTCTCCATAATTATCTTGTCGTTCCCATTCTTGATAGCTTGTAGTTCCCATTCTTCATATATTGTAGTTTCCATTCTTCATATCTTGTAGTTCCCATTCTTCATATCCTGTAGTTTCCATTCTTCATAGCTTGTAGTTCCCATTCTTCATATCCTGTAGTTTCCATTCTTCTCATGGGGCGATTGAAACGCAGTTGTGTGTCCTTTCCCCGCTTGGATGCTGGAGCGTTTTCACAGTTTCACAATTTTCCACCCACCTCCTCGCCCAGTCTCCTTCCTCCCCCTCCACCCCACCTTCTGCCCGTTCTAACTGCCTCTTGCTTGGGCAATTGCACCGAAGGGGTCGCCAAAGCATCTACCGTGTATCTGCCTAACACACTGTGTATTCTACTGCAGTACATATTCGTCACAACAGGTTCTTCTGTTTCATGCTATTCCTAACGCTGTCCAGCGGGCTGAGCCTCGGCCGTGACAGTGTCTGAGATCTCCTTCAGACACATGGTTTTGCATAGCTGTCGAAGGTACCTTTTATATATATATATATATATATATATATATATATATATATATATATATAAGACAGATTTGGCCTAAGTGGATAAGTCTCTTGATTTCGTAGTTTCTTTTGAGTGCGCAGGATCCACGCGGGCCCTGGCAGCTACACATTTACTTCTCTGTCTCAATCTCTGTCTCGGTCTGTGTGTGTGTGTACGTGTGTGTGTGCGCGTGCGTACCTGCCTAGATCCTTATTTTTGTCATTAAGTCTCTCTCTCTCTCTCTCTCTCTCTCTCTCTCTCTCTCTCTCTCTCTCTCTCTCTCTAACATACTTTCCTTCTTAATTCCCCTCCACATTTCCTACGCTTTCTTCCTCAGCCGGACTTGCATGCAACCTCCGTGGCCAAATCTGCCTCAGTGTCTGGAGAGAGGGCGCCCAAAGACCAGGCTGTGTGCCGGCCCCGACTAACAAGAAAGGGAATGAAGCGTAATACGCCGTTCCACACCTTCCCAATCGTAATGAGCCGTTCTGGCATGGCGGATGGGAGAGGGCGGGGTGGCGATTGTATTCCTCCGCCGTTGGAAATCCATTATTTTCTCATTTCACGCCCCGCTGATCCTTCCGCACCAACTTGCGCTGCCTGTCGCTGCGCATGCGCCGTGAGTCACGTGCGACATATGGTGGAGGGTGTTGAGAATATCGGGGCACTGCAGACGCGCTTTCCATTTGCCACCCCGTCCCCTACCACCTCCATCCCTACCCCCAGCTTCCCACACCCGCTTTTTTTTTAATTCAAAGGTCAGTCGGGCGGCAGATTTGGATGCAGTTCACTTATCGTGCTACAATAGTGTCGCTGATAACCGGTGTGGCCTGTTATCGTTGACCGTTAATGATGCCGATGATGATGAAGATCATGATGATGGTTGTGGTGGTGATGATGATAAATATGATAATGATGATGATGATGATGATCATGCTTCAAGGTGCTGGCACAACGTGTGCCGTGATTCATGAAAATGAATGGATGTAAGCTACAGTAAAAATGACAGCAAGTTCAGTTTCTTGCAATGCACTTTTTCTGTATATCCGGTGAAGTGACTTCTCTCATGGGAGAGAACTCTAACTTAATGTCCTCACATGTACGATCTTATGCTGTTTGCTTTGACAGTCTAAGTTCATCATCTTTTCTCTACTACTGAAGATTTATTTATGCTTGAATGAACTCAGACTACTATCAACGTGTGTATAGCAGGAAGCGAGCAATGCTTGGGCGACAAAGAAGAAATGTCAATGACGGGGCACGATACTGAATGACAATTTATGACAGGATAAAATTACTGTGATTTCTGATCTTAGGATCGCCTCTGGACAGACCAAAATTAGGAACTTGAGCGCTAAGAAATAGTTCACTCAAATGCACAAGCCAAGTTTTATGGAAATACTCTATTACTGCACATCGTTCGTTTGTTTGTTTCTTTGTTTATTTTGGGGGGAGTTGTCTTTAAACAAAATTAAAGGTTGAACAGCCTTATGTAAGATCTTGTCTCTGTCGCATCAGCTTTATTTCTGCTAGGAATCTGATGGGCCTTTTCTTTGTATACAGTTCATACAGTGACATGTGGCTACAAATATAGAAGTCTGTTTACATAGAAAATAATGTGAACCTGTTTTTAAGTGTTTTGCACTGGTTGATTGTGAAATAGATAATACGTAGCTCTTTTCTTTCGAACAGTAAACACAAGACATGAATGTTATGTACTGTCACTAAAATTAATTCCGGACCGGGAGCCTTTGGTTTCTGAAAAGAACATCTCTCTCTCTCTCTCTCTCTCTCTCTCTCTCTCTCCGTGTACAGAGAGAGAGAGAGAGAGAGAGAGAGAGAGAGAGAGAAAGAGAGAGAGAGATCCTTTGCCAGCCTTACAAGGCCTCGAAGAGCAAACAATTACGGAAGGTTAGTTTGGGACTTTGACCACGATGGTGAACCTCACCGTATTAAGCTTATCATCTTTTATTCACTTTTTGCCTCATGCGCGAGTTTTACAGGTATATATTGTATATGCATCACGACTGTTTCTGATGAGATAGCAGATAAGATAGATAGATAGATAGATAGAATGATAGAATGATAGATAGATAGATAGATAGATAGATAGATAGACAGAAAGATAGACAGATAGATTCACACACAGATACAAGCACATGGAAACACGAATGCACAGACTAAGGTCTGGTTCCCCGAAGAAGTAACACTAAGTTAATACATCTCGAAGAGAGTGAGTGAGCACACAAACGTCAAAAGGTCGAAGTCATGTTGACTTTTTTTTAGAGAGATCGTTTTAGACAACAACAACAACAAACAACAACCAAAAACGTCTTACGTGCGGTCGAGAATAAGCAGAGAGAGAGAGAGAGACAGACAGACAGACAGAGACAGAGACAGAGAGACAGAGAGAGAGAGAGAGAGCACGTGTGTTTGTGCCCGGGCTTTAGACCAAACTTGAAAAGAAAACAAAAAGTAGCCGACAGGGGGAGGATAACTCGTAATCCCCACCAGAGCAGGTTGACTCAATGAGAGGGAGACCCTCACTATCTCCACGTGATCAACGTCAGCGCATAGAGCCAACAGTGGACGACAGTGACTCGACGCGTGATGTGCACGTGCCGCCCGTAAGTAGAGAAGGGACTGTTGTCACACAAACAAACCGGACCGGTGCAGTCCATTGGAAGTACTCTTATGTGAATTTCTCTCATGGATCCTTTTTTTTCTTTCATACCATTTCACCACACGGGGTTCCTTTGTACATAGTCGTCATACAGGCCGAGGCTAATACTTAAGGCTGATTTTCTTCGGTTGATCATGTCAAACAGGAAGACGATGTATAACAGCACCAGCAAGGGACAAAGGTTTCGCTCTCTAAAGCCTTCAGCAGGCTTGAGTGATAGCTGAGAAGTGCACACACATAAGCACACACACACACACACACACACACACACACACACACACACACACACAAAACACAAACACACACAACACACATGCGCGCGCACACACGCACGCACACACACACACACACACACACACACACACACACACACACAACACCACTATATATATATATATATATATATAATTTTTTTTCTTCAGATAGATAGATAGATCGTTTTGGAACATCACTACTTGTGTAGCAGAAGACACGTGTCCAATGACAGAAATTTGCTTTTTGCTTATTTGCAGTGTTTGTTTTGGGGTTGTTGTTTTTTGCATACATGAATATGCCCCTGTTTAGTTGGAACCAGAATTCATGTAACAACCCTGATGAGCTCTACACAGATCGAAACAGTTGTCGCTCGCTGGCGTGCATACACGCTGACCCCTCACTCGGAGGAACAGTTCACTTGCAATGCACCCACTAGACACTGTGAATTTGACCAGACTGTTGGAGTGATAAAGGCAAAGGACAGCAGGAAGGGGAGTTCTCTCTCTCTCTCTCTCTCTCTCTCTCTCTCTCTCTCTCTCTGGTTGTGAACAATCCGTTATTGAAGAAATGGGCAATTATGTTTCTCAATTTGGACTGAGTAGCAAAGAAAACGACGTTAACTTGCGTTGCACTAAGGACGCTACTGTAAACAGTGTTTGGAAACCCTTGCTGGACTTCTACCCATAATTATTTATATTTTTTCATTTTGAATGGATTATGTAAGGGGAGATCGTGAAGGAGATTTGACCTTTTTTTCAGACTGCCTGACTTGATCGATAAATGCACTGTGTGTGTTGCAGATAAATTATTCTCCTGGCATTTGCCAGTTGAAATGGAGAAACTCTTTGAGCGAAAAAGAATTTAATCCATCACAGGAAGGTGGAGAACGGATCGTATGGTCCAATGTTTACAAAACTCCTTTGATATGTTAACTATTGATATCAATGCCTGTGTTTTCAAGTGCACTGTGTGGAGATGCTGCCTGTGTGGTTCGATTGGTTGTATACCGAAGGAAAGAATGGAATAAATGGTTTGATGATGAATGTGAAAAAAAGATAAAAGATTATTTAAGGTCTTCTTAAGAGTATCCGAAGGTGTAAAAGCGATGATAATAAAAAGAAATGTTTCAAGGAAAGTTATGTATACGAAAGATAGGAATAACGGCTGCTGTAGAGAGAGAGAGAGAGAGAGAGAGAGAGAGAGAGAGAGAGAGAGAGAGAGAGAGAGAGAGAGAGAGAAAGTAAATTTGAAGAATCAAAACTAGAAAGAAATAAAAAAAATAACTGGGGAAAAAAATCAGAGTTTTAAGTCTATTTCATACATCAATCAGATCAGTAAATAGAAGATCATCTATCTAACATACCAGCAGCTCACATCAATGGATGAATCAATTCTCAGCAGTTTTTAGGGCTACAGATAACTTAGACTATGAGGACGGCACAGTGCTTTCAGTATTCAATATTTTCTCTCTCCTCTCTCTCTCTCTCTCTCTCTCTCTCTCTCTCTCTCTCTCTCTCTCTGTCGTTTTTTGTTACATCAAAACGATTTCAAATCATACTGACATCAATTCTTTTTCTGTCCTTTTTCCTTTTTTTTGTAATTAAATTGTTGGTGATGCAGAGGTATTGTCACTTGACCTCACATGCTTCTCTCTCTTCTCTCTCTCTCTCTCTCTCTCTCTCTCTTTGTTTCTCAGCGACCTGCTCGGACGGGTATGAATCCAGAGTTTCTGATTAACGCGCAATTAGCTTTCTATTGTTTTGGGTCGGGCGCCCTTCGCCGCCAGCCAATAAAGTGA
>CM065715.1:32328890-32336390 GCA_033310375.1 Conus canariensis
CTCTGACTGTCTGTCTGTCTGTCTGCCTGCCTGTCTGTCTGTCTGTCTGTCTGTCTCTCTCTCTTCTCTCTCTCTCTCTGTTTGCCTGTGTCTGACAGTCTTGTCTGTCCATCTCTCTCTCTCTCTCTCCTCTCTCTCTCTCTCTCTCTCTCTCTCTCTCTCTCTCTCTCTCCTGTTTCTGTCTGTCTCGGTCTCTGTCTGTTTGTCTATCTGTCTGTCTATGGCTTTTCTTTTGTTTGGTTAAATGGTGGAGTGAATTACGAGAAACCGTTTTTACGTGAACTTAAAACAACGCATGATTGACTGTTATAGACAAAATTGGGACAGTCAAATACTTAATAGTGATAGATATTCAGCATATCGTTCCTTCAAATCCTTATGGCAGCCTGAGAAATATTTAACTGATATTACAATTCCTGAATTTCGCAAAGTGTTCGTGAGATTTCGACTTGGTATCAGTGATTTGAATGACCATTAAAGATATACACTACACTCCAAAAACTGTCCATTCTGTAATCAAATCAAGGTACAGAAACATGATAACAGGTAGCAGGTACAGAAAACATAACAGGTAGCAGGTACAGAAAACAAAATAACAGATAGCAGGTACAGAAAAGTAATAACAGGTAGCAGGTACAGACATACAACAACAGGTTGCAGGTACAGAAATATAATAACAGGTAGCATTAGAAAAGTAGTTACAGACTCAGAATCAAAACCTTACTTGGTTTGAACTCCTCCCCATCTACAATCAGATCCTGACAACTGTTCACCCCACACAACAGTCGTCCCACCAGGCCTCACTGCCACAACAGCAACAGTGAGCTGAAGAAGACAGGGCGACCCTGTCGAAATATTCTCCAAGTTTTTGATTCTGAGTCTGTAACTACTTTTCTAATAAAACAGGTAGCAGGTACAGAAAACTAATGACAGATAGCAGGTCACTCATCATCACTCATTCCCCTGACCGCTGGGTCATTGGGGGGACGTGATGAGGCAGCCGCCGTTTCTCCCCAGGCTCCTCTGTTGGCAGCTGTCGTGAGCAGATCTGCATGGTCATTTTGGTCCAATCCTTTATGTTTTCAGACCAGCGCTTTCTCTGCCTTTCTCGTCTGCGCCCTCCTTCAACGGTACCTTGGAGGATGGTCTTGGAGAGGGTGTTGTGACGTATGACGTGGCCAAACCATGCCATCTTCCGTCGTTTGACGGTTGCCAGTCGTGTTTCGTGGAGCCCAACTAGGTTGGTGACCAGATTCCGCACATAATCGTTGGTCTTGTGCTCCTTGTAGGAGATGCGGAGTAGTTTCCTCAGGCACTTGGTCTCAAACGCCTGGATTCTTCTTTCTGTTTCGGCCATCAGTGTCCATGTCTTGCAACCATATAACAGGATGGAGACCACTAGTGACTTGTAGAGCCGGAATTTTGTGTGGAATTTATGTTGCTCTTCCACACCCTGTTCAGTCTGGCCATCGCTGCTGATGCGAAGTTGATCTTGATTCGGATTTCTGCTGTGCAGGTGCCATTTTTAGACAGGGTTGCTCCCAAGTACTTGAAGCTGGGGGCTCACCATTCATGGTTATATTGGCACTGTTGTTAGTTAGTGCTGTTGCCCATGACCTTTGACTTCTCTGTGCTGACCTCCATGCCGTAGGCACTTGCTCTTGCGACAAGTCTGTTTGTAAGATCCTGGGGCTCGGTGTTGCTGCCCCCCCATGACGTCAATATCGTCTGCGAAACGAAGGTTGCAGACCGACCTGCCGCCAATACTGATGGAGGCGTGATAGTCTTCGAGGGTCTCTTACATGATTCTCTCCAGAAAGATGTTAAAAAGTAGTGGAGATAGTAGGCACTCTTGCCTGACTCCGACTGTGGTCGGGAAGAACTGGCCGGCCCTGCTGGCTATTGAGGAGTACTGTGCTGCTGGAATGTTCATAGAGGGCCTGGGTGACTTGGACGAGCCCCTCATCAATGTTGAAGTCTCTCAGAACCTGCCATAGGCCGTTGTGCCACACCCGGTCAAATGCCTTGTTAAATAATAACAGGTAGCAGGTACAGAAACATAAAATGTAGCAGGTACAGAAAACATAATAACAGGTAGCAGGTACAGAAAACAAAATAACAGATAGCGTGTACAGAAAACATAATAACAGGTAACAGGTATAAAGACATAATAACAAACTGCACGTAAAAAAATTAACAACCAGTAGCATGGACAGAAAACATAATAACAGGTAACAGATACAGAAAACATATTAACCTGTAGCAGGTACAGGAAACGTAATATCATGTAGCAGGTACAGAAAGCGAGATAACAGGTACCAGTACAGAAAACAGTCAGTAGTGGGTACAGAAAACATAACAGATAGCAGGTATAGAAAACATAATAATAGGTAGCAGGTATAGAAAACATAATAATAGGTAGCAGGTATAGGAAACGTGACATTAGATACCAGGTACAGAAACATAACAGGTACCAGGTACGGAAAACATAACAACAGGTAGTAGGTACAGAAAACAAAATAATTGCTAGCAGGTACAAAAGAGAAAACATATTACCTGGTAACGGCTACAGAAGATAAAACATGATATAAGGTAGGAGATACAAAAAACATAGATAGCAGGTACAGAAAACATAATAGTAGGTAGTAAATACTGAAAACACAACAAATAGCAGGTACAGAAAATATGATAACTGATAGCGGATGCAAACGAGAAGACATAAGCAGGCACAGAAGATAAAACATAACATATAGTAGGTAACTTGTGACGGATGTAGAAGATAAAAATTAATGATAGGTAGCAGGTACAGAAAACATAGCGGGTAGCAGATACAGCAGAGAAGCATAATACCTGGTAACAGGCACGGAAGATAAACATTATAACAGGCAGGTATGTAGGTACAAAGTAGCAACGTACAGAAGATGATAACTGGTAAACATGTGCAGAACAGATTACATAACTGAATACAGCTACAGAAGAAAAAATGTAGTAGCAGGTAGAAGCTACAAACAGAAAACACGATCACCGTCTAAGAGCTGTTAACTTGGTAACTGGCAACATTACAGAAAAGAATCATAACAACTTGTGACAAATAGTGAAAGGAAGACACGATCGCTCGTAACAGTTACCGAGGAGAAAACACGATTCGTCGTAACAAAGAGTAGCTATTGAAGGTAACAAAATTGCATGCTTTTTTAATATAGTCTATTTAAATCTATTCAGTGACGAATACCCTAACATAGTGTTGTTCTGAACATTGTATATTTCTCTCATCCACAGGGAATGTCTCAGATGCAATAATTAGCCAGAAACGCTGAGGGAGTTTTCATTAGGGCAACATTGTAAATTTACACACATCTGACATGATTCTTTTGTTGTTTGATCCTACATCCATACTCCCCTCTTGGCTTCTTCTCTCCTCTCCCCCCTCTCCCCAACCCTCCACCCGCTCCCCTTTCCGTCTCCCCACCCCCACATCACATCCCCCACCCCACCCCGCACCCCCCCCCTCCCCGACTCTCTGTATCCCCTCTCCCCATTCGTACGTTTGATAGGTTCATCATTTCCTCGATGTTAAGTTGCTGATTCAAGTGTTCCTGTTGTTGGCACCACCAGCCCCACCACCTTCCAAAACAAGTCCCAGGATAGTGAGAGGGGCTCTCCCCTACTCCCCCCCCCCCCTCAACTCCACCCACTCACTCTTCATTCTCTCTCTCTGTGGTTGTGGGCTCAGGTCAGCTGTGGTCATCTAGAAACCTCTGCACCTCCCTCCTCCTCTTCTTCCCTTCTTCCTCCTTCAGTCTGCCATTTTCCTCCCCTCCCATTCCCATTCGATCCGTCTGGTGGATTCTGTGGACATACCGTTTTATAGATTAGCCGTTCTGGGGCGTGTGTACAACAAAACAGGTCCCACGAAAGCTTTTTTTATTTTACAGCTTGACGATAAACTGTCTGTGTCAGAGTCTGTTGCCTCAACTCCAAGAAGACGTAGTCAGGGATAACAAAGCTTTTATCTGTTGTTTTTTTTTTAAAGCAGAAGGAAATCACCACAAGTCACGCTGGTGGTTCTGATGTCTGGCTGGCTGGCTGGCTGGCTGGCTGGCCGTCTCTCTCTCTCTCTCTCTCTCTCTCTCTCTCTCCTCTCTCTCTCTCTCTCTCTCTCTCTACTTACTGAACGGATGGGAATTAGAAGGAAGGTATATCACACACACACACACACACACACACACACACACACACACACACCACACACACACACAGCGGCGCGATCGAGTGCGCATACACGCATGCGCGCGTGCGCGCACACACATACACACATGCAACACACACAAGCGCGCACGCACACACGCAAGCACTCACACCCAGACATACACACCGCGCGCGCACGCGTGCGCACGTAAACATTCTATCATTTTGCATGGTCACAGTGGTCACTTTTACACGTAAACGTGCTGTTAGAGCATACCTCTTTCACTCTCCGCCCATATGAAGCATAGAACTGTGAGGAATAAAACAAACAAACAAATAAACAAGCAAACAAATAAACAAACAAACTAACCCAGTGCACGACGCCCGTTGACTAGCTTCTCGTGCATATCTTTCCCCTATAAATCATTCCAAACAATAGTGGTCAGGAAAAAGTGATGATTGGTCGGGAAAGTTAGCAATATGCTGTGTTTGATACATGGACAAAAATGTGAGAAACACAGAGGAGAGGGAAGGATTCTAACTTCTGTTCACCCGTACATTAATCACTTATGCTTATAATGGTATCCCAAACTCACTGAACATACTTTTCTTCATCATCATCATCATCATCATCATCATCATGACGATGATGAAGATGATGATGATAATGATAATAGTAATGATAACAACAATAACAAGAACAGCAGCAGCAGCAGCAGCAGCAGCAACAACAACAATCATCATCATTACCATCATAATTGTCAGAAGGAGGAGGAGGAGGAGGAGAACAAGAACAAGACGAATAAATAATAACCATTCGATTCTCACATTTCTCCGGGGAAGTCAAAACTGACTGGAGTGCAAACTTCTACCAGTTCATCGGTCTCATCCATAGACACAGCCACAAAGCAGGGCGACAAAAGGTGAGAGGGGGGACCAGGAAGCGACTCCCAGAGCTATTCGAGCCGGTATCAGCTTCCTCCCCTGTTTTCCTTTCCCCCACCCCTTTGTTTTGGACTGAGGTGACACGCCGGGGAACCCCTCGTACTGACCCACCCTTCGGTCCTCAGTGCCCGGCATATGCTCTACCGGGGCGCGCTCATCCGGGTACCTCGCCTGAGAGAGAGAGAGAGAGAGAGAGGGTTGCCATGAAAGCGGAGAGTCTGTATCGCGGCGAGGGTACCTAATCAGAACACATTAGTATTTATGATGTATGAGGGAGCAAGGATGGGAATTATGGTGGTACACAATTAGAAAATGGCTTACTTTCGGGTCTCTCGCTCTTCAAGGTGCTTTGGACATTGTGTGTATTGAGGTTGAAGTAAACGGAAAGCAGATGAAGTTAGAGCTCTCGCTGTTCAAGAATATTGGACATTGTTTGTACTGAAGTTGAAACAAACGGAAAGTAGATGAACTTAGAGCTCTCGATGTTCAGGAAACACTTGACATTGTTTGTATCGAGGTTGAAGTAAACGAAAAGTAGATGAAGTTAGAGCTCCCGCTGTTCAAGGAACATTGGACATTGTGTTGAAGTTGAAACAAACGGGAAAGCAGATGAAGTTAGAGACCGCGTGATCAACTGAACTTTAGTTTTGCACTTCTGTCTCTATAGAAGAGCACGTGTTGAGTCGGTTAGAACGTTTGCGCGCGGAGCTGACGGACGTAAATTCGAACTACACACTGGGTCGGATTTGTTTCGGCTTGAAAACCTTCTGCGTCCACCCAACAGTGAAAGGGTACCTGATTCAGTTCAGGGAAGATTGAAGGCGGCGGAAGGAGAGCGAAGGGCGCTGCCTTTCATCATACTGTGCCCAAGACACGTCAACTTTTACGGTCGACAGGAAGCTTTTAGACCTTTAACCTTTTAACCTTTAACCTCTGGTGCTTTTTGTTTTGTTTTTTTGTTTTTTAACTATGCGATTTACTTCCTTGCGATTGCCATTAACTAGCAGGGCCGTTCACGAGTGAACAAGGTTAAGGGGTCGTCTCAAACATCATGCTCGAGTGGCTGTGTGAGAGAATAAAGTGACTTTTTCAGAAGGATGTAGGCTTACTTGATAGGGAAACCATGGGTGCCATGTTGGCTTGCTGAGTTCAGCAATAAGCTTGGAGTGTGACGTCACGGTGCCATGTTGGCTTGCTGAGTTCAGCAATAAGCTTGGAGTCTGACGTCACGGTGCCATGTTGGCTTGCTGAGTTCAGCAATAAGCTTGGAGTGTGACGTCACGGTGCCATGTTGGCTTGCTGAGTTCAGCAATAAGCTGGAGTGTGACGTCACGGTGCCATGTTGGCTTGCTGAGTTCAGCAATAAGCTTGGAGTGTGACGTCACGCATTCCAACCCCACTAGGGCCCTACATAAGAAACATGCTCTCTCTGCTTCCCGTCTTAGCATGTAGTCGTTCTGGTGGTCAGTAAAGTGTTGGACAGGTCAAATAGTCCCTTCTCTCGTGAGATCAGAGGTTTTATCTCTCTGCCAATTACTCAAGTTGGGTTATGAGTTAATTAGTTAAACACGAATATGACCTAAATTGAATGACGTAGCGGCGTCGTCATTACTCGCGAGCAGTGACGTCAGTTTAAGCGGAGTTGGCTGTCTTCTGCAGTTAAAAGTTGCTTGCAACTGTGAGCGCAGTTTAATAAGAGTATGGTTTGGTTTGGAATGCTCAGTGTGTGTGTGTGGGTGGGTGGGGATCGGGGTGTGATCTTGTTCTAAAATTTGCTCGACTCAACGGTTTGGTATTCTACTAAAAGCTTCTGTGAATGGGATCAAACAATATGGAACTACACACGTAAGCCTACGTACGTTCTGTATCAATAATGCTAGACTGATCACAACTACTCCAAGACAACTGCCGTTCAAGCCTTTGTCCACTTCAATTTAAGATAACTGAGATCAAGAGAGAGAGAGAGAGAGAGAAGAGTGGGGAGGAGTGTGGGTGCGGATGGGTAGGGGGGGGATGGGGATTTAGGGACATTGTCATGATATATCGTGTATCCCTGCGAAAACAGATTAAACCCGTTTTGACAAAATGGAGCATATATCTCGATCAACTTTAAAGCTACGCTTCACACAGACTCCGCCTAATACAATTATCACGTATTTTAAATATTTTCTGCATTAGGGGGGTGGCAGACCCGGCCTAAAAAGCCGGAGCCCCGCCGAGAACCCGCCAGGCCTCCTCCTCCACCTTGATGAATGGAACCACAAAGCTGTTTTGTGTCCCAGCAGCTGCGCAAGCCTTACTACTACTTCTCCGCTTTCGCCCCTCCTGTTCAGCACGTTCAACCCCCGCCGCTCGTGCCTCTCGCGC
>CM065715.1:32341390-32348890 GCA_033310375.1 Conus canariensis
AAAGGAAAAATACAATGTGTACACTCACCTTTAGGTGTCTAGTCAAGGCTGGCCTTGTGGGTGTGTATGTATAGACGTATCTAGAAAAGAAAAGGAAAACGAAAGATACACAATGTGTACCTCACCTTTAGGTTGTCTGGGATCAGGTGGCCTTGTGGGTGTGTTGTATAAGACAGTATCTAGAAAGAAAAAAGGAAAGAAAAGATACACAATGTGTACACTCACTTTAGGTGTCTAGGATCAAGGCTGGCCTTGTGGGTGTGTATGTATAAGACAGTATCTAGAAAAGAAAAAAGGTAAAAGGAAAAGATACACAATGTGTACACTCACCTTTAGGTGTCTGGGATCAAGGCTGGCCTTGTGGGTGTGTCAACATTCCTTTTTTATGCGTGTGTGCGCGTTGCATAGCCGATTGCCTGCCCTGGGTAAGGCTTGTGTGGTGTGTGTGTGTGTGTGTGTGTGTGTGTGATGTGTGTGTGTGTGTGTGTGCGCGCGCGCGCGTGTGTGTGCGTGCGTGCGTGCGCGCGCGCGCGTGTGTGTGTTTGTGTGTGTGTGTGTGTGAGAGAGAGAGAGAGAGAGATAGAAAGTATGTGTGTGTGTGTGTGAGAGAGAGAGAGAGAGTGGTGTGTGTGTGTGTGTGTGTGTGTGTGTGTGTGTGTGTGTGTGTGAAAGAGAGAGAGAGAGAGAGAGAGAGAGAAGAGAGAGAAAAGAGACAGACAGACAGACAGACAGACAGACAGACAAACAGAGTTCGCATGTTCGTGTGTGTTATCAACCATCAGAATGCGTTTTCTCAGTTTCAGTGTTAGAGCAGCTTATCTGACCCACACAGGTTTCTTCAAGGGCTGTCATCAAATAGGGTTTAAAAAAAATCTGCTTGGCAAAAAGAAAGAAACCAACAAGAACACAGAGAACGTCGGCAACCATCTACAGAATCTACATCAATTAAGAGCATGACAGATGAACTATTGACATTCTTGAAGGCTGATAAAAGTTGATCGTTCCTGAGGACGCCAATTTACTCCGCTTGATTTATCACCCACAGTGTGAAAAATATGAAGAAAAGAAAATAGTTATTAAGAATTGTGTGCAGAAAAAGAAAAAAAAAGGAAAATTATCAAAGAAAAACGAAGAGAAAAGAGGAAGAGAATTAAACAAGCACGAATGCTATGTCAGTGGAAAAAATAGCTCTGCAGAAAGGAGTATATCTAGTGTCCATTTTAGTGGTTAAATTCTCACCATCTAGTTGATGATCACCGATAGGCTTTTCGGAGAGAGAGAGAGAGAGAGAGAGAGAGAGAGAGAGAGAGAGGAGCCGACCATAGCACATTCAATAGTCTACGGACGGGAGATTGCTGTCATGAAGTTGTTGTCATTTCCGGCGTAGTTCTTGAACGAAAAGGCTGCACACCAGAAAGTAATGCGCCAAAGCCTTGCTTTAAGGAGTTGAGTATTCATAGACTGGCACAATTAGATTGTTTTGAAAAATTTTATGGGGTCTCGAAGTTAAAATTGCTTCTTTTTTTTCAAATGCTCGTCAAGGTACATGCCAGATGGTTCCAAGCAGAGAGATAAAAATGAAAGGAATGGGACAATTTGGGAAAACCACCTGGCGCAAAGATAGGGTCACGGGTGAGTGCCAAGGCTTGACAGGTGGCGTCAGCTAAGGGGTAGCTCATGTATGTCTGGATTGTGAATGATGTCCTCGGGAGAAATCTCTCAAAGCAAATGAAATGATTGATGTGGGGGGTGGGGGGGGGGGGGTTCATTTGATCTATAATCAGTTTAATCTCAATTTATGGCTGGGATTTATGTTGCACCTCAAAATGCTCACAAGTGTTATCTAGTGATTTAGTGCACGATCCTAATTGCGGCGTGTGGCCGAGCAGTACTACTAGCTGACTGACGCTCTTCGGTAGTGTTTTCTTTCAGATTCAGTCTCGGTAAGCAATCAGGCGTCACAGCGCGCGGAACTGGTCCATATACGTTGCATCATGCTTGATAAGCTGTGACAGCCCCTTCGATCGAGAACAGCGAGCAAATCAATATATAAGTAGACAAATGATCAAATGAAAATAATAATGATTAAAAAAAAAATAAAGAAGGGGTGGTGTAGGAGGGGGGGGGAGGGGAGGAGGTGGTGACGGGATCATAGACGCCGCCATCTAGCAGATGCGTTGATTTGTCTAAGCTTATTTAAGTTTCAAAACGGAGTGACTGAGAGCGAAAAATGAAGCAAAATTTAGAAAGAGAGGAGGTTAGTTACCGCAAGGACATAGACAAACAAAGTACAGGGACAAGATACTGTGTGTACACACTGTGTGCTTTGTCCTGTACTTTGTTTGTCTATGTCCTTGGCGGTAACTAACCCCCTCTCTTTCTAAATTAAGCTTATTTATTCCATATCCTGGACAAATCTATTGTCTTGCAGTATGTAATCTCCTCTCTCTGTCTCTGTCTCTGTCTGTCTGTCTGTCTGTCTCTCTTCTCTCTCTCTCTCTCTCTCTCTCTCTCTCTCTCTCTCTCTCTCTCTCTCTCCAGCTATGGCTTTTGTTTTTAAAGAAAGGTGTGAAGATGTTGCTGTCCGCCAACACAGATTTTGCCCAGCTGACTTCGTCCCAGTCCACGGCGGCTTGTTTCCTTATCTCCTCTTGTGTGTGTGTGTGTGTGTGTGTGTGTGTGTGTGTGTGTGTGTGTGTGTTGTCGGTCTGTCTGTCCTATCCATTTATCTATCAATCAGTCCAGCTAGCTAGCTAGCTAGCTATGCATGAATGTATGTATGTATGTATGCATTTATCTATCTATTGTATGTATGTATATATACATTTATCTATCTACCTATCTAGATGTCTATCTGTGTATCTGTCTGTCTATCTGCCTGTCTATCTATCTATCTATCTATCTATCTGTCTGTCTGTCTGTCTGTCTGCCTGTCTGTATATCTATCTATCTATCTATCTATCTATCCGTCTATCTATCCGTCTGTCAGTCTATCTACCTATTTGTGTCTGTCTTTCTATCTCTCTATGTATGTATGTATGCATGAATGTCTGTCTGTATGTATGTATGCATTTATCTATCTGTCTATCTATCTATATCTACATATCTATCTGTCTCTATCGTCTGTCTGTCTGCATGTCTGTATATCAATCTATCAATCTACCTGTCTGTGTCTGTCTGTCTACCTTTCTATCTATCTATCTGTATGTTTAATTTACCTTCTACCTATCTATCTATGTGTTTGTCTCTCTATTTGTCTGCCTATCTTCTTATCTATCTATGTATCGGTCTATCTATCTGTCTGTCGATCTATTTATCGGTCTATCTATCTACCTACCTATCTAACTCTATTTCTTTCTTGCTATCCACCTGACCAACACACTATCTAGCTATCAAAATGTTTGTTTATCTGTCTGTCCATCTATCTGTCTATCTATCTATCTATCTGTCTGTCTGTCTGTCTTTCTGTCTATCTGACAATCTGTCTGTTTGCCCATCTCTCTTTGTATCTGTCCATCTATTTATATATCCATCTATCTGCTGTCTATCTATGTCTCTATCTATCTGTCTATCTATCTATCTATCTTCTCTCTTCTATCTATCTATCTATCTATCTATCGTGTGTGTGTGTGTGTGTGTGTGTGTGTGTGTGGCGCGCGTGCGCGCGCGTGCCAACCTATCTTTGATCTGTCTGTCTTTCCGCCTGTCCATCTGCATAAATTTCTTGGTGTCATCATTCACGCATTCAGTCATTCTTTCTTTCTTAGTTTTTTTTTTTTCCTCTCTTATTTCATTGTTGCTTTTTCCTCCTTTCCTCTTTCGTTCTGCGTATCTGTCTGCTTATCTGTCTTTCACACACACACACACACACACACACACACACACACATATATATATAATATATATATATATATATATATATATACACTCACATGCGCGCGCATACACACACACACACACACACACACACACACACACACACACACACACAGAGGAAGAGTATCTGTGATTTTTAAAAAAATATGTAAATTAAAAAAAGAACAGCATGCTAATGAAATAAAAATCAATCTGAATTTGGCAAGAAGAATCTCTTAGCAACGTTTTGCTGTGAAGTGCTAAGCATTATTTCATTTCTGGTACTGTAAATATATGACGGATGAGAGAAAGCATTGTATATAACATCAACAAATCTGTTAAAGATACAGGCCTATCTATGTTCCACATGAAGGCGACATGAAGGCAGCTGATCAGGTGATCGTTTATAATATAGGCCATGCGAATTCGTTTTTTTCCGGTGTTTGTCGCTGACAGTAAACATTCCAAACGACAGCCATCTCCAGTTGTAAACACCATTGAAGTTGTTTTCGTCGTTTGTTATTTTTATTTGTTGTTGTTATGGTTAATGCTATTGATTATTGTTATCATGATGATGATGATGACAATCGTTATTATCATCCGTATTTTTGGTTGTTTCTGTTGTTGTTCTTTTTGTCGTTGTTGTCGTCGTCGTTTCATTGTTGTTTTGTTGTTTTTCTTGTTGTTCCAACCCAGTACCATTCTTTCTGTTGTTTTCAATTTCTTTTCAGCTTTTCGGTTTGTTTTAGTTCTTGTAGTTTATTTTGTGGGTCTCATCTCATCTCATCTCTCTCTCTCTCTCTCTCTCTCTCTCTCTCTCTCTCTCTCTCTCTCTCTCTCTCTCTCCCTCCCTCCCTCCCTCTCTCTCTCTCTCTCTCTCTCTCTCTCTCTCTCTCTCTTCTTCTTCTTCTTCTTCTTCTTCTTCTTCTAGAATATTTAACTGTTATTTGCAAGCCCCTTTCTAATGTCTGTCATACCATTCGCATACACGATAAAACTATATACTGAAGATGAGAACTTTGGGCATTATTTCTCTTATCAACATTACTAGCATCATCATCGTCATCATAAACATATCCCTAGAAATTAATAACGTTATGCTTAGGTTCATTGTAATAATGATAGATATCATCATTCTTATCATTGTCAAATAATGATAGATATCATCATTCTTATCATTGTCAAATAATGATAGATATCATCATTCTTATCATTGTCAGTTTATTTAGTAGAAGTAGTAGTAGTAGTAGTAGTGTTTTTGTTATCATCATCATTATCACCATCATCATCATCATCATTATTATTATTATCATTATCACTGTCATTACTATCATTGTTGGTGTTGTTACTGTTGTTGTTGTTGTTACTATTATCGCTGTTGTTGTTTTAACTGTTAGTCTGATCACTAGAGTGTATTATCTATCCCTTTTTCATTTACACTCATGCGTTTCTTTTTTTTAATCCTGTGAGTCAGGTTTAAGATAAAACATAATTGTCCTGGTTGACCATAAAAGGGACCAAATCCACAATGACAGAATAAGCCTGTGTGGTTGTGTATAGGGGAGTTGAAACGAACGGCGTGGAAGCAGCGCTATTGTGGTGGCAGGAAGATGAAAATAGAGAAGACAGAAAGGAAAAAGGAATGAAAGAAGGAAAGAAGGAATGAAAAAAAAAGAAAGAAAGAAAGAAAATCAAACAGAATTAAAGGACAGAAGAAAGGCACGTTCACAACAGGTTATTTTATTCTGTTTTTTTTTTTTTCTTTTCTCTTTTTCTTCTTTTTTTTTTTTAACCCCTTAACTATCATGACGAGTTTCCACAATGAGTCTGCCACAATGGAGACAGGTTAACTAGAGACAGGTTAACTAACCCTCTCTCCACCATTTGTGTAGAGCTCAATAAATGCCACAACAACGCTCATGTTTGATTCGAACGAAACTATTGTGTGAAACTATCAGGTTTTTGGAGATTCTGAACGAAGACAAAGCCCAGTCACAGGTTTAATTAAAGTAAAACCGTTTCCACCTATTTCACTAAAAGTAGCAACAGAATGGTTTCAAAAAAAATAAAGTCACGGGCCGCTTAAGAGGCTGACTGTTAGAACAAAAATTGGCATTAGGAAATGCTGAATCTCAGTACAGCTGGTGGGAATTAAAGGGTTAAACTAGGCACCGACGAAAACCAACCCGTGGTGAAGAGTGATGCACATGTTGAATTACGAACGCTGATTTATTTTTGAAAAATGACAGAGAGAGAGAGAGAGAGAGAGAGAGAGAGAGAGAGAGAGAGAGAGAGAGAGAGAGAGAGAGAGAACTTAAGAGTGTGTTCAAAGGGAGAGCTACACTGCAATTTCCGACGAAACGCTCTGTCCCGAAAGTATTAAAAGAAGAATCCTTTCGTGAGTCTGTGTGTAAAACGTCTTACAGATGGGCCCCGTAGTTAGACGATTAATTAAAGCATTTGGCTGCAGAGCTGATGGCCTGGAGTCCACACACCCATTTGGTTGGATTTTCACGGTTTGAACATCTTCTTGCGTCCATCCAACAGTAAACAGGTGGTACTTGATTCTGGTGGTACTTGATTCTGTTCTGTCCCCCGTGGGGATACCGGGGGGTCTTTTGAACAAATAGTTCTCCCTCCTTCTGGACATTCTGTGCTAGTAACGTCCCCTTTTCCTTTCGCTCTCAGTAACTCTGTCTCCTCCTTTGCTGTACTGTCGTCTGCTGTCCTTTCTGTCTACCATATCTTTTATCTATCTTTTTCCACAACCTCTTCCCACAAATTTCTGCACTCAACGAAGTCGGAGTGAACTGACTGTACTCTCGAGTATAGTGTGAGTATCCCAACAGGGTAAAACGAGTCCACACGCTACCAGATACTGGAACGCTGGAGAAGAGGAAAAAGAAGAAGATTCTGTTCTGGGAGAGTTAAGGCAGCGGAGGGATGGGGTGTGGCGCCTTCTATAATGCCGTGCCTTAGATATGGTGAACCTCTGACAATCCACTGCCCTGCGTGGTTCTAAATATTGGGAGAGAGCGGGGGTGGGGGGAGGGGGGGAGCGGTTTAACCTGTGAATCTTCAAAACATCTTTAGGGTGCCGGGTTGGCCCAGTTGGTGATGAGCACCGACTAGGCAGTTAAATGTTTCGAGTTCAAATCCCGCTGATACCTGACATAAAAATTGTCAATTCTCTATCCATGTTAATGTGTACCATTCTGTCGGGATGGGACGGTTATCCCTATCTGTCATATCACGGAAGGTGGGTGCGAACGTCAAGCATAGCAGAATAGAAGGAGAGAAAAGGGTGGTGGTGCTGCTGCTGTTGGTTCTCTCTTTGCTGCTGCTGATGATGATGATGCTGATGCGGCGGCGGCGGCGGCGGCGCCTGAGATTATTATAGCTGTCACCAAAATGTCGACAATGTTGGTGGACAGTTCTAAATGATAAGCAAATGGGGAGGGAGGGGAAGGGGTTGCTTGTTTGTTTCCTTTTTTCCCCCGAGGTGATCAGCCCCATATTGACCATATGACAAATTCGGGTTTGACTTCAGTGTCTGTTGAATTGGTTTTATTCGAATGAGTTAGGGCAAGTGAAAGTATACGTTCGTTGATTGATTGTTTTTTTGTTGGTTTTTTTTTTTTGTTT
>CM065715.1:32353890-32358890 GCA_033310375.1 Conus canariensis
AACTGTATCTGCAGTCATCTTACTTGGTAATAAACTGTATCTGTAGTCATCTTTCTTTGTGATAAACTGTATCTAGCGTCGTCTTACTTGGTAATAATCTGCATATGCAGACATCTTATTTGACAAGGTACTATATCTGCAGTTATCTTACTCGGCAATGCACTTTATCTGCAGTCTTTTTACCAGTCAATAAACTGTGTCTACAGCGATCTTACTGATCACTAATCCGTATGTACAGTTATCTTACTTGGCTATAAAGTATATGCCTTTGTCGATAAACTGTAACTGCAGTTGTTTTCTTGGCAGTAAACGGCATCTGCAGCAATCTTACCCGGCAATAACTTGACATTAATCTGTATCTGCAGTCATCTTACTTGGCAGTGCACTGCGTTTGCAGTCATTTTCCTTGGCAATAAACTGTACTTACAGTTATGTTATTCTGCAGTAAACTGAGTCTTCAGTCTTTTTTTTCTTAGCAGTAAACTGCATCTGCAATTTTTTTCCTGGCAGTAATCTATACATGCAGGCAGCTTACTTGGCTATAAACTGTATCTATTGGCTTTCTTATTTGGCAATAAACTGTAACTGCAGTCGTTTTCATGGCAATAAACTGTATTTGCAGTAATTCCACCCGGCAAGAAACTGCATCTGCGGTCTTTTTTTTTTTTCTTTTTTTTTTTTTGTGGCAATAATCTGGATCTGCAGTTATCTCGCTTGGCAATGCACTCTGTCTGCAGTCGTGTTACTAGGCAACAAACTGCATCTGCAGCCATTTTTCTCGGATGTAAACTGCATCTGCAATAATTTTTCTCGGCGATAATCTGTATCTGCAGTCATCTTACATGGCTGTTAACTATATCTACCGTCACCCTACTTAGCAATAAACTGTAACTGCTGTCGTTATCTCGGTAATAACCTTTATAGGCAGTAATCTAACCGGCAATAAACTGCATCTGCAATGATTTTTTGTTCTTTGCAGCAAACTGCGTCTACAATGATTTTGTTTGGCAATAGATTGTACTTGCAGTCATTTTTCTTGGCAATAAACTGCACTTGCAGTCATTGTTACGGGACAGTAAGATACATCTGCAGTCATGTTACTTGGCCAATAAACTACCTAGTTAACGTTGAGTCGGCGACAACGTTGTTTCCAGTCGACTTTGCTTGGTAATACACTTGCACTTGGAGTCAACATTCCTTGGCGATAACCTGTTTGCAGTCTCCTCACTCTGCAATAAACTGTTTCCTGTCCCGCTGCTTTGGCCATACACTGCACCTGGAGTGACGTCACTTGACGGTAAACTGTATCTGACGTCAACTCATTCGGCCATTAACTGCATCTGCTGTGAAAATGGGCTCCGACCTCCTCGCCCTCGCTGCTTCCAGATCCGCCAAACCTCTCGCAAATGAGTTGTGTGTGTGTGTGTGTGTGTGTGTGTGTGTGTGTGTGTGTGTGTGTGTGTGTGTGTGTGTGTGTAAGGGCATGCGGACGAGGTGAGGAAGGGAAGGGGTGGGATAATGTGGATGGAGGGGGGGATATGGGTGAGGTGAGCGGCTATTTGAGACTGGGAGAAAGGATAGAAAGGGATGGAAGAGGAAAGAGGGGGGGAGGGGAGGAAAGAAAGGGATGAGACCCGGAAGGGAAGGGAAGGAGAGGTTGCGGGAGGGGGTGGGGGGTGGGGGTTGGACAGCGTGGCATTAGTCGCTTCATTAGCCTAATTTCGGCCTTGTCGTGGGGAGTTCATGTTTCGCCCTCCTTTGAGACGGCGCCGCCATTCTCTTTTCGATTTTTCCCACTCGTCCACGTCTTTCAAATTAGGACTCGCCCCTTCCCTTCACGTGTGCTCCCGTGACTCAGTTTCCCTGGACATCTTGCATCGTTTCGATCACAGGGAGCTCTCGTCAGGCCGGCTGGGAGGCAGGGAGGCAGGGATGGAAGAGAATGCTGGCGATCTGGGCGTCTGAGGAGGGTGAGAAGAGACCGGAAAGACCCCTCGCCCCTTCCTTACCCATCTTTCCTTCCTTTTTCGAAAGAAGTTCGTTTTTCAGTTTGTTTCACCGAGTTGGGAGGGGGGGGGGGGGGAATCCCCTATACGCATACACGCGCGCGCGCACGTACGCACGCACACGCGCACACGCACACGCGCGCGCGCGCGCACATACACACACACACAAACACACACACACACACACGTACGTACGCACACACGTGCACACACACACACACACACACACACACACACACACACACACACACACACACACACACACGTACATACAGAGAGAGAGAGAGAGAGAGAGAGAGAGAGAGAGAGAGAGAGCAAAGACGTCAGATAGACATGCGGACGGGCAGCAGACAAGAAGCCAGGCAGACGGACAAATCAATCAATTGTTTTCGATATGATGCGTAAGAAACGTCAGACTACATGCCACGCGCGCGTTTCAAGGACCGGTTCCGTTTCAGTTATCTCCCGTGGTGCGTGAAGGCCACTGAATGATACTGAGGCGTCAGCTAAAGTGAGGGTGAACCCCCTAGAAGTTGTTGTTGCCCTTGTGCTGTTTAGAAAATGGAAACAGAAAGTTGATTGGAGGGTGACTTACCTCTGCTCTCTCTGTTAGCATCAGGATCCACTGGACTCTGGCCTCTCCCTTCATATTTGTCGTGTGTCTTCCGTTCCTCCCTTTCTTCCCTCACCCCAATCTTAGCAGCCTTCATCTGAACCTACCTTCTCTCCCCTGCCCTCCACATACCACCACCACCACCACCACCATCACCACCACCACCACCCCGTCCCCCCCGCAGTCAGATTTTTGCAAGTACAGATCTCGCTCATCATAAGAATTGTTTTGGTTTTTTGTTGTGTTTTTTTTTGGTTACATGTTTTAATGCTCTTTGTTGTCTGGTGCAGAGTAAGGTAGGTCCCTTTTCTCAACAGTCGAGTCGTGAAATGGCTGATATCCCCTTCTTCCTTATGGTCTTTGGAGAACGTGGACGTTCATCGTGAATGTAGCGAACAAAGAAAAACCTTCTCCTGGCCTGCCCTAAGGTGCATACTGGTATCAGATGGAATGGTAGACTTTGTCAATGCAGGTAGTCCCAGTTCAGGATGACTGTTGACCTTGTAATATATATATCAAGCCAAAATACATTAGTACACTGAGTCAAAAAATGCTTCTTCGTTGAACAACACGAAACTGAGAAGTACATTTTCGACAAAATATCCAAAACAAGACAGATGAATCAATATTTGACAACATGAACTCTTGATGTATGACCCATTGTGGTCGGCTGGGTTGTAAACAACATGAGCTGAACTGAACGTTGACAAAATACTTTCTTCTTCAAGCATTACAGATTAGCATGACACCATTGATAAAGTTAGTTAGAGTGAGGGTGAAACTGATTATAATGCATGGCATCTGATGAGTGTCATCCTGTCTGATAGCGGCAGTCAAATTATGCTTGGGACATAAACGAAAGCATCAAAAAGGGTGAAGAAGGGAAATGTTATCCTGGACCGCTAGCATGCCTAGATTAAACGGGAAAGAACGTTACTTCGTCAGCCACTGGTAATGAACATGGTGATGCAGCCAACAGAAATGATCTTGACAATCCTTCCGACAGTGACAACGATAAACAGCTGCTCCAGAAGATTGAGTGATTTGGCTTTGATTAAAACGTCTTTTCCTGTTAAAAAAAGGGGGGAAAACCGCGCATAGTCATCAGTTCTCGTGGCCTTTTTCTTTCTTTTTTTCTTTTTTTTTTTTTTTAATCCTTTCATTTCCGATTTTCATTTTTTTTTTAAAGTTATGTCCATTCCAGATTGTCGCTGTAGTAAAAAGGAAGAGCATTAATTTTTTTTCCCTCTGTCTGGGGGAGAAGGGGGGGGGGATACCTGTGTAGGGAAGGGGATGCACTTCGGGCAATTCAGCCTCCTTCCCCATTCTAATCATATGCACGTTAGACTGTGTTCACCCATGCATAAGACTAGCCTTCTATGTCCCTCACCCACTTCCTCCCCCCCCCCTCCACCTCCCTCTTTCTCCATCCCCTTCTGGACCCCCCTCCCTCCCCCCACCCACACACACACACACATCTACGTCCCTTTTCGTACCCACGCTCCCTCTCCTCCTTCCTCTTCCCCCCCCCTCCCCCACCCCCTTCTTACCCCTACCTCTGTCTCCCCTCAGTTCCCCCGTCTCCCTGCTTCATATGTCAGATTATCACGAGATAGGGGTGACCGCCTTATCCACTTCACCCTGTTGGTGATTCCATTGCAAGCTGCGTAGCACATTAGTTCGACTGGTTTAAAGTAAAGACTTTGAACAACAAAGGGACAGGTTCTTTCATTAAATGAACAAGTTAAGACTTTGAACAACAAAGGGACAGGTTCTTTCATTAAATGAACAACAAAGGGACAGGTTCTGTCATTAAATGAACAACAAAGGGACAGGTTCTTTCATTAAATGAACAACAAAGGGACAGGTTCTTTCATTAAATGAACAACAAAGGGATAGGTCCTTTCATTAGAACAAGTTAAACATGTGGTCACGAGCGGCTGGACATCAGTCGGTGAAACTGAAAAATTCTCCATGGCCGATGACAAAAATTCTCAATGGCCGATGACAAAAATTCTGAGTGGGCAATGACAAAAATTCTGAATGGCCGATGGCAAAAATTCTGAATGGGCAATGACAAAAATTCTGGATGGCCGATGACAAAAATTCTAAATGGGCGATGACAAAAAAAAAATTCTGGATGGGCGATGACAGAAATTCTGAATGGCCAATGACAAAAATTCTGGATGGCCGATCACAATTCTGGATACGCAATGTTTGTTGACGCACGGTCGGTTAATTAGGCATCGGAAAAATCAGAATAACCTCCTGGGATGGTAAATCAGATATGAAAATGAGAGATTCGCCAGAGATAAAATAACAGACGGCTCATTTTCCTCCGGAGTAAATCTGTCGTGAAGTTATGTTTGTTGTATTGCCTC
>CM065715.1:32373890-32378890 GCA_033310375.1 Conus canariensis
TGAATATACACGGGGATTCGAAGGCTGATATTATCGGTTTGTTTATCTGCTTTTGAAATGATGACGATGATGATGAGATGATGTGATGATGATGACGATGATGATGATGATGACGATGATGATGATGATAGTGTGATGGTGATGATAAGGACACAGAGATAGTCTCCTATCTTTTGAAACATTTACAGTGGAATTCAGTCTTCCTGCCTTTCAATGTTTTTAGGCAAGGAAGATATGCTGCTGCTCAAACTGAGTGAACTTCGGGGTAGGTTTTCCTTGTCTGCTGTTGCTGAACTCAGTACTCGGAAAAGACAGTGTAAACTAGTGTATACGTCCGCACCATAGATGTTCTCTGCGAAAAAAAAAAGAATTCAAGCGGGCTTTTAAAGCATATTCAAAGAGCACGGAGTCAAAACGCCTCTAGCTCAGACGAGAAAGAGAGGAGAGGGAAGGGGAGAGAGAGCATGGGAAGGGAGGGGTTGGACAGGAAAGGGCGGGGATGGGGTAGGGGAGGGGGACAGATTAACAATACAATCAAGGTGTCGAACCAAGAAAAGAAAGGGGACGAGAGAGAGAGAGAGAGAGAGAGAGAGAGAGAGAGAGAGAGAGAGAGAGAGAGAGAGAGAGAGAACGACGTGGGAAAATGAAAGCCAAAGACATCGGAGCAGAGAGGAGTAGGAGGAGGAGAAGAATGAAGAAGAGAAGTCGGTGGGATGGTGATGGTTGGAGATGAAAAAGAACACGGAAAGGATGTGGGGATGGGGGGGGGAGGGTGTGATGGGGGGAAGGGGGTGGCAGAGGTGGGCGTGGCCTGGGGTGGACAAAGGGAGGGACAGCGGCCACCTGTGCTGGGCGGTGGTGTTGGTCCTGACAGCAGAGATCTTCAACAGATGCTGCTTTTGTGGAGCCTGTTGGACTCTCTCTGTCTCTCTCTCTCTCTCTGTCTCTCTCTCTCTCTCTCTCTCTCTCTCTCTGTCTCTCTTTCTCTCTCTCTCTCACGGGAGAGAGAGAGAGAGAGAGAGAGAGAGAGAGAGAGAGAGAGAGAGAGAGAGAGGGATCCTGCACTTGAATACAATCACCGACAGTACCAAAATAAATCTTTTGTCAGTCCGTTAAAAAAAGTAAAACATTATTCAATAAAGTCCAAATTTCCGAATAAATGAATGAATAGCCAAAAAAATGATGGAAGTGGACTAGAACAGTGTCCAAAAAAAAATCAAGTTAATTTAATAAGGACAAACAAAAAATAAACAAACATTTGCTACTATTTCACAGAGTTGATTTCTCTCTCTTGGCCTACTTTGAACAGAAATCGTCCCACCAGATCCAGTGGGAGACACCCAGGTGAACAACAAGCCGAATACCCCGCTCACCTCCACTAACCGGTTGTCTTATTTTCCATTATGGAACCCCAGTGATACTGTTCAAAACGCAGACTCCCTTTTTATTTTCAAATCTGACGAACCACAAGATTTTTTTTTTACAAGTAGTCAGAAATCCCAGTTTGTTAAACATTTGTTTGTTTGTTTGTTTTGTTTGTTTGTTTGTTTTTGTTTGTTTGTTTGTTTTTTAGATACACTAGGCAAAGAGAATACTGCCTATGTTTTTGAATGTTTGTCATTCTTGTTCGACCTTTTCGCCCACTTCTACACCCGCCCGCTCTCCCTCATGCCCCATCAACCTTCCCCCTTAATCCTTCCCACCCTCCCCCGCCACTGTTCCCTACCCCTGAGAATGATAGCTATACGTGCAAAAATCAATCACCCTCACTGCTGTCTAAACTGACTATATATATATATATATGCAATAACGACGAATTGTAAACACACATTGTAAGCCTATGTAGTTTTGATCATTTGAACCTGAAGTCTGTTTTGTTGTCATTTAGTTATGACATTTGGGTTTGTGGTTTTGCTAATTGTGAACCATGAGGGTTTAATTTCGCTAATTATGACCCCCTGTATAGTTTGTCTAATTTTTTAACCGTATGTCTATCTGGTGATGATTGTGAACCACTTATGTACCTTTCCCGATCATGAATCATAAAGAAAAAAAAACTGGTGCCAATTGATTACTCTTTTATAGACACTGTGAAATAATAGCCTGCTTTGGGTTTACAGGAGTCATCTTTTCAGAGGACACTAATTAATGTCCTGAAACGTCCCGTCCGAATCAAAATCTCTCTCTCTCTCTCTCTCTCTCTCTCTCTCTCTCTCTCTCTCTCTCTCTCTCTCTTCTCTCTCTCTCTCTCTCTCTCTCTCTCCCACACCTTCCATGCCCTCTAGATGGCATTTTTCTTAAACCGCTTATTTCTTTATCCGCTTGTACAACCTCACCCAGGCACAGTCTCCCACAGCCCCCTTACCAATACTGAATTTGTTAGTACATATTGCTTTTACATTTACTGTTCCGGCTTTTCAAACACTGGTACCTGTTGCATTTGGCATACCCCCAACAGTTGTACTGATCATCATTTGAGTGAAGATTAAAATCGGCCAGCAGTCCCAATTGCCTTTACAGAAAAGCCGCAAGAAAGGAGGTCAAAGGCAGAGATTGGAGTCGAGTTGTCACCCATCATCAGCCCATCTCTTCAAGACCCGTAATGAGATACCAGAAGCCAATTCATTCTACCAACTAGGCTAGTTGTTGCCGTCCCGCTCGTGGCATTGCCAAAGACCGTGTCTGTCTGGACCACTTGGGGTAAAGAAATCCACTGTAAATAGCCCAGGACTGGAGGGGCCTTTCTGTGGACAGACGGCCCGAAGCCAGAGGTAATTGCTCTATTTTCTGACTGAAGACACCTCGGACTGTCAAACCCTGAACCCTGTGCGATTCCATCTCGCCGATACAGATCAAAGACTGGGTGGTTGTCAAGATGAAGATCACAGGACGTGTTCCCTGCCACGGCATCAAAAACATCTGCAGTGATGCATGAGCTTGTTAGAACCGTTTTTGTCCTTTGCCTTGATCCTTGCTCAGATAGCTTGAAGCGTGACGCTTGGTTTGTCAACATGCCAATGGGATGGGTGGTCAGGTGGAAAATGGTGGGTGGTGGGGTGGATTACATATACCTCGGATTTTGTTTTGTGTCGGTTTTTCGATGCCTTCATCCAGAAATCACTGACTAGCAAACCGTCACCAAGCCTACTATAACTGCTCCATTTGATGTTGCTGTGGCACGTGTCGCACTAAAGGATGGTCAGCGAGTGGCTTAGATCTTGACCATCGCTTTCTTCGACCTCTTGCCTTTTGTCACTTTGTGTTGACTGTGTGCTGGACGTGCACTGATTTCTTCACATTTGGGAACTTACTTCAACGCAGTGTGGAGTAAGAATTGAAAACCTAGTTTAACATGAGAAGTAACTTTGACCTCAGAGTTAGGTAAATTCCTCAGTATGGTGTGTTACAATGTCATGATCATGAGTCGAACAGTTTCTGCTAACATAACATAGGTTTTAGATTCCTATCTGTACCGAGATGTTGTGAAACAATGGTAAAGGTACACAAAATATTTCCGTGAAATAGGCCGAGATTTCAAAACTTTTAGTGAAATCGTATCGATTACAAAGTCAGAGAGATGATCAGAGGGAATGGGAGGTGTTAAACTGGATTTTTTCGGATAAAGTACGTACCTCCTGCTCTGCAGTTTTTGATGTGTACTGAGGTCTCATTACCTGATCTTCAGAGGTATTAGGTCACATAAACACCTAGAACTTAGTTGCATTACATGCATCCAACAGGCAAGATTATATGAGCTGGAATGAAATGGTTTGAACAAGGAGTGTAAGAAGCCTAGCAAAACAGACTGCACAGGCCAGCCGTACACAAGTACGGGAGACAACACAGCCTGTCTCACCCTCTGCGATAACCTCCTCATAAAAGAATGTGAGGAATGCAGCAGAAACCTGAAGTTCTAGCAGCGCCATCAGTGACGTCACTTAGGTTACGTAGACCGCCAGCTGCTTCTCCTTGCTATCGATGCATTCTCTCCCAACTCTCCTCTCCTTGATGATTACTTAGCTTCATTGGGTATATTGTCAGAGATATGGTTCCAACGTTTAAGCTTGTTTTTATCGGAAAAGTATCAGCTGTTTCGACCTTTTACTTTGGTTCAAGATTTCAGTACAGAGAGGTAGCCTTGAAAGCGTGTGTATTTAATCAGGAACTGTTTGACTGGCGTTGATGACGGGGCATACCAACGTACCACCCAACATATCCCTATGAACTCATAATTCCTTTCATGTATAAGAGTTTGTTATGCACACAGCTGTACATATTCGTCACAGTAACTGTTGAACACCGAGGTACAGTAGGGAAATCAAAGCAATGATCACTTCCAGACTTAGATATTGTTGTATTTGTTTGATTGTTTTTTTTAATGGGGCGTGCTGTTTCTAAGTTCATTTATTCTGCTCTGACACTGATAAGATGGTTATAAGAACACCGAGATGGTCAAGAAGACCGGACCGATGGACTAGTCAGAAAAGTGTGACGTCAAGATGGAGCAGGAGCACAAGTGCTCTTAACTTTTTTTTTCTTCTTTCCGAAGGAAAGAACTTTTTCCCTGCCTCTCACAGCTTCGCTCATCTCTTGGAAACTTGCCAGTAATTTGGCTTGAGGGCTTGATGGGCATCGGCAACATCCGAAGTTTCTTCTTATGTGCTTGGGTTCTTTTACAGATTCCGGGATACTAAGCTTGGTATTGTGTGTAGACTGACTCAGAGATAATAACTAAAAGTTAGTCATCGCTGAATGAACCTCTGTACGTTATGCATATACCCTGTCGTGTAGCTGCCATTTTTCAGCACAATCTCTTTGGGGCATTAATGAATAGATGTATGGAGGAAAAGTTACTTAGATTTGAAAAGTCACAAGTGTAATAATAAAAAGAAAGACCATTTAGGTTTTCCCTCACAATTATATATTGTGATGTACATTTAACTGTAAAGGAAAAGAGAAGGGGGGAGCAGGAATCATTATCGACCACGAGTAGTCAAACA
>CM065715.1:32383890-32396390 GCA_033310375.1 Conus canariensis
AAAAGTATAGAAATCGAATGATAGCGTGTCTTCGTTTTGCTTTACAAAAAAAAAGTCCTCAACAGGACACCGGCAGCAATTATAACAAAAGGGGAAAAAAATAATAAGATCGACAAGAGTGGGGGATTTTGAGATATTGATTGTTAGTATTAGTCGTAGAAGGACAGCCAGCCTGGTAATAGAATTAATAGCAGTAAGTAGCCATGGCAGCTGCAGCAGCAGCAGCAGTCGTAGTAGTAGCAACAGCAAGCATGAGCAACACATGCTGTGAATATATATATATATATATATATATATTGTGTGTGTGTGTGTGTGTGTGTGTGTGTGTGTGTGTGTGTGTGTGTGTGTGTGTGTATAGGTTTGCCGTTTTTGCTATCACGATGCTGTTGCTGCTGCTTCTGACAATGCTGATGATGGTGATGTTGATGATGATGAAGATGATGATGTTAATAATGATGATGATGATGTTCAGGATGATGAGGATGATGTTGATAATAATGATGATGATAATGATGACGATGATGATGATGATGATGATGATGATGCTGATGATGATGATGATGAATGATGATGATGATGATCATCATCATGATCATGATCATGATGATGATCATGATGATTTTCCTCGTTTTCATTCGCGGGTCCATGATGGGAGAGGCTGCGGTGATGGCGGCTGAAACCCAGAATCCTGGGAGGCACACCTCACTTCCTTCCGTCTGCCACACTGGCCGGGGCGCACTCTGGCTTTTGACAGGATGAAATCGCCATTATTTGCCAATCCATCTCCTTCCACCTCCCCCCCCCCTCCTTTATCTCCCCCTCCACCTCCATCACCCCGACCTCTCAGTCCTTCCCCTCTCCCTCACTTATCCGCTTCTCTCTTCTCTCTTCCAACCCAACCCCCCCCCCCCCGCCCCCCACCTCCACAGCACCTCCCCAGCCCCTTCTTCTGTGTAAATCTCGTGCGGGGAGAATGAGGGGAGATGTTGTTGGATTTCTCCCTGATTGTATGTGTTGGAGACTTTCCTCCAAATCAATGGAGCTTGAGTGATTCCTCCTTGCATTCTGCTGCCGGAAGAAGCCCCGAATTAAACCTTTTTTTCTCTTTTCTTTTTCTTTAACTCAAACCCATCTCTTCTTTTCGTTTTCTTCTTCTTCGTCTTCTTCTTCTTCTTCGTCGTCGTCGTCTTCTTCTTTTCCTTCTCGGCGAAATTGGTGGCGGTGGGAAAGCCGACGCATCACGAGTTCCCTCAGCGATAAATTCCGCCCCCTTTCCAGAACATATTGTCTTAACAACAAATGTTTCTCCATTAAAGTCCCATGTCGCCTTGGAATGGAATTAGGCCCCATAAAACGCCGGGACCTGGACCCCGGCTGATGAAATTATTCCCGACATCGTCCCCTTTAATTTAGCCCCCTGCAAGCAATCAGAGAAAGCCCAGCACCTGAAGGCCTGGCTGAGCTCTAAAAAAGCCCCCCCCCCCCCCCCTCCCCTCCCTCCCATCCTCTCTCCAACTCCCCCATCCACCCACCCATTCCACTACTTCTCCGACTACACTGTTGTGGCTCAGACTCCCCCCACCCACCCCCACCCCCACCCCACCCCCGCCTCCCTCCTCCCTCCTCCTCCCCTCTCCCCTCCTTCCCCATTTCTCTAGAACCTGTCTCCCTGTTTTCCCGGGGAAAATGTCTGCATCGAGACCTTTCAGCGTTTGTGCCGCCCAATTAAGTCTCATCCGCGTTTGAAGGAGACATATGCGTTTCGCGAAACAATTGGCGCTTGGAGGCGACCTGGCCGGAAGAGTGGCTCGCTCCCTGGAGAGTCGGGTTCTAATCAGCGGGTCCCCGGGCTTCCAAGTGGTCGAATTGTTGGGGTCCCGATGAGGCCGGGCCCAGCAGACTCTAAATGTCTTCTCGATACCGCCCGTAAACTGTCTTGGGCTCCTGTGTGGATGTCTTCTGTCCGCCTGGGCGATGTGACTTGCTGTCGACGTCCTCCCTGGAGGCGCCCACGTGCCTTGAGTGGGAATGGGGCGAGGGGGAAAGTGAGGAGAGAGAGGAGGGGAGGGGGGGGGGCAACTGTGCTGTGCTGGGCTGGCTCGGCGGTGATCGCCCTTGGGGAGCAGAAGTGGATGTGGGGGTGCAGTGGGGGGGGGGGGGGTGAGGGAGGAGCTTGGTGAGGCTGGGTTGATGGGGGTAATGAGGGAGGGAGGGGATGTCTGTGTTTCCTCGCTAGCCTGGGGACTGATGATCGGGTGTTTTATCACTGGAGGGTTGGGTTGTTTTTTTTCGTTATCTATTTGTTTATTTATTTAAGAATGAAGGTGAGTTCGAATATTGTTCACCCAAAGGAGATGGCGGATATCCTGGCACACATACAATTCGTTCGTGTACTCTTCACAAATGCCGACGTTATTTTATCACATTCCGAATAGTTCTGAGGACCGAAATACAATTTAAGCTGTTGGTGCCTCATTAACTCTAGCCTTTCAGGGAACGTGTAAAGTAAAAAAAAGGTTCAAAAGTTTTTAACCCAAATGTTGATCAGTTATCTTAAGTTTGGTAATGTATTGGATTACCAACACATAGTGACGTCAATCGGTGTAAGTATTGATAGTAATGTCAGTATAAGGCGTTCAATCTTTTTGTGTAGAGTAGCAAAATAATAATAATAATAAAATACTAGTTCATTTTAATCTTGGGTGGCATCACAGCATAAACAGCTCACAGAGGATAGCAAAAAGTGTATTGTAATCAGTCTGGGGTGTCAGTTGCTTGAGGTACCGGAACTGCTGGGATGCATCAAACGACTGTATGGGAAGTGTGCAAGCGATTTCATGCGAGGGGGAAAAAATGCAGCAGAAAACACACTTAAGAGTGATAAGCCGAAAGTGTTTGCAGACGGGGAGGGGGGGGGGGGGGGGGGGGTCCGTGGACTTTCAAGAATTTGAAACTAGTCAGGTCAGCAACATTTTCAGAAAATTTTCGGTCGGAATTTTGTGTTCGAGCCTGTGTTGGACTGTTTGTCAAAACCATCATGAGAAATCGTCATGGACGTGTGTGTGTTGGAAGTTTTCGTCAAGGAAGAATCTGGAGATTCAGAAAGAAACATTACAGTTCTTTTACATTAGATTTCCCTGCAATGTGAACAACTGGAAGAAAGTCATCTTCAACGATGACATGCCAACGGTTATCAAGCCGAAAGGGAGCATGATACTGTGGAGAAAAGACAAACGACAATGGTCAGTGCTTTCTTAGAGCAGTGTGCATCCTTGCCCCAAGACAGCATTGAAACTTATGGTGTGTGTGTGTGTGTGTGTGGAGAGGGGGGGGGGGAGGCTGATCAGATGTATCTTTTATGATCGAGTCAGTCCAAGTACGTCAAAGCGATGGAAAAGAGCTTTCTGCTTTTTTGCTGCCAGTCAGAACTCAACCAGACGCTGGAGCCACCGGGAAGGTGACGCTTCAATTCATTGATCAGCTCCGACAGAGGACTGGAAAAAGACAGAACAGAATTCCAGGTGTAGCCAAGCAAATCCAAACGCGTGAAATATTCTGCTGAACGTCTGAGAACCATAACATAAAGCCGACAAAATGCATGAAAATTTCAGGAAAGTTTAAAAGCTTCTTGCACCTTCTGGAAGATTCTTAGACGGAAAGAAAATTCCGGACTTATCACGTATTTTTGTGGCATATATCTAGATCATGTGAAATATAAAAATCACTTGAAACAATTTTTCAATCGTTTAAAAACTAGTGTGGCAGTCACACTACAGCGAGACTCGGCGTTGATAGTTTAGAAAACACACACTACCAACGCCTAGACTCGCTGTATAAACTCAAGCTATGCTGTTGTACGATTTACAGCTCTTTACAGCATTATTTTACAAAGGGTTAAAAGATAATTATCTCAGAATTGAAGACAAGCATTCAAAAAGAGTGAGCGTAAAAATCAAATGGCCCTAGAAAATATTGGGACAGGACAGGAACGTTGGCGTCGAAAGAATTAATACGCATTAATACGCAGATGTGTTGAACCAGCCGCCATGGCGTAATGGTTAGCGTCGCGGTTTCCGGGCTGGGAGATAGTAGGTTCTATTCTCATCAGAGCCGTTTTTTGTGGGATTTTTCGGCTCCGACCACAGATGAGTTTTCTGTGGGTTCAACTGGGAAGACTGGAACCACAACGCCGAGTTTCATCCACTTAATGAATGCAATTCAGATAATTTTGCACGCATTTCGTGACCAACACTGCAGGTGTGTGTACCTCTCGGGCGTGATTGACGCTGGGCTATGTCATGAAAGGAAGCGTTGAGTGCAGCCCTGTCGTGCAGCCTCAGACCACAATGGAGCCCCACTGCATTATTCTCATCATCCTAATTCTCATCGATCAGCATGGAAACGTTTAGAAGTCTGTGGTCCTTCATGCCCTGCTGTCAAGGTGATCTCAACACAGACATTCTCTCTCTCTCTCTCTCTCTCTCTCTCTCTCTCTCTCTCTCTCTCTCGCACACACACACACGCACACTACACACACACACACGCACACACACAACACACACACACACACACACACACACACACACACACACACGCACGCACGCACACACACGCACAAACACACACACACACACACACACACACACACACACACACACACACACACACACACACACACAAACAGAGCGAGAGAGAGAGAGAGAGAGAGAGAGAGAGAGAGAGAGAGAGTCTTGTTGAGATGTATCGAATATCTACAAATCGAAAGAACAAAAATCTTTATTTTCAAAACAGAGACCCATCGGTCTGTAAATTATGAACAGACGGTGTCCTTCTCATTGTGTCATTCTGGGGGGTAGGTTGTTTGCAATGCTAAGTAAAATCATGACAAGAAGACTGGAATCTACACTGAACATGTTATGATTGTGACTACAGCCTCTAAAGAGTCACCCAACATCTATACAAAGCTGCGGTCTGATTGGTCAGAATAAGGGGTCTATTCCGATCAGCTGATGCAATAGACTTCACAGCGACTGACACTTTCTCAGCACAGGACACGTTACTCCACAGAACTTCGGTAACAGTGCGTCTGTCTGTCATTTCTTCCTTTGTGTAGTATGTTACGAAAGGAAAGGTGTCTTTCTCGTCTTCTGAGCCGTGCAACCAAAAATGGGTCAGTTGGTAGAGCGCCGGAATAGCTCAGCTGGTGGAGCGCCGGACACGTAATCTTGGTGATCCTGGGGTCGCGAGTTCGAATCTCCGCCGGGCCGTGTCCGTAGAGGGGGATTTTTCCCTCGGAGTTAGCATTGGTTCTGACTCCATTTCCCATACAGTCCTTCGAATGAGACTATAAACCGAGATTCCGTGTGTAAACGCACGCATAACATCTTGCACACATGTAAAATCCCATCACCAACTGTCGGAAGCGAAGGCCAGTTTGGCCGTTGGTATGGATGACACGTTACACATAGCATGCACCCTGTGTGAGAACTTGAAAGAATGAAGGAAGGAAGGAAACTGAGTGAACAGTATTGACTGGATGACAAGGAAAACGACTGAATGAAGTGCCGGCAAGCAGCTCTTCAGTCGGCACTACCCAAGTAGGCAGCCCGTTAGGTACACGAGAGTATGGACTGTCAGCACCTAGAACCTTTGGCAAGACGCTATATCAATGCTATGTTGTTATTATTTTTTTATGGCTCAGGAAGACCTCCTAGACATGTTGAAACTAAGCACGACCATTTTTCGACTTAACTGACCAAAAAGTCGATGCCCTTAGAATCGCAAGTAAATTTCCCCCAACGCACGCCCATTCGCGACTGTTCTGAACACACTGGATACGCAGTGGAACCCGTGTATCCTTCCTGCTACAGTCCCTGAGATGAACAAGTGGACCCTGTGTGTCCTTCCTACTACAGTCCCTGAGATGAACAAGTGGAACCTATGTATCCTTCCTACTACAGTCCCTGAGATGAACAAGTGGAACCTGTGTATCCTTCCACTACAGTCCCTGAGATGAACAAGTGGAACCTATGTATCCTTCCTACTACAGTCCCTGAGATGAACAAGTGGAACCTATGTATCCTTCCTACTACAGTCCCGAGATGAACAAGTGGAACCTATGTATCCTTCCTACTACAGTCCCTGAGATGAACAAGTGGAACCTATGTATCCTTCCCACTACAGTCCCTGAGATGAACAAGTGGAACCTATGTATCCTTCCTACTACAGTCCCTGAGATGAACAAGTGAAACCTATGTATCCTTCCTACTACAGTCCCTGAGATGAACAAGTGGAACCTATGTATCCTTCCTACTACAGTCCCCGAGATGAACAAGTGGAACCTATGTATCCTTCCTACTACAGTCCCTGAGATGAACAAGTGGAAACCTATGTATCCTTCCTACTACAGTCCCCGAGATGAACAAGTGGAACTATGTATCCTTCCTACTACAGTCCCGAGATGAACAAGTGGAATCTATGTATCCTTCCTACTACAGTCCCTGAGATGAACAAGTGGAACTATGTATCCTTCCTACTACAGTCCTGAGATGAACAAGTGGAACCTATGTATCCTTCCTACTACAGTCCCCAGATGAACAAGCGGAACCTGTGTGTCCTTCCTGCTACAGTCCTGAGATGAACAAGTGGAACCTATGTATCCTTCCTACTACAGTCCCCGAGATGAACAAGCGGAACCTGTGTGTCCTTCCTGCTACAGTCCCTGAGATGAACACACCAACAGACGCAAATGAAGAAATATTCTCTCGGAGGAGGAAGAGGATGTAGACTGCCTTTTTTTCCTCTTTTTTTTTTTTTTTTGTTGCGAGAAAGCTCAAAGGCGATGTCGGTAAGTCTTTAACCAGATCACGGGAACATACACAGAAGTCAGCGTTTCGTGTTTAAAAGCGCGTTCATTTTCCGAAAAACCCAGTCGCTGGCATGAAGAACATTCTAATAAGGAGGGAAAGTTAGATGAACAAAAACCCCAATTATGAAGCTGTGTGTCGACTTGTGTTTAATCTTTCAGCTAGTTTTCATTTCCCAACTGTGTCGGGGTTGTGAGATACACCAGCAGATAGTACGGGTTTACTCTCTCTCTCTCTCTCTCTCTCTCTCTCTCTCTCTCTCTCTCTCTGCATACATGTATATGTGTGTGCGCGCAGACATTTGCATAAAAACGTGCACGCGCGCGCACGCGTGCACGCTTGTGTGTTTGTGACTATGGGTGTGTGTATGCGTTGTGCGTGCGTTTGTGCGTGTGTGTGCGTGTGTGCGTGCGTGTGTGTGTGTGCGCGCGCGGTGTGTGTGTGTATGTGTGTGTGTGTGTGTGTGTGTGTGTGTGTGTGTGTGTGTGTGTGTGTGTGTGTGTGTGTGTGCTTAGACGCAATTTGACTCGAGGCTGCAGAATTGACAGTCAGCGTCCATTCTGGCTAATGTCTACTTTCCCACAACCTAGTCATCAATCAGCTACAGAAAATCTAACATGTTGTAAAACGCAACAAGACAAAACAGAGTGTTGAAAACTTCTCGAGAAAAGACAGACAAGTGGTTCACAAAAACAGAAAACCATATACGATTTTTCAAAGGAAAAGAGAGACAGAGTGTCGTGCCTGACACCGACTGTTCAAGCGAGGATATGATGATACCGTTAGAGTCCCCCGAATCCGCACGGAGGGGGTTAGAGCTGGGTTTAGAAGCTAAAGATTTGTCGCTGGTATACCTGCGAAAAACCTGGTAGCATACGAGATGAAGCTTCAGCCGAATGTTCTGGAATTTTACCGAACATGAAAGGATGCATAAAGGTGCAGGGACAAGCCGGCTGTCTGTGGTGGACATCTGCGCGCAGTGTAATCATCCACCAGCCAAACGGTGGAGGAATTCTTACTAGAGAATCATCTTGCTGGGCTTGAATCGTTCTATTTGTTTTGAAACATATTGGACGTTTCTATACTTGATATCGTCCAATGACCTAGGGTCGTAGGATTTTCGTGACTTTAGATATCTGTATCTGTCTATGTAGATAGATAGATAGATAGATAGATAGATAGATAGATAGATAGATAGATAGATAGATAGATAGATAGTGTGTGTGTTTGTGTGGAGAGAGAGAGAGAGAGAGAGAGAGAGAGAGAGAGAGAGAGGAGGGTGGATGATATACAGAAACAAAGAGAGAGAGAGAGAGAGAGAGAGAGAGAGAGAGAGAGAGAGAGAGAGAGAGAGAGAGCAGTATTGGTGGTCAGAAACGTGGACCAACATTGTCAAGCATGTATCCTTCATGTGGTTACAGTTAGCCGAGAGACAGGAGACGCTCTGGCTTCAAATGAAAAAAGAAAGGTGATTAGGAACTTGGACCTGCGTTCTCACACTTGTATCCTTGAAGTCGGGCAACAGTCGGTCAGGAAACACGAGACGCTGGTCAAGAACTCGGATCGACATTGTCAAGTACGAATCCTTGAACTGGATGTTAATAGGTCAGGAAAATAGGGGGCAGTATAGCCCCTAATGAAAGGTGGTCAGGAACATAGACCTGCATTGTCAAGCACGATAATAAAAGGTGGTCAGGAAACCATAAGACCCAACCACATTGTCAAGCACGATAAAAAAAAAAGATGGTCAGGAACATAGACCCGCATTCTCAAGCACTATATATAGTAAAAGGTGGTCAGGAACATAGACCCACATTGTCAAGCACGATAATAAAAGGTGGTCAGGAACATAGACCCGCATTGTCAAGCACGTAAAAAGATGGTCAGGAACATAGACCCCATTTCAAGCACGATAATAAAAGGTGGTCAGGAACATAGACCCAATTGTCAAGCACACTAATAAAGGTGGTCAGGAACATAGACCCACATTGTCAAGCACGATAAAAAAAGGTGGTCAGGAACATAGACCCACATTGTCAAGCACTATAATAGTAAAGGTGGTCAGGAACATAGACCCAATTGTCAAGCACGACTATAAAAGTGTCAGGAACATAGACCCACATTGTCAAGCACGACTAATAAAAGGTGGTCAGGAACATAGACCCATTGTCAAGCACGACTATAAAAAGTGGTCAGGAACATAGACCCACATTGTCAAGGCACGACTAAAAGTGGTCAAGAACAGAGACCCACATTGTCAAGCACGACTATAAAAATGGTCAGGAACATAGACCCACATTGTCAAGGACGACTATCAGAACATAGACCCACATTGTCAAGCACGACTATAAAAGGTGGTCAGGAACATAGACCCACATTGTCAAGCACGACTATAAGTGGTCAGGAACATAGACCCACATTGTCAACACGACTATCAGGAACATAGACCCACATTGTCAAGCACAACTATAAAAGGTGGTCAGGAACATAGACCCACATTGTCAAGCACGACTATAAAGTGTCAGGAACATAGACCCACATTGTCAAGCACGAACTATAAAAGGATGTCAGGAACATAGACCCACATTGTCAACACGACTATCAGGAATATAGACCCACATTGTCAAGCACGACTATAAAAGATAGTCAAGAACATAAACCCACATTGTCAAGCACGACTATAAAATGTGGCCAGGAACGTAGACCCACATTGTCAAGCACGACTATAAAAAATAGTCAGGAACATAGATCCACATTGTCAAGCACGACTATAAAAAATAGGAACATAGACCCACATTGTCAAACACGAAAATAAAAGGTGGCCAGCAATATAGACCCACATTGTCAAGCACGGCTATAAAAGATAGTCAGGAACATAAACCCACATTGTCAAGCACGACTATAAAAGGTGGTCAGGAACATAGACCCACATTGTCAGGCACGGCTTTAAAAGACAGTCAGGAACATAGATCCACATTGTCAAGCACGACTATAAAAGATAGTCAGGAACATAGATTCACATTGTCAAGCACGAATTCTAGAACCGGATGACAGTCAGTCAGGATACAGGAAGCAGTGTAGTCTCGAATAAAGGGTGGTCGGGAACATAGACCAAAATTGTCAGTCATGTATCTTTGAAGTGGATGATAAGTTGGCCAGTAGATAGGAGGCGGACTGGCTCCGAATAAAAGGTGGTCTGGAACTTGGACCAGGAGTCTGATGCAGTTTTCCTTCAAGTAGATGATAGTCGGCCAGGAGATAGGGGGTGATTTAGACCCGAAACAAGGTAGTCGGAAATATATCTATCCTTTAAGAGGATGGCAGGTGGTCAGGACAAAACAACGGTCCACTATGCTTTATTTTATGTAGCTTCATCAGAGGGTTCGAAATGTATAAACCTTCATATTTGTCCTTTGCACAAACCACTGTGCCACAGAGGCACAACCACCCAACAGATCAGCAGAGGGTTTCAGTGTGTGTGTGTGTGTGTGTGTGTGTGTGTGTGTGTGTGTGTGTGTGTGTGTGTGTGTGTGTTCAGGGATTTGGGTGATTGAAGTGGGGGGGGAATGAGGGACCTGGCGATCTGAGTGCCCATGAAGGCTCTAACTGTGAGTTTACCACTCCCCATAAAGTTGTTTCCCAGTGTGTTTGCCCCCTGTGCTCGCTCACTACTTCCTCCCCCCCCCCCTCCTTCCTTCCTACCTCCCTGCCTCCTCTAGAACTACCCCCCCCCCCACCCCCACCCCCCAACATCCTTCCCTTTCCCAAAATGGCAGACATGAACATTGGGCAGATTGGGACGAGGAGCCTAGAGGACAGAAAGGCTGCAGACTACAGGAGAGAGAGAGAGAGAGAGAGAGAGAGAGAGAGAGAGAGAGAGAGAGAGAGAGAGAGAGAGAGAGAGAGAGAATAAAACGATAAAAAAGTGGATGGATGCAAACCAGCATGGATGAATTCCATTCCACCCCCGGACCCCTTTCACTGTCCTCTCCTCTCCCGCAGAAAATAAATTTCCCCCACATGCCGCAAGAAGCAGACTGCGTACATTCCATCAAGTAAAATGCATTAACTTCCAGTTCCTTGTCATTTCACATGATCCTTACATCACGGCTTTCGCGGCCATACCTCCTCCCGTCTCTCGCGTTATTATCGCCAGATCTCTCGTGCACGCGAGGCTATTTTTGTTGCAAGAAGTAGAAGAAGAAGAAGAAGAAGAGAAGAAGAAGAAGAAAGCCGCGTCTCCTCTGTAGTGGAGATGGAGAGTGCATTTCTTGAGGAATGAAGCTACCGCGGCGTGTCTGATTTGAGTGTGTTTTCGATAAGAGGGGGGCAGTGTGATGAGATTGTTTAAAAAAAAAGGAAAGAAAGAAAAGAGAAAAAAAAGAGAGAAAAAACAAAAGAAAGAAAAGAAAAGAAAACTACATACTGTTGGGACAGTTCAGCGGGAATCCACTCAGTGCGGTATACTGACAACGGAACATAAGAAACACCGTGATGAAAGTGGTGATTGTGTGATAGTGCTGGTGCTTCTGGTGTCGTGGTGATGCTGGTCTGGTGATGGTGGTGCAGTTGGTAGTGGTGGTGGCACAAATAGAAAGACAACGAGGGGAAAAAAAAAAAAAAGAATGAACGTGGCCAGCAACCAGAACAACGAAAACACAATGTTCGTTCATCATTGCCAAGGAATAAGATGTAATTCATCAGTTGTATTTCGGGAAAGTCAGTTTCCAAGGATTGTGTGTGTGTGTGTATGTGTGTGTGTGGTGGGGGGGGGGGGGGTGGGGGGGGGGTGGGTGGGTGGGTGTGTGCATATGAACTTGTTCGCAGTGCGCACGCGCACGCACACACACACACACACACACACACACACACACACACACACACACACACACACACACACCACACACACACACACACACACACACACACACACACACACACACACGAGAAACACAACCAGATGGCCTTTTCGAACACTACGCCAGACGAAAAGGGAGATAACCCACGCACACCAAAAAAAAAAAAATCAAACTCGCAAACGGTTAACCTTTAAAAAAAAAAAAATTAAAAGAAAGAGCGAGCGAGCAGACGTGAGACCAGGGGTTAGGGGTGGAGAGGAAGAGACCCAGACTTTCTCACTCACGCACCCAGGAAAAACAAAAACAAAAACAAAACAAAAAAAAAGCAGCAGTAGCAGCTCTTACGTTATCTGTGCAATAAGGGGGGGGGGAGGGGGGGGGAAGAGGAGGCGTTGGGGGAAGAGAAGAGAAGAGAGGAGGTGGGGGGGGGGAGAGGGGGGAAGGGAGGAGGTGGAACAGGATGGGGAGGAAGGGGAGGCAATTACTGTGAAAATGTTGAACCCGCCAGACATCTGCTTGACATTAATTTCGCTTATCAGAAGTGGTCGTCATCAAGGGTGAGTGAGGGTGAGGGGGGGGAGCGGGGGCGGGGGGACGGGGGGCGGGAGGGTCCCGGACATGATCAAGATGGCCTCCCTTGCCGGGCGGCTCTAAAAAAGGAGAGCAGGTTCGGAGGTTTTCTGTTTATTAGCTTGAGTGGACACTTTGATTCAATCCACTGGACTTTTTTTTCCCTCTCCTCTTTCTCTCTCTCTCTCTCTCTCTCTCTCTCTCT
>CM065715.1:32398890-32436390 GCA_033310375.1 Conus canariensis
CGCGCGCGCGCGCGCGCGCGCGCGCTGGTTACCTAGTTATATTAGGGCGAAAGCTGGCGAGACAGTACTTACATTGACGAAGCACAATTCAGTCATTAACATCGCCTCAAAAGTATATTTGTGGTTAATAATTTCCATTTTCACAATAAAACTGTGATTTATTGACTTTCGCAACGAAAATTACGTGATGTTGTGATAACAGTGATGTATTTTCATCATGAGAATTACTTATGTTCATCATAAAAATGACTCATTTTCGTGATGAAAATTACTCATATTTTCATGTTAAAACTACTCGATTTTCGTGATGAAAATTGCATCTTGTCATTATCAAATCAACAACTTTCGTGATAAAATTGACTTGTTTTCATGATTAAACAAACAAAGAAAAGATTATTTTCGTAATGAAAATTACCGATGTTCGTAGAGAAAATATCTTGACAAACCCCCTTGAAAAGGGTCCTCTTCCATACAAAAGAAACGAGGGCTTGTGAGGGCACACTACAGCTTGAAGCGCCGCAGATCGGGTCTAATTCTCTCAACATTTCACCGCTAATACCTTCCTCAGTCTGCCCGCCAAAACCCCTGCGCCCTCCCCCCTCCCCCTCCCCCTCTGCTCTCCCCCTCACACCCAACCCCCTCCACCTCCTATCCTACTCCCCCACCCCCCACCCCTCCCGGGGGAGGAGGGGGGGTGGGCCAAGGGGCTCGACAGGCGGGGGGTCTGTTCTGGGTATTGCTTCATTAACTGCAGCGAGAGGACGGCTGGCTTGTCGGGCTGAGAGATGATGGTGTCGGCGGTGATGTGGCGGGCAGCGGCGATACGATTTGCTGGGTGTCATCGTCGGGCCGCTGTGGCCCGGCTCTTCAGCGCCCCCCATAGACTTTTCTCTGCCTGCCTAAGCTTGTGGTATAGGTGTTTGGAAATCTGAAGGGGAATGTAAGGGGTTTAGGTCTTTTTCTCTTTCTGCTGTTTCTTATGCTTCTTCTTATGCTTCTTGTTCTTCTCCTTCTTTTCCTTCTTCTCCTTGTTCTTGTTCTTCTTCTTCTTGTTCTTCTTCTTCTTCTTCTTCTGTTCTTACCTTTCTTTGTACATCCTATTCTTTGTCGATATTTTCTTCTTCTTCTTCTTCTTCTTCTTCTTTCTTCTTCTTCTTCTTCTTCTTCCTTCTTCTCTTCTCTTCTCTTCCTCCTCCTCTCCTCTCCTCTTCTCTTCCTCCTCCGCTTCTTCTTCTTCTTTCTTCTTCTTCTTCTGTTCTTTCCTTTCTTTGTATATCCTATTCTTTGTCGATGTTTTCTTCTTTTTTCTTTCTTCCACCTTCTCTTTCTTCTCTTCTTTTTTTTCTTTTCTTTATGTTGTTTCTCGATGTCGTTGTTTTTTTTCCTTCTTATCCTTGTTCTCCTCCGCTTCTCTTCCCTCCTTCTTTTCTATTTTATTCTTCTTCCTTCTATTCTTCCTTTTGTTATTCCTTGTCATCGTTGTCGTATTCTTCTTCTTTTCTGTCTTGTTCTCGTTCTCTTGCGTTTCGTCTCTTGCGTTTTTTTCTTAATTCATTTACATTTTTTCAGTCTCACTCCTGTTTTTTTTTTTCTATTAAGGGGGTGGGGGTGAAGGGAGGTGGAATGAGTATAGAAGCTTTCAGTTTTCTTCCGGGTAGGGTTGGAACTTAGCCGGTGTATCGTGGCGTAATCATTCCATGTCCGAAATAACTCCCCAGTGGATGAGACAGGGCACGTGCCCGAACTCCCCCACCCTCACTCCCATACCCACCCCCCTCCTGAGAGTAAATCTGGACACCCCCCCCCCCCTTAGTTTCAAAATAACTCCACTCCTTCAAATTCTTCAAAGTATCCCAGACGACAAAGCATACCAGTCAAATCATCACTCCACTCTTCAAAAATTTCCTAAGTCTCCCATACGACAAAACATGTGAATCAAATCACATTACACTTGAATCGGGGGGAGGGGAGGGGAGGGGGGCAGTGATTCTGGACCTGGGTTAGAACTACCCCTCACCCCCTTCCCACCTGTTCCAACAACTTCTTCCCTGCGAATGATTTGGGACATAGCTGAAGAAAAATAAAACACCTCCCCTTATAGTGAATAATCACAGGCGCGTGTCCAAACCTACCCTCCCTACGTGACAGGGAGGTGGAAATAGGTATATATATGCCTATATTCATTCCATGAGATGCTTCTGGACTATGCTCTAAACCACTCACCAGAAAAGTGATTTTGGGAACAGTGTTGAGAGTAGTTCTGGCCTACTTCCTTCTTCAATCTCCCCCTTCCCCGGCACCCCCTTCAAATTCAGGTGCAGGGGGGCTTTGATTCATGTGTTTTGTCGTTTGGCATACTGCTAGATTTCTAAAGGACGGAAGGGATGGGTGACATGGGATTGAAACAGAAGCTCAGTCTGGTTGTACGTCCTGTGGTTGAGTTTGGGCACGTGCTCTTTCTCACCCACCGGGGAATAATTCTGGGCGTGGAGTGATTACAACGCGGCGCGTTACGGATGTTGTGTTGACTGCAAATTTCAGCTTCCGAAATCAAGTATAACGTAGAAATTTTCGGTAATTTTCAATGGTCAAACTGTTGAAAGAACTTTTCGTAAATGGTTTATGTATGTGTAATGAAGGTAACAAGGTTAAATTGTTAAATTACGAATAAAGACAATTGTTGAAAATATATTATTTTTCTGTATGTGCCATGAAGGTAATACGGTTACGTTGTTAAAATCATGAATAAAGAGAACCGTGTGTAAATGGTTCATTTCTTGTGTACACGGTGATGATGATATAATTGAATTCTAAAATCATTAGAAGGGAAAACTATATATATATATATATATATATATATATATATATTACTAATGTCGTGTAGTGTGTGTCAGGCAGATTATTACGACAAGGAATTAAACTCTCGTTCTTTAACGACGTTTCAGTGAACAGGAAGTGCTGAAATGAATGGCAACAGCTGGTTCTAATCTCAATTAAATCATATCCAGAGAGAGAGAAAGTCGACCCTGGTAACAAATGTAAATCTGGACTTCACCAGAACCTTCACAAATCAATCATGAAAGTACCTTCACTACAGTCCCAATATAGACATGCCCTTCAACTCGAACAATATTCATAGGACACTCTTTTAGAATACTCACAGATCATTCTTCGGTCACTTTCAAACGAAACATTCTTCAAATCCGTTGTTCATTGTTGTTGTAGTTGTTGCTGCTGAGATTGCAGAAATGATTCTGTTTATTTGTTTTGTTTTCTGTTTGTTTATTTGTTTTAAACGCTTTACATCCTGAAGTTTCATACATGGACACCAAAAAAATGAAACAATCTATTTCGCACGTTTTTTTTTTCTTTTTAATGAGCTGTAGAATTGCGATTGTAAGATACACGAAGAACAAGCTATATTCGTATATACACCTATTGCGCGTTTGTTTCTTTGTTTGTTTGCTTTTATCTGGTGTCATGGTTTTTTTCAAACTGTATTGACTTTGACGAGATGACCGCCCTGATATGCCAGCTGGTGGTTGGCTGGGGTATAAATAACATGAATGGAATGGAATTGAACCGTTCATTGCTGGCAGATAGACCGTTATATCCTGTCCCCTCCCACATCCTGTACCCTCCCACATTTATGCACGCACGCACGCGCGCGCGCGCGCGCGCGCGCACACACACACACACACACACACACACACACACACACATACACACATACACACACACGTGCGCGCGCCTGCATGCGCACATTAAAATTCTACTAAGGTGGGTTTGTTTGTTTGTTTGTCTGTTTGACCAATGCATACACCCAGTCACGACTCCCTCACCCCCACCCCCAACCCCCACTACTCTCAGCCCGTACTCACATATTCAGCTAGGAAAGTATTGAATGGTTGACCTAAGAAGGGGGGGGGGGGGGGGGGGGCGAGGAAGAAGGGCCGCTGCACTACATCAAAGATATCCACATACATGTTTACATTCACATGCAAATCAAAAGTTTAAAACTTTTTTACACATACACAGGCTACATACACGTCTACAAAAAAAAAAAAAATCCTCCGAATTACCAACCTCCATGATGAAGTGATTAGTGTCGTGGACTGGGAGGTTGAGGGTTCGATTCCCATCAGAGCTTTTTGTTTGTGGGATTGTTCTGTCCCAGCCGGCTCTTACCCAGAGTGGAGTTTGCTATGGGCTCTAAGGGGAAGACCGGGTGCACACAGTCAAACTTTCATCCACGCAATTGATGATCCCTTAGAATATTGTTCAAATATTCTGACCAGCATTGCAGGTGTGTGTATCACTCAGGCCTGGTTGACGACGGAGTAATATATTATGAAAGTAGGTATAAGGTACAGCTCTGTCGTGCAGTCTCATACCACAATGGAAATCCTCAGCATCACCTTAGACATCGTCATCCTCATCGTTCAGCATTTTAAAAACAATGTCTTAAATTGTGTGGCCATCCTTGCCCTGCTGTCATGGCGCCCTGTTTCGCTTACTTCTCCACAGGTGCACTCTTAGTTTAGGTCTGCCGGAGTCTCTGGTATCGCCAAAAATGCGTGGGGACTGTTGCTAGACGGACGTGGTAGCGCCCTCCGAAGTGAGAGCTCTCTTTTGCTGGCTCCGCGAATGAGCAATTATTATTGTCGTCAGTAGGGGCTCTGTAGGTGGTGTCCTGCGAATGTTGGATCAGAACAAGCACCTCTGAGCACCACCGAAATGACTCAGCAGCAGTGCAGTGTCTCCTCTGGTGGGTTGCTTCATGACGACCTGACATTGACTGCTTCCTCTGGATTGCCGGGGTCGGGGCCAGACGAGTCGGCTTGTTGCTGAAGACGGGGAGGTGTGGGAGGACAGAAGAAGGGACGTGGATGTAGTGCCACTGATGTGGCACGGAAGATGCTAGAGCAAAACAACAACAACAACAACAACAGCAGCAATAACAACAACAACAACAAAGTCCTTATAGCTACATTATGTACACAGTATCTCGTGCACTGAGTATCACGATATTCAATATTATTCTTATTCATTTTGAGACCAATTCGTATTAAAGTTGAATCCTGGAGGCTTAATTTGGAATGTTGATTGAGACGTTTTGAATTCGAGATCAACCGCAACTCTTATTCCTTTTCTTTTCTTTCTTCCTTTTTTTTTTCTTCGGTTGGATCGAATTGTTCTTTGTTTGTATGTTTCTTAGGCTCTGAACTAGAAATCAAGAGATTCATTTTGTTTTAAGTTAAAACCAAGCGTTTCTTCAGGGTTTCTGTTGTGTTTTGTTTTGGTTGGCTGGCTGGTTGGTTGGTTGGTTGGTTAGTTGGTTGTTTTTCTTCTTTTTTTTTTTTTTTGGTGGGGGGGGTGGGGTGGGGGTGGGGGGTGGGTTGTTAGACCACAGGGAACATTTGAGCTTTCTGATCCTGTTCTGACGTCTATCATTTATACGTTGTGTCATTTAGTATTAGCTTGATAACGGCAAGTATGAAATATGGTTGGCTAAGCCAGTACTTTTACAGTTGTAAGATAATCATTTTCATTTTCATATCTCTCTCTCTCTCTCTCTCTCTCTCTCTCTCTCTCTCTCTCTCTCTCTCTCTCTCTGGTGGGTTTACCCATGATGACTTAATACTGATTGCTCCCCGTGGATTGCCAGTAAAGGGGATGCGAGAGACCAGACAATGGTGTGGCTGTGCTTAGGATGGCCTGAATGAACGGCACGAGAGTAATGCCTCGATGAAGCACCAAAGATGAGAGAGCAGGAATCATCATCATCATCATCATCATCATCATCATCATCATCACCATCATCATCATCATCATCAACATCACATTATCGTCATCAACATCATCGTCATCATCGTCGTCGTCAACATCGTCATCATCATCATCATCATCATCATCATCATCAACATCAACATCATCGTCATCGTCGACGTCATCGTTATCGTCATCATCGTCATCAACATCATCGACATCGTCATCGTCATCGTCATCGTCATCGTCATCGTTCATCATCATCATCATCATTCATCATCATCAACAACATCAACAACAACAAAAACAACAACAACATCATCATCAACATCATCATCATCACCATCATCAAGATCGTCATCATCGTCATCATCATCATCATCATCATCATCATCATCATCATCATCATCATCCGTTTTTGGCAGTCGTTGTGTCGAGCGAAGTTGTATGTGAAGGGTCGGAATGACAATGCCGCAGGTTGCCAACAACCTTGGTTGACGCCACCACTGTCATGTCGGTTAGCCCGTGATGTCCGGGGTATGCTGTCCAGTTTGGGGATTGAGGGACGGCGTATGAATGTGTGTGAGGGGGCGGGGGGGGGGGGGGAGTGGAGGGAGCGAGGGGAGCGGGCGGCCACGCTTTCGTGTGTGTGTGTGTGTGTGTGTGTGTGTGTGTGTGTGTGTGTGTGTGTGTGTGTGTGTGTGTCTGCCTGTCTGTCTGTCTGTCTGTCTGTCTGTATGTCTGTGAGTGTGTGTGTCTGTTCGTGTATGTGTTCATCGCACAGCATGTAGAAGGTGCGCCAAACCACGCAGATGGGGCGTGTGGCACAGATAATTCAGCACATCCCATTGACACCTGCAACAGCATTCCCACCCCCACCCCCAACACCCACCCCCCACCCCCACCCCACATCTTCACTCCTGCACTCCCGGTGCCAGTGGACCAGACCACATATCATGAGCGATCTACTGACACTGATGAAGACGGAAAGAACCCGAAATGAGGATACACACGAGTTCACATTAGCCAGACAGACAGGGGAGCAGAGGAGCAGGGGGTAGAACGGAAAGCGAAGACTCCCAACTGTTTTAGGAGGACATATGGTGCTTCCAGCAGCCAGGACAGGATTCGACCAGTTCTAGGGGATGGCGTTGCAGAGATCACAAAAAACAGCATAATCCTCCCGGTGCTATCGAGAAGGGTAAGGGTGGGGGTGGGGGGGGGGGGAGATGGCCGGACAATTAAGGTGGCGTAAAGAGCACCTGATTCCGCTCCCTGCCCCGGCCAAAGTGCGCGCTTAATCACGTTACGTCCTCACCACCCGGCAACCCTCACACCGCTGTAAGCTCGGGAACCCCCAATCAAAACCATATTAACAATCGCGGCTTTAATGAACGAGTTCTGCGCCCCCCTCCTAAACACATTAACCCTCCCAAGACCGCGCTTCAATGGACTATCGTTGTGCAGAAGAGAAGGGGGGGGGGGGGGGAGTGAGGAGGGATGTAGTGTCGGGCTGGAGCTGAATGGTAGAGCTGGATTGGGGGGAGGGGAAGGGGGGAGCTGGATGGACCCTGACCCCCAGCCCCACTCCCTACCCCCTCCCTACCCGACCCCCTCCCAATCCCTGGCCAGGGAAGAGCGTAGAGGGGAAAAAGATCCAGCTTGAGCTGTATAGGCCAGGATTCAATCTGCTGTTGAAGACAGACCAGGGGGTGGCGATTCCATTCCCGTCCATTACCGCCCCAAACAGCCGTCGTCTGCCCCCGTCCTCTGGACTTAGTGCTGGGCTCTGGTCAGTGCCAAATGGACTAGACTGCTGCAAAACATATTCTCCTGGAAAGGAGATTCTCTACACTGCCAGGGCTTCTCTCCCCACGCCTCTGCCCAGCTCTCCTCCGCTACCCTTAGTCCCCTGTCTTCTCCTGCTCCTCATTCCCTTCCTTCCCCCACCTCTCTCTCTGTCTCTGTCTGTCTGTCTGTCTGTCTGTTGTCTGTCTTGTCTGTCTGTCTGTCTGTCTGTCTGTCTCTGTCTTCTGTCTCTCTCTCTCCTCTCTCTCTCTCTCTCTCTCTCTCTCCTCTTCTCTCTGCTAGATCTCTCTTCTCTCTCTTCTCTGTCTCTGTCTCTCTCTCTCTCTCTCTCTCTCTCTCTCTCTCTCTTCTCTCTTGTTTTTGTGTGTGTGTGTGTGTGTGTGTGCGTGTGCGCGTGTGTGTGCTGGAAGAAAAAAGTCTGGCACTAAACAGCCAGTCTTTGCCCCAGGATTCAGCTGGGATTGGATGGAGAATTGGTTTTTAGCAGGGTACTCTGCTCACACTCTCTCTCTCTCTCTCTCTCTCTCTCTCTCTCTCTCTCTCTCTGCCCTCCTCCCTCCCTCCCCTCCACTCATCCCTCTGTTCCCCCACCCACCCCCTCCCCCGAATGACTGTTTTGGGTCGAGGACTGGGAGAATACTGTTTGAAGGCAGCGCTCCAGGCAGCGAGGAGATTGACGTATGAGACAGGCGACAGAGAAACTGACGTGGATTTGTTATCAACACTTGTTTGGGAATTGTCCCGACGTGGAAAGTCAATTTCGTCTGGTCGTGTTACTGTCAAGGGCCTTTATAAACTTTGTTCGTTTGGTGGTGTGCTTCCAACCACACGGCAAGTGTAACGTCACGAAAATGGACTCGGTCTGCATGGAACGACGCTGGATATGTGAATTATGCTGAAACGGTCTGAAAAAAAAATGCAGTGCCATAGGCAGTAGTACATGTTAGGAAGTCGTTCTCAGTAAGTCAGTCATGATAGCGTTTGTGGGTCGGGAATAATACGTCAGCTTATGTTTGATTAATTAATTGGTTAAGCTTTCAATTTTACATCACAATAAATTTACGGTTTGAAACATTTTTTAGCACACGCGTTGATACGATTTCCCCCTCCCCCCCCCCCCCTCCCCTTTTTTAATATTTTTTTTTACCTGTAGCTTTCGCTTAAGCACAACACAGTTAAACCCAATTCTGAGATCAACGTCTCTCAGTAGCATGATGTATGGAGATTCTGTTAGGCATTTTTCATTCATTTCCCTTCAGTTGGCCTACCGTACACACTGGTGCAGTTCGATTTCATGTGTGGAAATCAACAATAATGACTATAATGACCGGAAAAAAACGTATTGCTCTAAACCATTTTCAGTCTGACGTTGGCAAAACTTGAAACGTTGCTGGTTGTCTTCAATGCGGACGATTGAGGAATCCAGGCGTGCTTGTCATAGTCACTGTTCTTTCCTCTGGATGAAGGACTTTTCACAAGCGCCGTGGTGGGTGAAGGGGGGGGGGGGGTGTACGTGTGTTTCTTCACAAGTTGACATTACCACAGAATGATATGTTATTGTGTATAGTGTGTGGCCAACACCTAATTCTACACGTTTGATCTCCAAATATTATGTTTCACCGAAGAAAATAGGTAGTAAGAGAGAGAGAGAGAGAGAGAGAGAGAGAGAGAGAGAGAGAGAAAGAGAGAGAGAGAGAGAGAGAAAGGGGGGGGGGTGTGCTTAGCCCCTCACAACTCTACACGTAATATTCACCCTGGTCTGCTTTTTAGCTGTATATATTGTTCGTTTGGACAATTTTTGACTGCGTGTATTGCTCATCCAGGACTACTTTTTTAAAACTACATACATTGCTCATTCGAGACAATTTTAACTACATGTATTGTTCATTCAAGACAATTAGCTGTATTGTTCATCTAGGACTATTTTCAACTACATGTATCGTTCTGTGAAGACTACTTGTTGACGATGAATATTGTCCGGTTAAGACTGATTCTTAATTACGAACATAGTTCAACTAAACGTACTTTTGAGCTAGGAATATTGTTCAACCAGAACTACATTTTAACCACAAATGTTGTCCAGTCGGACTATTTGACTACGAATGTTGTTCAGCTAGGTCTGTTTTTCACCACATGTATTGTTCCCACTACTTTTTAGCCACAAATATCGTACAGCTGTGACGACTTTTTGATAACGATTATTGTTCAACAGTAAACAAGTTGGGTATTTTTTGCTCCCATAAGAAAACCTAATACAGAGTAACTTTTATTCAAGACTGGCACAGCCTTTTAAACTTGAATAAAGTCAGACAAATACATAGACGAACAATCTAATAGTGGGGGGAAAAAACAAGCGCAGGCCAACGACTGAACTATCTTCATAGTAATGACTTGGCAAAGATTTGGATTTAAGGGGGGGGGGGGGGGGGGGGGAGGGAATTTGAAGATGGAGAAACTGGGAACATGAAATTAAGGAAATATGTTACAGATATGAAAACTCTTCACTAGCTGCATAAGGGAACCATCGCAATCCCTTTTGAAGGCAGATATATTCGTAATGCCTGCTCCGAGGCCTTTCGTCCGCTGGGTCGGACTCATCAGGGAGACACGGCTGGTTGTGTCTGCGCTCCTGGCGTCAAATAGAGACACACCACAGTCCATAATACTGTGGTGTTCTCACCACTAAGGGTGCAAAAAAGAATCTGATAGCACCCCCAAAGCAGCCAGCGAAAAGTAGTAAATGAAACCAAACGAAAGTGTGGGGAGGAAAAAAGTTGCTAAAAAAACTAAAGACATTATGCAAATAGTATAAAATGTAGGGGACAATCTTTACTGTTTACTGTTCCCTGCCTCATTTCATTTCCGATTATTGTTCAGCCTGGGCTACTTTTTATCTTCGAACATTCATCAGCCAGGACAAATCCTGCTTTCTTTCACTATGATTTTTTTTTACCCATTACAGTTTGAGAAGGAAGGAGAAAAGAAAGAAAGAAAGAAAGTACGGGAAGAAAGCTCACGGGTCTTAAACAATTTTTTTTTCAATAACACAACAACGTGAACATGCGTTAAAATAATCACTTTGATTATTTTTTCGATGGAAGAAACGTTGATGGCACTTAGAAAGAAAGGGAGGTAGAAACATAAATAAAATGTCATAATACGAACACACACACACACACACACACACACACACACACACACACACACACACACACGCACACACACACACACACACACACACACACACACACACACACACACACACACACGCACGCACGCACGCACACGCACATACACACGCACACACATATGCGCGCGCACAGAGAGAGAGAGAGAGAGAGAGAGAGAGAGAGAGAGAGACAGACAGACAGACAGACAGACAGACAGACAGACAGAAGAGAGAGAGAATTCACTGTTGAAATCAATGTATCTTCTAGCACTGAAATGGTAATGTTTTCGATCAGTTGTTTGTTCAATTCGGGGAATTCGGAGAGAAAATACAATGTCACATTTGAAATAAACTTTGCCATAAATGCAATGGATTTGTTTGGACTATTCATTCTCCATACATGTAATATCAATCTACGTATCAAGCGCAAAATTATGGTTAACACATAATCCGCATCAGATTTACCCCAGTGGTAAGATTAGAGGCGCTGTCAGTATAGATTTTATCCCCATCATATAGACATTCTGTATCAGATTTTTCCATTTTCCTGTGACGTGTAACTTACAGACGTAACCTTTATGACTGATCATTTGTCTAATATGAGTAGAGGTTAAACTAAATGAGAGAAAATTCATCCTCTTCTTTCTGTATTTTATTTTCAGGTTGTTGTTGTTTTTTTTTCCTGAAAGAGACCATGTTCAATGTGACATTAAGAAAATATACAGAAACCAAAAAAATGTAATGCGAACATAATACAGATATGAAACGGAAGATAATCCTAATTAAACGGAAGGTAATTCTAATTAAACGGAAGGTAATTCTAATTGTGGCATCGTGTGCAATCAAAACATGTAGGTAAACGAAGACAGCTTGAAGCTCTAACCACACTGAATAAAACAATACAGATTATTTACCTGTCTACATGTCATAACTTTTTTTTTGTTTAACGGTTTACAGCTCGAAATTTCTTATTATTCGTATGCTAATCAGAAATTTGGTTTCCAAAAATTTCCGGAAGGAGCTGAAATGTCGGCAGATATCGTAAACTTCGCATATTATGATGATGATGATGATGATGATGATGATGATAATAACAATCATGATATACTGAGGAGGAGGAGGAGGAGAGGAGGATAGTAATGATAACAACAGTAATAGGGATTGCTTTACAGTTTCCGTCACCTCTAAGAGAATAACAGTAACAAAGAAAACACTTCGTGCATCTGCACTCATACGCAAAACGCACCCTCTTGCACGACCCCCTTCCTCCACCTTTTCCTTTCCCCATCCTCTCCACAAACTCAAATACAACCAATAGTACACAACTGTCTACGCTTTTCCCTTCCCAATCATTCGCAGTACTTGAACACTCCCATCCCTTACGCAAATGCCCACTTACGTATGAGAAAAATTGTATGGTGTACATGCCAAAGATGTGAATACTAAAACTTTATTGAATGCGACAGTTTCGTCCGTGACAATATGATTGCCTCGTTCATACAGCACCTTGGTTTATGCAGGAAATGAACTGCACCTTGTTTTGCAGGAAATAGAACTGCACCTTGTTTTATGCAGGGAAATAGAACTGCACCTTGTTTTATGCAGGGAAATAGAACTGCACCTTGTTTTATGCAGGGAAATAGAACTGCACCTTGTTTTATGCAGGGAAATAGAACTGCACCTTGTTTTATGCAGGGAAATAGAACTGGAATCTCGGATTGACTCTTCCATCGGTCTCTGAAACTCGTGGTATGTCCGCTTTTTACATGTAGTCCTCGTGTGCATTCAAGGGTGTGGTAAGTCTGCTGAAAGTGTTCTGACAGGGACAAAACCCGTTGATTCTATCAATTATTTCAATGGAGGTTAGATATAACACAGATTAGAAAATAAACAGAAAAAGCAAAGACAATAAGAACAATTTAACAGGCATAATATCAGAAAATCTCTCAAATCGTTTAGAGTTTCCCGCAAGTCACAGAGAGAGAGAGAGAGAGAGAGAGAGAGAGAGAGAGAGAGAGAGAGAGGAGAGAGAGAGAGAGAGAGAGGGAGGGGGAGATCGAGTAGATCGATCTTTCGATTCACATGTGTGCTAAGTGAGTCTATGTAATCGTCCTGTTTCGGTTATTGCGCACGCGTGTGTATGTGTCTGTGTGCATGCGCGCGCGCGCATGTGTGTGCATATATATACGTATGTATGTATGTATGTGTGTGTATGTGTGTGTGTGTGTGTTGTTGGTGTGTGTGTGTGTGTGTGTGTTGTGGTGTGTGTGTGTGTGTGTGTTTGTCCCCGTCGGTGGCGAACTTATCTCTGGCTTTTTCCCCAGCAATTACAAGCGCTAGCAGAACGAAACTTGGCAAAGTAATAGAACTGATAAGACCTTTCCAGCCATTCCATGCATGAAGATGTCACAGGAAGGTAAAGACTATAAATCCGCGATAAATACTGTCAGCAATATTTACATTTAATATGTTAATATTTAATATGTTATGGAATAATCATTTTCATTAAAAAATAATATAATTAATGACAATTATTGCTTTTTACGTTAATATCATGTGCAAATATTGAAAGAAACATTAACTTACGTGTTATCAAGATGTGACAAGGTTTCTTATAATCGAAAATCAGTTATGAACATCTTAATAGATATGAAACAAAGGTTAGCTAGGCTGCATACAAATATATGTCGTCCAATATAGCGGAGCAAGAATTCATCATTGGTAATGGAACCAGCAAGTAAAGTCATGTGAAGGCGGTGAGATAAACCGTCTGTTAAGCCATAAGAAAGCAGCAAATGAAACAACCAGTGAAACCACAGGAAAGCAGAGAATTAAACAGTCTGTGAATCCACATGAAAGCAGAGAATTAAACAGTCAGTGAAACCACAGGAAAGCCGCAAATTAAAACTGTGAATCCACATGAAAGCCGCAAATTAAAACTGTGAATCCACATGAAAGCCGCAAATTAAAACTGTGAATCCACAGGAAAGCCGCAAATTAAAACTGTGAATCCACATGAAAGCAGAACATGAAACAGTCTGTGAATCCACATGAAAGCAGAGAATTAAACAGTCTGTGAATCCACATGAAAGCAGAGAATTAAACAGTCTGTGAATCCACATGAAAGCAGAAAATTAAACAGTCTGTGAATCCACATGAAAGCAGAGAATTAAACAGTCTGTGAATCACTGAAAGCAGAGATTAACAGTCTGTGAATCCACATGAAAGCAGAGAATTAAACAGTCTGTGAATCCACACGAAAGCAGAAAATTAACAGTCTGTGAATCCACATGAAAGCAGAGAATTAAACAGTCTGTGAATCCACATGAAAGCAGAAAATTAAACAGTCTGTGAATCCACACGAAAGCAGAAAATTAAACAGTCTGTCAAGCCGAATCAAAGCAGCAAATTAACAGTCGCAATCTAACTGTTTTCACGAATACATTTTCCGAAGAATGTGAGTTCTTCACATAACTTTGTCTTGGGTCAAACAAATAACAGAGCGCCAGTAAACCCTGGGAAAACTCTAAATATAAGCGTCAATGAAATACTTCATCGGGCTGTTACGACGAACGTTTGAAACAAGTTTGAGCTAAAAGCGAATGCATACGTGACGGAAGTTGTCTTCTTTTGAACAGTCTCACGCTAGCAGAGTGCATCTTCAGACAGCCGTCTGTTTACCTTCCACTTCCCAAAGCCTATCCTCTGATTCTCCACATCCGCTGCCCATCAACGCTCTTTCTTTCCCCACTGCCTAACCTTTCATTACTCATGTTTTCATATTTTTCATCATACCCACAACATTATTGGAAAGAACGCGTTTTTGTTAGCATAGAGTGAATGAGATATCTCGTTGAACCAAAAATGTCGTTGTGCTGGCCTACCCTCACATCCTTTCGGATTGGCTACCCTGATCAGACCAAAATACACGTCTCACGTGAGTCGAAAAGGCAATTTGCCGCTTTTGTTTCCTTTTAGAAATGGGTCTGTAGATACCGGTTTTTATGCCTGTGACTCATGGAACATTATTTTATTCTCTTTTTTTTTTTCAGAAGAGAGAATTGAGAGAGACAGAGACGGACCTTAAGAAGCAGCAGCAATGGGGGTGGTCACTTTGGCGGACATTGACTACGGTCACATTTTCGGCCCCTTCCCTTCCCACGTCACCCCTGCCGACCCTGCTTACCTCATCGGCATGCTCACCAACGACAAGAGGCCTGACGCCCTGATGCTTAAGGTGAGTTAGCTAGTGTGTGAGTGCGTGAGTAAAAGTGTAAGTGTATATGTGTGTGTGTGTGAGTGCGCGCGCGCGTGTATGTGTGTGTGTGTGTGTGTGTGTGTGTGTGAGTGTGTGTGTGAGAGTGTGTGAGAGAGAGAGAGAGAGAGAGAGAGAGAGAGAGAGAGAGAGACCTAGCGTGCTTCTATATGTGCATAAATGGGGGGGAGATTTATATGCATGAGTGTGTGTGTGTGTTATCCTCTCTCTCTCTCTCTCTCTCTCTCTCTCTCTCTGTTTGCATGAGGTGTGTGTGTGTGTAAGAGAGAGAATGTATGTGTGTGTGCGCGCGCGTGTGTGTGTGTGTGTGTGTGTGAGAGAGAGAGAGAGAGAGAGAGAGAGAGAGAGAGAGAGAGAGAGAGAAAGAAAGACAGACAGACAGAGGCTGAGAGAGAGAAGGGGGGGGGGGGGGTCGCACCTCATTCGAATGGGATATTACCAGACTTCATATAGATACATAAAACGATCACCACCACGACAACCGACGGCAATCATAGCCCCCACACGCACAAAAACCCACACAGGCAACAACAACGATCACAACAGCGACGATGACGACAGGAACAACGACCACGACAACAAAAACAATAATGCACACATCATCCCAGGCATGGCAGCACAGCCAACCCGCACTTATACCTCCCCTCTCTCTCCTTCCTCCTCCCCGTCCCCCTTTCCACCCTTCCCTCCCTTCTCCTGACCCGAGCAGGTGGACCCCGGCGAGAGACGTGAAGGGCTGCGTTCAGTGGACTGGCTGCCCTACATCCAGCCCGCCCGCGACTCGGAGGAGCAGAACATGGAGGCCTACCTGAAGGAGGGCCAGGTGTACTTCAGGGCGCTGCGCATCATCAGGGCCAGCGAGGAGCTGCTGGTCTGGTACAGCAAGGACTTCGCCCAGCTTCTCCATATCCCCGAGCTGCCCCGGACCCATCTAGAAAGTAAGAGGGGGGTGGAGAAGGAGATGTGTGAGGGGGGGGGGGGGGGAGAGGGGGGTAGGGTAGGGGTGGGGGTGGAGGTGTTGTTGGAGTGGAGTGTTAGGAGGGTGTGGGGAGGGAGCGGGGGGTGTGGGGAGATTTGAGGTAGGCAGTGAGGTGGTTTTGGGGGGTGAGTTTGTGTGTGAGTGTGTGTGTGTGTGTGTGTGTGTGTGTGTGTGTGTGTGTGTGTGTGTGTGCGCGCGCGCGCGCGCGCATGCGGTTGGCATGAATTATTTCTATTATGTCGTGCCTCATTAGCTTGCCAGCCGTGTTATCTTTACCTTTTGATTTTAAGAACTGCATGCATCATACAGTGTCAGTATCGATACATGTATCTAAACTGAAAAAAATGCTCGTAAAAAAGATGGTTGTGATTGGTAACGAGATCTCATTTCATAAACCTAAAAACTGTGCCAGGACAGGTTCTGACATCGTTGTTGAAAGTTAAATTGAATTGCAAATGAAAGAACATAATCAAAGTTTAATTAAAGGACATGCCGAATTAAGTTTGTCTTTGGCGAAGAACTTGGAAAAGATGCATTTTGCGAAGTTCCGAATTCTTACATATGTTAGATCACTGGCGCATTGACGATGATGCTTTGTTGATGCTGTTCAAATATCAATTATTTTATTGTGGGTGTTTCCTCATAAAAGACAGTTCTTGAGGGACAAATACTGAGTGTGTACGTGCGCGCACAAGCATGCAATTGCATGCGTGCGTACATGCGTGCGTGCGTGTGTGCGTGCGTGTGTGTGTGTGTGTGTGTGTGTGTGTGTGTGTGTGTGTGTGTGTGTGTGTGTGTGTGTGTGTGTGATCTGAAAGGGGAATGACGAGGGGCGGGGGAGGGAGGGAGGGCAGCATGGGGTGGAGACAGGGGTGGGGGGGGAGGGGGAGGAAGGATTCCATTTATTTTTAAAGCAATCATTCCTCTCTTCTTATTCTCCTTACCTTTTCCCCTTGCTATCATCCATTCCCCTGTGCCTCTATCTTGACGAATAATTCAGAAATCAAAACTACATTTTAACGACATTTTTCCCTCGATCTTAATGTCCACAGACGAAGACCACTACATCTGTCCACGTTGTGGGGACACCTTCGAGTTTCCGTACTCCCTAAGAGCCCACATCAAGTTCAAGTGCAGCTACACCCTGGCACAGATCAGCGCCAGCAAACCCAGTCTGCCCACAGTGAAGAACCATTCCAGCGATAACAACGACTCTGAAAGACACTACAGAATCAAAACTATCAGTCACACGGAGTCTGCTCACGTGAAGTCGCCGGCAGACATCCGAGAACCGCTCAAAGACAGCCACAAAGAACACGACTTTTCAAAGGCTAAAAGCGGACTAGATTACTCCAAGTCAACGAAGGGATTGGATTTTCGGAAACCTGCTAACGGGCTGTACTTTCCCAACCCTAGCAATGGGCTCGACTTTTCCAAATCGGAAAGAATTTCAGAGTATTCCAAGTCTGGAGAAGGTTTGGATCTAGCCAAGTCTCAGTCTGGCTTAGATTTCTCCAAACCTTTCCCTCGGTTCTCTGTGAGCCAGTCCAGCCAGCCCCAGTCCTCAGCAGGAATCAAACGATCCAGTGCTGACGCCCATCCTTTCAGACACAGCTCTTCCCCCAAGATGTCCAGGGTGCTGGAGCCCAAAGCGGAACTGCTGTCTCCCAGCAGAGAGGAGCACAGCAGGATGCTGTCCAAGCTGGACCAGTCCCCACAGAAGACTCCATCAGAAACCTCTCTGAAGGACAGCCACTCCGACGTCGCCAGCGCCTTCCGGAAAGTGGAGAGATCGTCCACACCGGAACCGGAACGCCCCAGCAGCGGCAGTTCCTCCAGGGCTGAGGAGAGCGCCAGTACCAGCCGGCCAGCAGCAGTCTGGGAGCGTCCATGCCGACGTCTCTTCCCCTGCCGGGTCACACTCCCATCAGCAGCATGTCCCGGCTCTCGGGGCCTTCCAGCACCGCGACGAGTCTTCCGACGATGCCCGGGTCATTGATGGGGTTGTACATGCCGCGTCTCCCCATGGTGCCCCCGCCGCTGGGTCTCCCCGGTGGCCCTCCTCCCATCCCCATGCACCCGGTCAGTGCCCATCATCCGGCCTTCGCTGCGGCTGATCAGATTCCGCCCGGTCTGCTGGAGATGTGTCGCGCCACGATCCCCTCCATCGGTCCTCTCACCGAGAGCTTCGCCAACATCCGCAACGGGGATGGGCACGGGCTGCCGGCTGGTTTTCCCGGCAAAGCCGGCATGTTCCTGGCTGGTGGGGAGCGGGAGGGACACCCGGTGGGCGTGGGCACGCTTCCCTTCCTCAAGACCAACAACCCCATGGTGGAGAAGATCCTTCAGAGCACCAGCCCCAACCTCATGGCGTCCCCGCTGTCGGCCATGAACCTGTCCCAGAACTGGTGCGCCAAGTGCAACGCCACCTTCCGCATGACCAGCGACCTGGTCTACCATATGCGCTCCCACCACAAGCGCGAGTTCGACCCCATGAAGCGGAAACGCGAGGAGAAGCTCAAGTGCAGCATCTGCAACGAGGCGTTCCGCGAGAGGCATCACCTCACCCGGCATATGTCTTCCCACGCGTGACGCTAGATGCCGAGGTTGATCGATGGACAGTTTGAACAGCACGCTTGGCTGAATGGAGAGGCGTGTAGCTGATCAACGGGCGGTTTGAACACAACTCCTTGCTGAATGGAGAGGAGTGTAGCTGATCAATGGGCAGTTTGAACACAACTCTCTGCTGAATGGAGAGGCGTGTAGCTGATCAACGGGCGGTTTGAACACAACTCTGCTGAATGGAGAGGAGTGTAGCTGATCAATGGGCAGTTTGAACACAACTCTCTGCTGAATGGAGAGGAGTGTAGCTGATCAACGGGCAGTTTGAACACAACTCTCTGCTGAATGGAGAGGAGTGTAGCTGATCAATGGGCAGTTTGAACGCTACTCCTTGCTGAACGGACAGGGGTCTGGATGATCAACCGACAGTTTAAACACAAAACTTTGTGTAGTGGAGAGGAGTATAAATGATCGTTGAACAGTTTGGACTTTGCTCTTTGCTGAATGGAGCGGAGTGTACAGGATCAATAGTTTTTGAACACGACTCTTTGTTGAATAGAGAGGAGTGTAGACGATCAACAGACAGCCTGAACACTACACTTCGCTGAAAGAAGAACAGTGTAGACGACCAACAGTTAGTGTGAACACTACACTTTGCTGAAAGGAGAGGAGTGTAGATGATCAACAGTTTGAACACTACACTTCGCTGATAGAAGAACAGTGTAGACGACCAACAGTTAGTGTGAACACTACACTCTGCTGAAAGGAGAGGAGTGTAGATGATCAACAGTTTGAACACTACACTTAGCTGAAACGGGAGGAGTGCAGATGATCAGCAGGCAGTTTGAACACTACACTTTGCAGAATGGAGAGGGGGGTACCTGATCAGCAGACAATTGATCGCTATATTTTGGAGGATGGAGAGAATGTAGCGAACGACAGACAGTTACATACAGTTTGCTGCATACGGCGGAATGGAACTGAGCAAACAAACAATTGTGAATATAATCAAACTACATTTCACTGAATAGACAGCGGTGTATTTTATCAAAGGTGTTTTACTTCCTTGAACTGAGTGTGAACAGATCGAACAATACACGTTGCGTAATGGAGAGAAGAGAGTGAATGGTATAACATTTTGCACAATACATGTTGTTGAATGAAGACGGCTGTTGTAGATCCACAGATAGCTTGAAAGATTCGTTTCACCGAACGCATAGCAATATAGTACTGTCTGATCGAAGATGGGGTGTAGTTAATCAACAGACAATTTCTAGCGCAAGATTCATCCGTACATTCATACAGGACCTGAATAAGCCGAAACGTCAAGATCATGGTGGGCTTACTCAACAAGTATGCCTCGAATCACAGACGACTTCAAGAAAATAACAATTGTTCTTCGTCTAAAATCCATTGCTTATGATGACATTGGGCGTTTAATGGTTTTTGATTTTTTTTTTCCTCCTCTGTTTTAACGTCTCTTCATCTGATCATTGAAGTAGTCAAATTGATCGCATGTGTTGGCAACTTGTTATCTTGTGTAACTGTGTACCAGTTTTCTGACAGGTTTTCTGATTGGGCAAAATTGGTTCGGTTACACAGAAATGGCAAATATTTCCTATTTGCTCTTCACCGATATAACAAAAAAAGAACATTGACTTAATGGGGATACTCTTGCTAAATTCACGCCCTAAATTCTTTGGTTACAGTTTCTTTCTTTTTTCTTCTTCTCTTTCTTTGCTGCAAAATTCTGTTACTTTTCCGTAAGTAAGCTGGACTTTTTGTTATTGTGTACGATTTTTCGCTTATAATTTCTTTTACGGGGAGGTGTGTGTGTGTGTGTGTGGGGGGGGGGGGGGGTGTTATTTCTTTAATGTGACTGACCTTTCTTAGTCATACAGTTGCCAATGTTCTGTGAGCAAAAGTGAGAACACTAGCATTCGTCCTGCAGCCACATTACAACAGTAGGAAATCATGTACCAAAAAATAAAAAATTAAAATTAAAAAAAAAAAATATATATATATATATATATAAACACGGAATATTTTCTGTGTTGATAAAAAGGAATGTGAAATGAAATACTTTTGTTGCGATAGAAATAATGAAATGCCGGAGTGGTTCTTCATGATCTCGATGTATTAAAAGAAAAGAAAAAACCAGAACAAAAAAAAATATCCTGTCTTGTTAAGAGTGTTTACTTGTGTTATTTTGGGGGCCAAAAGGAATGTAATTTGCCAGTTTCATTGTTGACGATCTCTGTCTATTTATGTCATTTTTGTTGACATGAATCTCATTAGCGCTCTTTGTTTCTTTGTTTTGGTTTTGGGTTGTTTGCTTCTTTGTTTGTTTTTGGTGAAGTAGGAAGTCGGATCTGAATTTGATTCTTAACTATTTGTATTTAAGTTTTTAAGAAATATTTTTATGAAAATATTTGCTAGTTACCAATGTTACAATGTCAAGTGGGTAAGGAAGCGAGCATACTGCGTCACAGTTTGATTATGTATGATGTGTGTGTGTGTGTGTGTGTGTGTGTGTGTGTGTGTGTGTGTGTGTGTGTGTGTGTGAGTTAGAGTGTTTGTGTGTATGTATGTGGTGTTTGTGCGCGTGCGCGCGTGTGAGTGTATACATGTGTGTGTGAATGAGTGGTGTGGGTGTGTGTGTGTGTGTGCGTGTGTGTGTGTGTGTGTGTGTGTGTTGTGTGTGTGTGATGGGTGTGTGTGTGTGTGGGTGATGTGGTGTGTGTGTGGTGTGTGTGTGGTGTGGTGTGTGTGTGTGTGTGTGTGTGTGTGTGTGTGTGTGTTTTTGTGTGTGTGTGTTGTGTGTGTGTGTTGTGGACTGCTGTGTTTGAGAGAGAGAGATTTGTTTATTGGACACTATTTTTTTCACAAAAATATCAACATCATCATCATCGTCATTATCTTCATCACCATCAATAGTATCATGCTAATGATCACATTTGTAATTTTTTTTCCAGTGCTATTTCATTTTAGTATAATTTTGTTTTCAAACCAGTGGTATAGATCGAGAACACACATGTATGATATGCCAGAAATATATTAAAGAAGAATGGTTATGTCGAGTCGTCAGCTCTTGTCACTCTGTAGTTAATCATCTTAGAGATCTGAGCTAGACAGCAGTACAGAACATGTTTGCTATATTGGCAAGAACATTGACACTTTGTTAGAAAATGATTCAGTGTGTTGTGTCGTGTGTGTGTGTGTGTGTGTGTGTGTGTGTGTGTGTGTGTGTGTGTGCGTGTGCTCGTGCGTGTATGAGGTCCATGTGATAATCAAACTATTCCTGCATTTGACCAAGACAGACAGGAACAGTGATACGGCGACTTTTGTTTGTTTGTTTTGATTGTCGTGTCGTTGATCGTTGTTGTTTTCTTCCATGCAAACCAAATATAGTTTAGTTTCGGACTTGGGATGGAAACAAAATGCAGTATATGTTCCATGATAGTATTTGTGCAATATTTTTCAGAAGTAAATAAGCGAAGATAAAAAAAGAAAGCGTTGACCATGTGCCTGTTGCCGATTTCTGTTCTGTGTGGCATGTCGTCAAGATTGAGAGAGGTTAATGCTTGGGAATGAAACGAACGATGTGTTCGTTAACGATTCTCTCTCTCTCTCTCTCTCTCTCTCTCTCTCTCTCTCTCTCTCTCTCTCTCTCTCTCTCTGTCACACCCACACCCACACCCACCCACCCACACACACACACACACACACACACACACACACAATCCATGAACGTTATGTCGCATGCACGCATACAGATAACGTTATAATACAGCACAATACTTAGATCGTTGTGGGTTGGGTTTTAATGGGTTTTTTTTTTCAATTTTCTTTTTTCATTAATTTCAAACTAAGTCGCGAAAATCCTTTTTAAAAAAAGAAAAACAGCCCACAAAGTAAACAGTATTGACGTTTTGCCCTACCGCATCACCTGGAAAAAACATCAACTAAATCTGGACCCGGTACACATGACCACATCTACTTAACCCTAAATATAACACCATTCATTGTAGAGAGGGGGACAAAGTAAAGTGCAAAGGAGGTCAATACTCCCTTCAGGCTGTGAGTGAACAAATGCCAACACGGATGTTCCAGCCTCCCTGGACCCACTACCTTAAACGGACAGAACGTGCCTGCGCACAGGACATACCATAATTATACCCATCACATCAACCATCCAAATATAACATGAGTTAGTCTTTTTGTCTTGCCTGTTCAGTTAAATAATCCTTAAAGTACCTCAAGTGATAGATACACAATAGACATTACACCATCCATTTCATGCACTCACTCATTAAGCATTTTCTTTTTCCGCGTTGACTCCGCCTTTGAAATGTATTTTGCAAGCAATACAATCATAGTGTCACTGTCAGACGTTAAGATATCGATTAAGATCCTTCCTCTCCGCTTCTTTGGACTTAAACAATACATTATCGTGTGTGTGTGTGTGTGTGTGTGTGTGTGTGTGTGTGTGTGTGGGAGAGAGAGAGAGAGAGAGAGAGAGAGAGAGAGGCATCACTGAACCAAAGACAACGCAGTAGCCTACGCTTCTCGACACTTTAATACTCCGAATGGGTTTGGCACCCCAAATAACACTGACACACATGAACTTCATGTACATCAACGCGCCCACCAAGCCTTAACGCGCATAAAGAAAAAGATACATGAAAAGATGTCAGTAGGAACGAGAGTACTCTCCTCCACTACGAAAGCAACCTGCCAGGAGCAGTCCTGCACCACCCTTTGAACCCTGTGGTGTCCTGACAAAGGGCACAAGCATACACACAGCGTTCAAAAGATATAAATGCTTCCTGGCAGATGCCATTCTGTAATGGCCACTGGACGTAACACACCATAACCTCCATGGAAGCGTCACCATGGGCCTGTACCAGCCTGTGTGTCTGCGGAGCCCACCAGCGAAAGACGCCACCATCGAGCGAATTGCCGTTCGCATCCTGCAAATCCACTCATCGCTGTTTCGCTGACAGGTCAAAACAGTGTAACTCCAGACATTGCCACACAACCTCGTGTGACCCCTGAAGAGGATCCCAGGTCATAGTCTTTCCCGCTGTCAACAGGACTTTCCGTGTGGTCGGTCGGTCTTTCGACAATGTCACTGGGCGTATGGAGGCCGGAATAGCTCAATGGTAGAGCGCTGGACTCGTAATCTTGGTGATCCTGGGGTTGCGGGGTCGAATCTCCGCCGGGCCGTTTCGGTACAGGGAGATTTTTCCCTCGGAGTTAACATTGGTTCTGACTCCATTTCCCATACAGTCCTTCGAATGAGACTATAAACCGAGGTTCCGTGTGTGAACGCACGCATAACATCTTGCACACACGTAAAATCCCATCACCAACTTTCGGAAGAGAAGGCCAGTTCGAACGTTGGTATGGATGACACGCTACACATTGCATGCACCTTCCCCAGAGTTGGAGTATGGCTGCTTTAATGTCGGGATAAAAAAAAAACGGCCATACACACAAAAATCCACTCCCTTTGTTGGGTAGATGGGATTAATCCTTGCCTGTCTATACAGGGAGTGTCCGCAGGAGTATCAGCCTGCGTACGCAGGAGGAGGAGACTGGGCGTATCTCTAGAGTTGGCCAAAAGACAGAAAAGAAAAAATGCACCTGAAAGTGCCAGTACGCCCAACAGAAGTAGTGTTCCCCAACTGCCAAATTAACCGGACGGGAGCAATCGTGCACCATCCTTAGAAGCCTGCGCTTTCATGGCATAGGGTGCAGGCATCAACATGGCACTCCATCAAGATGTCAAGGGGCATAATTGTTCCCTGACAGATGCCATTGTGTAATAGACTCTGGACTCAACACAACAGAACCTCTATGGAAACGTCCCCATGGATGTCCCAGTCTGTATTTCATGTCTGCAGAGCCCGCCGGCGAAAGCCATTTCTTCCGAGCAAACTGCGCTCTTTGCTGTTTTGCTGAGAGGCTAAAACAGTACAAATCCAGACACAATCAAGCCTTCACCACATGGTCTTATATGCCTCTAAGGAGGATCCTGGTTTGCAGTTTTTCCTGCTATCAACAGGACTTTCCCTGTGGTCAGTGGGTTTTTTTCTAACAGTCACTTGGCCTTTCCCCAGAGTCAACCAAGAGGCGACAGAGTAAAAGACACACACTAAGGTGACAGTGGGACTCGCAGAAGTACTATCCTCAACCGCCGAACTCGCTAGCCTTGGAAACCTGCGCTGTGGTGACGTAGGGTGCAGGCATGCACATGGCATGCTATTGAGACATTAAGGGACATAATTGCTTCCTGGCATATTTCATTGTGTAATGACCATTGCACGCGAGACAACAAAACCTCTATGGGAGAGAGAGAGAGAGAGAGAGAGAGAGAGAGAGAGAGAGGAGAGAGAAAGATGACGTAACTGAGCCAAAGATAGTGCATAAGCCTACATTTCTCAATACTTTCATTGTTCGTTTGGGTTTGGCAACCTCAAAAACCCTGACAGGCGCATGAACTCCGTGTACACGTCATCGCGTCCACCAAGCCTTGGCGCACGTTCAGTCGCTGAGTCGTGTATACTAATGTAAAGAAAAGTGTGATCTATCCACGTGCGGATTCACAGACTTGCACCAGCTGTCTCCACCTCTAATGGTTGCGGGCAAGTGGCTGGATTGTAGCGGAGTTTTCCCGGTCCACTGAGACTTACCATCTGTCCGCTTCTTTCTCGGTCTGCCCTGTCTCCTCTTCCTCTGCACTGTTCCATGGAGGACGGTCTTGGAGAGTCGATTTGATCTTGCCACATGTCCGTATGTCTACAGCTTCCTTCGTTAATTTACGATCAAGAGATCTTCATAGTCTTCCAGAGTCTGCCTGACGGGGATTGTCGTTTGTGGCATACTCAGCACAGGAGAAAATGAGTACACTGCTGACTGTCTCAGCGTGGCTTTTCAAGGCATCTGTCATCATACATTCCAAGAAGACGTTGAACGCTCTACAGCCAGGGACACTCCAACTAGGGAACTATTCTTCCACTGTGCCTAGAACAAGCACTCCGCTTGCTGGCCTTTGCATACTGTTGCTTCACAAGGTAGAGTTAGCATTAGAAATAGTATTTTTCTGCCGTTTTAACACGTGCTAAGGTGGATTTTTTTCCTTTCTTTTTCCTCGTTAAAAAGCTTAAATCATTGCAGACTTTTTTCAGGTACTTAAAAGGGACCAAAAATTTCTTCGCCAAAAATGATGTGGTCCGCCTTAAACATACTGGCAGCTCTACATTGAGGTGCAACATGTCTCACAATACAAATACTAACGATCCCGCAAGTGACGTCATCGCTCTTCCGGTAGCAATAAAATCCGCACGAATTGCGATTGTTCCGAGAATTTGAGACCTTGTTTCTTCGATGTTTTGTGAAGACTATTAAAACAATGCCTTCAGACCCGAAAAAAAGAGGTCAAACTGTTTAAAAAAAAAAGAAGAAGAAGAAGAAGTCTCCTACCAACAAATAGGCGAAAAAGCCCCAGAAGCGAAGACGATTAGTGCATGAATTCGAACGGCGTTCCTGATGATTATGAAGGGTCCACAAAATCTGGTAAGCGGCATGCGCACTTTTTCAAACTAAAACAAGAAAATATCCGCGCAAAGGCACATGAGCTTTAGAACCTAAAGTAGAAGTTCTGCATGAGCAAGATGGTGATGTTAGTAAAACAAAATCAATGGAAGACATATCACAAGAATAAAGACTGTGGATGTAGATGTTTTCGATGCAATGTTTTGAACAATTTCAGAGCAAATTCTTCCAGGCTAATGTCGACATTCTTTTTATTCTACTGACGTTTTTGGGGGTGGACACTCCATCAGTGCATGCTATGAATTGTATGGTTGCATCAGCCATGCATAGCACTGGATGTGGGTGTGCGGGCCGCTCTGAGTTACATGCATTCTGTGGAGTCCGTCATTTGACAAAACCAGGGAGAAAGCAGCCCCAGAGGCACAAAAAGAGATTATGTCAAAAGCAGTAGTTCGAAGATACAGAATGGCACTGCCTAACGGCAGGACGGATGTGCTAGACACTTATTTTTCGTCGTATAGTATAGGGATGATCAGAATCCGGCAGGACGGATGTATTAGACACATATTTTTTGTCCTATTGTATAGGGATGATCAGAATCCCACATACAACGTGAGAGTAGCCTCTTCCCTAGGTTGTGCCGCTGGCAAAGTACTGAACACAGACACAAGAATTAAAATACCTAAAAGTCGTGCACGGTGCAGTATGAAAAACGTGACAGAGACAGTGCCAGGTTTCGCAGATGGGCTACTGCTCATGCCGTATGATGTTCGTTCTATCACAGAGGGTCTTCGGCGTCAGTAGCACTGGAACGGACAGTTTTGAGCATCCAGAACAAAACTATAAACTATGGTACATTCTCTTCATTGGCGATAGGGACACTAATGCATTCAAGACGCTTTCAAGTGCTAAACCGTATGAAAATGAGACTGACATTGAACAACTTGAGTATGTAGGTCATGTGCAAAAACCGGTTTGGGACTCGACTCAGAAAATGACAGAAAACGTTGTTAAAAAGTTACTGGAAGATGGAAAAGTCACAGATGGAAAAGGCAGACCCACAGATAAAGCAACTGATAAAATGCAACCACAGTATGAACATGCGCTGAAGATAAATAAGGATCATTTGGTCAAGAGGGGTTTTGGGGCAGTGTGATATCACTCATAATCCACAGATTAAATCCCTATATATTGTGCACATTCAGGTGCCCGTATAAAAGATACCTACGCTATTGGTAAACTGAGACATGAAATAAATGTTGGAATGGTGGGCCAGTGAACGTAATAAACACTACGGTAAAGAGCCTCGACCTGTTGGTCTTCTTCAGGCATGATAACAAGCAAACAAACACTGCGAATAAGTAATTTAGGACTTGTTCACATCAGTGACCATGAAAATAATCGTTCGTCAATTTCATTGTCCTGAATGTTGTTTACATGCTTGAAGAAGAACTAAGAGGTCGAAACGCGTCGTGTTTTGTCGTGTAATTTTTTTGTCCCTGTTATCTGGTAGATTTACTTTAATTTCTTTTTAAATTTTGATTCAAGAAGGATTTTAAAAGGTTGGGATTGAGAGGAGGTATAGGAGGAGGAACAGAAGAGACGGAACGAAAAAGAGACATTAACATTTAAATGTTCAATCCTTCGCTGACAGCAGTGGGATCCACGGAATTCTGTATCGTAAGCAGGACCATTTATCTTTAAGCCCATCTAAAACCGACTGTCGTCTCCCGGATTAGAACTCATCCGCAGACATTTACCTTAATGTGTGTTAAGTTCATTTGGCAGCCCAATATTCCATCATGTATATGCACGTCAAAACCTCCGCCTGTGGTCATTGTACTTTGAAACTTAACTCGAACAATTCTGAAACAAGTGTACTGTATGAAGGCCATAGAGCAAATTTTGAAAGATTTAGCAAAAAACAGGCCTTCTAGTGAAATGTTTAAAGGGGTACATTCAAACTTCTAGTAAATGACCGTGTAACAAACATGACAGAAACATTGTGCAAAGCATAGAAGCAATGGGCTGAGAATTGTGATCACCCCAGTCTTGTGTTGATCTCATGCGTACACAAAGCCCGTCATGTTCATTTTTAAACAGCTTCAAATACCCTGGTGAGTCCAGCCAATGCAAAGATGGAAAATGCAGCGTCACTTCTGCACTAAACGGCTCCTCCGCTGATGGGGATACAGGAGAACAAAGCATCGCTGCTCAGGCTGTTGAAGGGGCTGAGGGAAGGGAAATAAAATGGAACATGGTCGATTTCTGACTGCCATGTTTAGAGACAATGTTTGTCATCAGCCGGAACTGGAATTCCTGTCTTGTCATACACGTTCAGTTTGCCAGTTTTGAAGGCATGTTAAGTTACCAGGGACGGCTGTGTACAGCGACAAAGAGCGGTGACTTTTTGAAGTTCCTGAGCATACTTGAGTGGAACAAGTTGCTTCGAAGTAGGAAATCAAACTAAACTCACTGGAAGGTGCACGTTTAGTTTTTATTACAAGGTAAATGATGGTGGGAAGGGTGTTTGTTTAATATGCAGTTCGCATATGAAGTGCCAGATTTGAAGTAAGTGTGTTCTTTGGCGCTAAAACGATACCTGGGTGAGCGAGGTATTTATTCAAATATTACCTGTGTGGACTTAATATGTAATCTCAGACTGCCGATGGGTAGACAAACATCTCATAATAACTGGAACTTAACATCAACTACAATGTGAAATTCTATTGATTTCATATTTGTTCCTCAACTACCGATTGGTCATTTGCGTTTCATTGAATTTCTTCCCAGTCAGTCACACAAGCAGAAGAGAAATACCTGGATGACATGGGTTCAGACATCCTTCCTAGAAGTCATGCAGTTTTCATGGTGAACAATTCAGTCTCGTTAACAAACTTGTCCGAAACAGAGTGAGAAAGAACAGGCTTTTTATGACTTTGTAACATGTTTACAAATAGAACTTTGTGAAAATGCGTATTCTTCACAAATGTGTCCAAAACAGACTGAGAAAGAACATCTTGTTTCATGACAGGTTTATAACAGAACTTTGTGAGAATGCTTGACTCACCACAGGGCTGCCTGAAATTTAAAAGAAAAAGGATGAAACAACTACGTGCCTAATGAATGCTGATGGGGCTGCAGTGTGTTCAATAGCTGAAAACGTCTCTGTATGTTTGCCAACCATACTAATTACGATTCTGATATGTCTGGACAGTTTTTCCCTTGAGAGAGGTTTGAATGAATTTGTAAATGAAATGAACTGTTCTTGACTTAGCCTGATTCCGCTCATCTTTTCACAGAAATGTTGAATACCACAAAGTCTTTCGCTTTGAAAACCGTCAAGTTCAGGGACTGCTGGTGATTTCTAGACCATGCCTGTTTCTGTACAGTGCTGACAATAACAAAACATTTGTTTTCCAGAAGCTTAGTGTTGTCTACTTGCAGTTGATGAATAGTTCCACCTCTCTGAATGAGGGCCAGTGACGTTACTGTTCTCAGAAGGCTAGAATTCTGGACAGTCTTCCAGATTTGTCTCCAACAATACCTTTGTCCCACGTTTGCGTACGTACTTGTCTTTTTGTTTAAACACTCTTTTGATCAGTCTACAAACCAAGCGATAGCTACCAACTGCGCTAGACTGAAGGGGTCAGATGACAGAGCATTGTGTTTTCATGTTAACTGACTATTATGACTAACGGTTCATTTGAAAAGTGTAGCTCAAAATTATAATTAAAAAAATGAAAGTATTAATATGAGTAGGTTCTTAAACCTGGTTTATACTTACAGGCTGTTTCCTTTTTCAATGTGTCCAGTGGTTTTGTTCTGCTGAGGGTCTAAAGAGTCCATAATTAGGTGTACAGAATCTACACTAGTCTCCCATCATTTTCGAATGTCTCCTTTCCTCCTTTCTTTTGACATTTCCCACCACTTGCAGCTCTCCTCTCTCTCTCTCTCTCTCTCTCTCTCTCTCTCTCTCTCTCTCTCTCTCTCTCTGAACTATTTGCTAGAGTTCATTTTCATCTATCCCGATGCGGGGAAGGGAGAGGGGAAGGGGACTGAGACAATAACATTCTTGTAATGCTTGTGGTAATTCCTACTATCCTGCAGACCAGCAGACAGAGATTCCTCCTGTGCCTCAGTGGCGGTGCTGTCTCTGGTTGATGGGGAGGGCGTTGCACAGGCGTTCTGCAGGCAAAGCTGATGCCCATCAGTGAAAGGTGTTTGGGGTACCACACCTGTCTTGGGCACTCCAGACCACAAATATTCCTGATCTCCTTTCTGGCTCCATCTCTTCTGAGGTAGCAGGCTGAAAGTGCGTGTATGCTGCGACTAAGAGCATCACCGACGACATCCACGGATGGTGAGAAAGCTAAACACTTTGGCTGCTGGTAGCTTGAAGTCATCTTAAACAGAATAGAGTCTGCGCAGGTAAAAGAATTCGGAGCAATGAAGGTTGTGTTTAGTGGATGGCTGGTGGAATGAGGTGGAGTCCCCGTGGGAATGTGAGCCAGTGGGTTTTTTGAACCGTGGAGTGTTGAGTTGTCCATCTTTGAAAAAGAAGAAAAAAAAAGAGTCCAGAAGTTGACGGAGTGAGGAATTTAGCAATTGATCATTTGGCTGTGCAAACTGACCTTGTGTTGTTGTAGGTCCAGTGTTAGATTCCTAACACCATTCATCTGGGATCTCTGTTCCCATCAGGTACATCACCTTGGGCAGGTGTGAATGCTAAACCTGAGTGAATCATTAGAAGGGCTCACAGGATCAAACGCTATTTCCTTTCGAAGTTGTCATCCCACTCCCTACGCACGCCCCTTCGAGATCTGCAAAACTCGGCTTCTCACAGAGCAAAGCACAGTTATGTCGCTTTACAGTCTGTGCATGACTGAAGTTCAGGCTCTTTGATTTCGCTGAAATCGTCCTGTTCTGGATGTGGTCATTTGAGAGATGAATAGCTAACTATTGGTACTTCTGGATGTGGTTATTTCAGAGATGAATAGCTAACTATTCGTACTTCTGGATGTGCTCATTTCAAAGATGAATAGCTGACTATTCGTACTTCTGGATGTGGTTATTTCAGAGATGAATAGCTAACTATTCGTACTTCTTGATGTGGTCATTTGAGAGACGAATAGCTAACTATTCGTACTTGAAACCGCTGTCGTCCATGATGAAAGGAAAATTAATATCAACACTTTTAAATAGCGTCGCTGCGGATTTAATAATCCTATTTCATCCCCACCCAATCTTACCCTCGACTGCCTCTCACAGCGTGCGTCCCGCGATCACCGACACATACCCCCCCCCCCCCCCCCCCCCCCCCCCCCATCCATCTTCAGCGAAAGGGAGGCAATGCCTAATATAATCGTCAGACCTCAGTTTGCAGTCTCATTATCTCCCTTACAATCACTTCAGTGCTCTCTCTCTCTCCTCTCTCTCTCTCTCTCTCTCTCTCTCTCTCTCTCTTATAACGATACCAGAGAGAAGTCCCAACTTTTCAGTATTAATGCGCCCGAAAATCATAACCTAAATAGTTTGTTGTCCTCTGACAATAATAGGATAATAACTCCACTGGCTAAGTATGTTGCAGAGGCATCAAGCTAATCTACTGTCAGGAAAAAGAAATGCTCGGTAAGAATTTCTAATGTTTGAGTTCTTTGTTTTCATGTATTCCACAAGCGTGATGACCTTATTTAGAAATGGTTCTGTTCTCTTCGCTATAGCTAATGGTGAACCGGACGGTGATGATTGATGCGACCGTGCATAAATGATTTATTACAATGAATATGTTTGCCTGGGTGAGGCACTTGTGTACATGACCATGTTGTTACTGTTAAAAAAAAAGAATTACACATGCATTTTGTGTGATAAAAAAAAAGTACGTCATTATTTTCTTTTTCTTCTACATGGCTTCGAGTCTCAACATTACCATTTACGTAATCCGTTCACAATTCATGTTTCTCTGCATTATTTTTTTTTCTTTCGGCGCTGCAAATATTAATGTACACACCTTTGACTTAAAGGCTATGTAGGCCATTGTCAGTAAAAACGTATCTGAAGCGTCTGAAGCCTCTCTCTCTCCTCTCTCTCTCTCTCTCTCTCTCTCTCTCTCTCTCTCTCTCTCTCTCTCTCTCTCTCCTGTTTTTCGTATTTCATACACACAGACAACTAGTCTATGTGCGCGCTCACACACACACACACACACACACACACACACACACACACACACACACCACGCACGCACGCACACACACACACACACACACACACACACACACAACACTAATATATATATATATATATATATATATATATATATATACATATATGTATATAATTTCTATTACATATTCTATATTTTATAGAATCGAGTGTGTGTGTGTGTGTGTGGTGTGTGTGTGTGTGCGTGCGTGCGTGCGTGCGTGTGTGTGGTGTGTGTGTGTGTGTGTGTGTGTGTGTGTGTGTTGTGTGTGTGTGTGTGTGTGTGTGACTTTGTGCGCATATGTGTATTTATGCACACGCAAACATGCATGAGAGTATGTGTATCTCTGGGAGTGCGCATGCTTGCATGCATACCCACGTGCGTCAATGCGAAATATAGAGCATGGACGAATAGAGGCATGAAATACAATGGAGAGAGAGAGAGAGAGAGAGAGAGAGAGAGAGAGAGAGAGAGAGAGAGAGAGAGAGAGGAGAGAGATGTAAGGGAAGTAACTGGACTGTAAAACCTGAGGTATGAAGATATGTCACGCGTTATTTCCCTTTCTTCCCACAATCGTTGGGGGGGGGGGGGGGGGTCGGACAAAACGGAGGATGGAGGACAGAGGTGGGAAGTTGGAGACGAGAGGGTAGGGAGTTTGCACGCAAGGAGCAGGAAGCAAGGAGTAGGGTGGAATATCAGTCCGATGACGTATTTAAAAGGCAATTCGGGATCTTGTTTCTAGATAGCATTATGACAGCAGCTCCAAGTACAAAAATATCCGCATCACGGAAAAGAGAATTTCAGCGGAAGTGAGCAGTTTGAATTTCAGTCAATAATAAGATATAATGGCCGAATCATTACTTTAATCGAGTATGCGCTGTACAGAATGATAAACTGCATTGTTAAACTGTCTTATATTATAGGGATGAGAACCATTGCTTCAATCATGCATGCAGCGTAAAGAATGAAAATCCACGATGTCATTTTACTTGGAAAATTTGTCCCGTTTTGAAGATGAGTTTTACAGATCTCGTCGTTGCGTGAGGCGACAACGACCAATAAAATCGGCATGTTTCATCCTGTTTGTGTTCGCCACCTTCCTTCCCGCTCTACTGCACACACACACACACACACACACACACACACACACACACACACACACACACACTAACACACTAACACACACACACACACACACACACACACCACACACACACACACACACACACACACACCTCCTCTCCAACTTCTCATCCTACTCAACCTCTCCCTCCCTTCCTTCGACAAGAGAGAGAGATAGGGGGGGGGGGGGAGGGAGGGAGGGAGGAAGGAAGGGACGGACGGGCGAACGGACGGACGGACGGAGGGAGACAGAGACAGAGACAGATTCATTATGTTAAATCGTCAAGTACTGGCTCAAAGACTGGTTTCCTTATGTCCTGATCATTGTTTTCTTGCATCAGTTTGCCACTCCTTTCTTTGTTATTTTCCCCCCTTTCCCCCCTACTACTGTCTACTGGCGACCTTGTGGGCAGCTGGGATGTGACTGTCCCTCCGGGGTGGTGAGAATGCAACAGAAGATGGTAAACGTCAGGTAGACGCCATGAATGGACAAACAAAAGCAGGCCGACACCTGCTGATGGGTCTCTTCAGGAGATGAAAGTCGATTCCAGGCAGACGTAGGCCTAGCACACGGTTCTGTTCTCCAGACAGAACTGTATGACTCCCATAGGCTGTCACAGACGGGTTAAAGGTTCACGCTGTATCGCCCAGCTGTTCACTACCACCACTACCTCCTTCACCCCCGCCCCCCTCCCCCCGCCCCCTCCCCATCCCACCCCCGTCCCACTCCTTACCCTCTCGACCGCCATCAACCCCTCCTCCACACTTACCCCTACATCCAAAACATCTCCTTCACTACTTTGCTAAGTCATTTTCATCATAACAGAAGAACTGTTGGTCTGCACTTGTTTTCCTCCCCTCTGCTCTCCCTCCTCCGCATATTACCTCTGTGTCTTGTTTTCCATTCGCCTCACTACCTCTGTGTCCCCCATATCTCTTCGTTTCAGCAAGTCTGTGTCCCAGGTTTTTTGTTGGTCTCGTCGTCCCACTGCATGATATGTCTCCATGCCTGTTTGTTATTCTGCCTGTGCTTCCCCATATCTATCTGTCTGACTGCATCTGTGTCCCTATGTCTGTCCGTCTCACTGCCTGATGCCTCCATGTTATTTGTGTCACTACGTTCGCGAGTCTGCTTGTTTTGACGCGCTCGTGTGTGTGGTGTGTGTGTGTGTGTGTGTGTGTGTGTGTGTGTGTGTGTGTGTGTGTGTGTGTGTGTGTGTGTGTTGTTGTTGTTGTTTTTCGTGTTGTGTGTGTGTGTGTGTGTGTGTGTGTGTGTGTGTGTGTGTGTTGTGTGTGTGCTATTTGAGTTAGAATTAGTATTTTATCATGTTTCTGTAATATGTGCTTTGGGCTCGCGCGAGGAAAAGCGCTCTATAAATATCCTTTTACATTACATTACATTACATTACATTACATTACTACCTAAATGTCTCATTATTTCTGTGTCCTCACTCCTATTCGTCTCATCACCTCTATGTTCCCACAACTTTTTTTTATTATATTCCCAGCATCTGTATGTCCCTGCGGCTGTTCATCTCAGTCTTTAAGTATTTCCATATCTGTTCGTTTCAGTACCTATTTTCTCGTATCTGTTTCAGTGCCTATGTGTCGTGTCCCCTTAGTTATTTGTCTCACCATTTGTGGGATCGCTTGGGTAAATTTCTTTCTATCTGTATCTTAGTGTACCTGTGTGTCTCGTTAACTAAGCAGATGTCGCCGTATCTGTTTGTCTCAATACATCAGCTTTTGTTCTGGCCTTTGCCTTAGCACATTTGTGTCCCAGTGAAGATTTATCGCGGCACTTATGTGTCACTATATCTATGTATTTCAGTACTATTTTGTCCTTATATGTATGTATGTCCTTATATGTATGTATTTCAGATTGTTGTGCCCTTACATCTCCGCATATCAGTACCTGCGTTTCCCTATATTTATGTATCTCCGTGCCTGTGTCCTTATATCTGTGTATTTCAGTACCATTATGTACTTATATCTATGCATATAAATACCTTTGTGTCCCTATATCTATGCATCTCAGAACCATTGTTTCCGTATATCTGTGTATCTCAATACCTGTGTCCCCTTATATCAATGAATCTGAGTATTCACGTTTGTCCCTATATCTATCTACGTATATCATCATCCATGTGCCCCCATGCTTGTTCCAGTGTCCATGAGTGTCTGGTACCTTTTCTCTGTCATGGCATGAATGAGTGCCAGTTTGTCTTAGTACATGTATGTCTCCATATCTTTTCGTCTGAGAACCTATGTTTACGTCTGAGAACATGTGTTTTGCGGTACCAGTTCAACCTTATGTGCCTTTGTGTTAATACCTATGCTTCCCATGATTATTTGTCCCAGTAACTATTTAATTCATGCTATTCTATCTTAGTACCTACTCATACCGCTTCTATATGCTTCCAGTGGAAATACGGGTCGAGGTCAAAGGTCAAGGTGACCGAATCTGAGCCAAGACGATCGAAGAGCAAAGTCAAGGTAACGGAATTGATCAAGAGTGACTCACATTCAGGTCAAATGTCAAGATGGCTCAAACTTTATAGTGTTGACCTAGAACGAGATTAAAAGTTCAATAGGGTCACGTCACGTGTGGTCACGGTGACTGTAAGATTAAAGGCGAGAGATCCAAACTAGGTCGTGGTGCCCAGCTCAGTGTCATAAGTCATATGATCCAGACCTAGTCGTGGTTACCCGATTGCCAATGGAGTTAAAGGTAAAGGTCAAATAACCCAAGTTAGGTCGTAATGATCTACGTGCAAGTAAACTTATATTAGAGGTAATATGGTACAAGTCAGAATTGAAGACAAAGAGACTCAGTTCGTGTCATCCAGACCGACTTTTAAGATTGTTTGACCCGCCGCCGTGGCAAAGTGATTAGCGTCGCGGACTCCCGGCTGGGAGGTCGTGGGTTCGAATCCCATCTGAGTCATGTGGGTTTTTCTGCCCCGACCGGCTCCTACCCAGAGTTGAGTATGCTGCGAACTCAGTTGGGAAGACTGGGACCACACAGTCGAGATTCATCCACTTAATGGATGCGTTTCTGAGTGTTGCTCAAATTTCCTGACCAACACTGCAGGTGCCTGTATCTCTCGGGCCTGGTTGACGCCGGGATATATTATGAAAGGAAGCGTAGAGTACAGCCCTGTCATGTAGTCTAAGACCGAAACGGAAATCCGTAGCATCATCTTAATCATCCTCATTCTCATCGATCAGCATTAAAAAAAAAATGTCTCAAGTTCTGTGGCCCTTCATGCCCTGCTCTCATGGTGACCTCAATTTCGATGTCCTCTCCACGTCTGTGGCCTTGGTTTGGTTCCGCTGGGGTCACCGTATCGGCGGGTCCATGGGGGCTGTCGTTGGACGGACGTGGTGGCGCCCTCCGGATGGAGAACTCACTCACGTTGGCTCCGCGACTAAGCAACTATTGTCGTCAGTAGGGGGCTTAGTAGGTGGTGTCCTGAGTATGTTAGATCAGAACAGGCGCCACTGAACACCACCGAAGTGACTCGGCAGCAGTGCAGTGTCTCCTCCGGTGGGTTGCCTCTTGATGACTTGACATTGGCTGCTCCCTGTGGATTGCCGGTGCCGGGGCTGCGGCGGGGCCGACCGGGCTGTGGCTGTGGATGGGGTGTCGGATGAGCGGCGTGGGTGCACTGCCTCTGAGGTAGCGCAGAGGTTGGGACAGAAAAAAAAAGAAGAAAAAAAAGATTAAAGGTAATATGACCCAAATGAGTTTCGGTGACCTAATCTGAGTTTCAAGTCAAATGACGGTGACCGATGTTGAGTTTTGATGTCCAGAGACCCTAAATGAGATGCGATGACCAAGCTCAACGTATAAGGATACGTTTCAAATGAGTAGATCGTAGTGACACATATTTGGGTCAAAGCTGTCCAGATTGGGTCATGATTACTGGAATTGAAGTTAACGGTCAAACGATCCAATGTAAGATCAGGATGACACGGATCAAGATGAAAGATCCAGTACACCAAAGTAGATCGTGGTGAATTAGGTCCATGTAAATTGTCAAGGTTAC
>CM065715.1:32441390-32471390 GCA_033310375.1 Conus canariensis
TGTATGTATGACCGTGTTTTTTTTTTGTTTTTGTTTTTTCAATCCCGCCATTAAGTGTTTAGTTCAGCAAGGTGCTGTAATAGGCCTACTCACACTGCGGGATTATCTACCAAGGAAGGATTTTTACCTGATAAAAGAGTAGTAAACACCAGCCCTGTCCGTTCTCACAACCGAGTGTGGAAACAATATCGCTCAATTTTTTGGCTTGCTGAATCTTAGCAAGCATGGTTCAACTCAGCTGCGTTATCCCTGTACAAAAAAATGAAACTATTACTTCCCGCGTAAGCCAGTGAACTCCCTTGTGCCTGACCTAGGTGTGTGGCAAAGGTCAAGGACGTCGTCTGACGCCCTCGATGCTGACAATGTGCATTGATGATAACTGTGAAAGTAAGTGCCTCCAGTTTCGCGTGAATGGTGATGATGGTGAGAAGAAGACGAGATGGATGCTAGGGGAAATATGGTAGAACTTGCGCGTAAAAAAGAAAGATAATGAGAGAGCTAAACTAGCGCTAGGCACCCCGTCCGCTGGCTGTTTAGTGGTGCCAGAACGAACAACACAGTCCCCACCCAACCTGGTCTGCTGGTGAAAACTTTCCCAGTAAGGAGGGGGGGGGGGGGGATGTATCTTTGCATATATTAGCCGCTGAGAGTACAGAAATGAATGAACTGAGGGAGAATGGGTGTGGAGGGGAGGAGAGATGTGGGCATGTCTAAAGACAGCATATCACTTTTGCAAACATAGAAAGTTACGAGTGATGTTTGACCTAGGATAGATCTCTTGCCTGTGCATACCAGCTTCAAGCACAGCAAGATACTGGTCCTTATGGCACAAGACACTGCCACAAACCTTCCTTTCAAGCACAGCAAGATACTAGTCCTTATGGCACAAGACACTGCTACAAACCTTCCCAGCCAGCTTCAAGCACAGCAAGATACGGTCCTTATGGCACAAGACACTGCCACAACCCTTCCTTTCAAGCACAGCAAGATACTGGTCCTTATGGCACAAGACACTGCTACAAACCTTCCCAGCCAGCTTCAAGCACAGCAAGATACTGGTCCTTATGGCACAAGACACTGCCACAAACCTTCCCTTCAAGCACAGCAAGATACTGGTCCTTATGGCACAAGACACTGCCACAAACCTTCTCTTCAAGCACAGTAAGATACTGGTCCTTATGGCAAAAGACAGTGTCACAAACCTTCCAAAATGATAAACAAGCGAATGTAGCCGACATCATTCTGAAAACGACAGACTTGGGTGACACATCATTTATCAAAGAAAAGGTCGCCAATAGGGCTGATTGGACAGAAGCCATAAGACTGCCGAGAGAGAGAGAGAGAGAGAGAGAGAGAGAGAGAGAGACAGAGACAGAGACAGAGACAGAGAGACAGACAGAGATAGAGACAGACACAGAAACAGACACACAGAGAGTGCACACTGACGCCCCATGAGTCTGTGACGGTTGAATGGCAAACTGTTGTGATGCTGCCAGATGCAAGAGTTCTCGTCAACTTTGGCATGACGCTCTTCTGAATAAGCTGAAGGACAGATATGAAAATGGCCCTCCCCCTCCCCACCCCACCCCTATTCTCCCCACTTCTACATGATAGCCAACCTATCAGCAAGGGTGACGGATGCAATAGCTGAATGGCTGGATAATTGATTTCATCCCGATGGTAACTGAGATCGGTGGATCGACCCCAAACAGCGCATACTTTCGTAATAGTCGTAGTTTTGCAGTTCTTCTAGTGTTTCAATCTCCTTTGTGTGTATATACTTGCAACAAATCAAACACGCGCGTTAAAAGTTTGAGATCCACGTCAAAGCTAGGTCTTTCATGCTTTTGAAAGCAATATGTCATCTGAGTATATTCATGTTTCCATAAAATACCGAAATTTCGACGTGGATTTTGGATTTTTAACGCGCATGCGAGTTGAAAAAGAATTCGCCAACATCGTACTAAAGTTTGTCGACACCTGGAACCCCCAAGGCGAAAAAAAAAAGAAAAAAAAAGGATTTGGCCAAAGAAAACCTAGCGACGGGACCTTCAGGCTGATAGCAGAAAGATGGGCTGAACCTGACACCATCCAGAACTGAAACCCCGGGGCCGAAGACTCAGGCGAGCTCTAGTCGACGGCCTGTACCCACGGGCCTAGGTGAGTAAGCGACGGGCATGGACATCGTTTCAAGCACCAGCACTCACTTGAACTGCGGTTCGGCCTGCTGAAGAGCGGCCCACAGCAGAAGTTGGGCAGTCGTCCTGAAGCGACATCTCCGTCGGAGAGCTCGGTATGGTCGTCTGTCATTGATTTCGGAGCATATAGTCCGGGGAACCTGTCGTCCTGAACTGGTCTCAGGTCATTACCCACCTGCAAAATAAAAGTTCAACAGAACAAGTGAAGCACGACTATGCACGCGAACTAAGAGCAGGTGCAAGCACACCCATGCACGCACAACACACGCATACATGCGCGTGCGCACAAGTACACGCATACGTACATACACATACACACACACGCACGCGCGCGAGTGCGCGCACACACACACACACACACACACACACACACACACACACACACACACGCACGCTGGCGCGCGCGCGCGCGCACACACACACACACACACACACACACACACACTGAAAGCTCGGTTGAGAAAAACATGTAAAACCTGATAAATGCCACAACATTTTTTTTTTTTTATCAGGATTCAGAGGATTTAGTTTGTTTTTGTTTGTTTTGTTGTTGTTGTTGTTGTTGTTTTGGGGGGGGGTTTGTTTTGGTTTTTTTTTTGCTGTCCCAACCTCTGTGCCACCTCAGATGCAGTGCACCCACGCCGCTCATTCCCACACCCCGTCCACAGCCACAGCCTGGTCGGCCCCGCCGCAGCCCCGGCACCGGCAATCCACAGGGAGCAGTCAATGTCAAGTCGTCAAGAGGCAACCCACCGGAGGAGACACTGCACTGCTGCCGAGTCACTTTGATGGTGTTCAGTGGCGCCTGTTCTGATCTAACATACGCAGGACACCACCTACTAAGCCCCCTACTGACGACAATAATTGCTTAGTCGCGGAGCCGGCGTGAGCGAGCTCTCCCTCCGGAGGGCGCCACCGCGTCCGTCCAACGACAGTCCCCATAGACTCGCCGATACCGGTGACCCCGACGGAACCAAACCAAGGCCACAGACGTGGAGAGGACATCGAAATTGAGGTCACCATGAGAGCAGGGCAGGAAGGGCCACAGAACTTGAGACATTTTTTGCATGCTGATCGATGAGAATGAGGATGATTAAGATGATGCTACGGATTTCCATTTCGGTCTGAGACTACATGACAGGGCTGTACTCTACGCTTCCTTTCATAATATATCCCGGCGTCAACCAGGCCCGAGAGATACAGGCACCTGCAGTGTTGGTCAGGAAATTTGAGCAACACTCTCAGAAACGCATCCATTAAGTGGATGAAACTCGACTGTGTGGTCCCAGTCTTCCCAACTGAGTTCGCAGCATACTCGACTATGGGTAGGAGCCGGTCGGGGCAGAAAAACCCACATGACTCTGATGGGGTTCGAACCCACGACCTCCCAGCCGGGAGTCCGCGACGCTAACCACTTCGCCACGGCGGCTGGTTAGTTTGTTTTAAGACAGGGTGTATGTGGACATCACAGGAAAGAATCTATTCGACAATAGGCATACTCATCTCATGCAAGAAATGGTTTCATTTATTTTCTGTATTTCTGACTCAAATATGTAAATAAACTGACCCTGTATACTCATCTCCTCCCTCTCTCTCTCTCTCTCTCTCTCTCTCTCTCTCTCTCTGTGTGTGTGTGTGTGTGTGTGTGTGTGTGTGTGTGTGTGTGTGTGTGTGTGAAACTTTAATACGAGCTATTAGCATTCTCATGGTAATTACAAGCACTCATGATCCAAACTTGGTAGAATGTTCAACACTGATAAGATGTTAAAAGTCATAAACATACAAAATTAAGTTTTCAGCACTCTTTTCAGAAATACACATTTGATATCTGAAATACACAACTGATTTGTTTTTCTTTATAACATTAAAATCATGCTAGGTTAACTGTTTACACTAAGATAAAAAGCATTCTGTTGGCTGGTATTTTACACAAACGGTTTTACAAATATATTTACGTTCTGTCAAGATCAGGCCTTTGAATGTGATTTCCACCAAGCAGATATGCAAAGCAGATGTATATCTTGCCAACTAAATCAGGCCACATGAGTTTGTTACTTACAAATAATCAAATGAAGACACTTTAAAGTAGCCAATAAATATTCTTAACCCATTTTCACCACCACAAGCTTGACAAAAACTACATGACAATTTTTAGCAAATAAAACATTCTTAACCCATTTTCACCACAACAAACTTGACAAAACTGTGTGATGAGTTTTACGGAGCTGCCAAATGGTTGAAAGTAGGTGCTAACTTTTGGAACATCCAAAGTGGGTTCATTAAACAAGCGTCTTGTGTTACACTACAAAATAAGACATCATGTGTATGCGTCAACGTTTGGTGATTGCGCACATTTTCAGTAAGTCAGCACTATGATCCGAGCTGCCAGTTCAGAAAAAAAAAGCAACTATAAGTAACAAAATAGTCTACAAGTGCTAGGCCCCTGATCGCAGTGGGACTGGGAAAGAGAAGGAAAGGAAAGTGAAGAAGAAGTGAAGACTTGGCAAGAGTGGCCTGACATCAGTCGCTCCCCGCTGCAGGTGTCCGTTCCATAACCGCCTGTGAAAGCATAACTTGTCAAAAAGTCTGGACACCTTTGACAATGACGCTGCGATGGTAGCAGCCAATGACATTGTGTCTGTTTAATTTTGATCACAGTTTTCAACTAGTATTAGTCATACTGAGCACTTGATGCAGTTGTTTACGAGTTAAATGTAGTTTCCCATGAAACACTGTCTCAGTCAAAGCAACTAGTGTACGCTTGGTTTCCGGCTTTTCTCTACTAGTCATTCTATGTTATTTCTTGTCTTATATCACAAGAGCTTAGACATACTGAACAGCTGTTGTGATTTCAGGATTTGCGTATTATGGTTAAAAATCTCTAACGTGTGTTCGCGTAGTTGTAATAACGCACGAACAAGAGAAAATCAGAGCGACAAGAACAAGTACACAAAAAATGTTACAAGCATACCAGCTGATGGCGAGGATGGGAATGGTTGCCAAAGGGAGTCATATTGAGGATCCAATAAGATTATGAGATACGATTCGTAAAAAGAAAATGTTGTGACAACATCCATTTACCCATATGAACACCCCGGGTATGGGCCTTTGTCGCAATCCTCGGTTTTTCTTGACAGGGCGGAATTCGATGATGGTTTCTGCGTCTCTGAATCGCACGAATGCCGCTTTGGAGACCGGATCGTAGCCGACCAGAACTGTGCCTTCAAGGTCACCCGTGGTGCTATTTTCCCATAGCTCGCCCTCCGAAATAACACCCTGGCAGACAGAAGCAAAATGCTAGTACAATAACGTAAACAAACAAACAAACAAAGGCTAATCGGCCTGCCGTCCCATAGTTGTGCTATCAGCACAAATCAGACGATGCTGATGCGAATAATTGATATGAAACAAAAAAAAAAAAAAACGCGTCATTACTATCCGGGTGATATTGAAAGGATAAGATGAGATGCTCCTTCGTGCGTGCTTTAATGATAGTAATGATAATAATAATGATAACAACAACAACAACAAGAATAATAATAATAATAATAATAATAAAGATAATAATAGTAGTAATAATAATAATAATGTTATTATAATAACAATAATGATGATAACAACAATAATAATGATAACATAGCATTTATAAAGCACCTTGCTAAGGGTTCAAGGGCGATGACAATCCACACTTTCGTGTACGCAACGAGCTGCCCACCTGGGTAGTGCCGACTGAAGAGCTGCCTGCCGGCACTTAATTCAGTTGTTTCCCGTGTCATCCAGTCAATATCGTTCACTCAGTTTCCTTACTTCCTTCATTCTTTCCATTTCTCACGCAGGGTGCATGCTATGTGTAACGCGTCATCCATACCAACAGCCAAACTGACCTTCTCTACCGAGAGTTGGTGATGGGATTTTACGTGTGTGCAAGATCTTATGCGTGCGTTCACACACGGAACCTGGAATTACAGTCTCACTCGAAGGACTATTTGGGAAATGAAGTCAGAACCAATGTTAACTCCGAAGGGAAAATCCACCTGTACCGAAACGGCCCGGCGGAGATTCGAACCCGCAGCCTCAGGATCACCAAGATTACGCGTCCGGCGCTCTCCCAATTGAGCTATTCCGGCCCCAGTTTAGTACTTACAGCCTTGAACATGCGCGCACGGTCAGCCGTTACTTCGAACGATGCCGAGGGTCCGTCGTTCAGATTGCCGAGGCCATTGCCTGTCTTCAAAGTGATGTTGACTTGAACGTAACCAACAAACAATCGGCCCCTGTGGTGTTCCAATTCACTGGCAGCAAAGACGTCTACTTGGATGAAAGTGAAGCTGAAATCATGATAATCATCATCATCATCATCATCAGAAGAAAGAAGAAGAAGAAGAAACAACAACAACAACAACAACAACAACAACAACAACAACAACAACAACTACCAGAAGAAGAAGAAAGAGCATTTGTCAACAAGTCAGTGTGATTACCAAAAGGAACAAACTTCGGTTTAAACCCCCCCCCCCCTCCCCCGTCCTCCCCCCACCACCACCATCCGAAAATAAAATCCTATACGCTTAATAAATAACAGATAGACATGGTTAAACAATCAGTTTGTGCCTGTTTAAAAAAAAAAAAAAAAAAAAAAAAAAAAAAAGCATGCCCGAGTAAGGGATAAGCTATGTATAAGCAAAAGAATAGAAAACGTCAGATCATCCGTCAGAATTCTGGAGAGAAAAAAAACAAACAAAAAAAACCCCACTTGTAATGAAACGATGACCTTCAGCGCACAGTGAGGGTGGGGGTGGGGAAGGAGGGGGAGGGAACAGGCTACGGGAGAGGGGGGGGGGGGTTCAGTTTAAATGTAAGACACTAGAACGCTGGAAATGCACAGCGGTTTCTTTTGGGAGTCGTGGACTACAAAGCATGATTATTGTTTTTGTTTGTGTTTTATCGTCGTTCGTGCCCTCTGGCTCTCCATTACACAGCATCCTGCCAGCTCTGTCTAAACACCTCATTGATGCCCGCCCCCTCCCCCCCCCCCCCCCCCCCCCCACGCAACCACCCTTCCTTTCCCGCTCCCCACCCCACCGTTTTTTTTTTTTTTTTTTTTTTTTTTTCTTGCCTTATGTCAAAGTCAAGCTGCGTTCACGTCACAGAGCAACGTCTCTCTTTTCCTTTTTCATTTTCTTCCCCATGAGTGCGTCATAGGTCTCCCTTTATTGGCATTTTGACTCGCATGTGAAAACAGGCGAGTCTATGCAATCCTATGTTTCAGTGTGTGTGGCGCGCGCGCGCGCGTGCGTGCGTGGTGTGTGTGTGTGTGTGTGTGTGTGTGTGTGTGTGTGTGTGTGTGTGTTGTGCTGTGTTGTGTGTGAGTGTGCGTATGTGCGTGTGTGTGTGCGTGTGTGTGTGTGTGTGTGTGTGTGTGTGTGTGTGTGTGTGCGCGCGCGCGTGTGCGTATGCGTGTGTGTGTATGTATGTGTGTGTGTGTGTGTGTGTGTGTGTGTGTGTGTGTGTGTGCGTGTGCGCGCGCACGCGTGTGTGTGTGTCCCTTATTGATGTTGTCTGAATAAAATTTTTAAAACTCTCTCTCTCTCTCTCTCTCTCTCTCTCTCTCTCTCTCTCTCTCTCTCTCTCTCAGAGCTACATGTTCATTTAAGACAACAGGGCATGGAAGAATGCGAGGGTGTACGTTCCCTCCCAGGAGACACATCCGCAACAGAATAATAATTTTATAGTCCTGGGAAAGGAAGCGGCACAAGAGGAAGAAGGCCGCGCACAGACCGACACGGAAATGCTACTCTGGACATACTGACCACCATTATGTCCCCTGTCTCACGTGCTGACCTTTCAGTGCCCCATTTCTGAAAGTCGCTGAAACTTACACTGCGTCAGTGGTCCTTAGAAGCAGGCGAGCCGCATGGAGGACGCAAGGGAAGGGGATGGAACCGCGCTGGCCACCGAAAGGATGCGCATGGGGATCTCCACTGATTTGACAGTGTCCTCCTGGGATGAAAACAAACAACCAAACAAACAAACAGTGTCGTAACATGGTGGTAGTTATGTAACGGATCAAATCTCATTAACGATCCAAACGGTCAACGGCAATCATTTGAATCACCACTACAATCCAGATTATGCTTAAGATTATAATCTGATCAGCGAAAGAAAACCAACAAGAATGCTTAAGATTATAATTTGATCAGCAAAAGAAAACCAACAAGAAGAAGAACGACCATACCACCACCACCACCATCACCACCACCACCACAACAACAACAACAGCAATGCCTCTGAGCATACACTTACATATTGAAGAAACGTCAGTGGTTTATTTTCTAAATGAATTGTTTCATAACTGAACAGCTGGTTGAATAGATGGGGGAAAACGACGAGGCTTTTTTTTTTTATGCATCTTTCGCTCTCGGTAGACTTGATAAAGCTGACGACGGTTCATGTGGTATGAAGGAAAGAGAGATGCTGAGAAAAAAAATCCTTAAATCCGCATGTTTTGTTCAAATCATCTGAATTCTCACGTAACAGCCTCTCATATGCGCTACACAGTCTACGTCAAACTGGTTTGTAGCTTCTTAGCTGTTAAAGAAGAAGTAAAGGAGACAGGGATCATAGCTCTCCTCATTTACCCACCATCCACCTCTGTCAGATCCCCATTCTCTTGCGCAGGTAATTATACAGGTCAGAGTTCGGAGTTACAGCGAAGGTCAAGTAGTTACAACAAAGTTTGAACACATGAAAATCGCCCTGGCTTTGTGAAAAAAAATATATTGTTAGAATGTGAAAAAAAGATGATTTTATCCTGGAATTTGGGGTCAGTAAATTAGTTCAATGCGATAAGTCAGCAAAAATAGCAGAATGTTCAATGACTTGTGGATTCCTTGTGATTGTACGCCATTGGTAGGGCACTAGGATTTAGGAGTGAAAAGTCTAGCAGACGACAGGAAAATGAAGGGACATGTGGATAGTGCTTGCATAGAAAAAGAACGGACATGAGACCTGCCTCAGAGTCAGGTATGGTATGGGTCAAGGGCTGGACTGTGAAGAACAAGAACAAGAACAAGAACATATTTTATTGCCATATGAAAACCAGAGGTTTTGTGGGGCACAGATGATCAAGTTCAGACATTCAACTAAACTAAACTAATCCCAGCATTGTCACATCTTGCAACATAACATTAGTAGCAGAAAGAAGAAGCACAGTGTGTATCAGAGTCTGATTAAATTTTCTGTCTCCGAAGAGAAAAACACAACAGGATATACTGGGCAAGTACAAGTTGGAAGCAGTCCAATAACATGAGCTCCGAGGGTTTTGTCATGTTAGTCTGTGGTGGAAAATCTGTTGTTGTGATCCTTGTCATCAGGTCATAACGTTGTTGATCAAATAATTTGCAGTCATCGAGAAAATGTAGTTCGTCCTCAACGACGTGGCATGTCGTGCATAATCTGTTTTCTCTGTCAATGTTGATATAACGGCCCCTCTCAATTTGGTGTTCATGGGCGCTTATTCGTAATCTAATTAGTGCTCATCTGCAATCTGTGTCAGTGCGTTGCTCCAAATAAGCCGCCTGTTTGTATTCGGTAGTAACTGTGGCATAAAATTTGAGCTTGGGTGTGCTTTCGTTCTTTTGTTTCTTCCAGAACTCAATATAAAACGTTTCCAGTTTCGCATTGATTAGAAACTTCAGGCGAGTCACACTAAATGTACCCTGACTTTCCCAGACATGCTGTAATCCTATCGTTGACAAGGTTTGTCGTATAAACTTCGTCCATTTGCTTTCTTCGGTATCCTGAGAGATCATTGACTGATAAATCTGTTGTTGATAAGAGTCTTGGTCTGGCTCTAATATGTGTATCCAGAATGCGATAGTCTGGGTTATCACTTTAAAAGTAATCGGAAATCTCCCCAGTTCGCCCCAAACCGGTAATGTCATGATGTGATGAATGTGTTTTGGTACTAGCTGATCCTCCGAGAAAAGCCAGGTGCAGCTTTGAGTGTAATAGAGAATATATAGTGTTTTGGACCTAAACTGTAACCGTGGATTCGGACCTACCAAACCTCTTCCGGGCGAGTGACTTCTGCATTTGCCAGCATACCGTTGTCCGCTTGACAGCAAGGTTGGCCAACTGCCTGCACACAGGCTTTGTCAGCCTTGCACCGTGCCGCGCGCGCGCGCGCGCGGGGCCGCGCGCGCGCGTGTGTGTGTGTGTGTGTGTGTGTGTGTGTGTGGCTCGTGTGTGTTTCAAACGTGATATTTTATATGTGGCGAAACGTGGCGAACGGCCAGTCAATTTTTGAAGAAAATTCGGGCCGGTTTAGTAGAGAGATGGTTCAGCGACTGTTCGTCCAATGACCGTTGGCGGGTGACCATGTGGTCAGTTTAATAGGCGAATGACCGCAATGCATTGAACTTCGTGGTCGGTGGACTTGACGGTAAGTGTTCTTTACTATTTTTGGCAACATGACACTTCGGTCCTAGTCACCACTGATTCCAATGCTTCCGGCGGATAAGATGGAGGGGACGTGCTTCGAAGAAGATTATACGCAGAATTTCTTTTCAGACGAAGAAATTCGAATGTTAATCGTTTCATTTAATGAAAAAGGTTTTACTAGAACAGAAACATTGTCCGTCCGTGACAGAAGCAAAGAAGAAAAAAAGGGCGTGGGAGGATATTCCTTCAACAGTTTACGTTGGAGGCGGACACGGAGCCAGTCAAACCAATAGGAAATGGTGAAAATACGCACAACAGAACTCCAGCCTGTGAAAGACGAAGTTACAATACTTGTCCCATCTACTTCTTTCGTTACAACAACGAACACCAAAAACGGGATTGGGGAGTGAGGGGGACGGTGGAATGGAAACGTGGCTTGGAACTGATCCTACACCACACTAGTACCACCAGAACAACAACACATTAAGACAGACAATTTCCATTTTGGGGCACCAGCGGGATTTGAACTCACAACGTCTGACAGCAAACTCAGTGCTCTGCAAGTCTACTGAGCCAATCAGCAGCCTGCGAATATGTCTAAACAGGTCCTTGAAATGGCTGAAATATGTTAACATTTCTGAAACTTGACAAATGCAGACGTCGAGACGATGCTGGAAATGTTAGTTTTTGGCTGGTGTTGGAGTGAATGAAGCAAAGAAATATGAGTATTTGGGTGAATATTTCTCTTAAATTATGAAAGTATCAAGATGAAACAAGATACAACGCATATAAACGTACTCCCAATTTATCCTGAATACGCGTGAGATATTCCATAAAGAGGAAAAACCGTCTCGGGCTGGTGTAACAGTTAGTAATGGCTATTCTGGTAAACAGCGGCCATCATCTGTGACCTGTAATGAGCATACTTACAAATTTTCAGAAAGATCGGCCAGGTACTTTCTGAGATTTTCCATAAAGAAGAAAACCATTATGGGCCGTTAGTAACGGCTATAACGGTAAACTAAAACATCGGGCATCATCCGTGACCCATAATGAACATATCTACAAATTTTCATAAAGATCGGGCACATACTTTCTGAGACATTCCATAAAAAAGAAAAACCGTTATGGGCCGTTATAGCCGTTAGTAACGGCTATAACGGTAAACTAAAACATCGGGCATTATTTGTGACCCATAATGAACATACCTGCACATTTTCAGAAAGAACGGCCAAGTATTTTCTGAGATATTCCATAAAGAACAAAAACCGTTACAGGCCGTAACAGCCATTAGTAACGGCTATAACGGTGAACTAAAACATCGGGCATCATCCGTGACCCATAATGAACATACCTGCTAATTTTCACAATGATCGGCCAAGTACTTTCTAAGATATTCTATGAAGAAGAAAAACCGTTCCAGGCCGTTACAGCCGCTAATAAGGCTATAACGGTAAACTAAAACATCGGGCATCATCCGTGACCCATAATGAACATGCCTGCTAATTTTCACAAAGATCGGCCACGTACTTTCTGAGATATTCCATGAAGAAGAAAAATCGTTACAGGCCGTTACAGCCGTTAGTAACGGCTATAACGGTAAACTTAAACATCGGGCATTATTTGTGACCCATAATGAGCATACCTACCATTTTCAGAAAGAACGGCCGAATACTTTCTGAGATATTCCATAAAGAAGAAAAACCGTTACAGGCCGTTACAGCCGTTAGTAACGGTATAACGGTAAACTAAAACATCGGGCATCATCCGTGACCCATACCTGCAAATTTTCACAAAAATCGGCTGAGTACTTTCTGAGATATTCCATAAAAAGAAAAACCGTTACAGGCCGTTACAGCCGTTAGTAACGGCTATAACGGTAAAATAACACATCGGGCATCATCCGTGGCCCATAATGAACATACCTACAAATTTTCAGAAAGATCGGCCCTGTAGTTTTGTCTGGAGCGAGTGGAACACATTTTGACCACGGACGGACGGACACACACACAGACAGCATTTCTTCGTTCCCATTCTAAAGTACTCCATGTTCTATAAGAACTGGGAGTACAAAAAGAAAGCGGTTTGTCCCTGAGAGTATGGAACCAGAAATGAAACTGGAACGGAGGCCACTATGTAGAATCCTTCGGCGAGTTCAGCAGACATTCTGAAAATCCAAAGCAAGAGCGTTGGGCATAAACACTCATGTTCTGCAGAAAAAAAAAAAAATCACCTCTCAATTTATGGGTCAAGCAAACAGATCTAGAGAGTCAAGTCATTGCCTTGAAGCGCACGACTGGATAATGATCGGGATGTCGACGATCTCCATTACATGAACACCGTCTCACACCTATGTTTTAGCCTCTCTCTCTCTCTCTCTTCTTCTCTCTCTCTCTCTCTCTCTCTCTCTCTCTCTCATATTCAGTTGACTGATGAGGTTTAAGTACTTTTGACCGTGACCAACAGCGATATCTCTGCCTTGAAAGAGGCTGGGGAACTTTAGCTGAACAGAACCTCTGACGCAGATTACCTCCCCTGCAGATTTCCGAACATTGTCTTATGCATTGGTCTGAGCACAGTTTCAATTGTCCACACAGACTTCCCCAACTCTATTAAACATATTTTGACATTGATCGCAGTTAAAATTCTTCAAAATCTTTTGACATTGATCGCAGTTAAAATTCTTCAAAATCTTTTGACATTGATCGCCGTTAAAATTCTTCCTTTCAAAACCACACTTGACGTGCAACATAAGCTGTTAAAAAAGTAACAATAATACAATAGATCAGTGAGATAACAATTGTTCTGCACGTGTGATAATTCGTCTATTATCGTGAGTATTTACAAATGTAATCCTCTTGTTTTTGTTATTTGTTGTTGTTCATCAGATTTGATGAATGATAAATCAGAATCTTCTGTCTAGATACGTCATTGGGAATCACTCAATCTCTCTCTGTCTGTCTGTCTGTCTGTCTCTCTCTCTCTCTCTCTCTCTCTCTCTCTCTGTGTCTCTCTCTCCACCGTAATTCTTCGCGTCTTCCTGTGTCTTTGAGTGTTTATGTGCACATTTAACATTAGCATACAGATGCTCTCTCTCTCTCTCTCTCTCTCTCTCTCTCTCTCTCTCTCTCTGAGGGGGGGGGGGGGGTCGGGGATGAGGTGGGGTGGAGAAGAGGATTTTACTGTGCAAATTATATCATATCTTTAACCGACAATCATCTTATAATTCTGTCTTCAGAACACAACGACTCAATGCAATAAATCTCGATCAGCGACATTCAGCATTCTTACCGCCATTTCCGCCTCCACCATTGCCGTTGCCGCCATTGCCACCGCCATTGCCACCGCCATTGCCGCCGCCATTGCCACCGCCATTGCCACCGCCATTGCCGCCGCCATTGCCACCGCCATTTCCACCGCCATTGCCACCGCCATTGCCGCCGCCATTGCCACCGCCATTTCCACCGCCATTTCCGCCGCCATTGCCACCGCCATTGCCGCCGCCATTGCCACCGCCATTGCCGCCGCCATTGTTCCCACCGCCATTTCCACCGCCATTGCCACCGCCATTTCCACCACCATTGTTCCCACCGCCATTGCCGCCGCCATTGCCACCGCCATTTCCACCACCATTGTTCCCACCGCCATTGCCACCGCCATTTCCACCGCCATTTCCACCGCCATTTCCGCCGCCATTGCCACCGCCATTGCCGCCACCATTTCCACCGCCATTGCCGCCGCCATTGCCACCGCCATTTCCACCACCATTGTTCCCACCGCCATTTGCCACCGCCATTTCCCCGCATTTCCACCGCCATTTCCGCCGCCATTGCCACCGCCATTGCCGCCACCATTTCCACCGCCATTGCCGCCACCATTCCCACCGCCATTTCCACCACCATTACCACCGCCATTTCCGCCGCCATTCCCACCGCCATTGCCGCCACCGTTGCCGCCGCCATTGCCGCCGCCATTCCCACCGCCATTGCCGCCACCGTTGCCGCCGCCATTGCCGCCGCCATTCCCACCGCCATTCCCACCGCCACTGCCGCCACCGTTGCCGCCGCCATTCCCACCGCCATTTCCGCCGCCATTGCCGCCACCGTTGCCACCGCCATTGCCACCGCCATTGCCACCGCCATTCCCACCGCCATTCCCACCGCCATTACCACCGCCATTCCCACCGCCATTGCCGCCACCGTTGCCACCGCCATTGCCACCGCCATTGCCACCCATTCCAGCCATTCCACCGCCATTCCACCGCCATCCGCCACCTTTCCACCACCATTGCCGCCTTCCACCTTTGCCACCACCATTGCCGCCATTTCCACCGCCATTGCCGCCGCCGTTGCCACCGCCATTACCGCCGCCATTGCCGCCGCCATTACCGCCGCCATTGCCGCCGCCATTTCCACCGCCATTGTTCCCTCCGCCATTCCCGCCGCCATTGCCACCGCCATTTCCACCGCCATTGTTCCCTCCGCCATTCCCGCCGCCATTCCCACCACCATTTCCACCGCCATTGTTCCCTCCGCCATTTCCGCCGCCATTGCCACCGCCATTTCCACCGCCATTGTTCCCTCCGCCATTGCCACCGCCATTGCCACCGCCATTACCGCCGCCATTGCCACCACCATTTCCACCGCCATTGTTCCCTCCGCCATTGCCACCACCATTTCCACCGCCATTGTTCCCACCGCCATTGTTCCCTCCGCCATTGCCACCGCCATTGCCACCGCCATTGCCGCCGCCATTTCCACCGCCATTGTTCCCACCACCATTTCCACCACCATTGTTCCCGCCGCCATTGTCCGCCGCCATTTCCACCACCATTACCGCCGCCATTTCCCCCCATTGTTCCCACCACCATTTCCCACCGCCATTGTTCCCACCACCATTTCCACCGCCATTGTTCCCTCCACCATTTCCGCCGCCATTGTTCCCATCACCATTTCCACCGCCATTGCCGCCGCCATTTGCCGCCGTCATTTCCACCGCCCATTGTTCCCACCGCCATTTCCGCCGCCATTGCCACCGCCATTGCCACCACATGTTTCCACCGCCATTCCCGCCACCATTTACCGCCGCCATTGCCGACCGTCATTTCCACCGCCATGTTCCCACCGCCATTTCCGCCGCCATTGCCACCGCCATTGCCGCCGCCATTCCACCCGCCATTGTTCCCACCGCCATTTCCACCCCATTGTTCCCGACCGCCTTGCCACCGCCATTTCCACCACCATTACCGCCGCCATTGCCGCCGCCATTTCCACCGCCATTGTTCCCCCACCATTTCCACCGCCATTATTCCCGCCACCATTTCCACCGCCATTCCACCCAGCCATTTCCACCCCGCCCGCCATTTCCCCGCCATTTCCACCGCCATTGTTCCCACCACCATTTCCACCGCCATTATTCCCGCCACCATTGCCACCGCACCCATTTCCACCGCCATTACCGCCGCCATTTCCACCGCCATTGTTCCCACCGCCATTTCCACATCCACCATTTCCACCGCCATTATTCCCACCCCCATTTGCCACCGCCATTTCCACCGCCATTACCCCGCCATTGCCGCACGCCATTTCCACCACCATTGTTCCCTCCGCCATTGCCACCGCCACTTCGCCGCCCGCCATTGCCCATCCGCCATTGCACCCCCCGCCATTTTCCGCCGCCATTGTTCCCTCCGCCATTGCCCAGCCGCCATTGCCACCGCCATTTCCACCGCCATTTCCCCCGCCACCTTTACCGCCGCCATTGTCCGCCGCCATTTCCACCGCCATTGTTCCACCACCATTTCCACCACCATTGTTCCCGCCGCCATTTGCCGCCGCCATTTCCACCACCATTACCGCCGCCATTTCCACCGCCATTGTTCCCACCTCCATTTTCCCACCGCCATTGTTTCCACCACCATTGTTCCACCGCCATTGTTCCCTCCATCCATTCCGCCGCCATTCGTTTCCACCACCATTTCCACCGCCATTGTTCCCTCCGCCATTGCCACCGCCATTGCCACCGCCATTTCCGCCGCCATTGCCACCGCCATTGCCACCACTGTTTCCACCGCCATTTCCGCGCCATTGTTCCCACCGCCATTGCCACCGCCATTGTCGCCGCCATTGCCACCGCCATTGCCACCACCATTTCCACCGCCATTGTTCCCACCACCATTTCCACCACCATTGTTCCCGCCGCCATTGCCGCCACCATTTCCACCACCATTATCGCCGCCATTTCCACCGCCATTGTTCCCGCCGCCATTGCCGCCGCCATTTCCACCACCATTACCGCCGCCATTTCCACCGCCATTGTTCCCACCACCATTTCCACCGCCATTGTTCCCACCACCATTTCCACCGCCATTGTTCCCTCCGCCATTTCCACCGCCATTGCCGCCGCCATTTCCACCGCCATTGCCACCGCCATTGCCGCCGCCATTTCCACCACCATTACTGCCGCCATTGCCGCCGCCATTTCCACCGCCATTGTTCCCTCCGCCATTTCCACCGCCATTGTTCCCACCGCCATTTCCACCGCCATTGTTCCCACCACCATTTCCACACCACCATTGCCGCCACCATTTCCACCGCCATTGTTCCCACCGCCATTTCCACCACCATTACCACCGCCATTGCCGCCGCCATTTCCACCGCCATTGTTCCCACCGCCATTAGCGCCGCCGTTTCCACCGCCATTGTTCCCACCACTATTTCCACCGCCATTGCTGCCGCCATTTCCACCACCATTACCGCCGCCATTGCCGCCGCCATTTCCACCGCCATTGTTCCCTCCGCCATTTTCCACCGCCATTGTTCCCACCACCATTGTTTCCCGCCGCCATTGCCGCCGCCGTTTCCACCGCCATTGTTCCCACCACCATTGTTCCCGCCGCCATTGCCGCCGCCATTTCCACCACCATCGTTCCCACCACCATTTCCACCACCATTACCGCCGCCATTTCCACCACCATTGTTCCCACCACCATTTCCACCACCATTACCGCCGCCATTGCCGCCGCCATTTCCACCGCCATTGTTCCCACCACCATTTCCACCGTCATTGCCGCCGCCATTTCCACCACCATTACCACCGCCATTGCCGCCGCCATTTCCACCGCCATTGTTCCCACCGCCATTGTTCCCGCCGCCATTACCGCCGCCATTTCCACCGCCATTGTTCCCACCGCCATTGTTCCCGCCGCCATTGCCGCCGCCATTTCCACCACCATTACCGCCGCCATTGCCGCCGCCATTGTTCCCACCGCCATTGTTCCCGCCGCCATTGCCGCCGCCATTGTTCCCATCGCCATTGCCACCGCCATTCCCGCCACCATTGCCACCGCCATTGCCACCGCCATTGTTCCCTCCGCCATTGCCACGCCAGCCATTGCCACGCCATTGCCGCCACCATTTCCACCGCCATTGTTCCCACCACCATTGCCACCGCCATTGCCACCGCCATTACCGCCGCCATTGCCGCCACCATTTCCACCACCATTGTTCCCACCACCATTTCCACCGCCATTGCCACCATTACCGCCGCCATTGTTCCCTCCACCATTGCCACCGCCATTCCCGCCACCATTACCGCCGCCATTTCCACCGCCATTGTTCCCACCACCATTTCCACCGCCATTGCCACCGCCATTGTTCCCACCACCATTTCCACCGCCATTTCCACCGCCATTGTTCCCACCACCATTTCCACCGCCATTTGTTCCCACCACCATTACCACCGCCATTGCCACCGCCATTGTTCCCACCACCATTTCCACCGCCATTTCCACCGCCATTGTTCCCACCACCATTTCCACCGCCATTGCCACCGCCATTGTTCCCACCACCATTTCCACCGCCATTGCCACCATTTCCACCGCCATTATTCCCTCCACCATTGCCACCGCCATTCCCGCCACCATTTCCCGCCGCCATTGCCGCCGCCATTTCCACCGCGTTGTTCCCACCGCCATTGTTCCCACCACCATTTTCCACCACCATTGTTCCCGCCGCCATTTCCACCACCATTACCGCCGCCATTTCCACCACCATTTCCACCACCATTTCCACCGCCATTGTTCCCACCACCATTTCCACCGCCATTGTTCCCTCCGCCATTTCCACCACCATTATTCCCACCGCCATTTCCACCATTGTTCCACACCGCCATTTCCACCATTGTTCCCACCGCCATTTCCACCTCCATGGTTCCCACCGCCATTTCCACCATTGTTCCCACCACATTCATTTCCACCGCCCCATCTGTTCCCATCGCCATTTCCACCATTGTTCCCACCGCCATTTCCACCTCCATGGTTTTTTTCCCACCGCCATTTCCACCATTGTTGTTCCCACACTCCATTTCCGCCATTTCCTCCACCATTGTTCCCACCGCCATTTCCACCTCCATTTCCGCCATTTCCTCCACCATTGTTCCCACCGCTGTTTCCACCTCCACTACTGCCGCCGTTACTGCCGCCGCCGCCGCTGCTCATGTCATTTCCTTTGCCATCGCCGCCCCCCTTACCATCTTCGCCGCAGTCCGCTGAAATTTTCAAAGGACAGAACACATGCCAGTCACATGAAATAGGTATGTTTTCAGCTAACAACACGGTGAATTTATCATCCATTTCGACTGAAAGCATCGTTGTATACACAGAACATTACGTTTTTTCTCTCTCCCTGTGTGTTACGCATTAACACTTTTAATATTTATTTATTTATTTGTTTGTTTATTTATGGTGTATTCACGAATTTATTCATTCAGTATTCATTTTTTCTCTTTGTCATATTTGAACATTTCAGTTCATTTTCCGACCTTATTTACGGACAGAATTAGATAATAACACAAAAATTATACCCCAAAAAAGTGATAATAGTAACATCAAGTCCTATCAACATTCATAAACCATAAACAGCGTAAATGTTGTTCACCAGGTATGAAGTGATATACAAATAGAGTTCAAAGTGCATCCATTATCACTATATCCAGTGGTTCGCATTCTTCAGTTGTAATTCTAAAACTTGAAAGCTAAACCGTTTCTTAAAAGCCAGTGAATTCGCTACACACTTGTCGGAAATATGAAGATTCACTGAAACAAATAAATTGGCTCTAGATCTGATCATCATGCATGCCATGTTGAATTGATTTTCCAGACGTCTCCTGCAAACGAACATTGGTTACAGCCATAGAGGTTCTTTTTCGAGTCTTATGTCGCTATGCAATGCACAGAACGACATGGCAATAACTCTTAAGGTTAATTATTGTATGAGACTTTTGAAAATGAACTGTTTGTCCATGCAGTCTATGCACCAGGTTTGTCACAGCTAGCGTTTTAGAACAACGAACTGGACTGGTTATCTTTTATTCGGAACACGTGATACCACTTTAGCCCTTTCATGTAGCTGATGATCATTTTTCCATGAACTAAATAGTATGTCAGTATCTTTGAATTCACGACAGTTTATTCATGTGTTGTTTCATTGAAAACAAATCCAGGCACCGCCCTTATCAAATTTTCATACACCGACCTAGGCCGGTCCCAAGTTCTGAATACGTCGTTGACTCTGTTCATATTATAAGAAACATGTTTAACATGCTAGATCTCTTTCCCGGTGACTTTGACGTGGTTCGTTAATTATTTTGTTATCTCCAATTCCTTTTCCTTTCAAATCACTGATTATAGAATAATGTCTTGAAAGACAGCGGTCCATAACTGAAGTTCTATTTTTAGATTTAATGACAAGAAATCCGTCTGTTCCGATTTGGAGGAAATTTCCATCTTCGTTGATTTTCTTTAATGCCGTCACTGAATTTAAATAAAAATGTTTTCACCACCACCACACCACCATCTACCACCCCTCCTCCCTCCTCTTCCCCCCCCCCCCCCCAAAAAAAAAAATAATAATAATAATAAAACGTTATTTTTGGATAAGATATTACACCACGCTAAGCTTTCCTTGAGAATCAGCCATGTCCCACGGCTTTGAACAGTTTTTTACTACCTGCATGAATAGATGCATTCATTGAGAGAGAGAGAGAGAGAGAGAGAGAGAGAGAGAGAGAGAGAGAGAGAGAGAGAGAGAGATTTGGCCTCCGTTGTTGTGCCCGAGTTGAATGACAAACAAGACAAAATATGCAGATAAAAGCAACAGATACTGAAAAAAAAAAAAACTGAAAATATTCAGACTGCAAACAGGATCAACTCTTTGGAAGGACCCCTTACATACCCCTCTCCCCTCTCTCCCCCCCCCCCCCACCCCGACTTCTCCCCTCCCTGTGCCCTTCCGCCTCTCCCACCACCATCACCACCACCACCACCACCACTATCAACCCCTTCGTGAACTTCGTATTGTTTGTTGTTCGTCCGTCGAGTCGACAAGGACCACTTCAGTCATCTTGGAGCTGACGGGGGTAAGACGATAAGTGTAACCAGGTAGCTGATCAAGCCGATGCATGCACAGAATGTGCAGTGAAAGTTTGGACAGGGAATGTGGGAGACGTCCTTTTGATTTCAGGTAGGGCTTTCCTTGCCTGTCTCTTTTGTTGTGCTTCAGCTGTCCTCCTTTCTTCACATGAACTGGCGCCATTGTGCATAGAGTACCGCCGTCTAGCTCGATCCATAGCAGTTTGTTCCCATGAGTCAGGGTTGATGTTAAACGCTCTCATGAGTGTTTTGAGTGTCTATGAAGCATTTCTTCTTACCTCCATGGAATAGCACTCCTTCTTTCAGCTCACAATAGGAGAGTCTCTTGTGTAGCCGGCGGTCTGGCACGTGAGCTACATGACCTGCCTATCGAAGCTGGGACGGCATCAGGATGGTGTGGATGCTAGGCAGGCCTGCTTGGTCATGCATATCTGTGTCTGGGATTTTGTCCTGCCATTTGATATTTTGCATCTTCTGACACATGCAGCGTGGAATCGATTCAGCTTCTTGGCCAGCCATTGGTACACTGTCTACGTTTCACGCGCATTCAGGAGTGTGTGGAGAACAACTGCTCTGTACATCTTCAGCTTGGTCCCTAGACCGATGCCTCTTCTATTCCAAACATTGGTGTGTAGTCCGACAAAGGTTGCACTTGCTTTTGCAATTCTGACGCTCACTTCATTGAGAGAGAGAGAGAGATGGTGACGTTGTGGGACAGTGTGCTGCAAAGGTAAGAGAATTTACTCACTGCAGCGAGTCTTACATCATTAACTATGATGTTAGCTTAGCATATGGTCTGCCTGGCCTGGGTTGATGCAGACCTTCCGTTACGTACCAATCAAAACATTGACTGCTCACTGACTTTCGTTTTAAACATAATACGTTTCAAGAAGAAAAAGAAAAGTAATCAGGATCACACAACCAGAACTCTATTATTACAGAAACACATGACCATCGCAACAACGGATGTTAGCCAACAGACAAACAGAAACTGACCTGGCTGGGCAAGGACAAGGGCTATGAGGACAACAGCAGCAAAATGCCACTGAAGCCGCATGATTGGTGATTTTAGACAGCCGACCTTTGAACCGGAACAACTTGAATATGAAAATGCCGAGGAAAGTTTCTGCACAACATATCACAATGATAATCACGCTGACGGTAAATATAATTCATAATCTCCCTGCTTCTACCTGCTTTGTCAAACCTTGAGAAGAAGGCGGAATAAAAAGAAAAGATAAACGCTACGAATGCATTATGTACAATATCTGGCGAAAGAAAAGACACAGTAATCAACTAGGAGAAAACAAGCAAACAAACAAATAAACAAGCAACAAAAGCAACGAACACAGCAAAATGTCAGTTGATTAATAAAATGTATACAAAACATTGTTCCAAACATACATTGGAGTCATAGCAGGGTCCATGTCAGCATTTACATTTTCATACGTTTGTTTGATATGCTTATTTGCTATTTCATATGTTCAGTTATATATCTTACTGTTTTTGGTCTGGATTATAATGTTTTGTATTAGCTTGAAAAAGACATGAACTACCACATGCTCAAATGTGTCAGTGCAAAGGACCAGACAGCACAAGGAATAGTTGACAGCAGAGACTTGGACCATCATCACAGAAATTAAAACAGCACAAAGAAATGATTAACAAGACCCAAGAACAACAACAGAAACGAAAGCAAGACTTACAAACGCAATACTGGGAAATCGTTAATCCATGAGTTCCTAGAAGTATGTGCAGCTGCCGGACAAAGAAATAGGAAAGGACTGTATAGGATTACAAAATCACTGTCTGACATAAATAACAGTCCTTAGCCAGTTGAAAAACAAAGACGGCAGGAGCATCACCAGTATGGCTGATGGGCAAGATGGGCCAAACGCTTTGAGAACATCTTGAACAAGCTCAACCCACCTGAGCCTCCAGACGTACCGCTACCAACCTGGCCTGTAGGCAATACCTACTCTCCAACCAAGGCATAGTCACCGAAGCCATCAGTTCCCTCTGAACAGGCAAGGCAGCAGGCCCAGATCGTATACCACCTGATGCACTTAAGGTCAACATTTCAACATCAACTATGAAGCTGCAGCCGCTCCTAGGTAAAGTCTGAGGAGAAGAAGTGCCAGGTGAATGGAAAAAAGGCATGTATTAAAACTACCAAAGAAGATGACCTTTTCTCCTTCAAAAACTCGAGGTGGATTGTGCTCCTGCTAGTTTCCAGCAAGATCCTGACAAGAATTGTGTATGTCTGAAAAACTGGAGAAAGCCTTTAATACCGATTTCGATGAGAACAGGCAGGTTTTCGACATGAAAGATCATGCACAGACCATACAGCAGCACAACGAATGATCGAGAGTCATTAGAATGGCTGTCTTTCCTGTACACAGTGTGTGTGGACTTCGAGAAGGCTTTTGACAGTGTTGACAGAAAGTCATCTGAAAGCTTATGCACTACTATGGCTTTCCACCAAAATTTATTAATATTATCCAGCAACTGTACGACACCAGCCACTTTCTTGTTGGTGTTAGACTGGATTATGAAGAACATAACAGATGGCAAAATCACCGTCAGCAAGTGGACTTCAACCAAACAGCTGGCAGACTTGAACTACGCAAATAATGTCAGTCTCTTCTCACAGAAACTAGAATGCTCAAGCAAAGTTATCCTGCCTGGCTGGGACAGCAAAGAAAACAGATCTGAAATTTCAGATAAAAAGAACTAAAGTATCGCAGATAAATAACAAACCACCAGACCCCATTCAGCTGAAAGACGAGAACACCAAAGAAGTGAAGGAATTTGTCTACATGGGCAATGTGGAGCAGACCAAGACACCAGTAGCCGCACCAACCAGGAAAGGAACGCTGTTAATACCCTGCGACCCATATGAGCTTTCACAACCCTTTCGCTCCAGACCAAGATTTGAATGTTAAACTCAGATGTGAAGTCTGTTCTGTCATACGGTTCAGAGACTTGAAGAACAACAAAGTCCATCACTCAAAATCTTTGAGGATTTTTAACAGGTACCTCAGATGCATCCTGAACATCAGATGGCCAGAAGTCATTTCCAACAAATTTGTGGGACAGAACTAAACAAATTCTATAGACAAAGAGATGGAGGAAAGGAAATGGGGCAGATTAGACACACACTAAAAAGTGTCCTGCCAACATCACAAGACAGCTCTTGAATGGAATCCACAGTGTAAAAGGAAGGTGGGGCGACCTCAACAGACTAGGCGCCAGTGTATTGATTTCAAAGTGAAGACAGCCGGAATGACATGGGCCCAGCCGAAGAGGTCATTCCAGAACCTGCTCCATTGAAAGAGTGTTACTGCTGCCCTATATTCTCCAGAGGATGAAGTCTAGTAAGTCAACAGTCTCAGAAACATGGCTCTGTGATTCCGATTGCAGTAATTTACTACAGCTCCCTAATTTCCATCCTTCTCTTAGTCATGACAGCAGGCGATTTCCACGATGGAATTGCAATATATGGGAGAAATTCTCTTTACTTTAAACACATCCTGAACTCCAAATTGTTGGATTAGAGTCAGTTTGGACAGAAATAAAACTTAATTAGAAAACAAATGATGGCATCGTCTTTCTATCGTACTCCAAGTTCACAAGTTGATTACTGGCATCTCGTTGGCGAAAATATTAGGACAGTAAACAATACAATACAGTTTAGTATATCCGCGATTTCAACACCAGTTATTGGGGAAAAAAACACCCTCCTTGCTCTTGTTAATTGCAAGAAGTCGGTATAGACTTCATCGGCTGGTAAGAAAATCTACATTTATAACAGAAAATTCAAGCTCTTGTTTAGACGCAATTACCACACAGACTCATCTTCAACTAGTGGCTGAACGTGCACGCATAACAGAAAATTAAAGCACTTGTTTAAGATTTCACTATTACACAGTGACCTCGACTGTAAAATCGGCTACAGTTCTGCCACCTATTTTCAGTGGTGACACTATCCCTTGTGCGTCTTTGGAAAATTCAACAAACGTAGCTTAGTTATTTACGAGAACAATAATCAGCACAGTACGTTAGGTGTAGAATACTTTTGCACTGTTTTGAACATTATAGAATGGAAGAATCATATCAATAAGGAAACAATTGCTGAAAGGAAGATACCCAGCTCTTTTTGGAAGTTTCATGGCCATTGCTAAGCAATGTTTGCTAGTTAAAACAGCGATAATTTATCCAAAGGACGTATCGTAGGTAACGGATGAAATTTGTCTTCTGATTAAAACGCGCAAATTCATTCATAAACTTGCGAAGTAGACTAATCATCTTGATGACTGGGAGAGATTTCATCAGGACAGTAACAATCTTGCGTCAAAACAAAGACACAAGAAAATAGCATATCTCAATAACTTTAAAAACAAAAGCTTTAGACATCAAAGTTTGGTCAGACAACAGTGTGGAAACTGATTTTTTTCTTTTTCTTTTTTGACAAAAAGGGGTCAATGCTGAAGAAATCATACCTACCATGTCTAATGGCATCGCATATAATTCAAGCAAGAATAAAGATAATGCTTTTAACCCGTATTTTTATCCAGCAGTCACCACTAAACTGGGACAACGACGTACTATCTGATGTAATATACACAGACTCTTAGCATGATGAGATCTCTCTTACATATGTTGAAACCATTATAAAGTTTCCTAACATATTAAAGCATCTGGTGCAGACCTTATTCGTAAAGTGCTTCATTGCACATCATATCACGTCCATTTACTAAATTATTTGATAAATGTCTGAATGAAAGTAGACTTCCATCAACGTGGAAATTAGCTCATGTCACCTCTATACACAAGAGGGCACCAAAGGATGTATGAATAGCTACTACCGGCCTATTTTACGACAAATTTGTGTAAGGGAATATTTAAGAAATGCACTCACAAAACACACTTACGATGTTTTGACATGTCATGATAGCCTTACTCCCCTGCAAACCGGATATATAGTCGGTGACTCACCTGGCTACAAAAAAGAAAAAAATCCCTAAGCTTAGCCAGCTTTGTACTATGCTTGATTCTAAAATCATAACAAGTATTTCTATTTTGATATTTCAAAGACATTCGACCGAATGTGGAGCAGAGGTCTCTTGTTAAATCTTAACGCAGCCGCTGTAGGATGGAAACTATTGGAGTCCTATATATGTGTCAGATGGATCCCAGGCAGTGAAAAGTGGTTAAGTCTGACATCAAGCCAATACCAGTACCAGTAGGAGTGCCACAGGGATCTGGTCTGGGCCCTACGTTTTTCTTTCAATCAGTGATTTACAATATCCAGTCTATAATTAAATTGCTTGCCGGCAGCACCAATCTTTTAAGCACTTAACAAACCTGCTATTCAGGAACACACTTTGGATTCTGATGTTGAAAACTTGTTAAATGGACAAAACAATTAAAAGTAATTTTCAACGAAAAAAAAGTGACCCCATAATTTTATCCGTGTTCAGCCTAAAATTCACCCTTCAATGTTTGGTACCGTGGTCTTCCAGCTAGTCAACACAAAGACACCTTGAATTTACCAACATACGATAAGACAAACAAATCAAAAGAAGAGCTAATATAGCTAACACGTTGAGTGGCTGCTTAAGGTCTTAAATATATGTCAACTAGAAAAGCCTCAGAAGTCATGAACAAGTCCTTTAATCTATACCGTTTTGATTACCCTGATATAATAAAGGACACCTACACAGAGACACAGGTACACATAAGCTTACTTGACCAGCTTCATCTCGAGGCAATTAATCATGATAAGGAGTCAAACGGACTAGTCATGAAAAGTTGTACGAGGAGCCTTGGGTTTTGTCCGTTGAAAGAAACATGGAGACGGCATTAACATGTTTACCTAGCTCCACTCCTGGTATCCAAAAGTAATCCATATACAAGACACAGACCTACCGTGCTTGAAAACATAAGGCCATAACTATGTAAAACTCATTCATACCTAGCATCACATGGCTCTGGGATATTCTCCTGGACCAAATGAAAGAGAAGCGACTCGCTAGTTGCAATTAAATGTTTTATTTCGTTCCAAGATACAGTTGTACCGATTTACGATTACTGTGGAGACCAAGGTGATCAGATTAGTCATTGCAGACAATGCCGAGGAATGAGCTATCTCTCTCAAGGTATCAATACTTTTAATTTAACATTTAATCCGGCCTACGTTTGTGGTGCAACCAGAGAAACTGCTAAGCGCTGTTCGTACATTGGCTTTATAGCATCACTATCAGGTGAATTATAGTTCTCACTCTTCCAGCAAATTTATTCACATAGACACTCTTCTTCGAGGAAATCGTTTCCTGTCAAGATATCAAATGAATTGTTGTCAAAGCAGTGCACCATTTAATCAATCTAAACGATCTGTTTGTGGCAACTTGCTGATATAACATTCAATGTTCATTTCTCATATGATAATTACTGACGACGGGATCATGAGATGAAACGGCACAAAATCAATGGAACACACAACTCTCTCTCTCTCTCTCTCTCTCTCTCTCTCCTCTCTCTCTCTCTCTCTCTCTCTCTCTCTCTCTCTCTCTACTCTCTACCCGTTCCAGCGTGTCTGGTTCTTTCCCTCGTTGTGTCTGTCGCCGTTGTTTTTTTTCCCCGCGTTTATTTCTTTCTTTATTTTTTCCTTCTTGCCATTCCATATTACTATTTATCTTATCGTTTTGATATTCATGATTAAATATTTTGTCATTGCTTGTGGAATGCGTGTGTAAAGAGTATCTGAACGCACCATCAGCTTTAAGTTTGCTGTCGTTCTGTTTTTACATATTTCAACCAAGAAGCCCCCTTCGTGCAGGTGTTTCTGGCCCTTGGTTCCTCACATTCTGAGAGGGCCGGGCAGCATCCGGGTCGATCATGAGACCTAAAAACGAATTTCATACGCGCTAGAACTTGCAAGGTGGATAGCTTATCCTTGCGGCCAGGGATGCGAGAGGCGAAGGGAGTAACGGAATGTGTGCAAGACAAAACTTCAAATAAACTGCGTGACTGCTTCTTCAAGCTCTTCTTGCTGTTTACGAGTCCGATGTTTGGTCGCTTTATGCACCCGTCAGAGAGCATTACTACGTTTCGTGCACCAATTATTCAGAACATTGGAACTTTCGGTCATTTTGCCTCGCATGCAAAAGAACCCCAAGATAGTATAGCAAAGCCTCACCTTTTCCTAGCCCAACTAGCCGCTAGGGTGTGCCATGAAACGCCGACGCTCGCCAGGCGAGCGAGAATTCTCGTCACCTCGCCTCTATGAAACGTCACACTGGTGCCCTTTTGCTGTTGCTGTTATAACTGCTGCCTGGATTCGAACCTGTATCTTTGGGGTAGTCAGGCACCTGATGCAGCGCAATTTGTTCCAACGCGGCAATTTGTTCCAATGGTACAAATTGCCACACCGACTGCGGCAATTTGTTACAATTTTCTTTTGGTACATTTTACCGTACCTGTACCTGTTAAAGGAGATAGAGGTTGAAAAAATCAAACTGGTAATATTTAGAAATTTAGATTAACACATTTGGGCCAACCGAGGTGGCATATTTTTGTGCCATCTTCCGACCACCACCGACACCTCCCGACACCCCACCCCGACCCTCCGACACCCATCCTCGACATGGGAAGGTATATTTTTTTTTGCCGTCTTCCGACCACCACCGACACCTCTCGACACCCCAAACCCGACACTTCGACACCCATCCCCGACACGGGTGCGTATCGCTATCACTACGTCTCTCTAGCTCTACATGACGTGGCCACTATGACCAAAATCACTATGTTATGTTATCACTACGATTTTATGTCATTAGCACTACGTCTCAACACAACTACGATCGTTTAGCACTACGGCCGCTATCGCTACTGTCGTGGGGTATGCATCTGCCTCCATCCCCTGCCTAAAAATATTGCCCCTACTCCCCCCATTTGTTCGAAAAATACCCTCCCCCCCCCCCCCCCCACCACCGTGCGTGCATGCGTGCGTGTGTGCGTTGCGTTGCGTCGCGTGCATGTGTGTGTGTGTGTGCGTGTGTGTGTGTGTGTGTGTGTGTGTGTGTGTGTGTGTGTGTGTGTGTGTGTGACCTGAGGGCAGAAGAAAGCAGTTTCTTAAAGTTAACAGTTTACTGTAATGGTTGTGAAATTAGCGTGTTGAGCTTTCGCGTTTCTTTTTGACAAGTGTGTACTGATTGTTGATTCAATTATGATTTTGCGATGTTGATAACAGTCGTCACGCACGCACGCGCGCGCGCGCGCACAAACACACACACACACACACACACACACACACACACACACATCACCACCACCACCATCATCATCATCATCATCATCATCATCATCCCTTGGCAAACGGACAAACGCAGAAAAAAATCTTATTTTGATTCTGTTTTTGATTTTCTAAAATGAATCTGCTCAGCAAAAGAGAACCAAATAAGCTCAATGTCAAACTCATAAAAAAAACTTATTTTACGGTTTCATTATTCTGAAATGTTTATAAAATTCAACAATTTCTTCGAAAAACAGAGGAAGTTTTCATTATCCAAAAACGCTTGTGTCAAACAAACTCACAACAATTACATAACTTTCCTTTAATGATTTTGTCAAATTAATCAGAAGTTTGTAAACAAAATCTTAAGCGTTCCAGTATGCTTAACCCGTTTTGTCAAAATCAGAAAAACAACTACTCAATGTTTATGTTTAATTCTTCTGAAACTATCAAGTTACAAGAAGAAGAAGTAGAAATGTACAAGTTTGATTATCATGAAACGGTTTGTCAAACACTCAATTTTGTGAGAGAATAAAATGGCTACATGCACACAGACAATTATCATTTCAGCACGCTTATTGGTATACAATGAAAATGTCAAAGCTCAATTGTGTCTTCGATACCAAAAACACTAC
>CM065715.1:32476390-32483890 GCA_033310375.1 Conus canariensis
GACTGAAAAAGAAAAAAGAAAAGAAAAAAGGGAGGGAGTCGTAAGACGAAGACAACAGAAATGAAAAAGAGGGCTTTTGAATATACATACATACATATATGTGTGTACACACACACACACACACACACACACACACACACACATATGTGTGTGTGTGTGTGTGTGTGTGTGTGTGGTGTGTACATATATATATATATATATATATATATATATGTGTGTGTGTGTGTGTGTGTGTGTGTGTGTGTGTGTGTGTGTTTGTCTGTCTGTGGAGAGAGCGAGAGAGAGAGAGGGGGGTGGGGGGAGAGATTGTCACTGCATGTATACAACTGATCCTGGTTTGTACGTTAGCAAAGCGCTTTTCATATCGGGCGGAAAGCTACACACTTCACTACTGGCAGCCGTCATGACTGACATTAATTGTGTTTTTCTCTCTCTCTCTCTCTGAAGTATTCAGCAAACACTAGACCACAAAACAAAAAATAATATAACAAAGAAGAGCTAAGCTTACATCTTTTCGTTTTTTACAAACTCAGCATGTTTTCTTCCAAGCGCACCCGCTAGAACACATAGCGAGTACGCGATAAAAAGAAACATTGATTTAACCTTTTTAGCACCAATATGAATTTCAGTTGCCATGTCCAACTCGTTTGTGGCGGAGATGTGTGGGCGAGGGTTGAAGATGAAAAGGGAGAGGAAAAACCGAAGGGTGATGAGGGAGGGGAGGGGTGAGTGGTGCGGAAGCAGTTCAAATGACGGTTGGTGAACAGTCTCAGACGACGTGTAAACCATATCGTTTTGCAGCTCTGAACTCCCCTAAAACATTTCATTTGGTCAATTCGATAGGCCTTCTATCTCCACAACGGCTTTCTGAAGCTCTCAAGCCTAACGTGCTAAGCCTGAGCGAGTTGGATCGCTGCCGGATGTTCAAAGACTTCAGCAACGTTGGTCAAATCGTTCTCCATGCACCAGTAAGCTAGATTTCAGTTGTATAGAAAGAGGTGACGAGGTACAGGTAGGCAGAACCGTAATCTTACCAGCTGTGTAGTGGAAAAACGGGTCTCACACACAGACTTCCCGAAAGCAGTCGAGCCACAGACCGGTGTAACGGAAAGTTTTAACTCCCCGAATGGTTTAACTCGTAGGGAGTTAAACTGTTCATTTGTAAATTTTAACTCCCTGGGAGTTAAACTAGAATATGAAAAACTAACTCCCTCTGTGTTTCAGTTTGACTCCAGGGGAGTTCTTCTGACATACCACCAGAATGACTCCCACCCACCACCCACCACCCACTCCCCGTACCTCGCTACCACCCATGCATCTTTATATATATATATATATATATATATATATATATATATATATATATATATATTCGTGTGTGTGTGTGTGTGTGTGTGTGTGTGTGTGTGTGTGTGTGTTCCTACACCAACTTGCCAGATCAAGACTTGTCAGGTAGAATTGCTTCCTTCGATATTATTGGTTTCTGTGAATGAGTCAGTGTCCTGAATTTTATAGAAAAATGTGTGTTTTTCTGATTGTCTGGCCGACTTTCGTTTTTAGTTTGACACAAGCACACCCCCACACCTGTGTCGAGTCACTTGACAACTTCATCAGATCGGTCCCAAGCAGCCACCCTCTTGTACAAATTGTACAAAAACAGCCCCCGCACCCCCCCCCCCCCCCCCCCCCCCCCCCCCCCCTCCCTTTCTCTATCCCATGTGTCTCACACACAAATTTCTAATCTATGCCAACACTTTTTCTCCTTTCTCTCCCAGATGTAGCGAGTCAATACAAACAATTTTACGTCACGTCGCGACTACTCGTCATTCTCTCCCCACCTTCCTTACCCTCTCAACCCCCCCCCCCCCCCCCTCACTCCCTAATTTGGCGGCATGACACAATGAAAAATTTAAATTTTTCCATTTCTACACCATTTGAGTGTAATGGCCTACACTTATGGGTGACTGATAGTCGCATAGATTCCATGAGAGAGAGAGAGAGAGAGAGAGAGAGAGAGAGAGAGAGAGAGAGAGAGAACGCCAAAGACTGAAGGTACAGTATTTCTACCAAAGGCATCAAACCATTAATTCATGTATGTATAGACTCTACATACAGATTATATACACAAAGGCATACTAAAATGTCAAGGACATACACAGATGAGCACATGAATATGTACACGGACATTTCTTTTCCATATGATGATGATGATCATGAACGTTAAATCCCCTTCTCCATTCTCTTACAGAAAGACATCTGGGAATAGGTGGGTGGGAGTCATCTTAGTCATGATCATATTAACTCCTCTGTTACAAAGTAACTCCCTGGGAGTCAGAAAACACGTGTACACATTAACTCCCAGGGGAGTTATTCTAAACTGTGAAAAACTGACCCCCCTTAGTGGGCAGGGAGTTAAACTTTTACACACCTGGATTAACTCCCGGGAGTTAATCTGGTTATAGTACAACTAACTCCCAGGGGCTCATTCTGTTACAGGGTGGGAGTTAAGTCTGATATATGTACAAAATGACTCCCCCTTAATATTTTCAAGAATTTGTTGAGACTTGTACAAAAAAGATTTTAGAACATTTTGAAGTTTTACTGAGCGGAGTTATTTTGGCACAGGGTGGGAGTCATTCTAGTTTAACTCCCGGGGAGTTAAAATTTACATATGAACAGTTTAACTCCCTGGGAGTTAAACCATTCGGGGAGTTAAAACTTTTCGTTACACCGGGGGCGGCGAGACAGAAAGGTAGGCAATTATTGGAGAGAAAAAAAAATGATAGTAACAATAGACAGACATTAACAATCTGCTATTCGTATTCTTTAGACAAATCAAGAGACAGACAGAAAGATGGATTGATCTGGACGACGAACTGTTGATTTTAAAGTGAGGTGACTGCAGGCGGAAATTGAAACAAACTTTTAAAAAGATTTACTGTTCCGCCGAACGAGACAGACTACACAACAAAACTCGACGCGTTTCGACCTCTTTCGTCTTCTCCAGGCAAGACAAACAACATTCAAGACAATGAACACGAAGAATGAACAATCACTTGTCTCCTCAAATTGGGCGCAAAAAGCATGTAATGAACTGTCGAAAGGAAAGCTTGCAGGCCATGTGCATACACAGAGAGAAACAAAGAGTATGACTTATGTTGACCACAAAAATTCGAAAGGAGAGTGTGCAGGCTGTACACATATAAAAAGACAAACAGAAAAGTTAATTCTGAACAACAGAACTTCGAGAGAAAAACGTGTAGGTCACGAACATGATTTTATTTTCTCCTAATTTTCTTTCTTTCTGAACTCCACGGAAAGTCAGTGGAACACCGCACTGACGAACAATTCACCAGCTTCCTCCAGTCCTGGCGGTTCTGTGCCAGGGTTTGGTTCTCTGCAAGAGTTCTCCCTGTTCAGTCTGCCAAGTTGTCACTCCATCGTCTTTTTCGACCTTCCTCTCTGTCTCCATCCTTCCAACAGTTCTCCGAGAATTTTTTTTTTTGAACAAGACCATGGGATCTTGTTACAGACCCATACCAACACAGTCAACGAACGAGCGACACGCCACGTGTATGCATTGAGACAGACAAAAAGATGGACTGGACAGCGGAACTCGCTGGACGAAAAAAGGTGCAAGCCACCGACATAAAGAGGGTCAGACAGAAAGATGGACTTGTCTTGGACTTAGAACGTTGGAAGGAAAGTCTGTATGCCATGGACAGACATAGAGAAGGACTAGAATTCCACAACAGAATATTGCTGAGCACTGCAGATCTACGAAACTGTCATTTCCTTCCATTACTAAGTTTGATATTGTGCCGAGGGATCCAAACTTTTTAAAGAACGCAAAGTGACAAAAACCTGATGTCTGAAATGGTCACAAACGTTATGAATTGATATTCACTGGAAAGTGTTATTTGTAAATATCGACAACATTAAAGATTTTAGATTATACCTGTGATTCTTCCTATCAAATTTATTCCAAATGCCATGAGATAAGTACTACAACAAACTACTCTTTGTGCGGTGATGTAGGAGCAGAGTAGTTTTTTTTCATGGGATTTGTTTTGGACCAGGGTGAGAAGACTGAAATGCGAAAAGTGTAGCGATGCACTTACTTTTAAGATTCCACAGATTTTATACTTTTCAAAGCTGATTTATAAACGTATTAATAAAAATAGTACATTTGATTTCATTGTAGCTGCACACGTATAAATTGGAACCAGAAACAGTGTACATCGAAGACCGCTAAAAGCAAAATAGAAGATCAAACATTATAATGCAAATATTAACTTTCAAAAAGGAGTGACTGAGGGCGCAAATTAAGCAAAATTTAGAAAGAGAGGGGGTTAGTTACGCCAAGGACACATACAAATATAGCACAGGACAAGACACTAGTGCCTTTAGTGTCTTGTCCTGTGCTGTATTTGCCTGGGTCCTTGGTGGTAACTAACCCCCTGTCTTTCTAAATTTTGCAAATATTAACGGTAACGTGTTCCAGTTTATTGCATGGAAGTTTTTTTTATAAGTCTATGGTTTCTTTTCCCAGAACACAAAAATTACCTCATATGCCAGTTTTACACCAATGTCCAATGTAGATATGTGTGTTGGTATTTTCATTATGTACTAATTGAATCATTGTTACGTTCGCTGTAGGGGTATGTGAATTTATGTGTAGGCTACATCAAAATGTTGTTATGCTCTGCACATACAACAAACAAACAAGCACACAACAAGTGTAAAGTGACGTTATTTTATTTACACAGGACACCACAAAACTTCTGGATATTTCGGCGAAAGCGCCTTTTTCAACAAACACTGGACAAGAGAGAAAAGAGATCAACAACAATACTTCCCTTGCACAGCACAATCCACAAATGAAACTAAAAGGCAGAATGCATTTGTGAGCACAATTCAAAGGGGAGAGAGAGAGAGAGAGAGGAAGGAAGCAGGTAAAGGTGAAGGTTGGAGACAGTGAGTACAAAATGATCAGCTTAAAAAGTAGGAATAGTTGAGTAGTATGGAGAGGGGGTGAAAGGGAGGGGGGCAGGGGGTGGAGAAAAAAACTGTATTCAAGTGTTGTGGATAAAGAGAACAAATCAACGTAGCAGTCTGTTTCATCTTTTTTTTATGCTCTGCACAATTAGGCGGGCATTGTCTTCAGTTGTGACAAGCTCCTAGCATAACATTATCAGTCTCCAAAATCCTCCGAAGTCGGAGTGTGGCTGCCCATGTGGCGGGGTTATCAAAAACGGTCACACACGTCATGTTCTCATCCCCAGCTGATGCATTTGCACCATAGTGTTCAAGTACTTCGGCTGTTTGAATGATCCCTGGGGTCTTTTAGCCAGGGTACAACAACAACAAAAACAACAACAATAACATGTGTGGAACGGGGAAAGGGGGTTTAACTGTGGATATACGCTTTCTTTGCATTTAGGTGTATTGTGTTGGATTTACTTCAACAGAACACATATACATTTGTATCTAAATAAAAAAAAATCAAATGAGCAGCTCTTCAAGGGATTATTTCACACACACACACACACACACACACACACACACACACACACACACACACACACACACACCACTCACTCACTCACTCACTCACTACACACACACACACACACACACACACACACACACACACACACACACTCACTCACTCATTCGCTTACTCACTCATTCACTAACGCGCGCGCGCGCACACACACACACACACACACACACACACACACACACACACACACACACACACACACACATATCAGTAAACAAACAAACGAACCAAACCATGCAGTTGGACACAAAACTCAGCAGCTGGCACAAGTCTCTCTGTCACAGCCCTCCCACTGAAACATGTTCCAATAACCGCGGTCGTGACATAAATGTTGCGAGGTCTTTCTGCATGAAGTACATAAAAAAATGCATTAAATGCTTGCAAGAGCCTACAACCCGGAGTGTACTTTATTTAGTTTGTCACCCTTGTTAGCGGTAATAGGTGTGGGTTTGTTTTTTTTCTCGCATACGTGCTGTTCTTGTTGTTCTTGTTGGTCTTGTTCTTGTTCTTGTTGGTGGTGGTGATTGAATGCTCCTAAACAAGATGAAAAAAAAACCGACAGAAAAATACTTCTTTATCTTTTCCAATCGATGCACCAGTCTTCTTCATACTCTTCAAAAACATGGTGCTCTGTGTGTGTGCGTGCATGCGTGCGTGCGTGCGTGCGTGCGTGCGTGCGTGCGTGCGTGTGTGTGTGTGTGTGTGTGTGTGTGTGTGTGTGTGTGTGTGTGTGTGTGTGTGTGTGAACCCCTACTGGCCACGGCGATCTCCAGACTCTTCCATTGGACCCTGATCCGCCCCTGCACACACAAGTAAACAAATAAACAAGCAAGTCAAATAAAATAAAAACCCAAGCAGTGTGATGCAGAAAGCAGGACTTTGGCTGTATCACTGATGCAAACCCGTCTGTCACAATCTGCTCAGTAAAACCACTCTTAGTAAGTTTCGAAGTGAGCTGACTTCAGGCGGAAATTCAAACAAACATTAAAGAAGATTTAGTGTTCCGCCCAAGGTAAGAGACAAACAAACTGCAAAACAAAATACGTCGCGTTTCGACCTCTTTTGCCTTCTTCAGGCAAGACAAACAACATTCAAGGCAATGAAAACGAAGAACGAACAATCACTCACCTCCTCAAACCAGGCGCGAAATTGATGTGGAATATGTTAAGTTTGTGACGTACGTGTTGTCACATACTTTTGAAAGACGTACATATTGCATTAAGTGGTTCGAAGTGACCATTACCCTAAATACATGTTAATTACTTTGTTTCTTCCTTGTTTTGTTTGAATCGAGTGTGGCATCCATCACAATCTTTAAAAAAAAAAAAAAAAAAAAAAAAACAACTATTGCCCTGTTTTCTATGTTTGAATGCATCTTTCTTCTTGGCTTGAAATACTTCCGTTTCCATAGATGATGCAGAAAGTTGTCTTTGTATGACTTTAGTAAACTTCGTATGAATTAGAATCACATTGTACAGGAGTAGGATTTTGTGACGGGCACTTGCATGCGCACAGTCTTGCGTGCGTGCGTGCTTGTGTGTGTGTGTGTGTGTGTGTGTGTGTGTGTGTGTGTGTGTGTGTGTGTGTGTGTGTGTGTGTGAGTGCGTGCATGTGTACACGCTCGTTCGCTCGTGCCATTTAAAATCCATAAACTAATGAACTATGACACATGGATCACCACTGTGACAGTGTGAAGCACTGCTCAGCAAAACCACATTGTTAGACACCTGATTCCTTCATTGCATAGAAACGATCGCTTCAATCATGTAACCAATGTCGTAGCAATGTCACAGACAAACATTTCAAATTCATTCAAACTAGGCAGCCTACATCATGATCATTGTATGAGTCACGATTTCCAGTATCAGCAATGATTCTATCAGTGTATTCATTTATCTATTAATTTATTTATTTTTGGAAATAGCAACAATTTC
>CM065715.1:32491390-32493890 GCA_033310375.1 Conus canariensis
ATCATAGAGTGTTTTCACGCCTTATGTCAGAGAGAGAGAGAGAGAGAGAGAGAGAGAGAGAGAGAGAGAGAGAGAGAGAGAGAGACAGACAGACAGACAGACAGACAGACAGACATAGACAGACAGACAGAGACAGAGAGATAGAGAGAGTAGAGTAGAATGTTTTCTCGCCTTACGTCAGAGAGAGAGAGAGAGAGAGAGAGAGGAGTAGAGAGAGAGAGAGAGAGAGAGAGAGAGAGAGAGAGAGAGATCTTAGGTATGGAAAAAGAAAGACACTGAATTTCTGTTGCGCTTATAAAATCGAAATGAGTGAGCGAGTGAGTGAGAGATGGAGGGGAAGGGGGTGGGGGGAATTGCAGATGGGGTACGTGGGGCAAAAGATAGGCCAAGCAGCTTAAATGCTGCTCAGATTGTGTGTGTGTGTGTGTGGTGTGTGTGTGTGTGTGTGTGTGTGTGTGTGTGTGTGTGTGTGTGTGTGTGTGTGTGTGTAGGGACTTGCAGATCGGGTACTTGGGGCAAAAGATAGGCCAAGCAGCTTAAATGCTGCACAGATTATGTGTGTGTGTGTGTGTGTGTGTGTGTGTGTGTGTGTGTGTGTGTGTGTGTGTGTGTGTGCGTGCGTGCGTGCGTGCGTGCGTGTGTATGTGCGTGTGTGTATGGAATTGCAGATGGGGTACTTGGGGCAAAAGATAGGCCAAGCAGCTTAAATGCTGCACAGATATATATATACTACTCAAAACAATTGAAGTACCACCCCTAATTTTTGTATGCAATTTTTAAAAAGCTCTGATAAACCAATTAATATTGATAATTGAATAAATTCTGCTGGATAAGCTTACCCGGTTCTCAAATACTACTCCTCGTGCATTTTTGTTATGTTAAAGTCGGTCAGCAGTTATCTACCGCGTCGCATCTGAGGCAAAAAAATCCCGAGAAATTATCGAACTTGTGTCGCTCCCAGATTTTGACACAGACACAGCAAGAAAAAAAAATGTGATGCACGTGAAAGCAAGGTCTTTTCTGAGCAGAATTGCAATCAGTTAGCACATTTGACGGGTATAAAAAGTCGCGAAATTTAGGAAGATTTAACCATGCCTGCGAGACAACGACTAAGCAACACCGACAGAGGAAGAGCGATAGCATGGTACCAAGAAGGTATTGGCTTGAGGGAGATTGGTCGACGGCTTGGAGTGAGTCACCCAGTCATTCTGAGGCTCAGAGACCGTTGGCTTAACACTGGAAGTGTTGAAGAACAGCAGGGACGTGGACGGACGAGAAGCACCTCCAGACAGCAGGATCGGTTCATTGTTATCGCTTGTCTGAGAGACCGTTCAGCCAGTGCCACAGTACTCCGAGACCAGCTACGACAAGCCAGCAACGTCAACGTCAGTACCCAGACAGTTCGGAACCGGCTCCACGACGCCAACTTGAGGTCAAGGTCCCCAGCAGTGAGATCAATACTGACCCCAGCGCATCGAGCTCATCGTCGGGCCTGGGCAGCATGTCATAGAAGGTGGACAAGAGCTGAATGGGCAACAGTACTCTTCACAGCCGAGTCAAGGTTCACCCTCAGGTTCAACGACGGGCGGGTTCGCGTCTGGCGACGTCCTGGAGAACGCTACGTTGACGCTGCCGTCAGGGAGCATGACCGCTATGGAGGTGGGTCCGTGATGGTGTGGGGTGGGTTCAGCCTACGTCACAGGACCCCCCTACACCGTGTTGAAGGCTGCCTGACCGGTGCCACCTACCGCGACACCATCATCCGCCCCCTTGTGATGCCCGCCCTGAGGGCAGTTGGCCAGGGCGCCCAGTTCCAGGACGACAACGCGCCGTGCCACCGCGCCGCCATCGTGAATCAGTTCCTACAAGGGCAGCAGGTGACAAGAATGGACTGGCCTGCCAGGTCACCAGATTTGAACCCCATAGAGCATCTGTGGGACGTGCTGGGGAGGCGAGTGCGGGCCCACAACCCTTCAGCAGACACCGTGGACCAGCTGTTTCAGTTGCTGGAGCAGGAGTGGCAGGCGATCCCCCAGGACACTCTCCGCCGCCTGGTGCACTCCATGAGACGTCGATGTGACGCTTGTTTGAACGCGAACGGTGGTCATACCCGTTATTAACATCATGACATCTACCATAGACTCTTGTTACTTTTCATTTTGGGGGTATGCCTCTTTAATCAAGTGTAAAACAAAGATAATTTTTTGTCACGGTGTTTGAATAAATTTGAATGGATTGAGGAATAATAACAATAAAATATTCAATCATTAAATTATGTTCAGCTTTGTTTTCTTTCGAATGACAGCAGTTTTCCTAAGTGGTACTTCAATTGTTTTGAGTAGTGTATATATGTGTGTGTGTGTGTGTGTGTGTGTGTGTGTGTGTGTGTGTGTGAGTGTGTGTGTGTGTGTGTGTGTGTGTGTGTGTGTGTGTGTGTGTGTGTGTGTGTGTGTGTGTGTGTGTGTTATGCGTCCTTGTGTATGTGTGTGTGTGAGAGAGA
>CM065715.1:32496390-32498890 GCA_033310375.1 Conus canariensis
TACACTACACTACACTACACTACACTACACTACACTACACTACACTACACGGCGCTACACTACGCTACACTACACTACACGGCGCTACACTACACTACACTACACTACACTACACTACACTACACTACACTACACTGCATTATAACATTACATTGGTACGTATAGTGCAACAACAACAACAACAACAAAAACAAAGCAACAGCTGTCCTTTGTTTGATCGTTGTCGAAGACAATCAAGGGGACTCTTGCGGCGTGTCCGAACGTGTTGTATTGTATTGTATTGTATTGTATTGTATTGTATTGTATTGTTGTGACGTGTTGTGACGTTTTGTGTTGTGTTGTATTGCATTGTATTGTATTGTGTTGTATAGTGTTGTGTTGTGTTGTATTGCAATTCATTGCATTGTATTGTGTTGTGTTGTATTCATTGTCTTGTATCGTATCGTATTGCATTGCTTTGCTTTTCATTGCATTGCATAACTTTGCATTGCATTGTGTTGTCTTGTATCATTATATTGTGTTGTATTATATTGCATTGCATTGCACTGAAGTATACTATACTGAACTATCCTATGCTGCAATCGACTATACTGCACAGTACTGTTCTTTACCGTGTTGTACTATGCTGCACTGTACTGGGCGATATCAATGGCACTGCACTGCACTGTACTGCATTCTTCTACACTGTGCCGCACTGGTCTGCATGGCACTGTACTGTATTGTACTGCTCTGTATTGTTGTATACTTGCTGCACTGTTCTGTGTTGTACAGCACTGTACTGCACTGTGCTGCGTTGTACTGCACTGTGCCGCACTGTGCTGTACAGACCTGTACTGTACTATATTGCGCTGAACTGTTTTGTAAGCCAATACACTGTACTGTGCTACACAGTACAATACTGAACTCCACTGTACTGTACTGTTCTATACTATTCTGAACTGTTCTGTACTGCACTGCATTGTATTGCGTTGTACTATAGTGCACTTCACTGCACTGTACTGTACTGTACTGAACTGTACTGTAGTGCCTGCACTGTATTGCACAGCAATGCACTATACTACACTTAACTGTACTGTGTTGTACTTTACTGTACTGTACTGTACTGTTCTGCAATGCTGCTGCACAATACTGAACTCGGCTGCACTATACTGTGGTGAATTGTGTTGTGCTGTATTGTATTGTTCAACACTGAACTTCACTGTACCGCATTATACAGTACTGCAGTGTGTTGTACTGAATTAGACTGCTGTTAACTACACTGTACGGTGCTGCTCTGCACTGTATTATATATTGCTGTTGTGTTCCGCACTGTACTATACTGAACTGTACTGTACTGTGGTGTATTGTACTTTACTGCATTGTATTATACTGAACTGTACTGCACCGTGCTGTGTTGAACTATACTGTGCTGTACTCTATTACACTATAATGAACTGCACTCTGTTGCATGGTACTGTACTACACTCTGCTACGCTGAACTGTGTTGCTCTGTATTGTACTCTAATGCACTGTCAGGACTAAATTATACTACACTGTACTATACAATGCTGCACTTCATTGCACTGAACTGCACTGTTGTCTTCTGTTCTGCACCGTATCGTACTTGACTCTCTCATCGGAGAGACGAGAAACTCGTCAGACGTCTACACTACATTATACTGCACTACACTGCACTACACTGCACTGCACTGCACTGCACTACACTACACTGCACTACACTAAATTACACTGCACTACAGTGCACTGCACTTACACTGCACTGCACTAACACTGCCACTGCACTGCACTACACTACACTAAATTACACTGCACTACAGTGCACTGCACTACACTAAATTACACTGCACTACAGTGCACTGCACTACACTGCACTGCACTACACTAAATTACACTGCACTACACTGCACTGCACTGCACTACACTGCACTGCACTACACTGCACTGCACTGCACTGCACTACACTACACTAAATTACACTGCACTACTCCACACCATACTACACCACACTATACCACAGGACAACACACTACACCACACCACACTCCACACCACACCACAATCCACTCCACTCCACTACTCATTGTTTCTGTTGCAGACAGCAGTTAACCCGATCGACACGAGCTGCTTTAAACTACTCCCTGACCTGCGAACAACTGGACTGGAACCAGCTGCCTTCGCTGCCGGCGGGTCTCTGCCTGTCACGCTCCGGTTCCTGAAAAGGCAGCGGGTCTTCCGGAGACGAGCCATTCCTGACAGTACAACTTCTATTGTTGCCTGGCAGTGCCCGCTGCTGATTACACTGGGAATTAGGCGTTTTCAGCGCTTCCTTCGGTAATGAACTGTCAGTATAGAAGTGATTTGCTGTAGGTTACGTTACAGTCCCAATACTCAAAAAAAAAAAAGAAAGAAACGAAAAGAAAAGAAAGAAAGAAAGAAAGAAAGAAGAAAGAAAGAAAGAAGAAGAAGAAGAAGAAGAAGAAGAAGAAGAAGAAGAAGAAGA
>CM065715.1:32508890-32526390 GCA_033310375.1 Conus canariensis
GCGTACACTGCGTCAATTTTCCCGCCATCGTCAAGTGTCTGGGTCCAGAAGTCCAAGGTGTCCAACAGCTGAGTACTGCAAGAACGGCCAGGTGTGAAGCCATGTTGTTGTTCACATATCAGATGATTATGCTGCATATGCTCTAGAACTTTTGCTTTGACAAGTGTTTCCATTGACTTGCATAGGATGCTGGTCAGGCTGACAGGCCTGTAATTGTTTGGGGATGAGCGGCTTCCCTTCTTGAAAACTGGGGTAATGTTTGCCTTTCGCCAGCCATTGGGGATGCGGCCTTCCTAGATCATCCAAAGATTTCTGAAAGATATTGCTGATGGGTAACGCTATTGAGTCTGCTGTCTCTACAAGGAGAATTGCTGGTATGCCGTCCATGCCTGCAGCCTTATTTGTCTTCAACCTCTTGAGTAGTTTCTTCACCTCTTCTTCCGTGATGTTGAAGTCGGTGAGAGCTGATTTGAAATAATCGGGTGGCGTTGGCAGATCTCCATCTGGTTCTTTTGTTTAAACACTTTGGAAAAAGTTATTGAGTACTTGGGCTTTCTCTTTGTCTGTCTTTGCAATTGAGCCGTCATCCTTCCTTAAGTCAGATACGCCAGTTCTGGTGCTAGTTTTTGATTTCACGTATGACCAAAGAGGTTTCTGGTTCACTTTAGCTTCCTCAGCGATGGTGCGTTCAAACCTGGCCTTGGCTTTGCGGCATGCCCGAGAAGTCTTGTTGCGAGCTTTTGCGTACTCCCTAAAGTCTTCGTCAGTTCTCGTTCTGAGCCATCTCCTGTATCTGCGGTGCTTCTGTCTGACAATTTCCAAGGTTTCGTTGTCAAGCCATTTCTTCCTGGGTGCACTGTCTGCCTAGCCTTTGGGTACAAATTTACGCTTTACTGCATCAAATATTTTTACAAAAATTTCCCATTGCTCCTCAGTGTTCTTAACTCCAGTTCTTTTTTCCAGTCGACTTGGTTTAGGAAATTTCTGATTTCATCGTAGTCAGCCTTGTGATATTTGTACCTGTCATGCTTCGGCGGGGACGGAGGCGTGAGTTTCAAGTCAATCAGGAGAGTACAGTGGTCACTCTTACCTAGCGCCCCTGCCCGGGTAACCTCAGTGACAATGTCGTCTCTATTTGTGAAGACTAGGTCGTCGAGAGTAGGCTTCTGTCCGTCTCTGATCCTCGTTGGCTCTAGCTGGTATTGGATGAGGAACGCATCCTTTGTAGCATTGTAGAACTTGGTCGCAGCTTGGTCTTCACCCACAGTGCTCTTTTCTTGCCTCCAGTCTACTTCAGGAAAGTTGAAGTCGCCTACAATTACTAGGTGGTCTGCCTTAAGGTTTGCTGCTTTCATCAACGTGTTGTTCAGTTTTTCATTTGCCTCATGTGACTTTATACTTGGGCTGCGGTATATAAGACCTAGCACCAGTGCTTCATTGTTTGCAAGCTGGCAGCTAACAAAGATGGTCTCTTCAAAACTGTTCTCAATAGTGATCGGCGATGGTTTGAGTTACTTCTTTATGTGAAAACATATGCCTCTTCCTGGTTGGTCTAAAGCGTGAAAAAGTCTGGTACCTGGGGTTTTTTTTGTGTGTGTGTGTGTGTTCTGTCAAAGAGCACAAGCTGTTGGGTAGTGATCTATGACTTGAGTCTGCATGGAGGTATGAGTGTGGGTCTTTGTTCTGGAACGGGGGTTTTGGAATAGCCGTTCTTTCATTTTCACTGAAATGTAGCAAGGATTGTCAGATCCTGGCCGGCTCCTATCCAAAATTGTGTTGTGCCCTATACGATTACATGGGAAGGCAGGAACCATATATATGTAGTCCAGTCTCGTCTATTTTAAACAGATGAATCCGTTTGTTCGTTGCTCACATTTCAGGAATCGAGTTACATACATGTATCTGTATTTCATTAATTGCATTTGGTCATGTTGACTCTGGGATATGTTATAGTCTAAAAGGGAAGCGCTTACCATGCGGCTGTGTCACAATCTAAAATTCTAACATGCCGTCACGTCAAAAAAAAAAAAAAAAAAAAAAAAAAAAGGCCTCAAGGTCTCATACTGCCTTTCGTGTGCTGCTTTCATAGCAGCTTCGGTATGGATTTCTCCCTCCAGTCCACACTTGAGTTGTGTCAAAGTCTTCAGTGTCGGCAAACATCAAAAGTCTCCTTGGTGAGGCTAGGTCGTGCAGGGTGGTCTCACTCCCAAGGGGCTCGCTCGCCTGGGTCTGTCGACCAGTCTCGAGTCGACCTGAGAGAACATGTTAGCTGCTGAGATGGCCGAGTCCCGGTGAAGTTATTTGTTTACATACATATATATTTTGGAGGATTATTGTTTACTAAGCTTCAACGTTGCAAGTGGATGCATTCTTGCACACGTCACTTGTTTGCAAATATTTGTATGTTCATGTGGGTGCTATTTAAATTGTCAGTTATTATCCCCCTCTCTCTCTCTCCCTGCGCGGAAGTTGTGTGTGTTTGTGCGAGAGAGAGAGAGAGAGAGAGAGAGAACATGCGCACACGCGCCTATGAGTTCACCTGTACGTGTGCCACTGTGTATGCCAAGAGAGAGAGAGAGAGGAATCCCACACTCTTGATTGCCAACAACTGTGTGCCTAGTAACTTCATTTGGCAGACAACTGAACTCGTACTTTGAATTTCGAGCGACCCTTGACAGTCTTATTTTTATGCCGAACACCCGTTGGACACAAGAAAAAAAAATCTAGCTATCTCACTGAAAGGCTTAATGCATTTTTGTTCCGATTGTACATTGCTCAACCTTAAAAATCAAAACACATTACTCTGGATGAAGTTGTGGCTGACCACCATGGGGTCTGTGTGTAATCACATTAAAAACGTCACAGATAAGATCTCTCTTGCTGCTGTGTTCTGGTGTATGTTTACGCTGTACAGTGGATCTCGGCTGATTGTCTCATGAAAGAAAAGAGAGAGAGAGAGAGAGAGAGGGGGGGGGGTTGAAATACGGGGACCATCATTTTATAAAAATCTGTTTTATGTGAAACTAAAAGCATGGTCCTGATGTCACTGTAGTACTCCCCAACCACCAGCCCTCGTCTTTTTCACCCTTTCGTAACCCCATCATCTTCACCAAACTCACCTGCATCCCTTCTCTTCAAAAGTATCATTAAGTACTATTTGACATCTTAAGTGTGAATGTAACCTCAAACAAAACAGGTAAGAATGGAACTTAAGACAAGCATACTACACCTCCGTCCATGCAAGCGTTATAATGCCCACATGGGTATCGATTTACAGGTGAATAGCAAAGCTGTGAATCAGTCAGAGTTTATGTGACATGCCCCCATCCCTCCTTCCCCAATCCTCCAGTTCCACACACTATTGGTGTCCAATGGAACCCATACATTCTTAATAAGATGCAAAGTTTTCATTCACCATGGGCAAGCGCGCACATCCACAACGCGTCAAAGACAAAGAAATCAAGTTCTTTTTGTTTTATTGCTCACAATAACATCACACAAAAGCCACAAATGTAGCATTTGTGAAAAGCACGTGACAACATAACGTTTAGTTTTGTTTGTAACAATACACAAGACCTTTTTCTTATATTACAAAACTACAGGACATTAATACATCCCTTTAGTAGCTACTATGACATTAGAGTTCACACCAAAAAAAAAGCATGCACATACACACACACTGGTTACAATGTAATGTATTCATGACGCTAGCATCACACACACACACACACACACACACACACACACACACACACACACACACACACGCGCGCGCGCGCACATTCCAAACGGAGAGAAAGAGGAGAAAGATAACAGAGTAGTTAACTCTTCTCACTCATTCCTCTTCCATCTTCCTTGCACTCCGACACAATCTGGTAAATTCAAGACTGTATAGCATAATGCGATTGCCAGGGGACTTGGAAGAGCAATTAGAATAACAATTCATTTTTCTGTGGCAAAATTCAAAATGAAAACAAAGCGGCACACAAGGTAGTGGAACTAGAGATGAATGCAAGCCGAGTAATTCAGCATTTTATTTCAAAAGGATTCTTCTGTTTTCAATTCTCTGACACAGACACCTATGAAATTACAGAAATGAGGTATGTGTTCGACTGCTGAAAAGGTTAGTGGACATTAACTTAACTTCCCTGTAGATCAGCATTATTTGGGTGGTGCATGTTTCCTTTCCCTCAGAGCTACACTTTGCCTCTTCCTAATTACAAGCAAGCACCCAATGCGTGCAAGCAAGCGCTCACGCGCATGCTTGCTTTCATATGTGCATGCAAGCACATATGCATGCCCACTAGCGTGCACACCTGTGTGTGCATGTGACTGTTAGAGCTTATGTGTGTGCATCTGTGTGAGAGGGGAAAGGGGATGGGGAGTCAAATGGCAAGAAAGGGACCCAGAGTATTGTCGTCTGCATTGAATCAAAATCATTTCATTGTCATTCTGACACTACCTACGAGTGGTGTGATAACGAGGCTATAATTATGGTCTATTGAACTCAGTTTGCCTTTGATTTCAATGTCTGCTATCTATTGAAAAAGAAAAAAGGTACATTTCAAATCTCAAGCTAGTCAAAAACTTCAACAGCCAAGTGAAATTTTCAACCCACTAGCCCAGGCTGCTGGTGGAATAATTCAAACTTCTCCAACCCTCTGTGTGAGTGTGTGTGTGTGTGTGTGTGTGGTGTGTGTGTGTGTGTGTGTGTGTGTGTGTGTGACTGAGGGTAGAGTATGGGACTATGTTTGAGTGCCAATATACATATACTTGCATGCATAGATAAATCTGTTTAGTGATTTGGCACTAGCCAACAACAACTACTTGATGAAGTAGCTTTCCTGTGGTTATCAATTAGTACCTGCTGCATATGACATTATCAAAAACTATCCTGTGTAAACAGATGGCGAAGGAAAGTTCATACCGCTCTAACAACATATTAATTAAACTTTATAGAACTGACAATCACACCATTGCATTCAACTGCTGAGATGAACTAATAATATTGATAACTTTACCAAACTGACATCGTCAAACATCAAACTGTATGAACACTGAAAAAGTATGCATAATGCTTCTCTAACATTGACACAACTACTTAAACAGAACACGCATGCCTGAGTCTTATCTAAATAAACGTGAACACATGGCAACCCTTTGGCACAAAAATCCAGTACATAATCAAGCTCAAAAATCAGACTTGGTTTGCGCAATGTTTGAAATTTAGCAGCTTGAAATTTCCCTCCCTTGCTTGTTCACACTTGCATATCCACATAATATGCACACACATATGTGCAAAGGCACACACACACACACACACACACACACACACACACACACACACACACACACACAACATTTAAGGAAACTTGTTACAAAGAAATACAATTCAAAGAAGAAAAAAAAATCACTTTGTTTACTCGTGAAAGCCAAAAATGAATGTGCCACACATGAAATGCATTTTTTTTTACATTTTCATAGCTTCCTCAAGAAACAATGCATGGATCTCAAAGTTTAAAAAAAAAAAGAAGAAAAAAAAAAAGAAAAAAAAAATTCAGGGGCCTATAGTCAAATGGTTAGAGTGTTTGCCTGCAGAGCTGCCAATCATAAGTTTGAACCACACATGGGGTCAGGTTCTTTTTTCTTTTTTTTAAATTGCCTGAAACCCTCCGTCGACCCAGCAGTAAAAGGGTATCTGATTCAGTTCTGGGAAGATTCAAGAGGACCGAGGCAGGATGAGCTCTGCTTTCCATCATGCTGTGCCCTAAACACAATGAACCTCTGACAGTTTACGGCCCCTATGGCCAATAACTATGGGAATTTTAACATGAAAACTTTCTCGATATACTGATATTTATACACCTGTCAGATTTGAGGAATAAATAACCTAAACCCAGTAAGTGATGGACCGTTTAACAGAAGCAGAAGTGCACACTCTGTTCTTCTTCATGTAAATATGTCTTATATCACTACTGAGTTCAGGGCCACATTTGCTAATGTAATACCTGGCCAGCAAACCCAGCTTCATGGATATACATCGATACTGAGCTCCAAAACTTCTGCAGCTACCCCCCTATCTACAGAAAAAAAAAAACAAGTAAGACAATGTCCAGAAAAAAAAACAAATAAGACAATGTCCAGCAAAGCATTTCTGTGAAAAAATCAATTTCCCTGGTATTTAGGTACTTCTACACATTCACATAATATTTTTCCCGCATTTCCATGCTTCAAGTCAGCAATTTTAGTAAACACGAGTTTGGGATGGTTGTTTATTAAGACCATTTGAAACTATTGCATAATGTTCTATCTCCTCCTGCAGAAACTGTATGCCCTGTATCAATACTAAGCTTTTATTGCTATTTTCGCTGTTTATCTCTCCCACCATGCTTACTGCCTCGAAACAGCAAGTGACACATGTATTGTGACAAATGTTTGGGCAGTCAAGGATCTTGTCAACCCTCTGTCCTCAATCATGTGCAACATAATAGAGGTGTTGTAACCAGTACTCTCCTTTAGGTAATCCTGATTTGAATATCTGGGAAGCTGGTTTTTCTTTTTCTTTTTTTTCAAACTGAATGTCTGTCACAGCATTTCCATGGGACCCAGGAGAATGCTAGCAGACATCGATCTTCTCACTACGAATCCAAATGGTATAAAAATACCTGTCCCATTTGGGATTTGAACCCAGGGACTGATACCTCTTACTGTTCTCACAAGAACTTTCTGGACCAACATTTGATCAAGGGGCCAACACTTCAATCCTGTGTCTATTATGAAAAGAAAACCTCTCACTGATTAGCAGCATGAAGCCTCATTGTCTGCATCCAAAAGCACAAAAAGTATCATTAATTTTATCAGAAGGGAAGACAATTGTTGATGGAAGATAGATTTTGCAAATCCCCAGAAAGACTGTGGATTCGTACGATTTGTTTTAGATCAGTAATTAAAATAAACGAATCAATACATAAACAAAAGTCCACAAAGCAAATTGCTTACGTAATTACATAATACTGGAAGACACTCTTAGCAACAAAAGTAAACCCTGCAGAACTAAGACATGAACTGTTGGAGTGCAGTCCATCTCATAAACTTTCATTTGTACACTTGGGGGGGGGGGGGGGGGGGAGGGTCAATCAACACATTCCTTTCTTACCACACAAGAACGAGAGGAAAAGGTTATGATGCGCTGTAATTTTTACCCTCTGCTGTACTACTTACTTCACAGGCTGAAGGTTAAGGTATGTTGAACAGAATCTGAATTGTATATAGAATAGCAGCACCATCCAAATTATACACTGCCCATATTTCTAATTTCTTTTTTGTTTTCTTTTCCAAGATCCATCTACTATTTTGCTGATGAAAGACAAAGTATCTGGCAAGAGTGTGGGCTCCTTTTATCAAGGCGGCCCTCTCAGTATGCAACAGGTTGATCAAGCATGCCATAATTTGATACTGTAAGTTCCATTTCTTATGCAAAATGTGTACACAGAGAGACTGTCGTGATCATCATTTTCAATTCTGAGAGGGAGCATACTTTGGAGGCAAGATAAGGGCCCAGGGGGACTTGGTAGCTACTCAAATGTACAGTTTCAGAACAACTTTAAACTGACACTAATTTCCTCATTAAATGAACACAACATGATCCATCCACACACACACACGCACGCACGCACGCATGCACGCACGCACGCGTGCACACACACACACACACACTCTCTCTCTCTCTCTCTCTTTTATTCAAGACACACAAATCTAGATGAAGCCACAAATTATGTGATGACTGGGTTGCATAAGTGAGTTAATCCATCTTAATTTAACTTGCCCACTCAAGTTGCAAAGCGAGAGGACTGCAGGCGGAAATCTAAACAAATCTTAAATAAATGTTAGCGAACCGCCCAGAGAACGTGGACAAACGAGTCACAAGACGAAACACAACTAGTTTCGACCTCTTAGGTCTTCATCAGGTGAGACATTAACGAATAAAACAATGAAAATTCACTTAGCTTTGATCGCAAGGAAGGCGTTCAACGCCTTCTTCCTTGCGCTGAACCCTACCAAGTGATCTGAAGCGATCAAAGCTAAGTGAATTTTCATTGTTTTATTCGTTAATGTCTCACCTGATGAAGACCTAAGAGGTCGAAACTAGTTGTGTTTCGTCTTGTGACTCGTTTGTCCACGTTCTCTGGGCGGTTCGCTAACATTTATTTAAGATTTGCCCACTCAAGTCAATATTCATTATTGTTATATGCATGGTCAACAGCTCTTCTATTTTGAATTCTACTAACAATGCCGTCTACTGTTACTAAAAATGAAAGTTGCTAATCACAACAGTTACCACAAAGAAAGAAATACATGTTCCAATGTCATGCTATCCTCCTTTTCTTCCAATTTGAAGATCCACATCTGAATTGCAAGAAAAATGATAACCACGCTCCTATAAAGCTTATACTCATATTAAAATCATTACAAAATGCATTATGAAGAATGACAAAACCAAAAACAACAATTTCATACGAAAATGACAAAGCAGGAAAGCGTGTTCAATCCTATTGTCAGAATGATCATGTTTGTAAAGAATAAGTACATCAACAAATCACCAAGTGAGCAACACATGACATTAATTATCCTAAAAAAGTTAATGCTATAAAAACAGTTGACTCAACTCATGCATTATTTGAATTATTTTAGCAAAATGAACAAAAATCCAACTGCTGTTAATTTCAATGCTGCAAAGCAAGCACATATCATTCATTTCTTTGAGAAAATAAAATGAAAATGTCCCCAGAAAAAAGACTACACACACACACACACACTTAAAATCACCAAATCAACCTGTGTTCATACAAAATGTGATAGGAAAAGAAACACACAGAGACTTGGTTTACTGTGTTCAATTGACAGATTCCCTAGCCTTACTCTACTGTCGTTTTCTCAGCAATCTCACCATGATCAAAAGTTTCACCAAAGAAGTACAGACCATCCAGGGTTGAGCTATCACCGAGGAGTATTCAGGAGATCGAGATTGGAGAGAAAGCTCGAGGGAGAGAAAGAATGACATCAAAGCAATGCAACAGAAAATTGACATAAGGCTAAACAATTCATTGGCCCGCACGATTTTTTTTTCATTCTAAAAGCAGGATGGGGAAACAGTGACATTGGGGTCATTTACACAGCCACTTTTTACCCACCCTGGCTGGCCTGTGGCCCAAGCAAGTGAGTTTACATTTACCTTTTCTGTACTGTGCCACAAGGCGTCATGGCCTTGCTTCTGGGTTGAGCCAAAGGCGGGCCAAACATGGCCACAGTCCATTCCCACATGTCAGCTAGAGTTAAGAAAGATGGCAGGAAGAACAGCCATGAGTTTATGGACAGAGGACGAAACAAAAGCCCTAGTAAATTCAAGCGAGGGCAGATGAAGACATTCAGATGAAGCTGGACTTATGCGCAAGAAATCTGTTCATGTTTGCAGACATTGGAAAGAGGCTTGTCAACGAGCATATTGTACAACAAAGTGCAAGTCAGTCCCATGAAAAAAAAAAAAATACACCACATGCTTTGGTGAATCACTGGTAGCTGAGATGATGACACCAAATCTGCCACTTGCAGACTAAAGTTCAACTTTACACTTACAGGCATAAAAAGTGCTTGCCATTTGTGTATGCTTTACTGCATCAGTGATCAAAGCTGTAGTATCTTCATCGCAACCTTTGTAGCAGCTCGCTCAGTCTGACAGCCAGTATGTCATGTGTTTACGTCTGGAAGCCAACATCTTGAATTCCAAAAATAACAAATGGGGTCAAGCCTTAAATCACCTGGTTTCATCTATTGGCATGTAAATGCAAAGTGGCAAGGAAGCAAGCAATGCTATGCCATACCATGCCAGACAGGCCCCCACGTTGATGTGAATGCGGCCATTATGTCATTATGTTATGCTGATACTCTTGTAAAACCAGATTTAGCACATCAGCATGACATGCGTTATGTGTCAATGCTCAAAAGATAAAATTTCAAACTACACACAGTCATTTCATGGTAGGGTAAATTATGTTCTATCAAGAGACAGTGAGAGTGTGTGTGTGTGTGTGTGTGTGTGTGTGTGTGTGTGTGTGAGAGAGAGAGTGTGTGTGTGTGTGTGTGCATGTGTGTTTGCAAGAAAGAGAGAGAGAGAGAGAGTGTGTGTGTGTGTGTGTGTGTGAGGGGGGGAGGGGGGGTTAGGAGGGTGTTGGTAGGTGTGTCTGTGTGTAACAACATTCTTGGTCATTTAACCTTTATAATCACGTAAAAAGGTATATTTTCATCGCACCATTGTTCCAGAGTAAATCAATCTCATTCTTTACGCTGAAGGCATCTAGCGGTTCATACTTCACATCAAAGACTAGTAGTCTGCCAAAAAGGAATATGTATCCACTTGCTGCCAATGGAGTCTGAGACCACCTGAGAAGTTTATCAGCCAAAAGACGTGTCTTCTATTCTGAAGTTGGAACTGAAAAAGCTAGCAGTTGGCACATATTCATAAGTTAAAAAGAGCAAAACATCACTGCGCCTCAACAGCAATGCTGATTTGCTTCGATTTTCAAAAGTGTGCATACCTGTATGCTTATGTGTGTATATGCACAGGTGTGCGTTTTTTTTTTTTTTTAACTTCCTTTCATTTAAAGGTTCAACCATGAAAAGTGTGGTGTGTGTGTGTGTGTGTGTGTGTGTGTGTGCGCGCGCTGTAGATGCATGCCTATATGTGCATTAGTCCATGGTGTTAAGCCATGAAAAACACAAATAATCATCTATCATAACATCAACACATCACTCATTTCCTCTTGAAAAATGTGCATCTACATTCAGACATCATTTTGAATATAGCTGTGGTCAAATCTACTGTGCTGAAAGCCTTCAAGCAGTTCCTGTTGGAAAATGTGCTGCAACATTCAGCCACCATTTTGAATGTAGCTGTGGTCAAATCAACTGTGCTGAAAACCTTCAGTGGATGATATGTCTGAAAATGTAGGCAGAGTCCAAATGGAATTTTTGTATAAGTCGACACCTACATGCATTGCTGCCACTTATCCAAGAACTGACGTTGCTTAGAAAACTTTTTTATTTAATAGAGGAGTGGAGGAGTATGGGGGTGAAGTATCAAAAACCATAACACCTGATGTTGGAAAATTCGAACTTGTCTTCAGACGAAAATACATACCAGTTATTTCAACAGCTTATGAAATAGACCACCTGATTTGTGGCGCACCCATAAATTTCATAATGAAATAATAAAGACTGCACATTCAGGAGGTTACAGCACATTTACAAAAGGGTTACATCAGATGTTATGACCATTCAACACACTACAGTGAACAGCTTCTGGCAGGATGCAAATACACTAAAAAAAATAAATAAACAAAATAATACAAGTTCGTAAACAAAAATTAAAAACCTCCACAATTATTTTCATTTTTTTCATTTTTCTTTTTGATTTCAAAACAAGCAATGATACTAACAACTACAACAAAATTAGTACAATTTTTCACGCCACATACCCAAATCAGTAAAAATGAGCACAGCCAACTTTCACACACACAACAGAAGTCTATGAAATAAGCAAATACTCCTCACTAAAGCACCATGAAGAAAGTCTTTTTTATATTCACAGATTAGTGACATTTTCACTTTACAATATTAAAAATACACTCTGTACAAGATCGACATTAAACACGACCGTGTTGCACAAGATCAATATTCAATACTGTGTACACAAAGTGGAGCGTAACATACAACGATGGAAATGGAGGGGAACATTCCAAGATCTGACTGAGATGAGAGACAGGCATATGGTGACAGACAGGCAGACAGATACAGACAAGGAGACTAGTTCGTGAGTGATGGAAACAGAGACTGTGCTTTGTGTGAGAGGATAAAGCCATCAGTGGATAATGAAGAGGACAAGAGAAGAGAGGGGACAGGATGGAGGAGATGGGAGGGAGAGAAGGTAGGGGATAGAGGTTGAGGCTAAGAGGCAGGGAGAGAGGGAGAGGAGATGGGAGGGAGAGAAGGTAGGGGATAGAGGTTGAGGCTAAGAGGCAGGGGAGAGAGGGAGAGGAGATGGGAGGGAGAGAAGGTAGGGGTAGAGATTGAGGCTAAGAGGCAGGGGAGAGGGAAAAGGGGGCAGGGGATGGAGGAGAGGTCAGAGATGGTGACAGCAGAGAGCAGAAGATGGTGCTTCTCTTCATCTTCTGCTTCTCTCGTACCAAGAACTTTATAAATGCACAAGGGCACAGCAGCTGTTTTTCACAAATAATCTGAAGTGGTAAACGAATGTGATTATCTCCTGGTCATGAAAACAAATAAACAGTCTTTGTCATTGTCACACAATGAATGAGCAATCAAGAGATTCTTTGAATTACAATGTGCATACAATGACTTGAACTACAAAACACAAAACAAGCTAAGACATAATAAAACTATCTCACCTGTAGACACTGAGGAAATACGAAAGCCTGTGATACTGGGCATAAAACTCATCAACGGTCACCTTTAACATCTCTAAATGTTCATCTCTAAATGTCATGTAAGACAACTACCTGCACACAATTTGGGCTATTTTTAGAAACATTACAGCAACAGCATTCTTGATTAGTAAATTAGTACTGAACCGACCTAATCCACACAATACAAGTACAATCTGGCACATGAAACAGTTAATTACCAGTGCATCATCAAGTGGTCTGACACTCTTTTCCTATGTTGAAAAACATCGACTGACAATCTTTTAAACTGGGTGAGATGAAGAAAAGTGCCACAAACAGGAGCAGTTTTAAGGTGGCCAGCATCCGTCCTGTCTCTGGATTTATTTTACCTGGTTCTACGTCATAACCAAGCCTGCCAATCATGAATTCAACACACTCCACAACCCCATCACTGTTAGGGAAATGGGACACAACTTGGAAAATTAATCTGGTAAAAATGGGCTATACCTGGAGATGATTACATCAAGTGTGTGGCTTCTATGAAAACCACTCAGATTTGGCATTCATATTAAAAACTTTTCAATTCAGTTACTGCAGATAGATGTGTCCAACTAAAAAGCAGGTTTATTATGATCTTGGTACTGGCTTATGTTGTTTCCTGGCGAATAATGTGAGTTAAAATAAAACATGTCCACAATAGCAGTCATGAAACAGATCTACACCAGTGGTTAATCTTGCTTCTCTATTTCCTAATCTGTAGCGGTTCAACTACTCCTCAAACAGAGACAGAAGAGAGAGAGAGAAAGAGAGAGCGAAAGAGCGAGAGACAGAGGCAGAGAGAAAGAGAGAGGCAGACAGAGAGAGACACAGCGTGACAGACACAAAGAGACAGAATGACAGACAGACAGACAGAGAGGGAGACAGAAGAAAGAGAGAGAGAGGGAGGAAGGGAATGGATTTCCAGCCTCCAAAGTGTGACATTTACCCACCTCATTTTGTTGCTCACTGGCTGTACAAACCCTATATCAATTTTTACTACACAGCTAATTCACCCATACTAAACGGCATGAAAGTTCCAAATCTGGGATCTTCAATTCACAAAGTTTTAGTAAAAGCTTTCAAACTGGAAATTAGGGGTTTTTTCAGCAACACCTTTACATGCATACAACACTGTAGCCTAAAAATAACATCTCCAAGCCTCCCACTAATAAGTGATCATACATAACAGAGCTGTTGTCCACTCAACTGGCTACGCAATGTTTATGCTGGAACTAAAGTTATAGCTAAAGCTGAACTTAACATGAACTTAAGATAATCAGTCCTGATACTGTTTACCAACAAACTGAACACATTAGATCTGAAAATTTCATTACATATTTCTGGTGATTTGTTTGCTGACCCTTATAAACAGGCACTCTGGTGGACACTTGCGACTAATACTAACACTACACAGAGAGTTGAGAGTGAATAATTTTCAGTGGCTGTAGCCTGCAAACGCTTCATGTGAATTGTAATATCCCACCTGTGGATACTATAGCACATAACGTTGCTGCCGTTGTATCTCACTCTTTTGTAGATTATCGGTTGTGTAGAACCAACATGTTCTTCCTTTTTTCCCCCCAATCAAATTATAACTCTGAACTATCCTACAGGCTGATCATTTCTGTATAAAACGTAATCTGGTGCCATGATCCTTCCTTTGCCACACACAATGAGAAAAACCCTGTGAAACATCACAAAAAGTAGCTAAATTGACATGCATGGCAGTAACCATCAAAACAAGAAGCAAGTTCACTTTGCACACTTCAAACTCACGTGTGAGCAAACGGCTGCATACCAGTCAGGCTCTATGTAAACATTTCATGGCAGTTTCAGCTGGCCTCAAACTTAGTAATAACCAAGGCACTCCCCTGCCTTTTCCCTGCTTTGAATAACTGCTCAGCCCAAGTGAGCTTATTCTCTTCTGAAGCCATTTCTGTAATCTGAATCACAATAAGGTAACAGTCACTTACCAGGACTTTTCACATAGTCAAAGCAAGGGCTATTCCTCTCCAAACGGGCTACATGCTATGTCAATTGCCTTGTCCCCTGTTGCTTCCCTTCAGTACATAGGGTGAGCTTGCGTCCATCCTTCTTCACCTGTACCAGTGATTGTACATACAGCACCTGTCAGGTCGCTTTCCATCAACAGTCATCAAAACACGTGTTCTGATAAGCGACACAACCACTGCTAGCTGATAACACAGCTCTTCCGACAGTTTATTGGTGGGGAATCCTGCGGGTTGAGATACTTAGCTTTCTTGTGTTTGTCGCGATGCATAAAACTCAACATGCGAGCACGCGTCTTGTTGGTGAGGGCGTATGACTTGAGATGGGACTTGAGGGTGGGTGGAAGTGGAAGATGATCTATGCCATAGATGGTGGTCTGTGACACAATCGTACGGCATGCCAGCTCTTGCAAACTCAGCACTGCAGACAGACATATAATAACCGAGAAACTATGAGTTATAGCATTCACCAAAAGGAAGAAAAAGAACACATGAAGTACAAGCAGTATTGTACATCGAGTTGTGCTAGTAAGTAAAAATTCAGCATGTTCAATGTGAATTCGTGTCTTGTACAAATAATACACATTCACAGATTTGATCCCAAGAACTGTGTGATATCCTTTAAGTTTCCCTTACTATCCTAAAATTGTAACACACAAATGCAGAAATATGAGGTTTAATCTTTTTTTTTAATATCAAATCCCAGCCCAGCATCTTCACCAACGAACTTCTTGTTCTTGATCTGAAACAGACCTGGGTAAGACCATAGAACCAGGTAATGCAACAACATGCAAGAATTACTTTTGTTTCCAGTTCAGTACAATAGCAATTAAGTCTCTTTTTCAGCATCCTTGAGTCACTAACATTCATATGAAAACATGATGTCACAAAAGAGATATACTGGAGAGTAGATTGAGATAAAGAAGTGATCCTTCATACATATTTGTACACAGCAACAAATTATTAATAAATGTTGGAAAGGTTGTGTATATATCTACACAATGTGTATCTATCTTGGAAATAAACCACTGAATACTGACTACAATAGATTCCCTCACCTTTGTGATGACCCAGGGCACGACTCATGCCATTCCTTTTCAACGCCAGACGAGACAGTTCAGCAAAGGATTCTGTCACGTTGAAGTCACACAAAGGGCTGACCTCGAAGAAGGCCATGTCATTTTTCAGAGCATACAACTCTGCGCAGGACTCACTGATCTGGCGTCGAAAGGCAAGATGCAGTCGGTTCCCCACAAGGATCTTTGGTACACCAGGCGCATGCTGAATAACGAAATCATTCTTTCCATTACACAGAAAAATAATTTATTGTTACTACTTTTTTAAACTTCCTATCAATCTCATTGTATCATACTATCAGTACGAGAGAATGGATACAAAAATAGTTTAAAAAAAAAAACATAATTCATATTCAATTACCGTCATTTCCAAGCAATAGGCTGATACTTCTTTATTCAGACTCTCACTCCTATGGCTACTATACTTGCAGCTGCCTATTTACAGATCTCTCCGAAACTAAAAACCATTGTTTTAAATATAACTAAATTTTCCTCGCTGGCATACAAGGTCACATTGAACGAGTGTAGCTCCGTAATCAAATTTGGAAAGTTGCCAACTGACAAAGAGTTTCTTAGCTAAACCAAAGCCACTTCCTTGTTTTGGATCTCCAAGAATTCTTGGTGGTGAACTCTAAAAATCTGAAGTGACATGTTTCACCAAAATGCTGAGGCCTGATTTGCCAAAAAAAAATTTCGGAATATGGTGTTATATATGACAAAGAGATTGCTTCTGACTGCTACAGGCATCATCTTGTAAATTTCATATCAAAGAAGAGTAAATTTTAAATGAAAATAAACTGAATCAGAGACCATATTGTTGAAACTGCCTCTTTGCTGTTCAAAAAGATTCCATGTACATAAACAAATATTTATACAGTTACCAAATTTTGTAAGCTTCCCACAAACAGCATTTACCAAGATCTCCATCCACCTGTGTTCAGCCTCCCTAAATGTTGATATGAGTTAATAAAGTACTTTTCAATGAAAAGTGAAATATTACATCTGAATTAATTTGTGCTGGAGGTGACAAGTGCAACAGTTCTAAAAACATGACAAGGCTCACAAGGAATCACAGGTAAGGTAAGGTAAGGTATGTTTGTGCACACCCTGTATCAACTAGACTAAAGTTTGGATAACTTTAACACAATTACATCACAACACAACAAAAAACAAATTTCATTCGAATTTCAGGTAAACTAATTAATTCAACGAGCTTTGCTAACCTCATTCACTTCTTTTATCCAACGATCAATGCCATCGAAGGACCACTTGTTTGTGATGTCATATACCAGCAATATACCCTGAAACAATCCAACATCCACAGTTACAAAAATCAGAAATCACCTTTCTTTTTCATATGAACAAAGGTAACATTCTTGCACACAATAAAAACAAACAAAAAAAAGAATTACGGTGGGAAAAGACCTGCCAAACATGCCATGCTAAAAACACTTAAACAAAAACAAAGCAAAAAAAACCCTTGTAAACACAAAACAAACGTGGAAGGAGAATAAAAGCAGGTCTACATTGATTATCATAAATGTGTATGTCCAATGTATGTCACATAGAATATGATATAAATTTGTCTGAATATGAGTGAGTACATGCTCTATGCACACATGCAAGTGTGTGATTCTGAACATAGAAGCAAACATGAGTACATTGAAAACCTCTATGACAGCATTTTACACTGGCAAGAAAACTTCTTTCCTAGCTCAAATGTCAGCTTCACATATGCGACCGTTAAAAAAAAAATGCTAACGCTAGTAACAGCAAAAATACTCTGACAACTTATGATAAGAAAAGAAAAATTAGGCACAATGTTAATCCATAACAACAACACAAACACAAACACACACATATGTCTATATATATATATATATACACATGTGTGTGTGTGTGTGGTGTGTGTGTGTGT
>CM065715.1:32528890-32588890 GCA_033310375.1 Conus canariensis
GTAATCAATGCCTACCAACATAAAAGCACAGAAAAATATGGGATTAATCAAATTTCATTGCCATCATTGCAGAGGATGTCAAAACAATAAAGTGGACGAAGGAGAAGAAAAATGAAAAAGAAGGATAACAGCAGGTGAGAATTTGATGGTCATGGGGTGGTGATTGAATGGGTGTACTAGTGGAAGGGAAGAGGGAGGGTGACACTGAAACTAAGAGAAAAATGAGAGGGATGGGTGTGTGGGTACGTACTGCTTTCTGCAAATAAAACTTGACTTTATAAGCAAAACAAGTTCTCTAAACAGTCAAAAAACCATACTAACAAATTTATATTCGTAACATAAAGATCCCCGGACAAATGATAATTTTTCTTACAATTCAAGACATTCAAGAATTCATTACTGGCACAGCATTCAGTCTACAATAATTACTAACAGGTCCAGTCTTGCCGTGTTATATCCCAGATGACCACAAAGACCACATCAGGGCAGCAAGTACATTAAACATGAAATACGCACACATTAAAGACCAATTTCAGACTAAGTTCAGAACAAAAAAGACTATCAGTGATGTATAGTCCTTCCTGACTAGGCCATGTTAAAGTGCATGATCAGCCATGAGTTCTTAGTTCAGCACAACCACTTGCTTAACACAATAACCTAACAAGCAAAAAGTTTAATGAATCAACGCTGAGATCACTGGGAATGTCCAGGGTTCTTTGAGAAGATGGACTATTTCATTAATTTGTGATCATTCTGAATTGGATGGAATTCTATTCTCCACTTCTTTTCCCACAATGGCAATGTGCTCTGTAGAACTAGCACAGTAGCAGCAGTAAATTCTGAACCTGGACCTGGATCTAGATGAATACACTGTGGAGCCACTAATGACTATGACAGTATAATTTGATTTATAATGTCAACACAACAGATGGAAGGAAGGATGCTGAACACAACTGAACTCCAGTTATTGAACTCTAGTGCTGTACTATACATTCATCAACAAAAAGTCATACCCTGGAGCTCTTCTCAAACTAATTCTGAAAAAATCGTGCACTGATGATCATAAGACCTTTAAAGCAGCTCACCCAAGAGTGTACAGTGTGTGTGTGTGTGTGTGTGTGTGTGTGTGTGTGTGTGTGTGTGTGTGTGTGTGTGTGTGTGTGTGCCTCTGTGTGTGTGCAAAAGAGAGAGAGAGAGAGAGACAGAGAGAGAGAGACTCAAAAAACTCAAAAATTTTATTCAGATAAAGGCGTAGGCCCCTTACTGAGAGAGAGAGAGACACAGAGAGAGAGAGAGAGAGAGAGAGAGAGAGGAGAGAGAGAAGAGATTTGACATTTGACTTGAGTTAGTGTGTAGCTTATCTCTCAAATGAACGTCATCCTTTTGATTTGTTTTCAAATGGTAGTTTTCCTCTGTATTGTACACACATGGAGAAAAATGAACTGTTTAGAATATTACTAAAATATTATTTATCTCATCTTTTATTTTCTCTTCCCCCCATCTTTTGCCATCTCCACTTTCTGTATCAATTTATTTCTATCTCACTTAAATCTATTCACTCCTGTTCGTGTTCCAGGTATTCTTTCAAGATAATTTACAATGTACATCTATATTTCCATTTTTTTTCTTTATACACTTCTTTCTTTCTTTTGTGCGTGTTGTGTGGTGTGTGTGTGTGTGTGTGTGTGTGTGTGTGTGTGTGTGTGTGCGTGTGTATGCACGTGTGTACATATGTACATGTCATGTATATATTGTGTGTGTGTGTGTGTGTGTGCGTGTGTGTGTGCACGCACGTGCGTGTTGGTGTCAGGGTTTTTTCTTTGCTTGTTTGTTTCAATAGTACTGTTAGCTCTTTCCCCATTGATAATTTTTCTTCTATTGTTATCTCTTTCCTCATTAATAATTTTGATCCTTTTTCTCCTAGTAGTAGTAGTCGTTGTAGTAGTAGTAGTGAGTAGTATTGTCATTCTTCTTCCTCTTCTTCTTATCTTTACTTCTACTGTCATTTATTTTTTGTTATTGCTGAATTATCACAAATTCTATCATTACCATTAGAGCTAATAGAAGAAAAATAAGTAGTCATGGAAGTAGTAGTACTATTAACTCCTTCACTGCCTTACCCCTAGCCTGACTTGGGGCAAAAATGGCAGTCTGTCTGCTTACCCCAAATAACACAAGAGGTATCATCAACTTTCTCATTCAACAGTTTAAGGCATATAACTGTAATTTCACCTCTACTGAAGTAAATCATGGGTAAACCCTTTTACTTTTATACTGTACTTGTTCACATCCAGTGTACATTTTCTTGCAATTAAAAAAAAAATTGAATTGCAAAAAAGTTCATAATTTTTTTAAAGTTCAAGATGGTTGTTTGGAGAAGTCCAACAGACCATAACATACCAATCTTATTATTGGCAATGAGGTAGAGTACTATTTGTGATGTTCCTGTATTTCATTTTCAATGCCAGATAATGTTTGTACAATGTTTTACTTTGACTGTGTCAGCTTTTCTATTGGTAATTTCTGTCAATGTTACACATCACAAAACATCTATTTTGTGAGATAAGATAAGGTAATGTTGCTTATAGCCCAGCCGACCGCAAGGGGCCACATCAGGGCTGTCACCACGTTAAAATCAACTCCACAAAAAAAAAAAAAAAAAAAAAAAAAAAACCTTTCACACATCTCTTTAAATGACATCTTCTAGAAACGCACCAGAAACTTCATTAAAAATCTTTCTTCCGTAAAATCTTAAATCAGATGAAAAATGTTAATCTCTCTCAAAAAGTCAAGGATCACGTCAGGCGGGACATCTCTGAACAGGATCTTCATGGACTCCGCTGTAAAATGTTTGTGTCTCACATCGTGCAAGTCCCAACACTCTAAAAGAATATGTTTCATTGTGAGTGGCACATGACATGGAATGCACCACGGAGCTTCTTCACTCTTTAAAAGGTAGGAATGAGTAAAATACGAATGGCCGGTGTGCAGCCGGCACAGAACCGTTTCCTCTTTACGACCACCAGACGTAGATGGGAGGAACTCCTCAAGGTTTGGACGGATCCGAAAGAGTTTGTTATCCGTCTGGGTATTCCAATCCTCCTGCCAGAGGTCTTTCACATAATCATTAATTTTGGGTTTCAGATCTGAGCAGGGGATATATATGTTGGACAATTTCTCTCTTGTAGCATTCTTGGCTAAACGATCAACCATTTCGTTACCTCAGATGCCAACATGACCAGGAACCCAAGCCAGAATAATGTTGTAACCATCCACTTTCAACTTGCTAAAAAGTTCAAAGAAATGTAAAAGTTCTGGATGCTGAAGGTTGCGGCCAGCTATGGCCTCCAAAGCTGACAGCGAATCCGACAGAACCAGAAAGTCCCTCTTGGTAGATTGTGAAATTATTTTCAATGCCAGAACCAGAGCAGTAAGTTCAGCAGAATAGACAGAGGCATCTGGAGGTATATGTTTTAACAGTATCTGAGAAGGAGCACCAGGGCAATAGGCTGCACAGGCCACTCCATCCTCAGACTTGGAACCGTCAGTGAAAATTTTCTGACAGGATGGAAATTTTGAACAGAGGTCAGCATACAATGCCTTGTATGCCTGAGAGCTGGTGGACTCTTTACGAAAAGCTGCGAGATCAAAACGAATCTCTGGTGTGAAAAAGGTCCATGGAGGCTGATCCGGAAACTTGGAAAAATCAGACACAACTCCTAGGTCTAGACCTGCATTCCGCGCGTGAGGCTGCATACGAACACCAAACGGCGGAATACAGTTAGGGTTGTTTTCGAATTTGTTTTGAAACTGGGGGTCAAAGACACAGTCATAGGCAGGATTCTGTGGTTCTGAGAACAGTCTGATATAGTAATTTAGAGACATTTTCAGCCTGCGGTTGGACAGTGAGGGTTCACCTGCCTCTGCGTACAGGCTGTACACAGGGGTGGTGCGAAATGCTCCAAGACAGAGACGAAGCCCTTGATGGTGGATAGGGTCCAAGAGTTTCAGATAAGAGGGTCTTGCAGAGCCGTACACAGCACAACCATAGTCCAGTTTGGAGCGGACCAGGGCTCTGTAGAGATGCAGCAAAGTTTTCTTATCAGCGCCCCAGTCAGTGTGTGCTATGACCCGCAGAATATTCAGAGCTTTCTGGCAAGAGGTTTTGAGATTTTTAATGTGGCTGAGAAAGTTGAGTTTTTGATCAAAAATAACTCCAAGGAATTTGGCTTCTTTTACAGCTGGAATGGTGGACTTGTCCAGACGAATTTCAGGATCAGCAAAAAATTGACGAAAATTGTGAAAATGGATTGACTGAGTTTTGGTACGTGAGAAGGTAAACCCGTTTTCCTCGGCCCACTGCTGGATCTTGTTGACACAAAGTTGGAGTCGACGCTGTACGCTGGGGTAAGAAGCTCCCACTGCGTACAGCGCAAAGTCGTCAACGAACAGAGAGGACTCAGAGCCCTGGCTTACCGATTTCACAATGTCGTTGATTTTAATGCTGAAAAGAGCAGGAGAAAGGATGCTCCCTTGAGGGACACCCAACTCCTGCCCATGGATGTCAGAGAGTGTGGTGCCAACACGCACCTGGAACTGTCGATCAGCCAAAAAGTTCTGTATGAACAGAGGCAGGTGACCACGGAAACCAAGTCTGTGCAGGTCCAGAAGAATTCCTGATTTCCATGTGGTATCATATGCTTTTTCGAGGTCGAAAAAAGATAGCGACCACATGCTGTTTATTGACAAAGGCATTGCGGATGGTGGTTTCCAGACGGATTAGATGGTCAACTGTCGAGTGGTATTTCCGGAAACCGCACTGTTGACTGGCCAAAAGGCCATCGGTTTCCAGCTTCCACATCAGACGGGAGTTGACCATCTTTTCCATCAACTTACAGAGGCAGCTAGTCAGAGCTATCGGACGATAGTTGGAAGGGTTGGTAAGGTCCTTTGCAGGCTTTGGAATTGGAATGATCAGGGCTTTCCGCCAGGAGGGCGGAAAGTACCCTGTGGTCCAGATATGGTTGTATACTTTAAGAAGAGTCTGGAGACAGCTTTCTGGAAAATGTTTCAAAACCTGATAATGAATATCATCCAGACCAGGGGCAGAATCAGTGCAGGTTTGTAAAGCTGTTTTCAGTTCATTGATTGAAAAAGGGAGATTGTAGGCTTCAGAGTTGTCTGATGTGAAATTGTATAAAGATTTCTCTCTGAGCTGTTTGTTTTTTAAAAAGGCTGCAGATTTATTTGAAGATGAGGAGTTCTGTTGGATGGTGGAGGCCAACAGATTGGCAACAGCTTCTTTGTCAGTGATCAGAGCATCGGCAAGTTTCAAGTGATGAATGGAGGGGTTGGTGTTTTTCCCTTTGATTTTTCTGATGATGTTCCAGACTTTTTTCTTTGAAGTTTTTGATGTCAGCCCGGAGCAAAAGTTTCTCCAAGACTGACGTTTACTGATTTTGAAAGTGTGTCTCGATTTGGCGCGGAGTTTCTGATGGGCTCGAGCGTTGGAACCTGAAGGTCGTTGGTATACCCGACGCTGAGCCCGTTTGCGAACTTTTGAAATTTGTTGGCAGTCTAAATTAAACCAGGGTGTTTTGGGCATTTGGAGTTTATTGGAAGACATTGGAATACAGGTTTTAGCACACTTTATCACAGTGTTAGTCAGAGATTCAGCTGGGTCTGGACTCTGAAGAAAATCAGTGTCCTGGAATTCTTTCAAAATATTGGTGGCAAAAAGATTCCAGTTGGCCTTCTTATAATTAAGATGTTGTGAGACAGAGATGTTTTCAGTTAATAAGGGTTTTAAAAGAACAGGGAAATGGTCACTTCCGTGCAGATCGTCATGGACAGACCACTCATAGTCCAGGACCAGCGAGGGGTCACAAATCGACAAATCTAAGCACGAAAGTGAACCTGTGGAAGAGTGGAGGTAAGTTGGAGCTCCATCGTTCAGACAACACAAATCAAAGTCTGAAAGGACATCCTCAAGAAGCAGACCTCTGGATGACGAACTGACACTACCCCAAAGAGGATTGTGACCATTAAAGTCACCCAACAGCAAAAAAGGTCGAGGAAGTTCTTCGATCAGACTGACAAGGTCCTGACGACAAACCGGGACAGAAGGTGGCAGATACAGTGAGCAGATTGTAACAGTCTTGTGGAGAGTGACTCTCGCAGCTACAGCCTGAAGGGAGGTAGTCAGAGCGACAGGACTAAACAGCAAAGTTTTGTGTAAAAGAAGGGCAACACCGCCTGACAGTCCCAATGTGGATGGTTGTGCAGGTTTAGAAAGAATATTAAAGCCAGAAAGAGTGAAGGTCTTCTGGCTTTGAATTTTAGTTTCCTGAAGAGCCACGACGGAAGGTTTTACAGTTTGACACAGAAGTTGCAGCTCCTCAAAATTTGAATTTAGGCCACGGATATTCCAATGGATTAGTTTACTACTATCCATGGTGCAGAGGATGAACAGGAGAGAAGTCAGGTCATCTCCTCGTCATCGTCTGCGTTCAGTGGAGCAAATTTATTGCTTAGTTTCATTGGACTGTTTGGGTCTTCAGACCTGCTGGCAGACTTGCCCACAGGTGAAGAAGGTCTGGATTTTGGAGATGGTGGAGGTTTCTTCCTCATCTCCACCATCTCCACACTTGGTTGAACTCCCTTGCCCGCACGGGCACTGCTCGAGGAAGTTTGATGCGGGAGGCCTGGCTTTTTCATCTGCCCAGCAGCAGATGGAGTAGACTGCTGGGCAGTCTGAGGGGTGGCGGATTTTTTGCCTCCACCAGGGGCACCCACTTTGGGTTGGGAGGCGGTGGACTTGCTTCCACCAAAGCTTAACGGTCTTTCTTGCAATGTCTTGGTGAAAGTAAAATTGTCAGTCTGGCAGCAGACTGAACGGGTGGAAACTTTCTTTGTAACGGAAGCATAAGAAGACACTGTTGACGTCTGACTGCCAACAACCTGTTTGCGGGCCTCAAAAAACGAAATTTTCTTTTCAGTCTTCACTCTTTGGATGGTGGACTCCTGAACCCAAACAGGGCAGTTGCGTGAAGAGGAGGGGTGGTCGCCACCGCAGTTCGCACAATGAGCCGGGTCTTTACACGGCCCATCATGGGTTGCCTTGCAACAAACACCACACACCTCCTGCCCAGAACAGCGGTCTCTGACATGTCCAAACTTCTGGCATTTGAAACACCTCAACGGGGATGGGACATACAGTTGGACACGTACATTTAAGTATCCGACTTTAATGACCGGAGGCAGCACAGGGTTGCAGAATGTCAGAAAGAGGGTGTTGGTGGGCACTCTTTCTGCACCTTTTTTGACTGTCACCCTATGTACCTCTGTCACACCTTGGGACGCAAGTTCTGTCTTGATCTCCGCTTCCGAGACACCTTTCAAATCCGGGCACCGAATAACCCCTTTGGTCGAATTTAACTGCTTATGGGGGGTCACCCGGATCTCTCTGTCCACAAGTTTTGTTGCCCTCAGCAGCTGCTCCGATTGCCTCTTTGATCTGCACTGGACGAGGAAAGTGCCATTCCGTAGCCTTTTCACTGACTGAGGGTCACCTGCTAGACCCTGAAAGCCCTTCTGAATAGCAAAAGGACTCAGAGCAGAAATAGGCTTTTCCTGCTCTGTCCCTTCAACCACAAGCCAGGAAGCCCAAAAACCTGTCATCTGTCTCGTCTCCATATCCGAGTCACTGTCGGAATCGTTATGACCAGAAATGGGGTCCACTGCCTTCCTCTTTTTTATGGGGGGTGTGATTTTGGATAAAGCCATGATTTATGTTTAGAAATTTCGTCTCTCCCTTACCCACCCACCATGGAGTCCAACTAAGGGGCCAGGGCCAAGAACTCATTGTCTTGACCCCTTCCAGGCTTCAGGAGAGATATACGACAAACAGAAGCCTACTGACCCTATCCCCCCTGATCATGCCCAACTCCCGGGAACAGAGAGCTGAGCACTGCAGGGGTTACCTTGGCCAGTCGGAGAACTGCCTGTCTTGACCCAGCCCCACGAAGGGGAAGCCGATTGATACACCCAGGCCAGAGTGTACCTCCTGTCTAGGAGAGGTCCGAGCCAAAGTGATGTGTTGAGGGCGTTGGCCCTCTCAATCACCAGGATCTCATCCCCCTCCGTCACAGGTCGCACCGCACGGCAAACGCGGCGGATCTTAAGAAGACCACAGAGAGAAAAAGAGTGTGCAAAAGAAGGCTTGAAAGGGAGATGAAGAAAGAAAAGAACCGTTAAGAAAGGCAGAAGACAGAATAGGAAAAAGGTGGGTTACTATTTGTCTGGGCCCTCACTCCTAACCTTTCTGACATGGGAGACCCTACCAGGGGCATCAATTCCTACCACGTAATGCTTGGCCAGTCAGCAGCTTGGCTATACAGGCCTAGAAGCATTGACAACAACTAACCATCTAGTCGAGTATTGATGCCCCCGTCAGCAAAGCCTAAAAGATCACTGGACCACGCAAGCCCTCCGACCACGGCAAGGTTGCAACCCCCGGAGGGTCTATTTTGTGAAGCAAAATTTAGAAAGAGAGGGTGTTAGTTACCGCCAAGGACATAGACAAAGTACAGGACTAGACACAATGCATTTCAACCTCTTGGGTCTTCTTCAGGCAACACAAATAACATTTAGGACAGTTAAAACCAAGAACGTGAAACCACTTATCTTTTCATATTTGGCACCCAAACAAACTGGCTTCGAGGTGCCGAATATGAAAAGATAAGTGGTTTCACATTCTTGGTTTTACCTGTCCTAAATATTATTTGTTTTGCCTGAAGAAGACCCAAGAGGTCGAAATGCACTCTCTTGTCCTGTACTCTGCTTGTCTTAGATGTCCTTGGCAGTAACTAACATCTTCTCTTTCTGAATTTTGCTTCATTTCCCGCCTTCAGTCACTCCGTTTCAAAATTTACTTTGTGGCTAAATTGGCATTTCTGTAAATCTATGTAGCTTAGACTGAGAACAACAATTTGGTATGGTTTCATAATATTCTCAACAGTTCCTGAGTTATGATCACAACAAACAAATCATTCCTCAGCATATAGCACATAGTCCCCACATTTTAAGGGCTAAAATTATCATTATTATCATTATTGTTATTGCTGCTACTGGTAGTAGCAGTTTAAGGGCTAAAATCATTATTTTTGTTATTATTGTTATTCTTGGTAGTAGCAGTAGTAGTAATACCATCTTTCATATTGTTATGTTATCATCATTATCACTGTTGTTAAGTACTATCACATCAGTTACTATTTCGATCATCATCATCAACAACATTTTTATAAACATCAGTCATCAACACTTTCAATACGTTTCATCATTCATACTTTACAAAGTACTTCACTCAATTTGAATTTTCTAGATTTCAAAGCATTTGTACATTTCTTAGATTTTACCTTACCATCCTTCCCATAAATTATAATTCATTATCATTGTTATCCTTTTCAGTATTTGTATGATTAATATTATGAATTTTATTATAACTATTGGTATATAAATTAGATGCCATCTTTTCCACCCTCTATATCCTCCATCTTCTTCTCTTTTTTCTTCTCTTTCCTCCTGTCCTCCTCCTCATTGTTGTTTAAATAATTATCATTATTATTATCATCATTAATAGGGGGATTTTTCCCTTGGAGTTAATATTGATTCTGACTCCATTCCCCATGCAGTCCTTCGAATGAGACTATAAACCGAGGTTCAGTGTGTGATCACACGCACAACATCTTGCAGACACATAAAATCCCATCACCAACTTTTAGAAAAGAAGGCTAGTTTGGCCGTTGGTATGGATGGCATGTTACACACCTCCTTCCCCGAAGCTGGAGTATGGTTTGCCTTAATGGCAGAATAAAAAAAACTGGTCATACACACACAAGTGTCCGAATCCTCAACTCGATGAAGGTGGACACTTAAAGAAAGAAAGAAGAAGACATGTGGTACGCTGATAAACATGCAGTGACATGTTCACAAGTCTCGCAGATCAGAAATCATTCCCCATGTTCGGCAACCGTATGCTGTTTAATCTGATGGCTAAAACATGCATCATTATCTGAAGTTCGATGGTAATTCCAAGGGCTAGGTTTTAAATGAACATGGAATTACACAAACTGAAAATAATCACATCGCGGTAGGTGGCTGAATTTAACAGCATGTGTGTGTGTGTGTGTGTGTGTGTGTGTGTGTGTGTGTGTGTGTGTGTGTGAGTGAGTGAGTGAGTGTGTGTGTGTGAGAGAGAGTGTGTGTGTGTGTGTGTGTGTGTGTGTGGATGATGGGTCACCGTCAGTGTGTGTGGGACTGTGAGCGTATGTACAGTATTGTTACTGTTTTCTGGTCTCAGTTCTTTATTAATTTCGTTCACAACTCACCACTGCTCGAGTATCCATAAGGAGATTCGGACGCACCGTCCTCCATTTCCTTGAGAAGTTCTTCCTTCCCGACATCACTGTCCCCCACAAGCAAAAATTTTAGTAAATAATCATATTGTTTGGAACTGGACAATCTTGGCGATTGCGTCGAACTGTTCGCCTCACTCATGGTGATTTCCAGGCATTCCACTTCACATGATCAACCACCATAGCAAACACTAATTTCCTGGAATTAATATCCTTTCAAATTAAGACTAAAACAACACAGAGAACGCCATCAAGCACTAGCTCGTTTGATGAAACGCGAACATTTTCAAGTGTTCGTCGTTTTGTTTCACAGGAGGTTCGTAATGCGCATGTCGGATGTTGATACCGTGTGCGAATACGCATGCGCACATTGCGGCGGGAAGTTAAAAAGCAGACGATCACAGTTTTCACACGTGAGCATGTTAGTTTTGATCAATGATGTGAGTGCTGAAGGCACTAGAATTTTACGGCAGTGCTGGGAAAGATTACTCCAATGCACAAAGTTTGATGCGTATGAAGAATATTGCTGGATGATAAACTTTCTGACAGGGAAACAAATTCACTTGTTTCAAATGAGTCGATATGACATCCGCCATAATCGTGATACTGCTTACTCATTCAGTAGGCTATCCGATGTGGCAACAGGACTGTGGAGCTGGAAGCGCGGGGGGGGGGGGGGGGGGGGAGGGGTGTCCAGCCAGAAAGCTGGAAGTAGTAGTTGCCATGATCAGCTCGGTCAGGGGGACAGACGAAGGAGGGGCGAGACAGTGTACGAAATTAGAGTTGATTTTGCGCCTTATAAATGCCATATAATTATTATCATAAATCAGGGGGGGGGGGGGGGGGGGGTTCAACCCTGAGGTCCTCTGCTGAGATTAATAAACGCCTCTGAGGCGGAAGATGCTTCCAGCCATATATCCTGCTCATGTAAAATGAAAAAAAAAAAATCCTGGTTTTTTTTTTTTCAAAGTGCAGGAAGAATGAGATATTTGAGTGTCAAGTGTGAGAAAACATGTTGGAAGACTTGAGAGTGAAAGTAGAAAATCTAGGTGTTAGAATGGATTTGTTGTACATGCCATGAAATTTAGGCACATTGACATAGAAATAAAGCAACAACAAAAAAAAAAAAGTACTTGTAATTTATATTTGCCAGAGGCCTTGGAGGGCACCATCATCAAGATGTCCTTTATTTTCCCTTCTCTTTTTTTGTTTTCTTTCTTTCTTTTTTTTTTTTTTTAATCAGAGAATCACACATAAGCATCACCAGGCGACTTTTGGATGATTCACCTTGAGGGAATCCATGTTGTTTGTCTTTTTAAATGTTTTCCGCATTCTGATGCATTGAATTTCAGCAAATGTTTGTTCCCTTGTTTATCTTATGAAATATTTTCTAAAACAGGAATAAGAAAAGTTAGAATTTGTGCCAATACTAGTAGTGGAAAATGGTATCTTTATTCTGTTGCTTGACCATAGACTTCTTTGTATTGTAACTTGCCTGGCTGTGTAAAAACTATGAGAATTTGTTTGTAGTGCTACTTATTAGACATTAACATCATGTTCCAAATTTAAGGGAAAAAATGTATCATTGAGTTATAACTTCAGACATATGTGCAGATTTCTTGACACTTGCCAAAGGTTCTGAAGCACACCTGACCGCAAGAGGTGAAAATGGAAAGGAAACAGGTGTGTAAAAAGCAGTCTGATTGGGTGTTGTTGCTGTTGTTTTACTATTCTAACCTTCACCAGAATTCACTGTTTATTGTAGCCCAACAACGTAATTATACATAGGTCTTTAGGGACCCATAGTTTTTCTCAACAGTTTGGAAATTGTTCCTATCCTTAATGAGATGGTGTGGACCATTCAAGTTCCATTTTCTTCACATCTAAACCAGTTTACGTTGCCATGTTCTTTCTCAGTTTCTGTCTCTGTCTTCTTTGAATGAGATATTGGAGTTGCATGAACATCAAGTAGTATCAACATTTTCCATCAGGTCATCACCTGATTTTTTTTTTTCCCTGTTTTCCTTTTTATCAGTCGTCTATAGATTTGTCTTTCATTTCTGTGTATTTCCAAAAATTGTTCCAGTTTGTGTGTCTACCCTTCCCTACGTTCCCACACAGCCAGAATATGAATTATGAGGATCTAATTTAAGCTAGACTGCCTTAATTTCTACTCTTTTAATTGTACAGGCTTTTAAAAAAAAATTCTTTAAAAGCCCTGTTTTAGTTCTTTGCGTATAAATTTATCCTCTTTCATTTCAGGACAAGGCGACTTGTAAGTTGTAGTTGAATATGAATGAAACGGTTTTCTGATACAACCATTTACATGTAATGTGCATACAAATGTTTGCATGCATGCAACACACATACACATAAAACATGCATGAATGCACTTGCATGATGTGCAGGGCAGAAAACATGCACACACACATCACACACTCATACGCAGCACACACACACACACACATATGATTTCGAACTTACTTATAAATGTTTAAACTTCTCAGCTCACTTATTCCATGTTCTTCCTGTCACCTCTCCCTTTCTGTCTCTGTCCTCTCTTCTCTTCTCTGTCTCTCTCTCTCCTTTCCTCTCTCTCTCTCTCAGAACAAAACACATAGATTCAACCAACTATTCTTTTTTTTTTGTTTGTCTATAGCTGATGGAAAGACTGGAGTTGATGAAGAAAGAGTTTGCCAAGAAACAGAGGAAACTTGAGGTAGTATACAGATTTGTGTTTCCTTAAACTGTCCTTTATTAAACAACTGATGTGTGTAAAGATAATTTAGCCATTTTATGGTTGTAGTAACTTGAATCGTCAAACAAAAGTGCTTTCGTTTTGTCTGTCTGCTTGAATTTTTAATACTATCTGATTCTACAACTCCATCTCCACTGTTTGAAATTAAGATGAGAATATTATTCTGCAGAACCTGTAAATGTTTTACTGGAATAGTGCTGACTAGCTTTTGGTCTCGTTTTAATTAGTTCATGAGAAATAGTAGTGTTCTGTAAGACATTGAGCTGTTTCTTGACGTTTGGACCAAAGGTTGAGTTCAGCCTGTGAGAGGCAGTTTGTATCCAGTGTATTAAGGGCCTGTCATTTGAGGATTTTTTGTTCCTTACCACTTCCTGCCTGGAGCTGACTGTGCTGCAGGCTCGAGTCAAATGGAAAGAATGGGACCACATTGCCAGGTCTCTTCTACTTCATACATTATGCAGTGTTGAAAATACTGCTCAAATTTCCTGACCAGCACTGCATGTGTCTGTGTCACTTTGGCCTGGTACATTATGAACAGAACAGAGCACAGCTCTTGTTTCATTTTCCTCAAACCAGAATTCTTATTACTGCATCATCATCATCATTTGAAGAAAGATGTGTCAGAAATTGTGTTTTCCAGTTTGACCTGCTGCTCTTTGCTCTTGAATTCAGTTTCCCCTGCATCCGTTTTGACTCTGTGTCAAAATCTTTGTTGTAGGCAGATTCACAGGATTTGTTGTCAGAAAGACAAAATAGCACTCACCTCCTCAGAGAAAGTGCTCATTTGGTTTGCTATTTTCATCATGGATCTTAATAGGTTAAGGCTGGGATGTACTGAATCACTGGCCATCTGCAAGCACCACTGAAGACCAGCACAGCGTCTTGGTAATAGTGTAGTCTACTCTGGCAGACTGGGACCAGACACTGACAGCTCCCTGTGGACAGCTGGATGTGGAACTGCCACAGACCAACCCTAGATGAAGCTGTCTGTGGAGTCAGGATGGTTTGATCATTGATGCCACTAACAGGTCATTGAACATGAGGCAGCAAAGGAAAAAAAATCATTAAAAATGTACAGGCTATATTTTCAGTTTTGTTGGTAAACTTTGCACATAGATTGCCCTGTGTTATTGTCAGTTGCCACTGCTTTTCGTCAGTGTGAACAAACTTTTTGTTTTTAACTAATTTTGGAGATTTGCGTTATGAGTTTTTATTGCTTATTTGGATTGTGCAGGTATGGAAATACGATTTTTTTAATACGTTTTCTCTCTCTCTTTATCTCTCTCTCTCTCTCTCTCTCTCTCTCTCTCTCTCTTCTCTCTCTCTCTCTCTCTCTCTCTCTCTCTCTCTCTCTCTCTCTCCCTCCCTCTCTCTCTCACGTGTGCGTGCACATACGCACACACACACATACACACACACACACACACACACACACACACTTGCACATTTGCACACTCTCTCTCTCTCTTTCCTTCCCTCTCTCTGTCTCTCACACACACACTCTCTCTGGCTTACTCTCTGTCTCTGTCTGTCTGTCTGTCTGCTCTCTCTCTCTCTCTCTCTCTCTCTCTCTCTCTCTCTCTCTCTCTCTCTCTCTCTCTCTCCCCCCTGTTTAAAATGTCTTAGTTTTTTAACATTGAATTCAAGAAGAAGGCTGTGTGTTAATTGTTTTTGTTTTGTTTTTGCTCTATGAACATTTGAAAAATATCATTTCAGTGTTATGCTAAACAGCACTCAGGGTTTTGTTTGTTTGTTTCTCATGCACAGAAAGCAAAACGAGCGGCACAGGTGAAGGCCCATGTGAGAAAGAAGATAGAGGAGCTGAATCTGCAGGCCCGGGACGATCAGCACAGTCAACGACCAGTGCCAGCCCGCAACCAGAATGCTGACATCATTTCAGGACAAAGTGTGCATTCACCTGAAGCCACTGATGTCGCTAAACAGCCTTCAGCAATTCAACAACTGCCACATAAGAATATCGTTTCAAATTCAATTGTCACAAGTGTCAGCACTAATACTTCATCTCTCTGCAAAGCTAGCCTGATTGATTCCCGAAAGAGCAATGTGGAAGATTTGTCGTCTAAATGTGGCAGCAGTGCCTCACAGAAAACAAAACGGTCAGATTTAGAGACAGAATTGCAGAACTTTCAACAGTTCAAGACAGTTGAAAAGTCCCATGAAGGTGGGGAGAGAGAGGACCAGAACAAAGCTGTTACTGGCCAAGATCTTGCTGTTGTATCAGATATTGAAGATTCTTTAGCAATCAGTCCAACATTTAAAAGTTTAAGGGACACATTTGCTGGCTTCCCAGATGGCTTGGGTGAGCACCCAGAGTTGAGTAGTTTTCCAGACATTGGTGCAAGTTTGAATACATTCACACTGAATCTGCATTCAGAAACCAGCTTGCATGAGGATACACCAGATCCAAACTTGGCAGAAGACTGGAAAAACACAAATGACCTTCAGAGTGTGAACATCAGAAGTGTTCCAGCTGTATCCAAAAATGATTCTGAAAATGTACATCCAGTAAAGGCAAAGACACATCAAGATGAAGCAGAGCGCAGAACTGTCAGCACACATTCAAATGCCAGTGTTGAAGCAGTTGGTTGGAAAGAGGAGAAACAGGAATGTGAAAGAACACCTGTGAAACCAGTGTTGCCAGTTCCAGTCTCAAAACCAGAACCAGAGAGCTCACTTCTTCCAGATCCAGTATCTAAACGTGAAGTAGGACAGCTAAGGCTCCAAGACATTTCCAGTCAAGATGATGGTGCTGTTCTCAGAAATGATGATGGTGATTCATCAGTAGAAGTAAAGGCATGCCATGATGATTTCTTGGATTATACAGAACTTGATGCAATTCCCTTTTCCCAGTTTGAAACTGACTGAAGACTTTCTGTCAGAATGCTCTCAACACACTGCTGGCGGCAGTCAGAACAAGAGTAAAAGGAAAGGTATCTCATCCCTTGTTCAGCGTAGATCACCTCGTTTATCATCATTTGAGTTTGACAACTCCAGTGTTTCTTCAGAAAAACAGGAAGCAAGTCGCCTCAGATACCAGCAGACTGCTTTATACAGGATGGCCAGAAAACAAAAGAAATCCAAAAAAGCTATGTTTATTTCGTCCTTATTTCAGTACTTAATTGATGAGGCTAAAAGGGATGCATGTTTCGTAGAATTTAAGCTTCCAGTGGACATTGCAAACACAGTTTCATGTTCTTTGAAAGGAAGAATTTCTGAAGGTCAGCCAGTCCATGATTTATCTCATTGCACTAATCACAGTTATGAACAAAGCGCAAAAAAATTGTCGGACACAGAGGTTATCCCAGAGACGGAAGTTGACCCAGATTTTGTGAATGACAGAAACTCAGATGGCAGATTTGAATCAGACACTGAAGAAAGTGACAGTGTACTACCTAATGGACAATATCAATCAGACAACGAGGCTTCACTGTTGAAAGCTGAAACGTGTGTCACAGGAATGGCACAAAATGTTCAAGACAGGACTGACATATTCTTGATGAAATCTGGAAAAAGTGTTACAGGAGTGGCATGTGATGTCCGCGACAGGACTGAGAGTTCCATGATGAAAGCTGGAACAGGTGCACAGAGAGAAGCACAGGATGTCCAAGATTGGATTAATACCTCTTTAACAAGGGCTGAAACAAGTGCTACGGGGATGGCTCAGCAAGGCAAAGATAAGAGGACACATTCTCTTTCAAAAGCTGAGATAAACGTTTCAGAGGTGACATACCAACAGCAAGGCAGAACAGAGACTAGTTCAGACAGAAAGATTAAATCATCCCTTGCCACTGAGACACTCTCACAACAGTCAGCTGATTCTGCAGATGTGAGCAGCCATTGTAAAGTTTGTGCCTATAGTGAGAATCAGAATGTGGATAGAGAAATGGAAAACTGTGAAATGGAAAAAAAAGTACAGATGAAATCAAAGGATCCAGCAACAGATGCCAGAGAAACAACTGTTGTGGGAGAAACTTTAGAAGGATCGGACACAAAGACAAAAATTGTGGGAGCTTGTCCTCACACTGTGACTACAGATTCAAACACTCAGCACACGGAAACAGTTTCCACTGACAATAAACGTACACAGCATTGTTCTGCTGAAAATAGATTATCTGAAAAAAATAAGTGCTTGCCGGATGTTATCATAAATACTTCTGCTCTCTGTGGAGATCAAGACTTTCAGAGAGAAGAATGGAAACCTGTGCTTACATCTCCCAAAATCAAGTGTGGAGATGAACCTGTGGAAACTGCTGACCACAATGAATACCAAAGCTGGATTGAATTTGTTGGCTGTGTAGAGGTGAGTAGAATTATAATGTATACATGGATTATTTCATTTGGAAACAAAGTTAAGTTAGACAGACTTTCATGTGGATAGTTGTTTATTTTAAAGTACTTCAGAAGTTGTATACTAATTTTCACTCCAATTACAATTCTGGTTTTCCTTCATAATACTTAGTACAACACATATTTGCTCAGACTCAGTCTGAGCTTGCCAACAACTCTTGACTAGCAAGCATTGTTTACCTGCCCAACAGTGCTTGGACCTATCTCATTTCAGTGGAAAACTGAACCCTTGTCATCTACTGAACAAGAAATTGAAATGCTTCAGAAAGTTTTGAAGAATGGGTAGTTAGATTAACATCATGCTACCATGTGAATGTATCTGTATCGGTATTGTCAGAGTAGTAATTGTGACTGATGACTGTTTCTTAGAAAATTTCAGTTTTGTCATGTGAAAAAAAAAATGTTGAATATAACTGCAATGATTTACTGAAAGGCTTTACTGGTCGCTAAACCTTCTCACAAATATTTTTAACTTTTTGCCACGTGCCATTCTGCTAGCATTTCTGATTCCAGAAATAATTCTCTCTCTCCCTCTCTCTCTCTCTCTCTCTCTCTCTCTCACACACACACACACACACACACACACACACACACACACACACACACACACACACACACACACACACATACATATACATACACACACATGCATGCTGTTGAATCACAATGATTACACAGACTTAGTTTATGATGTGTGTTGTAAATCAGAAAGTGCATGATGAACCTGAACTTGACAAAACTTGTTCATTATTCATCGATTTGCTAAAACTTTAATCTTCGACCTGACTTCTGTTATTTCTTTTATGATAAATGAACTATGAACCAGTTGACAAGCATGCATTCATTTTTGATGTTTTATTCATCAGTTGTTATGTCGGTTTATTGCAGTCTGGCTGCACAGAAGCTGTGGTGGACATGATTGTCGGCACTGTGCTCAGTGACGAAGGAGAAATGCCCTTCATATTGTGTGTGCAAGCAACTGCGGTAACTCTTTGGACCCAGGATGATGACCAGCAGTGGTCAGCAGAATTTTATTGGTATCTGCCGAAGGTAATTTTTGAAAGAAGATATGTAAGCTTCACCAAATGTGTAAAGGATCAGTAAAATATCTTTTTTTTTTTTTTCAATTTTATAAAAATTATTTTCTTGCTTTCAGATTGGTGTCTGTAAGTGGATAGCAGCTTACATGATGACAGTCTAGTCAGAGTAGATGCATCTCATAACAAAAACCAGATGGTTTCAGAAACTGGATATACTATGCCACTTTTCACTCTTTGGTATCTGTCAATAGAGTGTATCTGCTGCATTGCCTGGTGAAACATGTGCTTGCCTCAAAAATTACAGATGACTAAGAACTGTACTGGCACTTATCTTAATAGTAAGTTACATGGTAATAATGGCCACATTTGTAATGTGCTTTTTTTTTTTCTTTTTTTTTTTTTTTTAGATGAGAAATCTACACCAGGCAGCTTTTATTGAAGTTTGTAGTCCAAGTCTTTAGTCTTTTGACTCTACATCGGGGCATAATCTGTTAACCATCGCACCATTGATTCTGTCCAGCTTTCAAATGCTCTTCTTCACCACTGATCTTTTATTTCCAGTCCCTCAGCTTCAAGGACAAAGATATTTGTCCTAGTCATGATACCATTGTGTGTGTGTGTGGTGTTGTGTGTGTGTGTGTGTGTGTGTTCTTGCTGTTTTTTTATTATCATTGGGCCACAATCTGCAGAAATCTATTATTTCTTGATGAATTGGATTATTATGAATGTTGTATGTTTTGATTTGATCATCAGACTGGAATAGTTTTGCCCAGTGGATATTAACAGTTCAAATCATCTTGCTTCAAAACTGACTTGTTGGCTGTCACCTACAGCATAAAATACCGTATAAGCAAAGGAATAGGGATTATTTCTCTGACGCAATGTCATAATTCATGTTTGTACATTATCTCAATACTGAACCAAAGAAGCCTTCTAGACTTGATTCCATACTTCTCCATAAACAATCACTTTCAAAAATGTATTTTGTAACTCTTGCATGTACGTGTCCAACCAGTTACCGAAAGCAGTTATCAAAGAGAGTTTGAGTGTCTAACTTTAGAATATTTGTTATCTGTGTCATTTTTTTCTATGGATTATGGAAACCAGCAGAATACCCTGCATTCACTGGGGACTGTTTGAGAAGAAACGAGTTCTGCCATGTAATCTCCCACTCATCACTGAGCCATGTCATACACTCACATTCAACAGCATAATTGTATGACTAAAGACCTATCACTGCATCATAGCCACCAATAACTGGACAGGGTTAGCAGTTAGCACCAAAAAATCCTTCCAAGTCATGATATCAATCAGGATTTGTAGGGAGAGAATTCATAAATCTGTAGGATTATCACCATCCTGTTCTGCAATTCTCTGTGTGCTTGCAGGCCAGTACAGCGGCAGGAGCATGCAGAATACACACTACTGACAAACAACTGGCAGTGCTGGTGTGGGGTTTTGATATGCAGTCTGTTGCTTACCGCCTGACTCTCACAGTCTTCGTCTATGACTGGGACACTCATCATACACAACGTTTCAGTGTTCCCCCACCTTCTCCAGTGTGTCCCGACAGGTGAGAGGTATTTCATACGATGCTGGACAAAATGCTAAATCTTGAAAATGAAAGGTAAGCAGTTCACGTCTTGAAAGATGAAGAAAAACTTTAAAAGAACAAATCATGAACACAGATGTGTTTTGTTTCAGTTTTCTGTCATGGGTTAAAGTCATCAACGTATGCCATTAAGAGAATGTTGTCTGTTTTTCAGAGTTTTCTGCCATGGACTGGAGTCATCAGAAAACTCGGTGCTTGTGTTTACAACAGACAAGGCGTTCACAGTGGGCAGAAGATATTCCTTGGACAGCCAACACAGCTGTGTCAGCACAGAGACAGTCATGAAAGAAACAAACTCTCTGCTCACAGATCTTTGTTTAGTGCAAGAGCTGACTGATGCAGTTGCTGGGTTTACTGTGGATCGCAAAGTTTTGATTTGGTGAGGGCATCTTTTAACATTTGTTTTGAAGTGGAAAGATGGCTCGATGTTTTTTTTTTTAATATAATTTTTGTAATCAGTACCCAAATAAAATTTAGATACATAACCTGTGGCTGTTCATATCGTTTTGGCAAATACTGCAGAAAAAAACATTAGATGATTATTGTCCACAGTCATTTATCAACTATCATGGCTATTAAAGAAAGAAATGATAAACTACAACTGTGAAAAACCAAGGTCATGGGAGAACATAGTATGAACAATATATTACCTTGATCTTCATATGAATTTTGAATTGTAAAACCTTTTTTTTCTGGAAACGTACAAAATTTATTTCTGCTATGTGTGTAAGTTTTTCAGTTTTGTGTTTTTGAAATTATTTTCAAGTTTCGTTTTGCTTTTGTTACTGGCACAAAATCTTGACAAACTTAATTTCTATATGAGAATCATTGCTATTTTTTGCAATTTTATTCAAATCTGTAGAAACCATCAGTGATGTTGATTTTATTCTTTTCCATGTTTATCATTAGAAACAAGACTTCTTATGTGCTTGACGTTTCATTTGTACAGTATAGTTCTTTATTTTCAGATTTTGTTTTTTCAAATCCTTTTTTTTTTTGTTTCAGCCACAAAATATCAGATTAGAAAAATAATTCTCTCCCCCCCCCCCCCCCACCCCCCACCCCCCCCCCCCCCCCCCCCCAAAAAAAAAAAAAAAAAAAAGAAAGAAATGATCAGAAACGTCTTCTGAAAAGAATTAAGCTGTATGTGTTTCAGCACAAAACTGAAGAACTGCTGAAAACTCAATGAGATGAAAATGTGGAAAACAATTCGCAAATCAAAATGAAAAAAGATGCCAACAGAAAGTGACTGCTAAACAAAAGTTCACGCGCGACTTATAAAACATCAAAAAGGATTATAGAAGTGTGCTCGAGCAAAACAGATGAATGAGGATTAAAATAAAGTATATAGCTGGCTTACTGTATTTGTAAATCTGTTCCTTCTGGGCTGTTTTTAGGCCATATTTGTATGTCCACCACACATTTACAGTGCCCTAACTTTTTCATCTCATGCAACATTTATGCTCGCAGTGGGCACCTCACTGCTTAACCACATGTTGCGAACATTACAGAAGCAGAGAAGTCAGCCTGGACACATCGCAAAGATATTCACACACACTTTCAAAAAATATCTCGGCTCAAAATATAGGAGGGTGTTCTGATGAAACGTCAGTGCTGTGACTGCAGTGTTCAGAACACAGGTAGAGAGAGAGCGGTTTGCACAGGTAGCGTTAAATTCCCGCCCACTTAATATCATTTTCAATCACTTCCCCTTTCGACCATGTCCTCTCTCCTCCCCACCCCTCTCCCACAAATTAACATACACACTTCCCAAATAACAAGAGGTTTAAATTGGCAATGCCCCCTTGCACCATTCCTTTCAAAACACAAAACATGCAACATGGTCAGATGATTTTTTTCTTATTAAGAATATCTAGAAGTACCTTAGAAAAAAACAGCAAACAAACAAACAAAAAAAAATTTTAAAATGATTTTTTACTTACGGTGCCAACTCTCAACAGGAAAACATAAAATGCAAATCATATTTATTAAAATATTTAATGTATTGATCATATCTATGTGAATAACTTTAAGAGCTTCAGGTTATAATCAGGACGGCACTTTAAGTTTGATGAGCATTTTGAATGTAAGTGTAGATTTGAAATGTACTGATGGCCATTTCTATATCCAGTGTAGAAACCTCATGTTGGTGTTCTTGTTTTCTGGTATTCTTTGTGCCAGCTAGTAGTTTCTCTGTGTGTGAGTGTGTGCATGCATTCTGCGTGTGTGTGTCCTCTCTCTGTTTATCTCTGGAATAATTTCATGATATTACTTTCATATGCATTAACAGATCTTTGATTCTGATCAGCTTTATTTTCTTCTTTGTTAGCAGTGGTCTTGAATGTTGTCTTCAATTTATGGATCAAAATGTGTGGATTTATGAGAAATTATGTTTGCATTGTGCTGCTGGTGTAAAATGCAAATGAATGTGGAGACCATTTCAATGGAGAAACAATAAAGCATCCTTACAAACAGTTTATTACTTGAATAAGATCTTTTGACTTCTTGTCATTAGAAATGTGCTTCATATCTGGTATAGGCATGTAAGACACAGAGACAAAGCACAAATCTGTTTGTATTCTTTCAAACGAGGCTTTGTAAGTGTACATTTTTTGCACATATTCATTTATCATTTAATTATCTTCGGTAATCATCAACTTCATTCCATCCAACAGTGCGTTCAACAAAGGTTTAATCAGTTTCTTGGTTTCAGGAACTGCAAGAACGGAGCTCTGATTATCAGTTTGTCTTTACCTGACAACCTGTTCACGTTTTCAAGGATGCATACCTGTTACTCATTTCAGGTTTGTTTTGGTGTGTGGGTCATAGAATGCTGACACTTGCTTTACTTCTTAAATTCTGTACAAACCGCAGGGTTTCACCTTGCTGACTTGCAGTGCTGGTTAACAGAATTAGTAAGTGGTGTGGTAAGATTTTCTTCAGCTGTTGGAAGCAGATATTGTCTGTCTTGTAAAGATCCTAACTTTTTTTAAAAATTGCCTTTTCATTTCAAGTATTTAGTCAGTTACAACTTGCATACAACACATTTACATTAGTGGAACTGATACATTCTCTGTTGATATGAAAAGGCCCATGATTTTTTTTGTTTGTTTTGAAGCTGTCAGGTCACAGAAATTTACTGACGTTGCCCTGCACTTTGCCTCAAACTGTTCATACAAGCTTTGACCAAAAGATCTCAAGGTGTTACACTGCTGGATTATCTCATCAGTAAACAGATCCAAAGCTGTCTTGGTGAAAACAAAATATGCTGACTGCAGGATCACATTGAACAATCATAGTAAAATCACAACATGCTGCAATGGTTGCTGGAGCATGATAGTTCTGTGACAAACAGCCACAGTGTTTAGTCCCATAGGAACTTCTAAGGCTTTTGATAAGGAGATAACAACTCACTTTATGATAGCAGTTGCAAAAGCATTTTGATGCCGTATGATCAGGATAGGATATTGACATATCATGCTCATATGATATACTTGTTTTTGTACGATGTTTTTGTATTATATGTCATACTTATACGACATCTAAGTATTCATGCATTGTCATTAAATGTATTGATGTAATCTCCTAGATAACAGTGTGATGACATCAAATGAGGTAAAACTTAACAACTCTTCTATGTTGTAAAGTGATAAAGTTTTAGGCCCATGTGAGATTAGAAATCAGTACATATCTGCCTGAAAGCAGCAATGATCTACACCATGAAAATGGTACTGGGCCCTTTGGGATGACCCAGTCTCAACGGGAAATTTATGCAAAGCTGCATGCATATTGATGCACTCATTGTGTTCCAAGACTTTTCATTTGTTTGTTTGTTAATTTGTTTGTTGTTCATGAAATGTTTTGAGACATTTTAGTTCTTTTGGCTAGCTAGATTTGATTGAATGTTATTTGAATAATCAAGGTTGAGGTCAATGATTTTAGAAACTTTAAAATTCTTTCAAAATTACTGTTTCGTCTTTGTACATTGTCTAGTTGATGTGTTACTTGCATTTTTTTGTTGTTGAAAGAATGTCTTAGGATTGTGTGACTTGAAGGTGCAACAACTGAAAAGAATGTCACAAACGTGTGACACAGTCAGTTCCATTGATGGCCTTTGTCTCTGTCTGTCTGCAGGGCTATCTCCTCCTTCACATGACAGATGGGCACACCAGCAAGGACATGTGCTTGATTGCCCTGAACCCCATGACAGGTTCAGGAAAAATGATCAGCAAGTTCACAGTCCACAATGGACAGCACACAAACTGGTAAATCATTTACATGTTGTGCATTTGATTTTAATCATTTTTGGCTTTGTGAAGCACTTAGAAGTTGTCTGAGTCATGAAATGCCTCCCTAAATGTCTTCCAGTTTCTACAACTAGAAGGCATAAAGTTTCATCTTGGGAAAAAAAATGTGTTGATTTAGTTGTTTCTGACAAAGGTCAGCAGTAATAGTCTCTTTGCATAAGAATGTAGAAACAGAAATCCACTGGGGTTTTTTTGTTTGTTTGCTTGCTTTTAAGCTCCATATTTTGCTCCCTTCACCACCCCTCAAAAACTAGCAAGCAAAAGAATATGATAGTGACAAGAAAATGGATATGAGAATGACAAGATGTGTGTGTGTGTGTGTGTGTGTGTGTGTGTGTGTGTGTGTGTGTGTGTGTGTGTGTGTTCTTCCTTCATGACAGGCTGAGGGCTAGTACCGTCCAAGACGTTTTGCTGACCGTGAGTTCTGGTGGAACTGCGCATGTCTGGGATGCTTACTGCGGTGAGTTGTTGTCCGTCAACAACCCTTCAAGCAAGATCCAGGCTGCTGCCATGCTTCATGCGAAAAATCAGTGCCTTCTGCTGACAGGCCAGGACAGTGGGTGTGTCCATTTGTTCTCTGTTTCCAATCAGTGATGGTGGTGTTTCTCACGTCAGTCATATCTGCTGTCTCCATTCCAAGATGACCAGTTGTTCCACTTGAATGAAAATGAAGGACGGGTTTTTTTTGTTTGTTTTTGTTTTCCTGGAACAGAAGTTTGGAAAGCTATCTCGCATTGTTGCAAGGCGGACTAAAGATGAAAAACATGAGTTTAATTACACATACTATACCGTGGCTCACTAATGCAATAAGCGGCAGCAATTTGCTATCCCTGCCTCGTATACAATAAAGTCCGTACGGACAACAAAACCCCTGAAAGGGCCTCGTGCCTTGCGCATGCTCAGATCAATCCTCTTTTCTCGGCAGCCATTTTCCCGTTAAGCCTCTTGTACACGAGCAGCTAAGTATTTTTTTGCTTTTCTCGCAATCGATCGATTGTTGTTGCTGTTCTTGGTGTCCTTGCTTATGTTTTCACTTAAGGGAGAAACGTACGTGAAGCGTTTGGGTGGTAAGGCGAGAGTTAAGAAGGTTTCGTCATTCGATTCCCGCATCTCGCCGGCAGGCTCTTTGTCTCTAGCCGCGCCAAAACCTCCCCCCCCCTTCAGCGTCACTTTCTCTCTATTCTTCTTCTTCTTCCTCTTCTTCTTCTTTCCCCAAGGGTTCACTTCAACTCAGCTGCGGTTCTGTTGTTGTGACAGCGAGCTCTTCCTCGCATCCCATAATTCGTGACGGTGATCGGCTCAGCTGCGGTTCTGTCGATCCCGTCCCTTTGTCCCCTAACGGCGAGCGACTCAGCTGCGGTTCTGTCGTTCCCGTTACTGCATCTTGTGTTCAGTTCAGCTGCGGTTTTACTGATCACAGTTCGGCCTCCATGGCAGAACCGAAGATGCTCGAGCCCTCGACAACGGAGGCTCAGGGGTGGGGCAATGAGACAGCCCTCTCGCCTACCTCTCCCTCTCGATCGGTAGGCGATGCAAGGGAAGCAACTCCCTCTCAGGGGCTCGATTCTCGTTCGGCCCCGGTTGTTTCCCTTCCCCACCTCATGTGTCTGCCACTCCTTTTGGGCAGAACACTTGGGTTTCGCCCTCATTTCCGGGCATCCCTCAGGGGACCGGCGCTTTAGGCCCCCCATTTAATGGGGTGGGCCAGCAGCCACAACCTCAGCCCCCCTTATCATGGGGTCAGGGCCCTTTGCCTTGGGCGCCATGGGCCCAATGGCAGTATCCCCCGACCATGGGCTTTCCACAGCCCCCTGCTCCGGGGTTCCCCTGGTGGCCGGGTTTTATGCCCAGCGCTCCACCAGCGCAGGTCTCTTCCTCCCAGGCCCCTTCGGCCCATCCGGCGGCCGATCCCTCCCCAGGGGGGTCTGGAGAGTCAGCCAGCCCAGGCCACCCTGGGCTTTCGCCGCGCACCTCCTCGCCAAGGGCAGTCACCCCCTCGGTCTGTGGCTCCGACCTGGCGGATTCGGAGTCGGAGGACGAGGGCCATTCGTCTGGCTCTTATTCCTTCCGGGACTCTGTGGCCTTTCTGGCTTCCCTTGTCCCGGAGGCGGTGTCGTCCTCTCAGGAGGTCAGGGCCCCCTGCCCTTCGGCAGCGGAGCTTGCCCTGGGGTCTCACCTACTGGCGGCTATGCCCTCCTCTCTCCTAAAGGAGTCGGTCATGGTAGCTGACTGCATGAGGAGGGCCCAACTAAAGGTCAGGGGCACGGAGGCGCAGGACATCACGCCTGGTTCTGTCCCTGACTTTCCGGGCGCACTGGCGTGCGGGAAGTATCTCAAACCAGAGAGGCTTCCATTTGCCAAGAAGGCCTTCTTGGCAAATGACGCTATCCCAGAAGCCACTCTCCCCCTCTCCCAGGAGGACCTCCTCCTGGTCCAGGAGAGGTCTAAGTCACACGCTCGGCAGGTGTCCCTTTCAGAGCGCTGCCTTGCCGAGTGGGAAGAGTCGGCAAGGAGGGGTTTGGAATCCATCTCGGTTATGGATTCCTTCCTAGGGGGACTAGTGTCTGCCCTGAAGGACCCTGATTCAGAGTCCTTCGCTTTACGCCAGTCCGCAGACTCTTCGGCAGTGGTGGCCTGTATTCAGGCCATGGCTGATGGACTGAAGTATTCGGCCGGGGCCTTCGCTAGGCTCCATCTGAACTCGGTCCTAGCGAGAAGAGATGCCGTCCTATTGGCTTCTTCTGTGGCCCGCTCCGCCCTCTGCCCGCGCCTCTCTCAGAGCCCTGCCAGTCAAGTCGGGGTCTCTTTTCGGAAATCATGTTCAGGCGACCATTAAGAGCCAGGCCGAGATTAGGCGTGACCTTGCCTTTCACTCTGGCCCCCCTCCCCCCCGCCCGGGTTCAAAACGCAAGGCGCCAGCGCCTTTCTCATCACCGGGTCCCTCTCAGCCCAAGGGACGAAGGTCATTTGGTCCCCGGGGGGTCCGAGGCAAGCAACCCAGCAGGGGTCGGCCTCAGGCACGGCCGGCGGGTCCGAAAGCTTCCACGTCTCAGTCGCCCCACCCCCAATGACTTACCCCCGACCTGGGTACTTCACCCCAGGGCGGTCCTGTGGGCAGTCTGTCCAGGCACCTCAGTGCCTGGGAGCGGCTTCCCGCAAGCGCTTGGGCTCTGCGGGTGATCAGGTCGGGGTTTCGTCTTCCTTGGGGTGCAGTAAAGGCTCCGCTCACTCCTTTCCCTCCTCCTTTCGCTCCTCCTCGGGATCCAGCGGCCTCTCAGGCCTTGGATCAGGAGGTCCTTTCGCTGTTAGCCAAGGGAGCCACAGAGGAAGTCCTCTTCCATTCCTCTCCGGGCTTTTATGGCCGCATTTTTGTGGTCCCCAAAGCTTCTGGAGGATGGAGACCTGTCCTAGACCTCTCGCCATTGAACAGGTTTCTTCTCGTCCTCCGTTTTCGGATGGAAACCCCCATGTCAGTCCGCGATGCCATACACCCCGGCGACTGGGCGGTATCCATCGACCTGAAAGATGCATACTTCCATCTCTTGATCCACCCAAGGGACAGGAAGTTCCTCCGCTTCGTATGGGGAAGCCGCGTTTTTCAGTTCAGGGCTCTTCCCTTTGGGCTAGCCCCGGCCCCTTGGGTTTTCACGAAGGTGGTCCGGGAACTTTGCATGCACCTTCGGGAGAAAGGAATTCGTCTGAAGGCCTATCTCGACGATTGGCTTCTCCTTGCCTCCTCCAGCACTCTGTGCTCCCAGCAAACTCTCCAGGTTCTAAACCTCTGTCAGCAGCTGGGATTTGTTCGCAACGAGGAGAAATCCGATCTCATCCCGGCGCAGCAGTTTCAGTTCCTGGGCATGTCCTTCAACACCACCAACTGGTTGGTCTCTCCAACCCCCCAACGTCTTGTTCGCCTCCAGCATCTCTTGGCCCTTCTCCTCTCCTTGGATCAGGCTCCGGCCAGAAAGCTGGCCTCCCTTCTGGGTCTGATGGAGTCCTTGGCCCCCTTGGTGCCCCTCGGACGACTGCACAAACGCCGGTTCCAACGCCTCTTTCGCAAGCGTTGGTCTCAGGCGTTGCAGTCGTGGGACCTTCCGGTTCCCCTCGGCCAGTGGTTCCAATCATCGGTGACCCAATGGCACTCCCAGTCCTGGCTGACTCAGGGAGTCCCCATCACGCCCCCTCCTCCACAGGAAGACCTGTTCACGGACGCGTCCCAGTCCGGGTGGGGTGCCCATGTCAGCTCTCTGACGGCGGCCGGACAATGGTCCCCGGAGATGGGGTCCTTGCACATCAATCGGCTGGAGCTGGAAGCCGTGTTCCAAGCCCTCAAGGAGTTTCTTCCCTTCCTGAAGGGAAAACACGTTCTCCTCAACACCGACAACACGACTGTGGCATGTTACATCAACAAACAAGGGGGGGTGCGTTCTCACTCCCTGTCCTTGAGAGCGGAACAGCTTCTACTTTGGTGCGAGGCACATTCCATCCGGATCTCGGCCAAGCACGTTCCCGGGAAAATCAACATTCTTGCGGACTCTCTCAGCAGGTCGCACATGGTTCTTCCCTCGGAGTGGACTCTCGTCCACTCAGTCCTGGAACCTCTCTGGACTGTGTGGTTCAAACCACAGGTAGATCTGTTCGCCACCCGGTTCAACCACCGTCTCCAGCTGTATGTCTCTCCAGTCCCGGATCCGGCAGCGTGGGCTGTGGACGCCCTATCCATCCCTTGGTCCGGACTGATGGGCTATGCCTTTCCCCCATTCCCCATTCTGGGAAAGGTTCTCCGCAAAGCAAGGGAGGACGCAGCCACGCTGATTCTGGTGGCTCCACGCTGGCCGGCCCAAGCGTGGTTTCCAGAACTGTTACACCTGTCTCACGTGCCTCCGATACCGCTCGCCTTAAAAGCAAAGTCCCTGCTTCAGCCACGGTCAGGCATTCCACACGGCAACCCAGACGTGCTGCATCTTCACGCCTGGCTACTGTGCGGGACGCGCTGTCTTCACAAGGCGCCTCCCCAGCGGTAATCGGACTTGTGGAACACGCCCACAGGCCAGGCACCCAAAGCGTCTACAGTGTCCACTGGAATGGCTGGCTCTCTTGGTGCTCCAACCACGCAGTATCCCCTCATTCTCCCTCTCAATGTCAGTTGGCGAACTATCTAGCTTTTCTTTCATCTGAGAAAAAACTTTCTGCCTCCTCTGTTAAAGTTCACAGGGCGGCTATTTGCACCACTATCCGCCAGTTAGGGGGCCCCTCCTTCGTGGACGACCCTCTTCTGCGGGATCTGGTCAGAGGAGCAGCCCTACAGGAGGCCCGATGCCCCCGCCGCACCCCGGCGTGGGATCTTTTCTTAGTTCTCTCCTCCCTCAGGCTCCCCCCTTACGAGCCCATCCGGGAGTGTTCTCTGAAGTTTCTTTCCTTCAAAACAGCCTTTCTCATTTCCCTGGCCTCAGGGAGGCGCTGCAGTGAAGTCCACGCCCTTAGTGGCCTGCCCGGGGACGTCGCCTCCGAACCGGATGGCTCGATGTCTCTTCGCCTCCTCCCTGAATTTTTAGCGAAGAACCAGTTGCCAGGTTCTCCATCCCCGACTATCTCCATTCTTCCTCTCACTTCTATTCTCGCCCCGGACGATGAAGACCGCACTCTCTGTCCGGTGCGCGCTCTGCGGGAGTATAGGAAACGCACGAAATCTTCTCGCTCCAAGCAGCGCCATCTGTTTCTCTCTTACAACGAAGGTTATAAGGAGGACATCAGACGCTCTTCAATCTCTCGATGGCTGAGAGAAGTGATTAAAGCTGCGTACGCGAGACCTGAAGGGGATTTGGCTGTTTTCTCACCAAGACCTCATGAGATTAGGGCATGGGCGTCTTCGCTGGCAGTAGCTCATAATGCCAGCATTCAGAGTGTGTTAGATGCTGCATATTGGCGTTCTCCTGGCACCTTCATCCATTTCTATCTGCGCGACGTTTCTCGTCTGCGCGATGATGGGTCTAGGGGCATCGCATCAGCTGTGGTGGCTCAACACTCCATCTCCGCCACACGCTCTGGCTCTTCCACACGCTCCGGCTCTTCTCGCTCCTCCAGACGGTAACCAGGTGAGCCCTCCTTCCAGGTAGTGCGACTCTGCATTAGTGAGCCACGGTATAGTATGTGTAATTAAAAGGAAATTTTTATTCTAAAATTACGTTTAATCTAACATACTTACCGTGGCTCACGCAGAGACCCTCCCTACCTCCCCGCCTTCCTGGTTCCATTAGGAGTTCTCAGTCAAGGTTTAATATACCTCGAAAAGAGGATTGATCTGAGCATGCGCAAGGCACGAGGCCCTTTCAGGGGTTTTGTTGTCCGTACGGACTTTATTGTATACGAGGCAGGGATAGCAAATTGCTGCCGCTTATTGCATTAGTGAGCCACGGTAAGTATGTTAGATTAAACGTAATTTTAGAATAAAAATTTCCTCTTCTTTAATTGCCCAGTATAATTGCCTGTGTGCATATTCAAGTGGGTGAATGTTTTGTGTGTTCTACAAATAACCCATAAAACAGTACAAGATTTTCTTATTGTTGCAGGACAAAAAGACAATTTTTACATTCCACATCTTGATGAAATGATGTATGAACAAATGTCACAGACAGTTATTTAGAAAGGAACATGAATCCGTATGTAGAGATGAATGACAAAATATATTTTGTTAGTCACGAGTGAGCTGCTTGTGCCATGTGAATAAACTATCTCATGTTCTGCTGTACATGTATGGTGACATTTCAGTGAATATATGTGCAGCAGACATTCACTTCCAACTTTGCTCGTGGAAATCAGTCTGGGTTAAAATCCTTCATCATTAGTATGTTTGAATGTGTCCATTGAAAACTTTGGTCTTATGTTTTTTTTTGCCCATCTCTGTCATGAAAGACAGACTCTGTAAAATATTCCTATGGTGTATTCTGGTATGGCCTTATCTCTTTTGTTTGACTTGTAAATAAACATTAAGATTTCATTCCAAAGTACTGGAAGGATTTTTGTTCCAACACCAAACACAATGGAAATAGATTCTGGCAAGGAAAGAACTTAATACTGTTAACTCTTCCATTTTTCATGAATTAAAAAAAAAAAAAAAGCAGCTTAATTTAGACAGTTTGGATGTGACCTTTGCACCACCAAGTATGGTTGAACAGCTTTTATGTGAGTGTAATAAACAAGAATTTTCCAAGATCAACATGCTCACCTTGATCAAGGAAGACAGACAACACCATATGAGATGCCACTCAAAATGCTTCCTGTGACCAGCACCACTTGATTACACCAGCCATAAAAGTTGTCTTTCTTGAAGGATATGTCCCCTCACTGTTGCTCACCAAATATGGGTGAATCGGTGAAATTGACATGAAAGCAAACAAAATGCGAATCAAAACTAATTGTGTCTTCAAGTCTTAGTTTCCAAAGACATTCTTTCCAACATGATCGAATGTACGAACACCAAATCAGGAAAGGAGACCAAAATCAAATAGATCAATTTGTGATCTGGGCAACACCCAACCCTCCCAAGCAATCCAGGGCTGTCAGATTTTCTGCTAGTTCTCCAAGTAAAAACCTTCCAAAAATCATCTGAGACTTCTAGTCTGTCACACGAATAATGTCCGCCACTGCAGTACACCTCCGAGATGAAGAAATGACGGAGAGAGCCTGGATGTCATGTGCCCTTATATTTACTCTGGGAGAAAGCAGTTTCTGGCCAAAGGCATAAGTCTGCCCTGTCCAGGAGCGTGTGGACTGAGGTCTGATAAGCATTTCCCATTCTAAGCCAAGATGAGTAGCCTTGCAAGCCCAACTGTCTTCTGCTAGCGAGTTTTCAATGCTCTGATTTGACAGTTAGCATGCCTTCCCAAACTATCTCACCCACACCACTCTCCTACAGCACTGGAACCTGGAGAACGGCCCTGAAGGAGCCAGCAGGGGTAAGATTATCATTAAGGGCTTCTGTTCAGCCTGCACAGCTATCGTCAAGGGCTCAGGCCAGTAGTTCTAGGACTGAAAGGCAAAGGAGAGGGTGACTGGGCCATCATCATGCCAGACTGGGAAAAAAGGATCCCAAGAAAAGGAACGCACCTTGCTCACTCTACAAACTGACACTCAAGACAGCAGGAAGCAGGTATTTAGGGTCATATTTTCCAGAGAGCGTTCAGGGAGAAGCTGTAAGTCACTGGAGGCCAAATACTTCAGTACCAGCAGGAGACTTTATGCTGGGGGTCAGCATGGTTGAGGTTTCCCTAAGAAGAGCAAAATCAACTTGGATATTGATCATGGCTGACATAAGTTAATTCCTCATAAGATACAAGACAACAGGTCTTGGCAGTGGCAGATGTGAAGGTGTTGATAGTTCCAGATTTCTGGCATTTTTCAAACAGATCCTCCAGAAAATGTGCAATATCCTCATTCTCCCCATCTATCGGAGAGAAGCCAGCTTTCCAGCATCATTTATAGAACATCTTCAAGTAGTTTTCACAGTCCCAGAAAAAGGTCTCTGTCCAGCTCTGATCTGTTCAAGGCACACACTGTATAAACGTCGATGTTGAGAGAGGTGTCATCCGATACGTAAATGACAAGGAGAGAGAGGCTCCGGGTCCTGGTGCTATTTCTTTGACCTGAGCTGACACAAAAGGTCTAGCCTTTGGGGTAGAGGAATGACAACTTTCACAAGCAAGTTCACCAAGAAGTTCATCTGCTGCTTTGCACGAAAGGGCCAGATGAAAATTATTTGACACATCTTTCAAACACCTTGTTCAGGTTCACAGGAATGAGAGGTGTTGGGAGAAAGGCATAAGCAAATATGTCTTCCCAAGAGATTGACAGGGCATCCACCAAAGTACCCTGGGATCCAGCACTGTGGTACCAGCAATGTAACTCAGCTGTTCAATTCAGTCACAAAGGTCTTTATAAGGACTGCACGGAGCATGTCATATTGATCGAACATGACCGGTTTAGCATCCACTGTGATGGGAGGACCTGTCTTTTCCTCAACAGAACATTCAATTTTCCAGGCAAATGCCTCACTAGGAGCGCAATCTTTGAGGATTGACAAAACAACAGGAAGGAGGTGACTAACTCATTCGGAGTGTGAAGATGAGTTCCTTCCTGATTCTTTATGTAAGCCACGATAGTTGAACTGTTACTGTCTTGCCTTTTAAGATCCGTGACCACAACTTAACACCTGGAAAACCACTTTCACCTCCAGTATCTTTTATGATCTATCACTCCCTGAGAAGACTACAAGGGTTTGTAAGAAACAACGTCTGGAGAGTGGCAGCCAGTTGAAACACTTTTCTTGATGGTGATGGTTAACAAGAAATTGAACTTCAGACACAAATGCAAGACTTTAAGGCCACTTGATGGGTTTTGTATCTCAAACAAAAACTAAGTTAAAAAATCCTGTAACTTGAACAAAAACCTAGTCAAAAATGGAAATCTGAAGTAAGCACATTCACTAGCCACAGAAAGGAAGAAACTGAGTGAAACGATCACACATCAGAATGGCTGTTTCGTCAAGGGAAACAGACTCTGGGGTCAAATAGTAGGCACAGTTTTAATTCCCATTTGATGAAAACTTTTATTTTGGATCCGAACAGGTAATGTGCAGATCATCATGTCAAGTAGGATTAAGGCCCTTGTTTGGACAGGAAAGTATGAGAAAAAAGAGCATAGCTCTGGTCTGCTAACTCATGTTTACAATGTTTCAGGAATTCAGTATTTGTTTACACAATTCTAGGCCGTTGTGAATTGAGCTGAACACATATGCTGATGGGACATGGTGCTTCCATTTCCCTGTTCTTCCTTTTACTGGCTCTCTTATTTGTTTTTCTCCTAACTGTGTAGAGGACACCACAGATTCATGGGCAGTATGTCTGACATAACCATGGACAAAGACAGCTAGGCTGAGTTCTACCAGTCAGTCTCTCCAGAGACAAAAGTCAACACTAGACAGGCAAAACAAATGGTTATGTTCACAAGACAAGAGTTCAGTGATACCCAAATGCTGCAGTGAGTGGTTAAGCATTAAACTTGGTACCTCTGTTCATTTCTATCTCGCCATCTCTACTTTTTGTGTGCACACAAGACATCGTCATGACGACAGAGGAAGTGTTTGCCTAGATTTGTTTTCCCCAGCAACGTGTTTGTTCAGTTCATTCCCAGTGAATTTGATATTGTTGGATTTGTGTATAGGTCGGCCATCTTACAACCTTTTTTTTTTTTCATTTTCAATATTATTGTTTTTGATCTTTGAGTTATTTTCTTTTTTTCATTTTCAGTCTCTACAAATTTTCACCTTGTACCTCAGCAGATGTCTATGGACATATGGTGATACCTCTTGACGAAATGAAAATTATTCTGACCTGCCGAATTTTTCAGTCCCACCTGTAATAAATCTCACAGTTCGAACAGTTTGCAAGTGCCCTGCATATGTTGAATCGGAACAAAACCACTGAATGCTGATGAAGTGATATGGCAGCAATGCCGTTTTTCCTCTGCTAAATTGTCACATGATAACCTGATACTGATTGCTCCATGGGGACTGCAATATTTGAACTGCAACAGGACAATCTGTAGTAAGGCTGTGAATGGGGCTTGAAATGGCCAGTGTAAGAGCAATGCTGCTGGGTATGGACATTGTCACGGAAGATGCCCAAAAGTTTAAAAGGATGTACAAGACATACCTAAAACCACAAACTACTGTTGCCACTGCACTTGTCAGTACTGATTCATTCAAAAAATAAATGACAAAATGACCAATTCTGTTGTCAATATTGTAACGTTTACTTGGGTATTTGTTTTATCACAAAAAATGTCTGAAAATGCAGTTCTGGCATTCCTGTTTCTAGCATTCTTGTAGTCTGATGAACGCTGATAAAATCTTGAAAATCCCATGATTTAACAAAAATAGAAAACACTGTTACCCTTTACCTGAAAGCTTTTCGTTTTCACGCTAAGTGCTTAGCATACGTGGACAGACTGTTCTTAACATTAGCACCAAAAAGAAAACCCTTGCATTCTTTCCTCCCCTGGACATTTTTTTCTTTAGCTTCCTCAGCCATTTGACACACTGCGGTATCCTTGATTTAATACACATGCAGAATATTGTTTGAAATTGATGTTCTTGTCATGATTAATGGCTGAACCCATTCTTTATGTGGAATGACCAAAAGTCTTTTCCCCTTAGCAGTGAAAAGTCAAATCCAGTAAAAAAAAAAAAAAATTAAAAAAAAAAGGGGGGGGGGGGGGATGGAGAGAGTCATGCTGAGTGATAGAAAACATGAAAAAAAAAAAAAATTACAATGAAAACAAGGGTAGCTTGTATATATCGGAAAATATGAAAAATCGCACATACTCAATACAAATGGGAAAAAAAGTCACATTATGTGGCAGAAAATATTTTCAGCATTGCATAGATGTTGAAGGCGACCGATTACCATACCAATATCAACAGGTACATTACATTCAGTGATTCATGCACTTCTATTTACAAATATCAACAGGTACATTCCATTGTTGGTACATTACATTCAGTGATTCATGCACTTGTAAATTTACACATATCAACATGTACAATTCCATTCAGTGATTCATCACTTGTATTTACACACATTAAACATGTACAATTCCATTCAGTGATTCATGCACTACTCATTTATGATGGCTTTTGGCAGGTTTAGGACAATCATCAAACGCCGTTTCAGGTCACATGGATCTGACAGGTTGCGCTCCCATTTCAACAACTTTTTAGCTCTTCACTTACAGACATTTCTGGTAAGTTTACAATGATTTCAATCAAACAGTAGATCATGAATTTGGAACGTTTTCAATTTTTGTCATGGCATCTAAGAGCACTCCTATTTGACAGCTTTTTTTTTTCTCTTTAAAAACAGACATTTCCAATCAGGAAGGCTCAGTTTACAATGATTTGAAATAAACATTGCAGATTGTAAATTTGGTTCATTCTGAATTTTGTCAGGGCATCTGGTCACAGAATTCTCCCATTTTAACAACTGTTTAACTTTACAAACAGATATTTCCATTTGGGAAAGTTCATTTTACAACGGTTTTAAACTGTAGATCATGTACGTGGAACATTCTGAATTTTTGTCATGCCATCTGTTAACACAGAACTCCCATTTCAACAACCGTGTAACTTTATGAACAGACATTACAAATCAGGAAAGTTAAGTTTGCAACAGTTTCAAACAAGCAGGCTGTAGACTGAATTTGGAACATTCTGAATTTTTGTCATAGCATCAGCTAATACAACACTACAGTTTCACAACCATTTAACTCTTTACGCACAGATTACCTGTCAAGATCAGTTTACAATGGTTTCAAAACAAACATTGTAGATCGTGTATATGGAACATTCTGAATTCTTGTCATGCCATCTGTTAACACAATACTCCCATTTCAACAACCATGTAACACTTTACCAACAGACGTTACCAGTCAGGAAAGTTCAGTTTAAAATGGTTTCAAACAAGCACTGTAGACTGTGAATTTAGAACATTACAGCACTCCCGTTTCACAACTGTTTAACTCTACAAACACGGATTACCTGGCAGGAAAGTTCAGTTTACAGCGGTTTCAAAAGAACATTGTAGATTGTGAATTTGGAACACTCTGAATGTTCGTCATGGCATCAGTTACACAACATTATCAACTTACACTAGCATCATCAGGGCTGCCCCTGGCTCCTGTTTTTAAGCTGTCTCTTGACCCCCCAATACAGGACACAAAAGGGTCACCATGGGGCATGCTTTTTGTGCTCTCTGCACAAGGTGCTCTGTATCTTGTGTCAAGAAATAAAAGGCATCTGTGTTCCATTTACACGGGCGGGGAAAATGCTGTAGATTTGCAGGCTCATGCAGCAAATTCTGATCATCTGCAGTTTCATGCACTGCAGAATTTTAACCTTTATTCTGCTGTCCGAGTACTACCAGTGTTCCCAGACACACTAAGATTAAGAAGTCTATATATCTTGTAGCAAAGGTAGAACTCGTCTCAAAGTTTAGCTATCTTTCAAAAACATGTCTTATGAAATTTTAGCTATCATTCAAAGACATGATTTACTCTGTATCAACAAATTCTGTGCCTAATCAAAAGGGAAAGAGATAATAACTGCATCATTTGAACTTTGCTCTTTCAGTGCAGCGCAGGTCCTAGTGGGAAATATTTCAAGTCGGAATCGTATAACCGCAGAGCACTGAGTATGGGTCGAGGTGGACCCATATCATCTGTTACAGTATAAACTTTGACGAGTATGAGTCTACCAGGACCATGGATAAACACAGTAACAACATCCAGTAAAGCCTGTGTAGCAACGTACAACTGGTGAAGGTTAAACTGTCAACTCAAGTGACTTCTATTTTTCAGTTTTAAAGGGTCGACTGACGCCTGAAGCGTGTTTCTAAAGGATACATTGTGCATCATAATGCACAAAATACAAATCTATGGGACGTCCCTTTAATTAATGCACAGTTTGTTTCTCTGTGTATGTGTGCACAAAAGCTATTCCCTTTCCATAAGTTCAGTGTGACTCATGTTAAATATGACATTTTACCCAGATTTGTTGCAATCACGAGCAGACAAATAAGGCAGAAAAGGTAATTTCCTTCACTCGGGACATTCTGCATGTGGTACTTGTCTGTATCACACAACTTTTCATTCTTTTTTTATTTTCATACTGACCCTGACCCTGGCTAGTTTGCAGGGGGAAAGCAGTGTCAAAAATGTCAATTCTGAGTCTGTTCAAAAAAAAACACATTGTCTTCACAGTCAAAAAAAATTGAGTCACAGAGGCCAAAAGGAAAATGCATCGCTTCAATTTTGCATACTGAAGCTGTCTGACATGCAGAACACATCACACTTTTTTATATCATGCATTTGAGTCCCATTTTTTTATGGATATTGGAAGTTTAGAAGAAAAGGAGCTGGAGGATAGGGAATTCAAACATAAACTAAAAGTGATTGAAAGGACTCGGCAACCCAGAGCTGTTTTGAGCTGAAGGAGTTATCTCTATTTCACTTCCCCCATCTGAAGTTTTGATATATAAAGGCCGCATGATTGGACGTTTGGTCTGGATGCAAAATGCAGAGGTTGAAAACGGAGTGGCAAGGGCCCTGTCGCAGCCAGCCACAGACAGTGACTGGTTCGCACTGTTCACCACCTGAGAATGTCCACTCACTGAACCAGGTCCTCTGCTCTGGGCCATCACCGGTGAAGAGATGGCAATAGGAAGAAAGAAATCACAGGGGGAACGGTACGGGTAAGGTGGTGGGAGGGCGTATGGTGGAGGGTCTGAGGTCTCTCTGTTGAAACTTCTGCTGGTGTCAAAATGGGAAGCAGGCACCAGCATCATGGAGGTAGTATCTGGATCCTGATAATGCTGAAACGTAACTCCTTCATCGACGATGTTCCTGCCTTCAATTTTGGAGTCCGACAAGTTCTGATCGGGGAACATGGATTGTGAGTGTCTGTGACGACAACAGCCAATGGCGATGGATGACAAAAGAATGATGACAGAGGCTGTGATAACCAGTCCAAAGCCCCAGTGCAGCTTGGAAGTGTGGTCATCTTGAAAGGAGTGGAATCCAGTTGAGAGGATGTTTTGTTGTTGGACCAGCAGATCCCAAACACTAAGGCACCAGTGAGGCTTGTAATGCCTATTGATGGAAAGCAGATATTGTTAGCCACTCATACCAGAAAAAATGTTCAGTAAAAGCAAGAAAAATAAAGAACCAACCATAATAAGCTCTAATTATCATTGAATTTTTTTTTTCCAATCTGATTTATTAATTCACATATTTTAGCATACCTGTAAATTAATAGAGACAATTAGATTCCATGTATCACCCATTTTGTACACCTATGGAAATGCATATAGATCACATACCCTGTACCAGATATATGACAAGGAAACTAGAAGTCTCTGTGTGTATCTCTGTCACTGTCCATTTCTCTCTCTCTTTTCACACACACACACACACACACACACGCACACACACACACACACACACATACACAAGCACGCACAAAATCGTATGTGTATAATTTACTCATGCAAACAGACTAGCAGTCATAATTCACTGTATGAAATGGTGCATATGAAAATCCACTGATATTGAAAAACAAAAATTGTTTATATCCAGTAGCATGAGGCAATTTCTTAAAACTTTACATCTACGTATCACTGTGGCCTACCCAATATGAATCTAACCCAAATAGTAATTGCATGCAGCTGTCAATATGACTTGGTTACCTATTTATGCACATGAACATACTCCCATAAAGAAAAAAAAAGGTGCAGAGAGAAAAGTTAGGGGCACATGAAGTCAAACATAGGTGGGGGAAGGGGAGAGGGAGAGAGTCTACAATTCTTTTTTAAATTTCTCGGCCAGTGCCAATGGAAAGCGTTCTCCACAAAAAAAGTTGAGAGAAGGGGAGAAGTTGAACTCCATATATCCGTGATTTCCATTACATCACAAAAAAGGCAAGATAGATTATTTCTGTTTTGTGATAAAATGCATGAAGATGACATTTCTTCATTTTTGACTTTTCCCCAGACAGCACCCAGCAAATTTTCATTTCAAGGCCAGATGGAGCAGTTCCAAAATCTCTGTGATCCCATTCCCTTTCTTCCCCAGGAAAACAGATCATCAGTTTGTGATTTGTTTGTAAGCTTTATCACTGAGCTTCAGGATATAAAGCGAAGTCGCTCCTTTCATGTTTGTACTTGTAACCAAGAAACAATGACACAAGATAATAACAAGATTGCCCCCTGGCATCAAAGACAATTGGGGAGGGGCTCATTTTCACATATATATGGTACGTATGTTAGCTGCTTAAAAATGAAGATTTATGGGGGAAAAAATGGACAATTGAAAAATCCTTTTGTGCATTTGATTAAATGAAGTTAGAGCTGTTACCCAATTCACTTCTATACCCTAAAGCTGTTCAGGCGATACTGAATGTAATTCTCAGCTTGCACCCAACACAGTCTGGGGTGAAGCAGCATGTCTTCTCAAACTAGGTTAGTCAGTCCATACATATGTATTAATTTGCTAGGAAAAGGAGCTAACTTGCACATAGACAGACCAAACATGGCTGCATCTTATGATTGATTAGAGTGTTTTCATAGTTTACATTCAAAACTTGGCGTTTTGCAGAGAATAAGCAAGTGTTTGCATTTTGTCAAGGCAACAACCGTCCGAAAGTGCACCACATCAAAACAAATTTCAATGTGTTGTTACAGAATTGTTTAGGAATAAGCATATGAACTTGTTAGCCTCTTAATAAAACAGTTTTAGAGATATTAGTGCTTAAATGAACTACTGCTTCCGTTCAAGCAGATCCATCTATACTGGCCAGTGCTTGGAGATGCTGCTTAGGATGTAAGCTTGAAAGGGTTAAAGCACACAGACAGTAAAATTAGTTAGTGCTCAGAATTATTGTATTATCTGTCGGCTGGATCTGAAAAGGTTTGACAATCAATATAATCTCATGAATATCATGAATAGTTTTCATTGTTCACAAGCATCTTCATTATCTAAAAAAAAAAAAAAAAAAAGAAAAAAAATCTGCTTATTCTAAGAACATGGAAACATTAAGTAATAGTCTGTCTGTGTACCTGCTGCACCACCCAGGATTTCGACGGATCTATTACAAGGCAAACGAATGCTGAACTGGAAACAGTTTTCCAGTATCACCATCACACAACATACGATGTACACCAGCAAGGCTAGGCACTCCATCACTCGCACTGCTGTCATCCATCCTGAAATCAAGAATGAATTTCAAACATTTAACAGAAATTTACATTTCATCTACTGCTCGCTACAAATAAAAAACTTGATGGAAAACACTGAACTCACAAAAGTGCCATCAACCAGTAGACACTGACAGCATAGAACTAATTTGCAAAGGAAGTATATCAAAGGCTGGAAAAGATGCTTGGCACTTAAAAACCGCTCTCTTACACAAAATCAACAAAAGCTGTGTCAAATTAAAATCCTGTCCTATACAACTGCAACACGCAGCATCATGAATAACCCTGCAGAATCATGCCCCTTCAAGTTCAACTCCTGAAAAGAATGCAAGAGGTTTTTTTAACCATCCCCTACCCCCTCCCCCCTCAAAACCACCAGCCCTTCACCCCATCTTTCCCCTACCACCTTTTCCCTTTCCCTCTCTTTCAAATATGCAGTCACATTCTTACATCAATGCTTCATGTGCAAAACTTTAGCATCTCTTCCATGACATCCCTCTCTCCTGTCCCCACTGCATTTCTCATTTTCTCCTTTTTGTTCGTTTTTCACTCCTTTTTCTTCTTTTTTCACAGGCCGTTCAATTATTGATCATCTTGCAAAACTTTTCATATTCTGTCCCTGGTTACTCAAGCCTCTCTTTGCATTGCAACTAAAGCAGGGGAGCCCTCACTCAAACTGGCTCCATGACTTAAAATCATTGTCGACAACAGGTAGTGTCTCAGGTGTGTTGGATCAGAACAGACAGCGCTGAGCACCACTGACCCCAGCAGAGCTGTGTCTCCTCTGGTGGGTTACCTCATGACAGTGTGGTACAGACTCCTCCCTGCCGAGTGCTTGTGACGGGACAAACCAGGGTGTGATTGTGAGAAGGTGCAGGAATGAGTGGCAAGGGAGGAATGTCACTTAACTCTCAACAGTTTTTGAGATTTTTGCATGATGGAGGTTCTTTTTTTTTCGTAACATTCTGCGCATTATTTCTAAAATAATAATATTTTTGTGATGAATGTGACTATTTCGTTTTTTTTTAGCCGATATACTGCTTCAGATAACAAAAATGTTGTTTTAAATACTATAATTCCGGGAAGAAAACTGTCGATCACCGGTGATCAAAATTCATGGGAAAGAACTGCAGAGAGTTAAGTGAAACTGCAGATGAGACAGACAAAAAAAAAAGAAAAGAAGAAAAATATATAGATGGATATGTGTATATGCTTATAATCAGACAGATAGATAGATAGACAGATATATAAATTCATAGCGAGAGAGATAGACAAATAGATAAATTCATAGACAGACAGATAGATGGATAGGCAGATAGATAGATGCATAGGCAGATAAATAGAGAGAGAAACAGAAAGAAGCATCTATCTAGTAATACTAGCGTAGCTGTTCATCATCAACATTGTCACTCAGAACATGTAGATATATACATCATTACCATGATGTGGTTGATATGGAAGGAAATCTGAAGTGAGGCAGAGGGACATAAATTGTTTTGTTGTTTATTCTATGTACTTCTTCTTTCCAAGTATGCTAAGTAGATGGAAACTGCAAACAGCTTTAGTAAGGAATTAAGTAGCTGAGTTTTATAGATGACTGCTTAATCATGGAAGCAACTATTATCTTGCTGCTTTATCATTTGCCAGCTGCACTCATTTGAAGATTATTATCCTTGCGTTTTGTCAGTACATATAAACTTACTCATTTGAAAATGATCTGCTAAACTGTTTTCCAGTTACCATGCATGCATACATGCACACATGTGCACTCATACACACACACACACACACACACACACACACACACACACACACACACAAGAAGACCAAAAACATCCTGCCAAATAAACATTTTCCTCATCTCCCTCTTTTAGCTATAAGAAAGAGAGAAAGTGAGTGGGGGGGAGGGGAGGGGAACCAAAAAAATTCCTGCCTAACTAGCATACTTTCCTCATTCTCCCCCTTTTAACAATCTCATCTTGGAAACAGATTATTTAGGGTACACTCAGAACTGCCAGATAAGCCTTTGAAACAACAAAACAAAGAAAATTTGCAAACACATGTACACAAAAGCATATGTGCGTCATGCCTTTTGACACATCCCTAAAGCTTTTTTGAGATGAGACTCGTGTAAAACACACACACACACACACACACACACACACACACACACACCACACACGCACACACACAACACACACACACACACACACGCACACATGCAAATCTGAATGCGTATAAACACACACTTACACACATACACAACACAGACAAAACATTGACAGAACTCTCGTTGCATAATAAAATAATAATGCAACATGGGTGAGGTGTTTGAACAATGTTATGGATGTGTATAGAATGTCAAATAGATACTTGTGTGAATTCTTTATTTGTGATCTTGGATTATCAGCAGAAACAACTACATCAATATAAAACCCTCTTCATCCAAAAAAATGTCACTATCAGTCAATACCATTTATACAGAAACTTCTAAAGACATTTAAAGAACCAAAAAATCTCACCTGGATGACTGTTAACATCCAATGTACACGATGAGGAGCACCTCATCCACAACCCAAACTGTGTAGTCCAGGCTGGCACAGAGAAACCGATGAGGAAGAGGAGAGCTGCCAACAGAATTCCTATTGAACCCAGTTTGTACAGCACATGATGTGACTGCCACCTAGTCACCAATGATGCCATCGTTGATGTTCTCTCCGATGATCAACAGAGATCCATGGCATTTGCAGTGCAACACATCTCAGCTTGCTGGTACAGGTCCAGCAGGTCTTCTGGGTAAAGTCCAGGGCACCTACGTTCTGGTTCCCATGATTGTTGCCTTTCTGGAAACAGACCCTCTTTCACTTGAGTATACAGTACTATACAAATGCTGAGTATCAGAAATATTAAATCTTCCATCACGTGGCTTGAAGCCACATTTGAGTTGGTTATGGAGTTTACAATGTTCATGGAAAACAGCTGCACTGTTAACAATATTTAACTGTGTTGCTTTGGCTGCTGACAAGTGACAGTTCCTATCCCTAAGCAGAGATTTCCAGGGTTGGTTCACTTTCATCTGGAGAGGGTAGGATGATTACATTTTCTTAGATGTCTAGCTGAGGGAGAGGGGACATGAATTCTTGATGACTGGCATAAAAGTTGTGTGTAGGTGGGATACACGCCACAGAAAAGTGATAGATTTTCTATGGTCTTTTGGCAGGAATAACACATTGTGCCTGTTCTTTACAGATTTTCCACCACGTGCGGTGCTGACATTTTTCTGGGAAGTTTTATTGTTTTTGGTGGTGGTGGTGGTGGTGGTGGTGTATGTGTGTGTGTGTGTGTGTGTGTGTGTGTGTGTGTGTGTGTGTGTGTGTGCACACAAGCATGCATGCACACATGCATGTGTGTGTGTGTGTGTGTGTGTGTGTGTGTGTGGTGTTCTGTTTTCTTTTTTAATGCACAATGCACTCTTCCAGGCACTTTCATATGTTTGTCAACAATTATAGCCTTTGCTTTCATATTCAGGTTTCAATCCAGTTATCTGTATACAGGTGCAGTTCTCCTCAGATCTTGTGTTGCATTCAAATGGCTAAGGTGCATAAAAGACATGATCTGCACATTGTAGTTTTGAAATGATGATTTTCAATTGTTAACTATTTTGAGAACATGAGTCAGTTGCTGGACACTCTTTGGGGGTTCCAGATTTTCAGAATGACCTGTATTTCTTCAGCAGCATTAGAAATGATTGTAATTCATTTGCTGCTAGGAAACAGAATCACAATAAAATCACCACTTGTCCTGGCCAGAAGTGGCACCAGAAAACGTCAAAGGGCTTTCTACTTTCTCTGGCGGCACTCTCATTGCATGATGACAGTAAAAAAAAAAAAAAAAATACAAGCAACTTAACAGATATGCCACTGACTGATGTGAACATTTCAAACTTTTCTGAAGTTCAAATAGTTTAGACCCCAAAGACCCCAATCTAGACCCCACCCACCCATTCCCCTTTGCTATAAAAATTCTTTTTGTGGAGGCCTGTGCACACTCCCTTCACTTTCGTCCCCTTCCCTACTCTGACCTCCTCCTTGGCCTCCAGTTAGTATTACTATCATCTTTTTTTGTCGTTGTTGTTTGTGAACACTCCCCTGTACCCCCACTTCCCCAATGCACCCGCTCCTACCCCTTTCCTCTCTTTCTTCATAAAATAAACTGAACAGCAGAAAAGAAGCATGTTCTGGTTAGCGTACGGCCCAAATTGATGAAGTGCTGACCACGAAACGTGGTGAGGATGGAGATTCAGAATGCGATTCAGCTGCCTTGACTGTGTTGCATTTTTGTATTTCCATTCGACGTGGATCTCTCTCTCTCTCTCTCTCTCTCTCTCTCTCTGAAGACGACAAATAAGTTTAACAGTTTCACTTACCTCTGCACGCTCCTCTGAAAACAGGTAGACATCGCTGTGTGAGTTAACGAAGTCAATTTGAATGCTGATGTCATGACACGGTAACGGCCTACTGTAAAAGACATCCCGATCACTTCACATTCTTCACTGAAACTTTCACAAAGTAGCTAGCCAGTTAAAAATATGGCCGATGTGCAGTTCAGTTTGATATTAGGCGTCGGACGGTTGGTAGGCATCCAGCCGCCTTCTGTGAGGTGCTGCACTGGTGCCGCGCGCAGCTCTCTGTGGCGGAAAGGGCACAGCCCGGCATCAGTGCCCTCGGTGGAATGTGCTGATATGATGCTGGGACTGGCAAGGAGAGTGGAGGTGGGTTGGGCGGGCAGTTGGCCTATTGTAGCAGCCAAGTGGCTCTGAACAGACTAACCTACGGTTAAGTTGTGAGACTTTTTTTCTGGTTTTCTGTCGTTTGCCCATAATCTCTCTCTCTCTCTCTCTCTCTCTCTCTCTCTCTCTCTCTCTCTCCACACACACACACACACACACACACACCACACACGCACGCGCGCTCGCGAGGGCGCGCGCACGCACACACACCACACGCGCGCCACACACACACACACACACACATGTACAAACGCACGTGCGCGCACGCACGTGCGCGCGCGCGCACGCACGCGCGCGCACACACACACACACACACACACACACACACACACACACACACACACACACACACACACACACCGACATTGGCTGTCCAGCGCACCTCGGTGATGTTGTCTCCCACATTCCTCATCGTAATGTTACAGTGTGGCCCTATTGACTGCCGCGAATATTAAACACACGCGCGCGCGCGTGCACAGACACACAGACACACAGACACACACACACACACACACACACACACAACACCACGCGACGCACGCACGCACGCACGCACGCACACACACACACACACACACACACACACACAATGCTCACAGTCGCATACACAGTCACACGGGCACACAGTCACATACACGCGCGCGCATACACATACACAAGCGCGCGCACGTGCACGCTCTCTCTCTCTCTGTGTCTCTGTCTCTCTCTCTCTCTCTCTCTCTCTCTCTCTCTCTCTCTCTCTCTCACACACACACACACACACGCGCGCGCGCGCGTAGGCCGACACTGCCATATACTGAACACACACACACATACGACTGAGCTCCGAGTACACACACACACACACACACACACACACACACACACACACACACACACACCACACCACACCACACCACACCACACCACACACATACACACACACATGTACTCACACACGCACACGCACGCACACCGTGGCACCGACATCACAGCAAAAGGAGCGCTTTGACAACAGCATTAGGGTAGCACTAGTTTCATTCTTTATTGTCGAACAAATTCGAATAATCTGACGACGGAACAATTTCCATACATCTGAAATATATATAGGTGCCGTATCAGCGAAGTTTTTTTTTTTTCCCCACTCATGGACAAAAACGTTGCATAATCATTTTATTCGGTTCTGTATGCTATACAGTAATGTGTACATGACGGAGAAGCAGCGTTTGTAATACACAGACTGTTCAGAAATATGCTAGTGCATCATCACATTGTTTTGTACATAATTACAGGTTCATCAAAAGAGGATGGGAACACATGCCATTATCTACTCATTTTTATATGTTCAGTTATTGGTGCATTTCTAGTTCAGTCACCAAGCTCCAATGTAACATCAAGAAGGATATCCATCGACCAGTACATAGCCTACTAAACCAAACAAGCAAAAACCTCAACCACAATAACAAACAAAAGAAATCACAAAACAAAGCTACATCACTCGTGAGTTTCTAAAATCCCAAATCAAAGAGTAACCAGGTTTTTCAAATTTAAAACCAGAACTTCGCCCCGGAGTTTTGAGAGAGAGAGAGAGAGAGAGAGAGAGAGAGAGAGAGAGAGAGAGAGAGAGAGAGAGATACAGAATACAGAGATACAGAGATACAGAGAGGAGAGATACAGAGAGATGCAGAGAGAGACTGACAGACATACAGATAGAGACAGAAAGAGAGAGGTGGGGAGGTGAGAAAAGGACTCGTGAGAGAGAGAGAGAGAGAGAGAGAGAGAGAGAGAGAGAGAGAGAGAGAGAGAGAGAGAGAGAGAGAACTTAAAACGAAAAGACACGCCTAATCTAGCCTACATGTTTTAAATCAGGCTTGTTCCAAAAACCAAGTAGACCCAAGTCCTCAGACCCACGTCTTAATCATTCTTGACCCCAAAACGGACCTCGAAAAAGCCCTCTTCGTTAATCAAAGGTCTTGACAAGCTGCCCAGGTGCACGTGGCTCGGATCAGTTTTGCAGAACCTTCGGCTTCTCCGACAAACTTCATGGTGAAACCGTCTGTACTGGTGGATTCCACGTACTTGTCCAAAGTCAGGAGGTCAGGATCGGACCTGTGGTCATACCTGTCACCATGGGAGCCTGGAGTCAGGTCGAAGAGGAATCCGGACATTTGGAGAGAGACGGTGGGTACTCTCTTGAACTTGGACGAAAAGGTGATATTGTGTTGACCTGGTTCCAGGGACGTCTTTCCATATTCACCTGCCGAACAAAAGTTTCAGATTGGTTTCTAGTTTGTGCGTGTATGCAGTTCTTAATACATGTCAGCTAAGTTGTCAGTCGGTCTGTAAGTAGTTTGAATCAGTCGGTGATCGGTCAGTCAGTTTGTTAGTCTTCGTATGTCTGCCTGTATTGCCTACGTTGCGCTGGTATTGCCTAGTTGCCTGCTGGTATTGCCTAGCCTGTATTGCCAGCGTTGCCTATGCGCCTGGTATTGCCTAGCGTTGCCGCGGTATTGCCTGGCCTGGTATTGCCTAGCGTCGCCCGGTATTGCCTAGCGTTTGCCTGCGGTATTGCCGCTGGTATTGCCTAGCCTGGTATTGCCTAGCGTTGCCGCGGTATTGCCTAGCCTGGTATTGCCTAGCGTCGCCGCGGTATTGCTACCCTGGTATTGCCTAGGCCAGGTATTGCCTAGCCTGGTATTGCCTTAGCTGCCGTATAGCCGATGAGCGTGCCGGTATTGTAGCCTGAGCTATGGGGGGGGTCCTAGCCAACGGTATTGTCTAGCCTGGCCACAGCATTGCCTAGAGTAGCCACAGTATTGCCTAGCCTAGCCACGGTATTGCCCAGCCTAGTCACGGTATAGCCTAGCCTAGTCACGGTATAGCCTAGCCTAGCCGCGGTATTGCCTAGCCTGGACATGGTATCGCCTAGCCTAGCCACGGTATTGCCCAGCCTAGTCATAGTATTGCCTAGCGTAGCCGCGGTATTGCCTAGCCTGGACACAGTAGTGCATAGCCTGGCCACAGTATTGCCCAGCTTAGCCAAAGATGTAGAGAGGGCAGGGTTAGTATCTTCCTCTTACATTGGTTGAAAGTACATTGCGCACATTGCAGGCATTAGTCACTTCCTGTTGATCCTACTGATTCTGTGTCTGCCTACCGTTCACTGGCTTGACTGGCTGTTCACCGCGCCTCGTCACTGATAGTCAAATTGTCCAGATCAAAGATAGTACGCCTTACGTAAGGCGCACTATCTTTGTCCAGACTGAACCACAAAAGTGGTGGTTCACACTGGCACGGGCGAACCCTTCGCGCAGGCACTAGGCTGACCTTGCTGAAGAGCAGACAAGAAGAAGATGGCATACATGATTACCCGAAGAGATTACTTCCATGCACGAGCACACGGGGTTCCTGCATAGGTGAAAATGTTTTAAAAATGATACTTTGTTGGCACAATTGACTGCAGTCACATTCCATAATTACAAAAATTAAAGGCAAGGCTCCCCATCCACTAACTAAAGGCACAATGCATCAACACATCTAACTGTTACAATAATCCAGTCAAATTCACAAATCTACAACAAACTGTGAAGAGGATATTAGAAGTTACGAACATTTATACAGATCATTGTTTTCATGCTACATTTCACAAGCTTCTGATATGAAGACTACTTTTTACAAAATTCTGTGAATCGCATTTCCATGCAGTGCATATATTTTTCGATTTTACATGTGTTCTTCAGCTCGTATTGGGGGTTAGGTTTGACCTTATTTATATTACAATCATTGTTACACAAAACATTTTGCAGACAGGGGCATAGGCGAAATTTTGAATAACGAAGCGAGATACTGACTGTCTCCTCTATACATCTTGGCCTAGCCGTCTTGGCGAGGTCCTCTCGGGGCTATTGCAGTAAGAACAAAACATGTCTGTAATATCAAAGAGTAGTCCAATGGACTTGGGCTCCTTATGCACGGACAGGGAAGTTTCCGCATGTTTAACGTAGTAGTAGACGTTCAGACTATCTTTGCCACAGACAACTGATCACTTAGACCTAGTTCTTCATCGTCGGTGATGTCTGAAACAGCGATGAAGAAGGCAGCTCAGCTCATCAAGTTTTCTGTGGCAAAGATAGCTTGTTGAACATGTTTAAGTACTCTTTATTTCAGTATAAGTGATTATGCGTTGGGAAAGGCAAACTTCGGTACATGCCTACGGTGTAGGGTATTGGCGTTATAAACTGAGTGGGCCCTTTTAGATGGTGGAAGGCTGAGTTTGGATGTCATAGCCTTGAATTTTGTTGTCAAGGCAGAATTTATACTAAAATGTGAACCTTACCGATCTACTGCTAGCGGCCATGTCTTTCTACACCCCCCCCTCCCCCTCAACCCCTACCCTTACTATTATCAGTGCTGCTCAGTAAGTGTCATCAGTACGATGCTAGCTTACTCCTTCTCCAGTTACCATTAGCCTACATCTACTGAGCTTCTTTCTTTGTCTCCTACTCGTATTCTTGCTGTTGCTACTGCTGCTGCTACGACTACTACAACTTCTGTTACTACTATGACTATTACTACTTCTACTACTACTACGATTACCACTACTTCTGCAACCAGTACTACGACTGCTGCTGCTTCTACTACTACTACAACTACTACTACTTCCACAACTCAGTACAACGACTGCTATCATTTCCTCCATACATACATACATTCTATTCATACCCCACCCCACCCTGACACCCCCCCCCCCCTCCCCTGATCTCTTCTTCTGCCTACCCAACCCCCTCCCTACCTACACCTCGTCCTCGTTCCCTTCCACTTGCTCCTACAAGAGAATACTCCTCCTTCTTGTCGACCCTCCCCCACCAGGCGAGTGACTCACATTTCCTGTCGGTAACAGCGATGAAGGCACCAACAGCCTTAAGGAGCTCCTGAAGCAGCTGCGCACTGACGGTCGTGAGGTTGTCCTTGAGGTCGTCCAGAAACTCTCCTTTCCAGGCTAGTCTCAAAAGGTCCAGCTGTTCCGTATTCGGCTGCTGGTCGAAGTTGGCTTGATCCAGCTGCCAGTGACGGGTTGGTGTTAGGTTGGTTCGTTAGATGGTTGATTAGTTGGTTGGTTGGTTGTTATGGTGTATTCGAGTTTAACGTCTTAACAGTCCACACCAGTCAGAGAACACAAGGAGAAGAGAGAGTGGAGGAAAGAGGTCTAGGCCTTTTGTCGTATGTCGTGGGGGTATCAAATGACCCACATGTATGATTTTCACTTGATAACTGAGTCAGGTTTGTTTGTTGGTTCGTTTGTTCGTCCGTTTCTTTAGCTGCTAGTATCTCCACACAAAAAAGTTGGGGTTTTTTTTAATACCTAACTCGTATCTCCACAAAAAATTTCATGATTCTGTCAATAAAGCATTAGCTCCACATCCATTCCAGTGAACGGTGTTTGTCGACAAACAAAAGAGTTAAAACAACAACAATAACAAAACAACAACAACAACACCCACCACATACGACAACACTTTAGCCCTTTAAATAAATTTGAAGAAAACACAAACGGGTGGGGGAGGGGGCAGGGAAGGGGGGAGGGGATTGGCAGCCTGACCTGTCAACATGACAAAAAGATCACACCAGTCTTCCATTTTATGTATATATAAAATAGATATAGAAGTATGTCCACAATTCTTGTAAAAGCGTGAGGGGTGGGTGTGGTGGTGGGGTGGTGGTGGTGGGTATTCCGAAATTCTCGAATTCTCGTAAAACTGGGAGGAAGGGGGGGGGGGGGGAGGGAGTTCTAAAGAAGCCAGGTTTAAGGTTTGATAGCTCACATATTTTTGCCCAAGAGAACAACCACATACTCTATTTTCGTCCCATATAATGTCCATCTCACACTCGATCTCAACTTCATTCCTTCAATTTCTGAACTCTATCAATTCATTCTTTATTTTTGTCTTTCTTTTTTAATTGCTTCAAAAGGAGTTTGCTTTCTAGTGTTTGCATTTCTTGTTCAAACTTTTGTTCATTTTGGACCTTTTCTGTCTTAGCTGGTTTCAAAACGAAGTGATTGAGGACGGAAAATGAAGCAAACTTTAGAAAGAGAAATATACACAGATACAGATACAGACAAACAGATTACCGGACAAAGCACAGTGCACTTCGACATCTTGGGTCTTCTTCGTTTTCACCGTCCTAATTGTTATTTTTTTATTTGTTTATTTTTGCCTGAAGAAGACCCAAGAGGTCGAAATGCATTGTGTTTTGTCCTGTAATCATTGGTCTGTATCCGTATCTGTGGCAGTAACTAACCGCTTCTCTTTCTAACCTTTCCTGTTTTATTTGTAATTGTTTTTGACCTTTATTCCGCCTACCACTTGTCCCCAAACAGATGATCACGTATTACAAATTGAACATGGTCATCATTTTTAAAAAAAAAGTAAATTCTCTTGCTTAATACTCTCTCTCTCTCTCTCTCTCTCTCTCTCTCTCTCTCTCTCTCTCTCTCTCTCTCTCTCTCTCTCTCTCTCTCTCTCAATTCAGTCAATGATTCTAAAATGTTCTGGTCAGTGATAAGATCTATAAACAAAAAGAGTTTTGTGTATAATGAAATCTCAGTTCAACAGTGGCATGACCATTTTTGGGGCGTTTTTTTCATAGTTTTGATAATAAAAGTAAGGAAGAAGAGACCAGTATGGTAGAAGAAAATGAATGGAGCCATTATTGAATCAACCTATTTCCAGTGAAGAAGTCGTTGCTGGTATTAAACAATTAAAATTAGGAAAGAGTGCAGGACCAGATAGAATCATAGCAGAAATGTTGAAGAATGCAAACTCAACTGTAATCAATTTTTTTGTTCATTTATTCACCCAACTTTTTGATAATGGTATCTTTCCATCAGAATGGGCTAAATCTATAATTGTACCAATTTACAAAAACAAAGGAGACGTGAACAATCCCGACAACTATCGTGGAGTATCACTTACCAGCATTTTAAGTAAAATCTACACTTACATACTAAATGCAAGATTAACTGAATGGGCTGAAACTGAAGAAAAAATAGTGGAAGAACAAGCAGGTTTTAGAACCAGTTACAGCACCATAGACCATATATTTACACTATATTTTTTTTTATTCAGAAACATCTACTCTGCAAATCGAAGCTCTACATTGCATTTGTAGATTTCAAGAAGGCCTTTGACTCGGTAAATCGGAATGCTCTGTGGAATGTACTCCGTAAAAGTAGTATTAATAGTAAATTGTACATGGCTATTAGAGGGGTCTACAATTCAGTGCTTGCATGTGTGCGTGTGAAGAGTGAGTATTCAGATTATTTTGATTGTCCAAATGGAGTAAAACAAGGATGCTTGTTGATCCACAGTTGTTTTCTTTTTTCATAAACGAACTGGCGGTGGAATTGTCCCGCAAAGGAAGACATGGTATCCAGATGATACCTGGCGCAGTTGAATTAGTTTTACTACTGTATGCTGATGATGTTGTTCTTCTGTCCGGAACAGTTGTAGGTTTGCAAAACCAACTAAATGTATTGAAAGAAGAAGCAGACCGCTTAGGTTTATCAGTTAACTTGGATAAGACGAATATAGTGGTCTTTAGAATGGGTGGCCACCTATCAGTGTATGAAAATGGTCTTATGGAAATGCAGATGTTCAAGCAGTGAATTCATATAAATATCTTGGAATGATATTTTCAACAAAATTAACTTTCCTTACGCATGGGAAGAATCTCTGAGAAAAGGGAAAAAAAAGTACTATTGAAATTCTGAAATCCCTGAGAAAACTGAATTGTACAGACTGTGGTATATTTTGGAAAATGCTTGATACACAGATAAAACCTCTTCTTACATATGCAGCTGAAATTTGGGGCTTACATGAAAATTCGCAGATGGAAAAAGTACATACGTATGCTATAAAGCGTTTCCTTCAAGTACCTATTCATTCGTCCAACACCGTTTTATATGGAGAAATGGGCAGATACCCTTTGTATATAAGTACATTTGTGAAATGTATTAAGTACTGGTTGAAGATCTTGAAGCTACCCCAGTCTCGTTTGAGCAGGCAAGCCTATGATATGATGCTTCTAGAAATGGAAAAAGGTAAAGAAAACTGGACTCATAAAGTAAAGAAAGTCCTTTCAGAACAGGGTTTTGGAATAGTGTGGATAACCCAGGAAGTAGGAAATGAGCAACAGTTCGTTGCGGAATTTACAGACAGGCTTATTTGTTCTTTTAAACAGAACTGGCACTCAGATATGGAAAGTAAAGAAAAATATCGCTGGTTTTTTCTCATTTAAGAATGTGTTTCATTCTGAAAAGTTTCTAAATGTCATGACAGATAAATGGCACAGAATAAATTACGCAAGATTTAGGTTGAGAACTTTAGGTTTTAATGCGAACAAAAGATGGTTTGAATGTGAAACATCCACAGAATCTCCTTGTCCTGCATATAGACATATTATTGATGACGAAGAACACTTTCTGTTCCACTGTACTGCTTATAATGAAGTGCGGACAAATTGCTCATTTTTCCAGTTAGATATAGCGAAAAGACAAAATGTCGCTGTCGTGTTATCATCAGATGATGAACTTGTAATTAAATCAGTTGCGAAATTCATCGTGGAAGCCTTGGAAATTAGACAGGTGAAGGATAGTGAAATTTAAGATAATACATTATAAGAGATATCTGAATGAATATTATCATTCATCGCATGTGGAAGAGATCAGTAAAATACAATGTCATCGTTTGATTGAGTGGATGGTCGAGTCGGTCTTAAGTTGTTTTTTGTTTGTTTGTTTGTTTTAACCTTACTGCATTACTCCTGTGCGTGAGGACATAACGAAATGTTACGAATTTATTTGTTTTTGTTAACCTTGGATTTGATATACACTAGGAATGAAAGTGTACTATTTGTTTGCAGGAAAGGAAGAGGGAAATGTTATTGTTCTGTTACCTCTCCCCCCTTGTCAAAAGACCTCTTTGGTAATGACAATAAAATATCAAAGTGTCAAAGTGTCTCTCTCTCTCTCTCATCTCTCAATTCAGTTGTGAACGTGTAACCACCAAGGCAAGCCCGCAAGTATCATTAAAGGAAATAATACCGAGTCGTTTGCGAACCTGGCTTCACCACGGCATTCCCAAGTGTCAGACTGTTTGAGACTTTGTTGCTGCTGCTGCTGCTGCTGCTGCTGCTGCTGCTGCTGCTGTTGTTGCTGTTGTTGTTATTTCTAACTTGCAAACATGCTTTTACCCAGCCACTCCCGGGCGACAGATGGAGCACAAGAAAGAAAGAAAGAAAAAGAAAGAAATCCTTGCTTGCAAACATGGTTTGGCAACGGCTTTCCTGTGGGTTATCCTGTTACAAATCCTTTGTAAACATGTTTCTACCGTAGAATGTGTGTGCGTGTGTGTGTGTGTGTGTGTGTGTGTGTGTGTGTGTGTGTGTGTGTGTGTGTGTGTGTGTGTGTGTGTGTGTGCTAGCAAAGTGTTCCGGGACACACACACACATCTCTCTCTCTCTCTCTCTCTCTCTCTCTCTCTCTCTCTTCTCTCTCTCTCTCTCTCTCTCTCTTTTGTTTTTGTTTGTTTGGTTTTTCTTGCTTTACAGCTTGTTACTTGTCCCAGTTGTCACATGATCCTCCCCCAATCCTCTCACCCCTCTCCCCCTACCCCATCCTTTTTCGTTCCTCTCGCTTGCTGGCATATTCTCACCACGGCTATCGCTAGTGTCGAACTGGGAATAAAAATTTATAAAAAAAAACAAAACACAACAACATCGACTTGCGAACCTGCTTTTCACCAGGGTATTCCCAGCCATTGGTTCTTTGCCTAGATTCCTACTGAGCTGGGTGGATATATCATGGTTCTCTCTTGGTCCCAAAATCCTAGGTTCACTTCCTTTGCTTAAGACGTAATACAGCCAGTCCCACGGGAGAAGTAAATTTGTTTGTTTGTTCGCTTTGTTTGTTTGTTTGTTTTTCTCGCGGATTCATGTCAACGTTTGTGCAGACTTTAGCCCCTTCTTAACTCTGTACTGTAGGTCAAACTTTGAACCGAGGTCCCTTTTTGAGAGTAAAGGCTTACATTAAACAACAACAACAACCACAACAACGGCAACAACAGCAACGATAAACACCAGGACGGAGGATGAATCCCACTCCATCTTTCATACAAGTGTAAGCCATTAGGTCTACATGTGGGTGTTCCCGGGAGAGAGAGAGAGAGAGAGAGAGAGAGAGAGAGAGAGAGAGAGAGAGAGAGAGAGAGAGAGAGAGAGAGAGAGTAAAGTCGACTTTAAATACCTAAGAAGAGGGAAATGTGGCCACCTTGTAAGGGAATAAAAAAACAACGCTTACGGAAAAATCTCACCAACAATGAATCTTGGAATTCTTGTCCAAGAAGAAAAAAACGGATGGTATGTAGTAACTAACTTTGCAAACGATAGATTGTGTAAACTTCCCAACTTCAGACATCTAAGACATCTACACACATACACATAAACTCTCTCTCTCTCCTCTCTCTCTCTCTCTCTCTCTCTCTCTCTCTCTCTCTCTCTCTCTACACACACACACACACACACCACGCGCGCGCGCGCACACACGCACACACACACACACACACACACACACACACACACACACACACCACACACACACACACACACACACACACGACCAAAACAAATTCAGCGTGGAACAAGCTCTATACCTTTCTCTGTGCTCAAAGAAACCGTATTGATGAAATGTATTATACAAATCATCGATAACTACCACGCCACAAGGCAGTGGATTCAGATTATCATGATAACCCATCATAGATAACTACCACACCACAAGGCAGTGATTTCAGATTATCATGACAACCCATCATAGATAACTACCACACCACAAGGCAGTGATTTCAGATTATCATGATTTCCCCTAAATTCATGCTATTCGGTTTCAAGTGCTTGTTTTTATTTGTTGTTCCATTTGGTGGCTTTCGGAATGCTGTTCGGCCGTGTGTCAACAGGTGTGTGTGTGTGTGTGTGTGTGTGTGTGTGTGTGTGTGTGGTGTGTGCGTGCGTGCGTGCGTGCGTGCGTGTGTGTGTGTGTGTGTGCGTGTGGTTGTGTGTGTGTGTGTGTGCGCGCGCGCGCGCGCGTATGTGTGTATGTATGTGTGTGTGTGTGAGCGCGCGTGTATGTGTACCAAATGTGTGTGTGTGTGTGTGTGTGTGTGTGTGTGTGTGTGTGTGTGTGTGTGTGTGTGTGTGTGTACCGAATGTGTGTGGGTGTGGGTGTGTGTATGTGTACTGAATGTAACTGAGTGCGCGCGCGCGTGCGCGTGAGTGCGTATGTCCGGGTGAATGAGTGTACACGCGTACGTCCGTGTGCACATGCGTGCACGTGAGCTACGTCACACAACACACACGCATGCGTGCACGCACACGTGCGTATGCGTATGTGCGAACACGCGCGCTCGTGTGTGAGTGTGTGTGTGTGTGTGTGTGTGTGTGTGTGTGTGTGTGTGTGTGTGCGCGCGTGCGTGTGTGCGTGCGCGCGCGCGCGCGCGCGTGTGCATGTGTATGTGTGTGTGTGTGCGTGTGTGTGTGTTCGTGTGTGTGTGTGTGTGTGTGTGTTTTCGTGTGTGTGTGTGTGTGTGTGTGTGTGTGTGTGTGTGTGTGTGTGTGTGTGTCCGTGTGTGTCCGTGTGTGTGTGTTGCGTTGTGTTGTTTAAGTCTAATAGAAAAAGAAATGCAGACTCTGGAAGCTTTACGTACAATGAGGGTGTCACCAAGTATCTGGTCCGTGCTGCTTGCTATTCCCTCTGCCGTCTTGGCAGTCTCCGCTGCTTGGGCTTGGTCCTCGTCCACTCGATGTCGCAGAGCTTTGAGCTGCAGTGCACGTGCATCCGGCGTGCCCCAGACAGATCAAACCAAAGAGTTACCTTCCTTGAGTGCATGCAGAGTCTTTAATCAAGAGACGTGAGGAAGATGTGATCCGCTGACGTGATGTTAGTGTGTGTGTGTGTGTGTGTGTGTGTGTGTGTGTGTGTGAGAGAGTAGAGAGTGAGAGAGAGAGAGAGAAGAGAGAGAGAATAGAGAGAGAGAGAGAAACGTGTGTGTGTGTGTGTGTGTGTGTGGCGCGCGCGCGCGCGCGTGTGTTTGTGTGTGTGGGTGGGGAAGGGAAGTGCTTGTCTCTCTCTCTCTCTCTCTCTCTCTCTCTCTCTCTCTCTCTCTCTCTCTCTTCCACTCTTATCCCCTCTCCTCTCCTCCTAATCCTCCCTCTTTCTGCCCCCCCCCCCCTCCTCCTCTCTCTCTCTCTCTCTCTCTCTCTCTCTCTCTCTATATATATATATATATCATGAACAATATAAAAAAGTCCTTAAAAAATCTGAAGGTGCTCAACCCCTTGGGGAGCAACATCTGTTAAAAAATATTTTTAAAAATGAAGTATTAAAATCTACAAGCTTGTTTCTAGCGTTGCTATCTTCAGGATGTCTTTTGGGGCACGCCAACGATCTTTTATGGCGTGCGGGACTTGATTTCAACTCTGTGTGTGCTGGCGGATCTTATTTGCTGCACGTGCGGCCTGTGGTTCTTATTGGGGCCTGTTTCGGTTTGTTCTATCAGTTTTTTAGTGTAAGTTTGTGGGTTTGAAAATGGTATGTTTTTAGTGGATTGCCTAAAGTTGATTTTCTCCATTTTAGATTTTGTCAGACCACAGTGCTCAACGTGAGGAGCGATTATCATGAACAATATAAAAAAGTCCTTAAAAAATCTGAAGGTGCTCAACCCCTTGGGGAGCAACATCTGTTAAAAAATATTTTTAAAAATGAAGTATTAAAATCTACAAGCTTGTTTCTAGCGTTGCTATCTTCAGGATGTCCCCAATAAGAACCACAGGCCGCACGTGCAGCAAATAAGATCCGCCTGCACACACAGAGTTGAAATCAAGTCCCGCACGCCATAAAAGATCGTTGGCGTGCCCCAAAAGACATCCTGAAGATAGCAACGCTAGAAACAAGCTTGTAGATTTTAATACTTCATTTTAAAAAATATTTTTTAACAAAATATATATATATATATATATATATATATATATATATATATATATCCATCCCCTTTCTCCTCCCTCTCCCCACATCCTTTACTCTCATCTTTCCCTTAGTCTCAGCAGACCTGAGCGTTCAGTCTGTCCATGGCGGCATTCTGACGAGGGTTGTCAGCCAGCAGGAAGGGCACTGTCCTGTCCAGGAGGTTGGCTCGTCGATCCTGATTCACGGCGCACTGGGTGCGCACACTCGCCAGGGATGCACCAAGTAGTTCCGATTGAAGTTCCAGAGCTGCCAAACGTGTATGGAACACACACACACACACACCACACCACACACACACACACACCACACGCGCGCGCGCGCGCGCACATACGTTTACAGATTTTACTGACCGATGGTCTCTGCTGGAACGGCCATTCTGTAGTTATATAACATCTTCATTGAAGAACGTAGCAAAAATATGATTCTGCAAGCATGGGAAGCGATTTAAACAGCATGTTAAGATCTAACTACTTTAACTTATTGTACATAACAAAGCTGTTTGCTTGCAGCTCTGAACGAGAATACAGAAGTTTGATCACCAAAAGCAAACAGAAAGTGTTGCCGCCCACCCCTTTCCTTAAAACTCTTTCATCTTACAGATTCTCTCTCTCTCTCTCTCTCTCTCTCTTCTCTCTCTCTCTCTCTCTCTCTCTCTCTCCACACACACACACACACACACACACACACACACACCACGCACGCACGCACGCGCACGCACACACACACACACACACACACACACACACACACACACACACACACACACACACACACACACACAGAATCTGTAGGATGAAAAAGAAGAAGCAAGCAAGCAAGTGCGTGCGTGCGTGCGTGCGTGCATGCGTGCGT
>CM065715.1:32591390-32668890 GCA_033310375.1 Conus canariensis
CCTCACCACAAGGGCACTCTCCACTCTGTCCAATATTATCATTACTATTATCACTATTATCATTATTGTTATCATTATTGTTGTTGTTGTTGTCATCGTCGTTGTTGTTGTTATTGTTGTTATTGCTATCACCATCATCATCATTAATTTCATTATCGTCATATTACTGTCATCTTTAGTATCATCATCATCATAGCCATCACTTTAACCATGATCTGACTTTGGAAGAGCAGCTTAAGAATGTTCAGATAATTCATATCCTATGTACTATCATTTTAATGTTCTTATCATTTCAGTCATGTATTTATTCATTTTCATTTTGGGTCCACAATGCGATATCGTCTGTCCCTGATTTGTCATCAACGGTTCTGCTTCATATGTTTCCGCTGCAATCCCTGCAAAGATTGGCTTCGTTGCTGGGTCAGATTTCCCTTTATGCTGGTGTGGACTGTTTATATTGCACACACACCAGGCCGACCATGTAACCTACAACCTTTCTCACATACTCGTACACACGCTCGCTTACACACACGCACGCACCCACCCTCCCACCTACACACAACACACACACACACACACACACATCGTTGTGCTCGTGTATCAAGGACAAGGCAGTGCATTTGACACAGGTCATTGTCAACCACCTGATCAGCAGCGCCCAGAATTGACCGTGTTGCACGTGTCTTAACCGTCCCGCCTGCAGTGTGAGCAACCAGTTCGCGCACACCGGATGAGGACGTACCCGGGTCAGAACTACATAACATGGAGAGGGAGAACTATCACCACCCCGTCACCGAAAACGAAGAAGTTTATCAACAGTCAGTGGTCTTCGCAGAAGTTTGTTATTGCGGCGACATTGATGTTAGGGAAAAGGTTGGGAAAGTAGGTAAGGCAGAGAAACAGAGAAATGGTAAGGAAAGTAAGAAAAGGCTGGGTAGATAAACGGAGGGTAGGGAAATAAACGGAGGGTAGGGAAATAAACGGAGGGTAGGGAAGCGGGAACAAAAAATATGGACAATTGGAAAAGATAAATAGGAAAGGAAAGTAGGGAAAGGTGGAGTAAGCAGAAAAAGAAAAGGAAAGTAAGAAAACAACACTTTGGGAAAGTAGAAAAAGGTCGGTAAAATAGGGGGGGGGGGGAGGGGGGGAGAGAAGTAGGAAAAGGAAGGGTAAGTAGGAAAAGGAGGGTAAATAGGAAAAGGAAGGGTAAGTAGGAAAATGCAGGGTAAGTAGGAAAAGGAAGGGTAAGTAGGAAAAGGAAGGGTAAGTAGGAAAAGGAAAGGTAAGTAGGAAAGGTAGGGTAAATAGGAAAAGGAAGGGTAAGTAGGAAAAGGAAGGGTAAATAGGAAAAGGAAGGGTAAGTAGGAAAATGCAGGGTAAGTAGGAAAAGGAAGGGTAAGTAGGAAAAGGAAAGGAAAAGTAGGAAAGGTAGGTAAATAGGAAAAGGAAGGGTAAGTAGGAAAAGGAAGGGTAAGTAGGAAAAGGAAAGGTAAGTAGGAAAAAATAGGAGAGCATGGCAAGCGGGAAAGAAAAGTGGGAAATGGTCGGGTAAGGACGATAAGGTAGAGTAAGTAGGATAGATATGGAGAGTAGCAAAAGTAAGATTTAGGGAAACCAGGAAAAGGTGGGGGAAGTAGGAAAGGATATTGGAATCGGAGAATTGTAGGGAAAGTAGGAAGCAGTTCAGAAAGTGGAAAACAGCAGGAAAAAGGATGAGGAAAGTAGAAATTGTATGTAGAGTAAGAAAAGTTAAAGAAAGTAGAAAATAGTATGAAAGGGTGGGCGGAAAAAGATAAAAACAAAAACAAAAAAACAAGAAAATGGTGGATGAAAGAAGGGGGAAAGCAGCAAAACTATTAGATCATGGCAAAAAGGAGAAATGGTAAGAATAGCAGAGAAATCCTCCAAGGTTCGAAAAAAAAAATCAGGGGAAATAGAACAAAACTACTGAAAAGGGCAAGAAAACTTCAGAAGGAACGTTAAGTGGTTTTGTCACAGTATATTAAAATGAACAAGCATACAATTTTGAGTACCTAACTTTAAGAAGCATCCCGCCATATTTTTAAGACACCATCGTCTACTACTCTGTCCAGCCTTCATTCCATTAGTGTTAGCCTGCCATTTACGTCCAGCCCACTTACTTTCATTCTTTTTCGTTTCCATCCAATGTCTCTCCTTACTGTCACAGTTCGATATGTTGAGACCACCGACAAGCAGTATGTGAAAAGACTCTCTAAAAGGAAGGCAGATTTTTTTTTTTTTTTAAAGCACCAGGATCAGACAAGTTAAATGAAACGATGTTTTAATATTTAACGCACCGCTGTGCTTACAGCAATGCCAAATTTCCAATACCCATAAGGTACTGAAAATGCTATGGTGCTGGATTGAAGTAGCCGTGGTGCTGGATACTAAAGTGGCTAGTCTGCATCGAGTAGCATGTCACTGTTAAGTAGAGGTGGTGTTGGCAACATTTTAAGTACACTGTCAACATCGAGTAGCGTGTCACATTAAAAGTAGCCACTTACAAAAAAGGGGGCAGTAGCCTGTCACCTTGTTGGTAGTCAGTCACATACTATGTAGCCAGTCACTGTGGGATGGCTGCCTAAAACCCGGATAAGTAGCCAGAACGATGGTAAAAAGGTACACCACCACCATCACCACCATCATCATCATCTTCGTTATCGTTATTGTTTTTAAAAATAACAAATTGCCTCCCTTACATAAAGAGCGCATTCTGGGAAGAACAAGAGCGAAGTATTTCGTCGTAGAAACGTTATCGGGAAATCAACAAGTGTGGATTATCCTCTGATTTACTAAATGAGATTAGTTTCGCTACCCGTCTACCACCGTCACCACCACCACCACTACGCTACGTTTCCTCCCACCTACAATCATAATTATATCGAATTTCTAAGATGAAACAACGCAAACATAGTTTCATTCTAAAAAAAAAAAAAAGTACAAAAAATGGCATACATTAAGGGCGAGGATAAACAAAATTACACTAAACACAATTTGATGTGAGTGGTAGATGACAGTGATTCTGGTTGAGAACAGGTTACATTGCAAACCGTATTGACTGTGAACCATATACAAACGTACTGAAGAAAGATTATTGGCAGGAATGACATTTTTTTTTAATCCAGTTTTTCCCCATGGATATTCTGGTGTTTGCTAATGGGAAAGATAATGACATAACCAATACTGTACTTGGTATACCTTATGCAAACATATTTACAAATAGTCCGGCTTTGAGAGAGAGAGAGAGAGAGAGAGAGAGAGAGAGAGAGAGAGAGAGAGAGAGAGAGAGAGAGAGAGAGAATAAAATGTCTTCAGTTAGAAATTACCACTAAAGGATTCTAGGCCTACCATATATTTTTTTCAAACGATGTTTGAATATTTCCCGATTTATTCATCGGTCTGTTTATTCAGTTTCTTTGTTTCTTTTTTTGTTTACAAAACGAACAAACTTCATCCTCATTCAATATCCACCATTTCATAAATAATTCAAGAACTTTCGTTGACACACTCTCGTAGCGCCCCATTGATTTTTCATCAACATTAGAAATCTCAGATGGTATCATCCTGCGGCTTAATTGCTGTCGTTCACTTTACAAGTATAATGATTAATTTATTAAACAAAGGAAGCCGCTTGAAGCAACGCTGGCGAAACTAATTTCTTTGAACCAAAGAGGATGATATGGGAATATGAAATCATCCCCGGGGAAACATTTTTGAAATACATATAAGACGAACATGTCTGTATAACCTGTATGACAGTATTTATTTAGAATTGGGTAAAAACGGGAATTAAGCAAAAAAAAAAAAAAAAAAAAAAAGAACATTCCGACATATGCTAAGTTTGTGTTTAACGAACTCGATTAAAGAATTATTATAATAACAAACAGAAGAGAAGACAGGACTACGAAAGAAATGAGAACGGGGGTTGGAGGGCGTGGGGAGGTAAGAAGGGGTGGGGGGTGGGGGAGAGAGAAAAGAAACAGGAAAAGAAATAGACCACGTTTTCTTCCTTCCTTCCTTCCTGTCGTTTTTCCCTTTATCATCCGAAGTGCACCCGTGCTGTTCCAGCCCAGCTCCTCCCGACTCCCCTGTAGACCTGTGCAGTCATACCCAGACTCGCCCGGCCTGACAGTTCCAACGTTATCGGTGTACTGAGAGCAACCAAAGTAAGGGAATTAAAGGACTGTACTCTTTTCTTCTTCCTCTTCTTCCTCTTCTTTTTCTTCTTCTTCTTCTTCTTCTGCATCATCATCATCATCATCATCATCTTCTCCTCCTCCTCCTCCTCCACCGTCTTCTTCTTCTTCTTCTTCTCCTTCTTCTTCCCTCCTACTCCTCCTCTTTTGCTTCTTCTTCTTTGTAGTAGCCTAGTTGTTGTTGTAGCAGTAGCATCAGCAGTAGCAGTAGGCCTAGTAGTAGCAAATCTATACGCTCGAAGCAATAAATGCCCTAGCTGTTTACAGTCACTTTACACATCAAAGTACACAACGAATGAACAATAGCAAAAAGATGTGCAGGCCACAGCCAAACGCTTGCACTGCATCCAGCTGTTCCACGATCCAGCCTGATTGTCTACTTCCCTCTCTCCCAAGACCAAGGCAACTAGGTCCCTGCTCTCTTTCCACCTATCGCCCACCTGTCAATCAAGAACAGTTACCAAGATGTACACCATATGAGGACACCCTTGTTGGAGAGCAGCTCCAAGATGAGTCACACCATAAGCCAATGTTTGTGCTCACATTGAAAACCTCCAGCAGCGTCGTCCTCTGGTATACCAGCTTAAGGAACTTGCCGTGACGGCAAAGCAATCGGTCTTGCGGAGCTAGGACTCTGGTTCACGTCCACGGCCGACTGACGACCTCGTAATCCTAACTGAATAGCTATTTTTATTGTCGTTATTGCTATTATAAAAAGCGTGATAATAATAGTTATCACCATTGTTCTTATTCTTGTTATCTATATCAATTGTTTTTATTTCATTGCCGATGGTATTATCAGTACCAGTGTTAATGTGTATTCATATTAATTGTAATCATGTTCATGGCTATCATCATCATTATCATCATCATCGTCATCATCGTAGTCGTCGTCGTTGTTGTTAATGTTGTATTGTTGTTAACTCAGAGTAATAGGTCTTGTGATAATATTGAATTTTTCAGTGTATGTTAGTGTGGATGTGAAGCGCATTTATTATAGAATATGTGTGAGGACGAGAGCGAGAGAGGTGGCAGGGGAGGGAGGGGGGAGGCAGAGAGAGAGAGAGAGAGAGAGAGAGAGAGAGAGAGAGAGAGAGAGAGAGAGAGAGAGAGAGAGAGAGAGTATATTCAAGTTCAGGAACCAGTGAGTGGTGGAAGCATGGCAATTTTATTCTGATACTTTCTATTGGCATACACTTTTACACACAGCGGAAAACAATTTCCCATTTATACTGTGCATGTACCAGGGACAAATAAACTGTCTTATTTTGTCATCCAGAGCCAGTGACATGGATGTAGGACCCATAGGTGCCCAGCAGCTGCATCACGCAAACTTGACACAACAGCAGTTGTGAAGACAGCTGAGACACCTGTCAATAATCGTCTAAGTCATCAATATCGCCGAAGAGAGGGGGAAGGGGGAGACGAAGGAGGTGGAAAAGGGGCTTCGAGGTAAAATTGTAGACCCTACGGTCCGTAGGTCCTACTATTTTGGGTTGGAGGGAAGAGGTGGTGGGGGTGGCCGGAGGAGGGGGGGGGGGGGGGAAACGAGGCTGGGAAAGGAGGGGTGGGGGAGTGATCGTTTAGCATAATGACTGGAATTTTGAATCAAAGGAAATGTTCACCTCGACTCTCCGATAGCCAGAGGAGTTGAGTGATCGAGCTTGGAATTTAATGTGAGGAAAATGTGACAATGCTCACATTTCTTTACCAACACTGGCAGAGATTTTTGTAGCCATATAGTTAAAATGCTGGAAAATGCCCATACATCAGAAGCTACTAGTTGTTTTATTAATATACTTGTGTTTTGAATATATCTATTATGCGAGTTTGCAACAAAGAACCTCGAGCTCGAAAGACAAGAAGAAAGAAGAGCTGGACTTCAGTCTGGGTGGACAGCATTCTACGACTTTAATCCGCCCCAGAACAGACGCAACTTCCCTAACGCCAAAACTCCGCTGGACTAGGTTTTTTTTCTGAGCTGCAGAACTCTCTGGAAGACAGCTGATCCCTTAGGAATTCAGGCCGATAGGATGTTAATCAAAGTCCAGGAGAAGACGAATTAGAGCGACTGAAGACTATATGGAGTCAGCTGGGCCAGTCCGGCCATCAGACGATGTCCTGGCGTGTGTTAAGGAGATGCGGTTCACAGCTGGGATCGTGACACGTCATTTTCCTTTTCCTCACTCTGATCAGCTCTCGAGCCTCGGTCAGTATACTTAACTTCGTGTATTGACCGTTTCGTTGTTGTGTAAAAGGAATCTTTGTATGCATAGTTTGATGCAATAACTTTTCTGCATTCCTATATGCCTGAGCTCAGGTTATTAAACTGTTTCACTGCTGATGTAAATTTCAGTCGTCTGTGACTCATGTCCACATACATATCTGATCTGTTGTTTTATGAATGATCTTGACCAATTGCCGTCGGCATGCTGTCGTATTTAATGAATGACAAAGTGTTCGAATCTTGAATCAAGACTATTATCTCCGTGAGATTTAAACTAGGTAGGGCTTATTCAGTCCACTGACAAGGCTGCTCAGCCTGGGATGCCTAGATTGGCCTATGCCCATCGCCAAGTATGTTCTCTTCTTCTTGTCCCAAAACTCTATGGGGAGTGTTTTGGTCCCACATTGAGGAATAATTAATCAGATTTTTCCACTTCTGTTAGCTGTGTGGCAAGGCTTCTGCTTCTGCAAATGTTTTCTGTGGCAACTCTGCAATATTGTTAATCCATCTTGTGTGTGTGTGTGTGTGTGTGTGTGTGTGTGTGTGTGTGTGTGTGTGCGTGTGTGTGTGTGTGTGTGTGTGTGTGTGTGTGTGTGTGTGTGTGTGTGTTGTGTGATTTGTTTTTTCTGTCTTTGGTCTACCTCCCTCCTTTAATACTTTCCTGGAGGATTGTCTTAACAAACCCAATGGATCTTGTTACATCGTCATTCCAACGAAGCGTTTTCTTTTCTTTAACTGATGTCAGTAGATCTTCTTATGGTCCAATGTGCTGCATGATAGTTTGACGCAGTTGTTGTTTACGTTTGGTATCTAACGATAACACCTCATTTCCACGGCTCGGATTCTTTCCAGAACCGCTGTGAGGCTTCATGTCTCGCACGCATACAGGGAAATGGAAAACAACAGTGCGCGCGGGAGCCTGATCTTGTCCCTTTGCCTCTCCAACACTAGAGGGAGCAGATACCACGTCTTCATAGACTTCGAGAAGGCGTTCCACATAGTCTGTCAGGAGACACTATGGGATACAATGAAGACATTTAAAATCGGGCAACAGCTAAATCAATAACACACACACACACACACACACACACACACACACACACACACACACACACACACTCATGCGCGCACGTGCGTATACACAAGCACCCCCCTCTCCCCTTCCCACACATACACCGGCAATGACATTCTGTCCACCACTCATTCACACACGCACTGGATTACAAGGAAGTGTGGTATGCAAGTATTTAAGAATCTGGGAAATTGATTGATGTGGAGTAACCGAAGTTTTCTGCGCCCTTGATTCAGTCTTCTTTGTCCTAAAACTGACGGCGTCCAGGCGGTATAAGTTCTGAGCATTTCCCTAAAGCATGGCGGTCATCACTCGCAATGAGCTTGTCTTATTTTTTTTTACACATTTTGTTTAGTCATATAACTTCTGCAGACCAGCTTGCCTTGCACTCACAACATCACTGCACACATTCACCTCTCCATTCAAAACTTGCTTGCTTCGTCTGTACTTCCAAACTAGTATATGAATGAAACAACGAGGATTCAATATAGCTCTCTGTATGTGAGTGAGAGTGTGTGCGTGTGTGTGTGTGTGTGTGTGTGTGTGTGTGTGTGTGTGTGTGTGTGTGTGTGTGTGTGTGTGTGTGCACGCGCGCGCGCGCGTGCGTGCGTGTGTGTGTGTGTGTGTGTGTGTGAGAGAGAGAGAGAGAGAGAGAGAGACACACACACACACACACACACACACACACACACACACACACACACACACACACACACAATAACAATGAAAATGATTCTTTATTTTATAACAGTAAAAGTATGGGCTTAGTTAGCCATTTTTCATACTCGCCGTTACTTTTCTACGAAGCTAATACTTAATGATACAACGTAGGCATTAAAACATGATTAAACAAACAATCAACATCAAGCCAAACAAACAATCAAGCAAGCCAAACAAACAATAAAAGCCACCACCAAGAAGCAAGAGGAGAGAGGAGAGAGAGAGGAGAGGAGAGAGAGAGAGAGAGGAGAGAGAGCATAATCCAAGAGCATACTTCAACGTGTGTGTGTGTGTCCTTCATTTAACGTCTATCCACTATTCGTGATATTAGACCAAAAAAAAAAAAAAAGAAAAAAAAAAAAAAGTGAATGTGTACGGAAGTAATTGCGAGCGTGCACATAATGTGTGTATGTGTATATGTATGGGTGCACGTGCACGCGAATGTGTGTGTGCGTGTGAGTGTGTGCGCGCGCGCGTGTGCGTGTGTGTGTGTGTGTGTGTGCGTGTGTGTGAGTATGTGTGCCTGTGTGTGTGAGTGAGAGAGTTGTGGATGTGTAAGTGTGTGAATATCTTTACACAAGTCATAAGTGAAGATTAAATGAAACAAAATACTTATAACCAACAACTAACTTATCAATTAAAGTCAAAACGGATGACAGTACTAAAGAAAAAAGGGAAAAAAAAGGAAAAAAAAGAATAAACAAACAAACAAAATCCTTTGCTTCCCCCCCCCCCCCCCCATTTTATCCACCCCACCCCCCTTCCTTTCTTATCCCCCGCAAATAAAGCTAATAAAATATTATAAGTATTTTCCAATAGGGGTGCGCTCTAAGTGTACAAAGAATTCGTACGTTAAAGCTGGTGACTGAAAAATGGCCTGCACAGTATTTTGCTTCAATACTGGAATGATTTTTTTCATATCATTGCATGAAACAATATGAATTGGAGTAATTTTGTTTCCACATACGCAAACTACGTTTTTTACATATTTTGTTTTAAATGCATTAAGTTTCCACCTGTGCATTAATGAGAGTAATTTTCTATTAAGATTAAAATTCTCTTTGATTCTTTTAATATCAAACTGTTCTTTATAAACGTGATCTACCATACTATATTCGAAAGCTTTCCAGATATGCGACTTAACTAAGTTACACTGTTCATGTACTGATAAGGGGAAATCAAACAGTTCTGAACCAAAACTATTTTTGGCTCCACGTTTAGCTGCCCTGTCTACTTTTTCATTATAATGAAAAGAACAATGTGAAGGAATCCAACAAAAAACTACATGGGTTCCTCTTGCAATCAACATGTGTATCATACAAATTATCTCTATGACCATTTCAGGTCTTGTGTGCAATTGAGAAACTTTTAATGCCTGAAGAGCTGATTTAGAATCAACACAGAACAGAATTTGAAATATTGTTTTTGGAAAGTTTAAAAGATAATTTAAAGCCAGGAGTATCGCTGTTAATTCTGCTGTAAATATCGATTTGTTAATTCCGATATAAAATGATTTCTCTACTCTTAAGTCTGGTATTAAGAATGCACAACCTGTTTGTTTATCAATGCACGAACCGTCTGTGTATATTTTCAAATAATTTGAATAGTTCTTTTCAATATGGCATTTGATACAGCTTGCTAACATGTTTATGTTTTCATCTTTTTTCATATTAGTATGTTCAATATCAAAATGTGCTTTATTAAGCTCCCATGGTGGTATAGGAGAAAATAACGGTCTAATGGATAGAGCATCGTTATCGATTAGAACTCCAGAATCAGTAATACTTTTTGACGTGTACGTTGCCAGTGTTTTTTGAGAAGCTATAGATTTTGCTCTTTTAGGAAAATCAATATCTGACCTCATTTTTATTTCAGATCTAATGTGCGTTTTATTAGTTGTACTCTTGATAACAAGTTTACAACACGCTAACTCTCTGTATTCATCTAAGGGAAGCATCTGCGCTTCATAATACGTACGAGAAGATGATGCATGCACCGGAAGGCCAAGTGCTAATTTCAATGCCTTGCATTCAATACTTTCAAGCTTTTTCAATAGGTATTTGGGAGCGCTAAAGATTACTTCTTGGGCATATGTTATTTTCGACCTCATTAAAGATTTACATAGAGTTATCAATGTAGATGAATTCTGTCCCCATTTTTCTTTAGAAATAATTTTAAGGAAATTTAATATTTTCCTCGCCTTTGTTAATAAGTATTCAATATGAGCGTTCCATGATAGTTTAGATGTGAAATGGACTCCTAGGAATTTAACTTCTGTCACGTATTTAAGAGGTGTTTCGCCCAATGTAAAAACAGGCAGTTTTTCTGGATTATTGCCACTATTGAAAAGAATTATATTTGTTTTTTCAACAGATAAGTTCAATCCATTTAACTTCATGTATTCCGACATCCTATCTAGTTCGTCTTGATAGATCTTTCTGATGAAACTTATATCACGCTGTGGAGTTTTCTTTTTAAGAGTTACTTCCGTCCACATGCAAATGTCGTCTGCATATTGAACGAGAACTACCTTTTTAGATAACTTATTTGGCAAATCATACAATAGCAATGAGAAAAGAAGCGGAGCTAACACTGACCCTTGTGGGATTCCCATTGACAGAGTTCTACTGGTGGAATATGATTTTCCTACTCTTGTTTGTATTACCCTATCTTTCAGAAAGCATTTAACATAATTGTATACATTTCCTGATAGTCCAATATTTTTAAGTTTGTTTAATAGCTGTGAATGCCACACTTGATCGTAAGCCTTGGTTATGTCAAAAAATGTAGCCAGGACACATCTACGTCTTGCAAATTGTTTCTTTATATTTGTTGATAATTTCACTAATATTTCTGTAGTAGATCTCCCTTTACGAAAGCCAGCTTGATTAATAGGAATGATGTCATTTTTTTCGCAGTAATATGCTAGTCTATTCAAAACAATTCTTTCTGATAGTTTACAGACGTGTGATGTTAATGCTATAGGTCTGTAATTTTTAGGATCACTAGAAGACTTTCCTTGTTTATGAACTGGTACAACAATTGTCTGTTTCCATATTTTGGGCATGTCGCTACTATTCCAGCAAGTACTTAGCAAAGCATGAAGAAAAACTACAAGATTTTCAGGTAAATTCTTTAGCATCTGATTAGATATTGCATCTAAACCAACTGATGATTTCCGTATTGGAATGGCTCTAATGGCTTCTTTTACTTCATATACAGTTATAGGAGCATTAATGTTTATGCTATTATCAGGTGGTGGATCATCATATGTTATATTACTTTCTTCTTTTTCTCTATAAGTTCGGTCAGTGTTCGTTAGACCCTCAGGACGGCTGACTTCAGCGAATAAGTTTACAAAAACTTCTGCTTTCTCTTTAGTAGTGGGCAGATTGTTGTTATCTATTTTTATGGGATACTGTGGTGATGTCAATCCATTTTTCATAGCTTTCAGTTCTTCCCATACTTTCCCCATATCCTTACAATGTTTTACTTCAGAGTTACAGAAATCATCCCAATGTTTCAATTTTGCTTATTCTATTGCATCATCACTTTCTTTACCCGTCTTTTTCATTTTTTCATGATTACTTGCTGATCTTTTTTTTTACAATATATCTTAAATCTTTCTTTTTTCTTGTTATTTGCGCGTTCACATTCCTTGTTCCACCACACATTTCCATTGTGTTTTTTAGATTTTTTGTTTTTTATTTTTGGGATCGATTTATCTGCTGCTGTTAGGATAAATCTGCAGAATTTATCATACTGATTGTCTATATTTTCTTCAGTAGAATAATCTAAATCTATGTTTTTAAGGATGTCTTTGAACAGTGACCAATCTGCACACTTGTAATTATACTTTGGAATAACATCTTCTGTGTTTTCTTCTTCTTCTGCTATGTTATTTAAAGATATTATGACTGGAATATGATCTGATCCTAAAGAGTCATCTCCCGTTTCCCACACTGCGTTGACTACCAATGATGGAGATACAAAAGTTAAATCAATGGCTGAGGGATTATGGGTAGATATATCTGGAATACGAGTTATGTTTCCATTATTCAGTATGTAAAGAATAGAATCCGCTATGTTATCTAACAAACGATTATTAGAAATATAGGAACAACTCTTATCCCAGAAAGGGGCATGTGCATTAAAATCACCCCAATAACCCACTTATCCGTTTGATCTTGGAACCCTTTCAACCATTCAGTGTTCTTATTATCAGGACCTTTTGGAAGATAAATTGAAGCAACATTAAGAATCAAGGATGAAGTGAACTTAACCATAGCTGCACAGCATGACACAGAGGAAATATTATACACTGGTGGAGTTCTTTCACAAAAGTCCAGGTCTTCACGCACATAAATGGCTGTTTGCACTCTGTCTCCACATTGTTCGTAAACCGGAGGGTGGTAAAATCCAGGTAGATATGGTAATTTATCACAGCTCACATTTAAAGATTGTAGTAATAAAACATGAAACTTATTTGCTACTAGATATTGATTTAAGTATGATAGATTTTTCGTTATAGAACGACAATTCCACTGTAGAAATGTAATGTTTGGCTTTTTATGTGCTTTCATTTATATATCACAATAATTGATATCATTTAGACATTAACTATCTTAGAGATGACTATAGATGAAAACAGAAAATCTTGATGATTGACTGTAAACAGCTGAGAGTCAAAGTACGACCAGTTTAGTAGAACCAAGGACGTGGAAAAGGCGGAGGGTGAAAACCTTGGCAACTGTAACGAAAGGCTGCGGGTCTCCTCCGTGGCTTTTCCCAAAACATTCCATGCAGGTGTTTGCCCAGGGTCCTCGCGATGGTGCTCGCTCCTCTGGTCGTGGGGTGAACGTCGTCAGCTGTCAGTACTCTTCTGTCTTCCATCCTCAACTCGTTAAAGGAGACGAAAGTAATGTCGTTTTCTGTCTGTAGTTTCTGTCTTGTCATTGCGTTGAACAGATCTTTCTTAATGTCTAGTGTTTTATTTTTGACAGGAGCCACTTGACTTACTACGATTTTGGCTTTGGGAAATTGACCTTTGGCCTCCTTGACGCATTTCTGCATTTCCGTGCTGCATTTCTCCGGATCTTTCCCCTTCAAATCGTTCACTCCTACATGCAGAACTACACATTCGGGTTCAGGATTCAGAGATACTTTGTGTGTGTGTGTGTGTGTGTGTGTGTGTGTGTGTGTGTGTGTGTGCGCGCGCGCGCGCGCGCGTTTGTGTGTGATATTCTGATTTATTAGAAATCAATGCCCAAATTAAGGTCAAATTAGGTCACAGTAGTCTGCGTTACGTCCCCTTTCCTGACCTCCATAAGGTCAAGGTTGAAAACTAACCAAAATGGCGGATTCCTAAACAAACCCACATTTCCACAATTCTTTTGATAGAATTGGACATCGTGTTGTGTTCAGTGGATTTTGTAAACAGATATTTTCTTTTATTAATCAGTATACGAGAGAAAATGTCTTCCAAGGCGATGCAAATACTGTCTACCTTTGCACAGTGGCCTATGCCAAGTGATGCTTTCTCTGGAACCTCAAATTTTGTTTCCAAAGCCGCAGGAGCTCATTTTGAACGTACTGCTGATTGTTTAAAGGATGAAGTGGTCTGCCAGTCTTGTGCCGTTCGTTTCTCAGATTGGAGTACTGATATTCCACCATACAACTGTAAGTTATATGAAATGCCAGCAGCTGTACACAGAGTTATCAGCCAAAGATGCCCGGCTTTGAATCCCCCAGATTCTGACGAGGATACCACTACAAGAGTCGCGAGTTTGACAGAAACGCAGGCTTATCTGTCAGGTTTGATGGAAAGTCTCTTTGCCAGTTCTTTACATAGTGATATTCAGACTGCAAGCAGCGTGACACCAGAACAATCACCACATCCAACAGAAGTTCAGAGAGCAGGGAGGGTGCGGCGTGTGCTTTTCCCAGAATCACATGAACATGATCAACAAACTGAAGATGTAGATCACCAGAACCCACGAAGTGAAGTTCATCAGAGTGGCATGATGACAAATACAGTGCCTCATTCAAGTGTCTTGCATCAGACACCCATCACGCACCCATTCAAGCCCAAATCGGGGAATTATGACCACTTGTTTGCCAGTTACCGCCTTCAGACATTCCCCCAGCCCATCAGCAACACCAAGTATAAGACATGGGCAGAGGAAGGGTTCATCTTCAGGAGGGAGCAGCAGGATGTGATGTGTGTTTATTGTGGAACTATCCTGATTCTCAATGGACATCAACCAGGTGTTGTGCATAAAAACACCTCTCCATCATGCCCTTTCATCATGGGCTTTGATGTGGGAAATATTTCACAAAACCAAGAGAAGTGTATAAGACTGGTGTATTTGAAACAACAGGCAGCAAAGACACTCAGTGATTCGGAAATGAGAATCAAATATGTGCAGTTTCAGAAGGAAGAAGACAGACTGGGTTCCTTTCAGGGCTGGCCTAAAATGTGTGCAAAAATCTTCCCAGCTAGTGCCATGGCGTCTGCTGGATTTTTCTACAGTGGTAAGAGTAATGATTTTGTTCTTATCTTCTTTATTTTTCATTTGCCTTAGTGGCCAAAACACCTTTCCTTTTCCATGTTCCCCTCCAACAACTGTCCACAAAATGGGTGTGTGTGTGTGTGTGTGTGTGTGTGTGTGTGTGTGTGTGTGTGTGTGAATCTGATGAGCATGCTGCTGTATGTGCCTTTGTGTACATGTTTGTGTGTGCATGTGTGTGTGTGTGTGTGTGTGTGTGTGTGTATGTATGTAACATTCTAGCCTGCGAAGGTAAGGTAAGGTAATACTGGTTATAGCCCAGCCTACCGCAAAGGGCCATATCAGGGCTGTCACGGCGTTGAAGTCAACTCACGAGTCATTCATTTACACAACCCTTTAAAATAACATCTTCTAAAAAGACACACGAAATTTTGTTAAAAATGTTTCCACTGTAAAATCTCACAAACTGTGGTGCGCAACTACTACTGAACTGTGAAGGACAGTTCTACTTGGTAACCACTAGCAATATCAACGAATTCAAACGCTTCGCCAGTACCTATTATAGGGCTGCATTTACATGGTGTCAAAAGTTCATACCATTGCTCACTAAAAAAAAAGAGAAACAACCGAAAAACTGTAAACCATGGCGAATATTAACTTCGAAAAACCATGTATCGATTGGGATGCTTCCGATCTTTTCCAAGAATTCACTTGATTTAAAGACCACATTGGCTGTCTTCAGTGGCCCACTGGCAACCTTAACTGACGAGCAGAAAGCCGGATGGATCGGCACTTGGATTGGTGCTCAAGGACGACAAATTTACCACACTTCCTGACAAAAGTTCTAGAAAAATTTGAAACATGTATGGCCCAGAAAGAACAAACCAGTTGCAAGACACAATCAGAAGCAAAGAAAACAGGACCATGGTACCAGCCGCCGTGGCGAAGTGGTTAGCGTCGCGGACTCCCGGCTGGGAGGTTGTGGGTTCGAATCCCATCAGAGTCATGTGGGTTTTTCCGCCCTGACCGGCTCCTACCCAGAGTTGAGTTTGCTGCAGACTCAGTTGGGAAGACTGGGACCACACAGTCGAGTTTCATCCACATAATGGATGCGTTTCTGAGAGTGTTGCTCAAATTTCCTGACCAACACTGCAGGTGCCTGTATCTCTCGGGCCTGGTTGACGCCGGGATATATTATGAAAGGAAGTGTAGAGTACAGCCCTGTCATGTAGTCTCAGACCAAAATGGAAATCAGTAGCATCATCTTAATCATCCTCATTCTCATCGATCAGCATTAAAAAAATTGTCTCAAATTCTGTGGCCCTTCATGCCCTGCTCTCGTGGTGACCTCAATTTCGATGTCCTCTCCACGTCTGTGGTCTTGGTTTGGTTCCGTCGGGGTCATCGGTATCGGCGAGTCCATGGGGGCTGTCGTTGGACGGACGTGGTGGCGCCCTCCGGAGGGAGAGCTCACTCACGCCGGCTCCGCGACTAAGCAATTATTGTCGTCAGTAGGGGGCTTAGTAGGTGGTGTCCTGCGTATGTCAGATCAGAACAGGTGCCACTGAACACCACCGAAGTGACTCGGCAGCAGTGCAGTGTCTCCTCCGGTGGGTTGCGTCTTGACGACTTGACACTGACTGCTCCCTATGGATTGCCGGTGCCGGGGCTGCGGCGGGGCCGACCGGGCTGTGGCTGTGGATGGGGTGTCGGAATGAGCGGCGTGGGTGCACTGCCTCTGAGGTGGCGCAGAGGTTGGGATAGAAAAAAAACAAAACAAAACAAAAAAAACAGGACCATGGTGATTCCTTTGACTATTTTGTTAAAGACTTAAGTCTGATTATGATGAACTGTGACTATGCAGATAATGATGAGCAGGGAGGGTGCAGCATGTGTTTTTCACAGAATCACATAAACATGATCAACAAACTGAAGATAAAGATCACCAGAACCCAAGAAGTGTGGTTCATCAGAGTGACACCATGACAAATCAAATGCCTCATTCAAGGGTCTAGCATCAGACACCCTCACACATCCGTTCAAGCTCAAATCGGGGAGTTATGACCACTTGTTTGCCAGTTATTGCTTTCAGATATTCCCCCACCCCATCAACAACACCAAGTACATGGGCAGAAGAAGCCCTGGTTCATTTTCAGGGGGGAGCAGCAGGATGTGATGTGTGTTTATTGTGGAACTCTGCTGATTTTCAATTAACATCAACCAGGTGTTGTGCATAAAAGCATATAAATGTCTCCCACATGCCCTTTCATCATGGGCTTTGATGTAGGAAACATTTCACAAAACCAAGAGAAGTGTATAAGACTGGTCTATACACATTTGAAACAACAGGCAGCAAAGACGCTCAGTGATTCTAAAATTGCATTTTCAGATGGAAGAAGACAGACTGGGTTCCTTCCAGGGCTGGCCTAAAATGTGTGCAAAAATCCATTGTTAGAATGTTACATATTAATTTGGTAAAGAAGTCAGTATTTTTAACGAACACAAACCACTTAAGCAGATCTTCACCAACCACCTCTTTCAGCACCAGTGCACTTAAACGCATGAAGCTCTGCCTGCAGTGGTACAGTTTGCTAGAAAATATTGAAAGGGCTGTCATATAGATGCAAGTGGCAAATACTCTATCACACATAGAGGCTGCGAACACATATGCACCAATCACAAAAGAAAAGTATGCTCAACTCAAGGAGTGTACACGGCAGGAACTTGGTCAGTTGCAAGTCCTGATCTTCGATGGCTGGTCAGACAGGAATGATGTGCCCATGAGATATGCAACAATTCTGGGACTCAAGAGATCAATTAACAGTCTCACTTGGTATCATTTTTAAAGGATCATCATTCCACCCAGTCTCCAAAAACAGATGCTGGCTCTCATCCAGGAGTCTCACCTCGGTATTGCCAAGTGTAACTGTAAGCAGCGAGTGTGTGTTGGCCATCAATGAATGCAGAAATCAAAGAGAAAATTAAAACTGCTGCAAGTGTGCAGAGTTCCAAAGAAAACCATCCGCTGAAGCACTTCTTCCTACACCAGTTCCAAATCTTCCATACACAGAAGTTGGGACTATCATCTTTGATTTCCATGGGGAAAAAAAGCTTTTGACAGTAGACTATTACTCAAAGTTCATTGAAGTGACAAGCTCAAGAACACGAGTACTGATTCTGTCAGTGAAAAATTGAAAAGCCAGTTTGGCCGCCATGGAATTCCCTCCACCTTGAGAAGTGGCTGTGGTACATAGTTTACAAGCCAACAGTTTTCTAAGTTCTGCAAGTGTCATGGAATCATTTACAAAATTTCAAGCCCTCATTTCCACAGCTCTAACAGACAAGTTGAACATGCTGTACAAACAGTGAAAAGACTGTGGAAGAAAAATGAAGACAAACATCCAGCCTTGCTCAACTACCGAATGACACGCTCGGATGGAGTTAGTCTCTCCTGCACAACTTTTGATGGGACAGCAGCCATGAAACAAGCTACGAACTCTTTAAACTTGAAGTCTTCTCACTCCAGTGTACAACAGCCAAGACATCAAGCAGCATATGAGGGTTGAAAAAGCAACACAGAAATACTACCATGACAAACCAAGCACCTCTAAATATTTATCTTTTCAACCTGGGGATCATGTTCCCATGGCTCTGCTCCTGGGCATCAAGGAATGGAAGCCAGTTGTTGTTATCCTGTTGTACCGGTACAGAGAGATGTTCAGCGTTTGGCAGATAGTTTCTTTAGCTACCGTTGAAACTCTCATCTGTCTTAGGACATTAATTCATAAGAACAATTATACTAATGTGGAAATAATTTCCCTTGATGTAGTCTGCTATGAGCTAATCCTACAACTCCCCTTTTTTTGAGGAATAAACAATGTTTATCAGATGAACAGTTTGTAGATATGTATATTTAAAATGTTCTTCATTTATAGAGTTCATTATCTTCCATATATTATCTTTTTGTTCATTGCATGTTGTTTATGATCTGTCCATCTTTCTCCCCCCCCCCCCCCCCCCCTTTTTTTTGTTGTTGTTGTTGTTGTTGAATGTAAGTGTTAATTATCACTTGCCATATATGGTTATACATACATATATATATAATCTTTTCCAATCAAAACATCAAGTTATTACAACATAAACAATCAACATTTCAGCTTTTGTCTACTGGAACAAGAACAAACAGGACATTGTCTTATGGTGCATAACATCACAAAGACTGGACTGTCTGTTTTTTCATTTGTTTGTTGGTGGGTTTTTTTTTTTCATAAATCAAGCTGCTGTGGTTTCTTGATGGTTCTTTGCCATCTGCGGAGTGGTGGGGTGATGTCTGGAGTTGGAGATGTGACATCTGGTGATGCAGGCTTTGGAACTGGGGACTGTTGCCGAGTTGGGGTAGGACTTTTTGAGGTGAAGAATACGGGTAAGAGGGTGAAGGTGATGTAGGTGAGTCCTTGGTCATTGCTGTTGTTCCTTGCAAGGACTGCACATCACTGGAGGTTGCAACCACTTGTGTGCGATTGTGTCTGATGGGGTCACTGTCCCTCTGGACGATGAAAGAATGGGGATTAAGGTGCTTTTCCAAGATTGTTCCGGATTTCTTCATGTCCTTAATGAAGACAGTGTCACCAGATTTTAGAGGTGTTGCTTCTCTTGCAGCATGACAAAGATTGAAGTGGGAGCATTGTTTGTTTCATGTCCTCTTCTTTCTGTCTGATGAGGGAGTGATCAGGGACCTTTGGGAGGAGGTTGGCGGGAACAACAGGGATTTTTGCTTTTGATTTTCTTCCCATCAAGAGTTCACTGGGGGATTTTCCATTTTGCAGTGGACTTACCCTGTACAGAAGGAGTGCATTGTACTGATTCTTTGCTTTTCTGTCTACATGGCTCTTTTGGCCTCTCCGTTACTATGAGGATAGTGAGGAGAGCTTGCAGTGTGTGGCAAACTGAGGTCTGTTGTCAGAGACAATAACATTAGGGATGCCATGGACCACAGAAATGCTCTTTAATTTGTTGATGAAGTTGTTGCTTGTCTGGTTGTCAAGGCGATGCAATTCTGGCCATCAAGAGTAATACTATTACAGTATTAGTCTACCACAATGACAAAGGTCTTACAGCTGTCACATTTTTTCACAAGGTCTTTAATATCTGTAGAGATGTGAGGCCACCAGACTGAAAATGAAGCGAGTGCTGGCATTACACAATTTCAAGGTGCTCTTCATGAATGCGATTGAATATTTCAAGTCTCATCTCTTTTGGGATGACGATTCTGTCATCAAAGAGCAAGAGATCATCTATGATGGAGGCGTTCTCTGTTGGTCGAACATTGCTTGAGTAGTGGCGATTCTGGTATGTAAGTGGACCATCCATAGATGCAGTATTCTCTTATTTGAGCTGTTTCAGGGCTGATTTTTGCAGAACTTCTCTGATTTCTTGCAGCTTGCTTTTTTTTTTTTTTAGGCTGGAAGGCTGTCACTGTGTCAGCAGTCTGTCTCGCCAGTAGTTCAGCACTACTGATGAGGTTGATAACTTCCTTTTCTGGCTGAGGGCGAGGTGCACGTGACAGGACATCAGCCAAGGTTTGACTTTTTCCTGCAACAAGCACAATGTTTGGGTGAAATTGCATTCATGAGTCGAATTTGGAAAAGTTGAATGTTGGAGGCATTTTGGCATTTTCTGTGGTAGACAAGAGGGGAACTAGAGGCTAGTGGTCAGTCTCGACTGTGAAGCCGAGTCCAAGGAGGTATTTGCATAGCCATTCACATGCCCATGTGACTGCTAGGACTTCCTTTTCTATGATAGCATGATTGTGTTCTGCATCAGAAAGAGAGCGCCATATGTAGCACACAGGACATCGTTACTTGTCATTTTGTGTTTAATACAAAACTGCGCCAAGACCTCTGTTGGAATCATCAGTGGCCAGGAAAGTTTCTGTCCCTGTGCTGTAGTGGGCTAGGACATGTGGTGAGACAAGAAGGTTTTTCACTTGTTGGAGAGCCATTTCCATGTCCACTCAGTGTTCTTGCGTAAGAGAGAGCAGCAGGTTTGTGGTGCTGGCAAGATGGGGCATTAACTTGGCCACTTGGTTTGTCATGACCAGGAAACACTGAAGTTTTGTAATATTGGTGGGTGAAAGAAAATTATTGATTACGTCTAGTTTTGCAGGATCTGGGTGGATGGCAGAAGTGTCTATGATGTGGCCCAGGAGGCGGATTGAGTTTTTTTTTTAATTCACACTTTCTCACTGAGAATGGCGTCTGCCTCCTGTAGCCGTTTCAGGACTTCTCGAAGACGTTGATCATGGGAAGCTTGATCCTTGGCATGAACAACAATATCATCCATGTGAGCAATGACGTCATCCATATCAGCCAGGATCGTTGAAGTAATTTGTTGAAAGATTTCGCTGGCGGAACAAATGCCGAACAGAAGTCTGTTGAAACAGTAACGTCCATTGTAGTGATAAATGTAGTGTAGTGGGTAGACTCTTTGGCACAAGGTATTTGCCAAAACCCACTTCAGGCATCCAGTTTTGAAAGAACTTTGGACTTTGCCAGTTTTGCAAGGCTCTCATGAACTGAAGCCATGGTTGGACTTCATGTTGAACTGACTTGTTCACTTGTGTCAGATCTACAAAAAAGGAGAATGGATCCATTTTGTTTTGCAACGACAGCTCCAGAACACCAGCTGGTGGGCTCTGTGACCAGAGAAATGAATCCTTTCTTCAGCATGTGGTCCATCTCATTTTAGACATTGGCAAGGAGAGGATGTGCAATTTTCCAGGGAGCATAAATGCACACTGGTTTGGCATCAGGTTTCAGAGTGATGGTGTATGTGGTGTCCAGTTTGCCCCGGCATTCTTGGAAGAAATCAGAAAAATTCCCTTGAAGTCTGGAATTCCTGGACTGATTTGGTCAACATGTAAGACTAGGCCCAGTTTCACACAGGCTGCCCGACTGAGAAGGGAGCTGGTTTGGCCTCTCAGGATGTAAGGAATTACGATTATTTCTCTGTTTTGTAGTGTAGCTGTGCTTGCAGTCTTTGTAGCGTAACCGTGCTTGCAGTGTACCTATGACTTTAAGCTTGGTATTGCCTGGAACTTTCATTTGTTTGTGTGACTTAGTCAGTTCATGAGAATCGCCCCATGTTTCATCCACAACTGAAACAGATGCACATGTGTCCAACTTGAAAATGTGGGGTTTTCATTTGTCATAATTTCTGCTGACCAGCAGTCATCAACCTGGAGATGAAAAACATGCCCAAAAAATTCTTCTTCTTCTTCTGTAGATGAAGTGTAGTGATCTTCTTCTGACAGTTCATGGACTGTTTTATGTCTGAGTGGATGATTGTGACGTTTGACGCTGCAACACACAGCTGGACTCTTAATCCTGTGGATGAAATTCTTTTCCACGGTAGCCACACGATTTTCTTGCTGATGTAGAAGAGAGATGTCTTTCTTTTAACTTCGACTGTTGGTTGATTATATTGATGGCAGTATCACCTCAAATGAAGCGTTGACATTCTTTTCGTTCTTCGGCCTGCCTGCTGATATGTACGGCGATATCAAGTGTTTAATCAGCTTTGGCTTGGAGTTTGTTAGTGCATCATCACGTACTCCAATCGCAATTCTGTCGCTTATCAGTTTTGGCGAACCATATTCACACACTTTAGCGAGTTTGTACAAGTCTTGAATACGTGATTCAATTGCTTCTCCCGGTTTTTGTGTTCGCTTATTAAACTTAGCCCACGCGACGATCGTATTTTTCCGAGCGCGCGCCGAAGTAACTATCGAATTTGGCTACAAGTGCATCGAGCTCGATGGAGTTCACATCAATGTTCAGTGTTTTCATGATATCGTCGGCGATGTCACTCATTGTAAAAAGACGCTGACTTGTTCAGCTCTGGATTTTTGTGTCTAACCTGAGCCGGTTCTGTTGCGAAGAAACCATTGTTTCCACCTAGGCCAATTTGCTGCAGTGCCATCGAATGATTTTGGAGGTTGAACATGAAGCTTTATTCCAGTGCGCCGAACAGCTTCGTCGGCCCGTTCATCCATTGTGCTGCTTCTGTCAGTAACAGGCTGGTGGGGTCAGACCGCTGTCACCATGTGTTACCCAGTCCAACCGACACAGACAGACGTTCGGCGTTGGCAGTTAGATCTTTAGCTACCGTTGAAACTCCCATCAGTCTTAGGCCTAGTGCTTCATTAATTCTTAAGAACGATTGTACTGATGTGGGAATTATTTCGCTTGACGTAATCTGCTATGAGCTAATCCCACAGCTGTTGTTGAACGTCATGCAGTGCTAAGATCCTACCTTGTACCGTCTGAAGGCAACATGTACCGCCGGAACAGGCGTCATTTGCAACGATCAACACAAACAGCAAACTACACTGTACCAGCCTATCATGTTCATGCGTTTATTTAGATCCAGATCTAATCACAAGACATTATGATTATTAAGCGCGTAATTTGAGAACCGGGATGGAGTTGACGTTAGAACGGGATAGAGTTGATGTTAGAAACGGCGATCGAAGTAAAGAGATGATTGACTTGCTAGCACAGAGACAATTAATTCATTTGTATGAATGAATCTGCCACGACTCAACATAGCCCTATCAGAACTGTCCGCTGAACCAGAATCTGACAGGAACTCCAGCCCACAGGTGAACCAGCCTTTGCCCGTGAGACAGCCGCAACATTGCCTGGATACCCTCGTCAGCAACTAGCACCAGATCCTTCTCATAATGCCTATTGAACACGCTCCGGGCGTGAAGTCCACTCACCTCAAAGGCTGGACCTATGATTGTCGTGAATTCTTCAGTTTAGCAGCAAGAATTACTTGCTTTGTACAGTTACTTGTGTTGACTTAGTTTGGAGTTTACTTACATCATTGTTCAAGTTTGAAAAGCTAAGGACAGAGATCTTGCCTGCCAACACACCGATGAGGGAAAAGTGCTATGGATCACTGGAGGGCCTCAACCATACAGCAACCATCGTCAGTGCCTCTGGGGTTCCTGTCTGAGTGAACGAAGAAGAAGAAGAAGTTCAAGTTCTGTGTACTTTATGAGAACGGAGATGTAACATATTCTGGCCTATGAAACTACGGTGCGCAACTATTGCTAAACTGTGAAGGACAGCTCGACTTGGAAACCACTAGCAAATCAACAAACAAGCAAACACTTCGTCAGTACTTAAGCGGAGCGTCGCAGAGTGAATGGAATGATGGTACTATGCAGGCTGCAGAGACGGTGTAAAGTCTGCCACAGCTGCACCAGTGTAATATGTAGCTTGATGAATGGCAAAGAAACGATATAAATAATGATGATCATAATAATGGTGTTGTGATAAATGAATATATATAATATAGCTGTTACAAGGTAAGATGGAGACTGGAGAGTGACTGATTTTGTCATTACTGTCAGTGTCATGATGATTACTGTAATAAGGTGAAGTGACATAATTGATGTAGAAAAGATTATTATCACTGTGATACTGATGGTGTGTGTAAGATGCGGTGATGCAAAAGCTGTGACAAAGAAGTGATGATTGTCACTGTGACAATGATGGTGTGTGTGTAGGGTGCAGTGACAAGGTGAAGTGCTACAGCTGTGGAGTGGAGCTGTATGACTGGAGTGAAGATGCTGATGTGTGGAAAACCCATGCCACTGTGTCTCCCACCTGTCTCCATGTCATCAACCACAAGGGCCAGGAGTTTATTGACCAGGCTGGCGATCTACAGGTATGTTTTGGGTGTTTGGTCTTTGTAAAGGGAGTTTGCCAGTTCATCATCAGTTCATTTTATCCTTTCTCATCTGATTTAGATAAAAAAGATTAAATTTTGGTGTACTTATTGCTAATTCTTTCACAGCAATATGAAAAGAAAGTTTGTTGCAGACTTCTTTCTTACCAAATTCAGTTTTGATGAATTAAAATTTTGTTTTAAGAAATTGTGCACCCACTCTATTTCATCATGTCTTTGTTGAAAGAATGATTTTTTTCTTCGTTTTCTGTCAACAGTAAATTAGTAACAAAACAATCCGTTAGTGATTGGTAAGATTTTGGCATCATGAGGTGGTCTAATGATTTATGTTTCATTGTGGATCTTTGAAACTTGGTGCCTTGTAAAATTATATTCTGCTGAAAGGGATCTCCCCCCCCCCCTCTCTCTCTCTCTCTCTCTCTCTCACTCTGTCTCTCTCTGTCCCTCTCTCTCACCCCCTCCCTCTCTCTCTGTCTGTCTCTCTCTTTGTGTGTGTGTGTGTGTGTGTGTGTGTGTGTGTGTGTGTGTGTGTGTGTGTGCATTTATGTTTAAAGCACTTAATAATTCCTACTGACATGTTTGTATGATTGACATAAAGAATAAACAATGTAAACATATATCATAGTTATGCAAGTATGTGACAGTGAGTGAGTGTGTGTGTGTGTGTGTGTGTGTGTGTGTGTGTGTTTTCTTTGTGTGTATGTGTGTTATAGTTCTGCAAGTATATGACAGTGTGTTAGTGAGTGTGTGTGTGTGTGTGTGTGTGTGTGTGTGTGTGTGTGTGTGTGTGTGTGCGTGCATGTGTGTTTACATGTGCTTTCATTTTATAGAAAAGATTCACAAATTTTGATAAATGTTTTATTAGCAACATAACTTAGAAATGCATTCTTGTTATACTGAGTAAATGAATTCAAAAAGTTAACTGATGGGTTTCCTTTTTTATTGCCAGGTGTTAGCAGAAGTACTGTATCCAGAGGAATTGAATGCTGGTAAGTGATTTATTATTTTCTTTAAGTAGAATTTCAATCAAAAAAAAAAAAAGATACTTTTTATTCGATTTAACATGAAAGCCAAGTGATGTATATTAACTATGCATGATTAGATGTTTTCTGCCTCTTACATAGCTGTTAGAATGGGTCAAATTGTCTTAAGCATTAGTGTTTCATTATTTCAGTTATAAATTGCATTGCAAAAGATTTGTTTCATATGCTTCATAAATTCAGGTAAAACTGATATGCAGTTAAACAGTGTCTTTTTTTTTTGTCTTATGAAATTGAAAAGAATAGTCTTTTCTGTTGTGGCTCTCATTTTTTATTAGATGCCTTCCAATATATGAAAATCAGTGTGCATAGATAAACGGGTCATTTGACAGTTGCAAAATGTTGCACATACATGTATGTGACTTTCTGTCAAAACAATAAGTTTAATTTTGAACTTACTGTTCGTGCCTGGTGAGTTTAGTGAATAAAGCACTCTTGTAGTTATGCAAAGGTCCAATGCTTAATCCCCTGTTGAAACACTGAAGCCCCTGGAGATTTTCTCTTTGAAGTCGACACCTGAACAGATTTAAATCCCCAGGAAGTCCTTTGGATGAGATTTTAAACGAAGTGACACAAGTGAATGCATGCACTAAGTATTCTTATTCTATTCATTATAGAAGAGTAGCCATCGTGTGCCTGTGATTCATTGAAAAGTAAAACGCATGCACACTGGTGCCTTGCTTAAACATTACACCAGAAGATGGAATGTGGTTATCTTGATAGTAGGCTTAAATATAGTATATGTTTGTAGAAGTCCCATTAGAGGTAAAATTCAGAGTTCACACTGAGGAAATAATCTAGGAGGACCTTCCTCTTCACCCAACTTTTTTTCCCTTGCCACATTCAATTTTCTATGATTTTCTTTTCAGTACGTCTTGTGTGCTAGTAAAACATTTCTTTGTGATGGACAGGTGACATCAGCAGCAGTGATGGGATAGTGGGAGAGGTGCCAGGGTCCCCAGTCCTGGACATGAAAGCAGTCAAGGCGGCCTTTGCATGTGGGTACACCCTCCTGCAAATCCAACACGCTATCATCAAGTTTTTCTGTCAAACTAGTGAGTTTGGACAGTCCATAGGAATTCCATCTTCATAAAAGTAGTGTCTGGCTTGACTGATAGTGAAACAAGTTAGGTTTAAATGTTTGGTCGTATTGGTACTAGTGGTGTGTTGTTCAATGGTGTTTTTTTTTTTGTAAAGTATAAACAGCAAGGAAATGAATAACTATGGAAATACACAAGTGTCAGTTTTTGTTGTTTTTTTTTCTACACAAGTGTCAGTTGCTTTTGTTTGTTTGTTTGATTATGAATTAAGTTGTGTTTGTTTGTTTGTTTGATTATAATGAATTTATCTACATGATTTCTTATTTATTTCATTTGAAATGTCTGTTTATATGCGTCGTGTGTGTTCATACAATATGCGTATAATCATGTGACTTCAACTGTTATTACAGTTACTGTGAACAAAGAAATACTTCTAAATGGGCTTTTGGCATCTCTTTTATTATAGATAAACTTCTCATTAAAAGTTTTTAAAGTATGTTTTATGAAGATTCAGTGTGAACCCAGCATTTAGAGACAGGCATAGGTAGAAAACATATCACATGTTTTTCGTTTAGTTTCTACAGATCATACATTAACTGTTCCAATACAGTTGTGACAGCCCTGATATGGACCCCTGTGGTTGGCTGGGCCATAAAGATCATGAATTGAGCCAGTGCAGTTATGGCATAGATAATCTGTATCATTCTTTTTCTATTTGAGATTAGACTTATTTTGTTTTCTTTCATAATTTAGTTTCAAAACTATGAATGTGTAGTCAAAGGGAATGATGCCCATTCAAGTATTGTATGACCAGAAACACTATGCGTTTTATAGAGTTAAAATTTATTAAAAGCATTCACATCATGTTTAATTTGTATATATTTTATGAAGATCAGAGAAAATAACTAAAGTGGGCTCAAAATTGAGGAATTGCCAAGTCATCAAATCCTGGTTTCTGTTGTAGCTTGATTGTTGTGAAATTTGAGTTTGAAAATATCTCTTTTTCCACTCATTGAATACAATACAGGAGAATACAGTACATTTATGTTTACTGTTTTGAGCAGTGATCTTTACAACTGAAATGATAGTAGGTCTATTTACTGAGCAAACCATATGTATTAAAGTGTTGCTTCTGCTGCACAGGCCGCTTTCCAAATGAGGCAATCCTGAAGGCTTCCTTGAAGGCCACTGATGAGAACCACATCACCATCTGCAAGCAGCAACAGGTGGTCCAGGAGCAAGGCTCACAGCTGCAGCAGAAAGACACACAGCTGCAGCAGAAGACACACAGCTGCAGCAGACTTTCACACAGCTCAGCGAAAGACACCCTGCAGCAGACTTTCACACAGCTGCAGCAGAAAGACCACATTGGCAGAGGGTGTCGAGGAAAAAGAGCAGGTGCGTACTATGTCATATATTTTATTGTATTGTACTCCATTCTTGGTCATATATCTTTTCTGCATAAAATGTCATTGGTTTCGCAGGAAAAAGATGTTCCAGAATGTAGAGCCTCTTCTCTGTTTATGTTTAGATTTGGAAAACTTATTGTGTTCACGTATCTATCAGAACAGACTTCTCTTCAGAATTTAACTGGGCACAACTTCTTTCCTTTGTATTCAGTTGTTGGTCAAGGTATTAGCTACAGAAATAACTTAGACAACTACTCAGTGCATGTTTATTTATGTAAGTGGGCTGTGTGCAAAATGTGGACATATATCTTATAATGTTATTTTATTGCTAAGTGATGCTAAGAACTGCGACTTGCTGATTTCACAACTGCCACATTGTGAGAGTGACTCGGATTGTCCTATGATGTAGGTTTATGTGTGTGTCCATGCTTCTGTGCTTGCATGTTTAGGTATGTGTGTATGTGCGCACATGTCTGTATAGAGACGTTGATGGATAGGTGTTGAGGGGGGTAGCAGTTGGGGATGGAAACAGGTGGGAGGGTGGATAGGGAGAGAGGAAGATGGTGATGTGTCATTGTGTGCGATTGATGTGTGATGAGAATGACAGCAGAAGGTGTTTCAACATGATTTTTCCGTTTACTTGTACATTTGTTTTGTAAGTGCCCCGAGAGCATCAGAGATGGGGGAGCATATAAATCTTCATTAATTCTTATTACTACAATTAATCATTGCTTTTGACAGAAGGTGTTGATATAGTGATTTTAATGCAAGAGTGAGTCAGCTGTGTAGAAGTTGGCAGCGGAGAACAGCACACAACAGAAATTTCATCAGTTGGAGTCTTACGACAAAGTAGGACAACACACATCTTTTGGTAACACCTTAATATACAAATATTCATTTTCACATCATACACAGTAGCACACACAGAAGCATCAATGTTAACACCTTTTTTTAATTTTTTTTTTTTTAGCAATAAATCAGGGAGGTCAAAGATAACGTGGTACAGATCTGAAGTTGAGCATGATAATTCAAAACAGATTTCAGTATCAGGGTTCAATCTAAAGTGCTGAAACATACATCAGGGTAGTAGATTCACTGGAGGTGTCTATATGTATGTGTTTGTTTTTACCATAACTGTTTTATTTGTTTTAACGTCTTTTTTAGAAAGTGGAAAGTTAAGTTTTGTTGTCTAGAATATTATAATGCTGTTCATTCACAGGAGTTAAATCATAGAAATCCAGAATTAGCTGGAAATATGTACAAGATATTGGCCAATAAAAAAGGCTTATTAATCATCCTGAATCTTGCTGAATCTGAGTAAAAGATGTTTTGTTTTAAACTCATTGCCGAGAACTTCTTGTTTGGCTTCAGTTCAGAGATGGATAACTCAGTCTGTTCTAACATCTGTGCATGTATGAATGTTACAAGCACAGTGTTTCAATACTGTGTCCATATGTGTGGATCAGGATGTCCAAAATTTCATGCAAACAGCACCCAAGCTTTATATGAAAGTAACCACTGTAGAAGCACTCTGTGGTATATTATGTGTACAAGTATACAGGGTGAACTTTGAATTGTTCACCTTTCTTTTGTTTATGTTTTGAGTTCACCTGGCTTGGTGAACTGCTGCTGAGATTACATTGTGCAAAAGAGTTTAGATTCTGATGGCTCTTCTTATCAATCTGAGGATGTCAGTGTCTTTGGTGCTGGAAGGGGTGGGGGTAGGGGACGGCTGATCACAATTAGAAAATTAGAAAATATAATCTTTTTTTTACGTCTTGCCCATAAGGACAACATTTACATGTCTTGTTTCTATCAAGGATGAAGTGGATTTTACACAGAAAAGAATGGAACTAGAAACTAGATTGTGTAAACTTTAACTTTGGATATCATCTCTGTCTCTTTTATATGATAAACTTTGATATAGATATATGTCAGGCTACATGAATCATGATAACCTTAAAATTCTCTGCAGTTGGTAGGAAGAACTATGGGAATTCTCACGTTGTTACTGGCACCATGGGGTCAGTCAGGAAAGCACACACAGAGAAAATAACACAGAAAGAGACATTACACTGTGTCATGTGGGCTGAAACTGACTTCCTTCTCAAACCACCCTCACCATTACTTCTAATGTGTGTAAAAACATGAAAACACCCAAAATAAATGTAAGAAAAAAAACAAGTTATTGTAAGACAAATGCACTACATGCCCAAAACAAAAAGTACCATTCACATTATGATCAAGCCAGGTTCAACCCCGAAATCGTTGTCACCAAAGCATGACGAGGAAGTACTGATTCAAAATTCTGTGACTTACAGTGAAATCAGTATGACACACAAATTACCAATCAAATATATGTTATTCTTATTTGTAACTAACTGCAGGAAGTGGCTGTGTGACTCACTGGTTGCTGGAACATTTCATGTCATGTAACATGCAGACCACTGTGTGACAAGAAGGTCGCCATTTAATTATGAAGGATTACAGCTGATGTTGAATAAGTGGTTGTAAAACACAGATCACACACAGACCATGTACATAAATTAATTATTTAAAGGGCTAAAACCCTCTCGATTTTAAAGTACTAGTAATATTTATAATGCAAATCAAAGTATTTTCCCATCCTCATATTCACATTCATACAATTTGATACACTGTTGTGTCAAAAGACACAATTAAAGATGTAATAAAGGTGCAAAAGGACAAACCGTAAAGAGGAATGGAATATGAGCAATTTACAGCTGTAACAGGAATGCTGAAAAAAGGGACGTGCATCATTGTATTCTTGGTGAGGATGCTAGCACAGCCAGCTTTGAAGGGATAAGGAATATAATTTACTCTTTAATTGCACAAGTATTAGTGAAAAATCTTAGTAAGAAAAGAAATATTTTAGGAAAAGGAAATGAATTCTTACTCACTCTGATCTTGAATATATGGAACATATAGAGGGTTTTCGAATCCATGAAGAAGGGTTAAGGGTGATGAGGTCTAAGATGTAAAACTTATTTAAAGATGTTGTGATCAAGGTTTTTTTCTGGTTATCACCACTGAAGCATGCAATCCAAATTACATACATTTTACATAGGATGATTCAAATAAAACTTTGTTGAGTTTTGCACTGTGATAGCATGATACTTTCACTGATCTTGAAAGTAGGTGAGTATCCTTACTACTGAACACATTTTGTCATGTTTACTTTTTATACTTATTTTCACTCCAATGGTGGTCAGTCAACTGGAAATAATGTTAATTTTAAGGTTCTTTTTTATCCATCAAAGCAACAAACTTATTCACATAACAGTCGACAACTGTTAGTTATACAATAAAACATCATCATCTTCATTACTCTAAAGAAAATTTGATGATTATGAATAGTTATTTACATCCAACCTTTTTGTTTGTTTGTTTGTTTGTTTTTATAAAGCATTTGTAGATAATCTATTACTGATGGTGGGAGTAAACATAATTCTCAAATTGTTCTTCCTTATAGCACAAATCAGGTAGCAATGAATAGTTCACTTACATCGCTATCGTGAATGTGTCACTTCAGTTTCTTAAACTTCTCAGAAGAAATGATAAAAACCTTGATTTAACTCCCTTGCAGACGCTATCATCAATACTGTTGCTGATCAGTAAATATCCAACACTTGTTCTCTGTTGAATATTCACAGACCAACAACAATGAAAACAGGACATAAACATCACATTCATTCTCTCATCGAAATATGTAAAACTAACAACAACCCTTCAACACAGTAAATGAAACGTACCAAAATCTTACTTTTTACTACAAAAATGTTTTCTTTAATAGAAAATCCAAAGATTGAAAGTTTCCTTTGTACATATCAAAGCGCAAGTAATAACAGAGCAACAACAATTTTTTTCTCATTCCTATTACAAACAGATACTGAGCGCAAGTACAAAAAGTATGATACAGATATCACACTATCCAAATTAAAAATTAAAAAAAACATCAGAAAGATGCATAAGTATATACACAAACTTATATGCAAACATTTTTTTTTTTAATTCTGTTTTCAGAATCACTTTCTAATGAATGTTCAAAGTGTTCACTGTCATCCCCCCCCCCCCCCCCCCTCCTAAAACTATCTGTATTTGCTTTGTTTTCATCTGTTAGGACTCATTAAGAAATCTGGTATTTCTTCTGCTATATGAGTACCATTTTATGCTGTTCTGTATGACTTGTATGACTGAAAAAGAAAGTTCAGTGAAAATAGATTAAAAAAAAAAAAACAACCAGTAGACTTGATCAGCTAGACAATGCTCAGTGTTCACATATCGGCCATCTGTAAAGCAAGCTTAGAAAGCAAACCAAACAAAAATTAGGGTAAACCAAACTGGAAGTGTGCATTAGTTTGAGAAAACTTGTACCTGGTCTACAATAGAAGCAAAGGTTGTTGTCTCATGTCTGGAGTTGAATGAGTTAGAAAGATTTAGATTATAAGGTTGTGTTTGTGGTTAGAAAAGAATCAGAATTAAAATCAATTACCTAATTTAAGTATACTGGTATGTGTGTGTGTGTGTGTGTGTGTGTGTGTGTGTGTGTGTGTGTGTGTGTGTGTGTGTGTGATTGAAAAAGAACTCAATACATTTGGTAAACTAGGCTTCAAAACTACGTTTTCTGTCTAGCTATGAAGGTTTCATTGAAGAATTTTGGTGGTGATTGTAAATTTGAAACCCCAACCCTGCCCACTTTTCCCTGATCAACAAATCTGTGTCAGGTCATTTTCATAATGAAAGAATGATTAACCTGTGCTTGTTTTCCACTAGTTACAATTTTTTTTTTCTGTATAGCTTTGGTAATATTTGTAGAAATTGGTATGGAAACAGTGTACATAGGAATCAAAGGTCCAGTGGACTGCTGTTGCTGGAGATAGGTTTCTCTGGCAATCATTGGTGTTCCCGTAGGACAGTTTAGCAGAGATGTTGGTCAGTACAGAGGTTGTTGAATCCTAACTGTAAAGGTTTGTCGAAGATAAGGACAACAGGTTTGAGATTTTAGTTCGTTTATGTGCCACTGTGGTGCATTATTCTTTTGTTGGGTCCTCTTTAAAATCCACTGTCCAACACAAACATGGAGAAAACAGGAACATTTTGATGACTTCTTTGTTTTTGCAGAACTGATCATGAAGCCCTGTGCAAATGATTTCTTGTCATCACTTTTTTCTTTTTTTTTTCCAGACTGTCAATCAGCTGAATGAACAATTGAATGAAAGTCATCAACAGTTGAATGAAAGTCATCAACAGTTGAGTGAAAGTCATCAACAGTTGAATGAAAGTCATCAACAGCTAAGTGAGAAAGATGAACAGCTGAGGGAGAAAGAAGAACAGCTGAGGTGGCAGGACCAACAGATCCGGTCCCTGATGCAGCAAGTTCAGCAACTGAGAGCTGACCACCAGCACAGGGCTCTTCTGGCACCAGGACCTCAGGGTAGGTGATTTTGTAGATGGTCTGGTACTAGTTAAGTGATGTTGTGATTAGTGATCTGAATCAGACACTTTGTAGTGTTATGATCTGTTAATGTGAGAAAAACTTGCCTGGGTTGTGTATATTGATGTAATATTTGATCCAGCAGAACTTGACACTGTGTGTGTGTTTGTGTGTGTGTGTGTGTGTGTGTGTGTGTGTGTGTGTGTGTGCGTGCGTGCGCATGAGAGAGAGTGTACGTGTGTGTGCGTATGTGAGATTTTTTCAGTTAAATTAATGCCTGAAGCATGATTTAGCTAGGATAGATTGGAGTCCGTTATTTTTGTATGTCAGAAATCTGTGAACATCTGATACGATAGTCTGTGGTATTATAATCTGTTTTAATGTGAGAAAAACTTGCCTGAGCTGTGTATATTGATGTAATATTTGATCCAGCAGAACCTGACACTGTGTGTGTGTGCATCTTACTGCATGTGTGTGTGTGCATGTGTATGTGTGCATGTGTGTGTGTGTGTTAGAGAGAGAGAGAGAGAGAGTGTGTGTGTGTGTGTGTGTGTGTGTGTGTGCATGACATTTTTTCAGTTAAATTATTGCCTTAAGTATGATTTAGCTATGGTAGATGGAGTCCTTTATTTTTTTATGTCAGAAATCTGTGATCAGTTCATTAACCTGTTTTCTTTTTGTCTGTTACCTCTGTATTTAGGTTCACCTGTTTATTGATCCGTTCATCTCTTTCAGTCATTAACCTTTACCGTGCTTCCTGGGTCTTCCATGACCCAGTGACTTGATTAAAACATCATATCTTATGAATGGATAGAGCTATGCTCATGAAATATTAGGAGTTTGTCAATGATCTTAACAGCCGTTGGTCACAGAAATTTCATGTATGGGCACAATCAATTATCAGCGTAATTAGTCACGGTTCCCCCAGGACCTATACATTTTAATAGGTCGCACATGACCCACACCATTGGGTGAGGAATAAGCTGCTGAACCGCCCTTTATCAGGTGTAGGTCTTAAAAGACCTACGTCATCTGAATAGAGATAAGCAATAGGAAATGCCTCTGCAAAATGTGTGGGTCTTGGGCGATCCGCACGATCGGGTCTGTGTAGTCAAAAACGTCATCTGGTAAAGGTTAAAGTACTGTATATGTTCCAAGAGGCAGATGCAGAAATAAATGTATAAAAGTAATATTGTACAAATGAAATGAAGTTGATTTTATCATGCAGAATTTAGAAAGAAATGTATTGAAGTGACTTCGCATGGATTTTATCACGCAAAGTTTACAGGTATAGTTGTCTCTAGCGTCATGTAGAGTTTGTCACCCTAGTATAGCACAGTTTTTTCTCTGTTATATTTTTGTTTCCCCATCAAAGGAATTTTTGTTCTGAAGTATGCCAACATCATCTTATGTTATTGGGGTTTCTTTTACCTGAGATAAGTACATGTTGCAACAGCACTTTTGTTTGTCTCCTCTGAAAGATGAACATTCAGGCCACCACTGAATATCAAGTGGAGGCGGAGAAAAGAAAAACGCCACCTCCACCACCAAACAATAACAACAACAACGACAACACTGAGTGCAAGAATCAAACGAGGAATGTTGGATTTCTTGCTTGGCAAATGCATTGTCCACAAGGCCTCCACTCTGCATTCTTGATTTGAGATCTTCAGCATATGGAATAAGCGTCTGACTAGAACAGGCCACATGATAAGGTGTCAAGATTGAAACCTAAGGGCATCTAGAGCAACAGAATATGCAAGATAACATTTTAGTGCTATCAGCACAAGTGAATACACTCCTCTCTGTGCACTAAGAATACTGTTGCCACAGCACATTCTCTTAGGATACCTGATTTTGGTCTTTCTTTCTTTTGTTTTTTGTTTTGTTTTTAGTTGCTCCTTTTTGGACAGCCACAAAACATAATGGATAAGTTTTCAGAATTTATACAGAGTAATTCCCAGTTTCATTTGTTTCCAGTTCAAAGTTGGCAAAGTAATGGAAATCGCGACATGTCCAAGCCGCCTTGTCATGTGTTGAAATAATTCTTGCAACGTATGGTGAAGCAGTGAGGCATCCCTTGCAAACATAGTCACAACTTGTGTTGAAAGGTAAATATCATATCCTTATTACAGCAGAACCTGGAATTAGCGAAGACTCTCAAATTTGCACTTAGTTTGACACATCTCTGCTCACAGTTGATGGAGCCCGTGATGCCAGACCCAGGAATGATGAGAACAATCATCAGCTTTTGGTGTGCAAGATCTGCATGTCCGACAAGCCACGCATGATCTTCCTGCCCTGCGGACACGTCTTCTCCTGTGCCGAGTGCACCAGTCGCCTGCCTGACCAACGCTGCCCTGTCTGTCGTCAGGATATTTCTGAAGTGCTGCCGGCCTTTGTGGCTTAAATCATATGACTGTGTATTGTACATTCGTCAAACATGGCCTGTTATGGTTTGACACATGCTTTTCTTGGTGAGTTGTAAGTTTGATGATGCATGTATCGTATGCAGATGTGTCATCACAGTCTCTTTGCTTTTTAATTTTTCAGTCTGTTGCTTTTCAACACACACACACACACACACACACACACACACACACACACACACACACACACTCTCTCTCTCTCTCTCTCTCTCTCCTTTTCTCTCTCTCTCTCACGCTTATACACCCATACTTAGTACACAAACACTCATAAACCAACTCATACGCACACTGTAGAGATCACAGAGAAAGGACTGTTGGTTAGTGCATTATTGTTTGTTTTTTGTATTGTCTTATGCAGTGTGTTCTGCATGAACAAATACATGTGAGAGAAGGAATAGAAGTTTTTGGTCAGTCTCATGCAAATGTAATTTTTTTGTTATCTCTCTTTAACATGCTTCCATTTTGATATGAAATGTTTGTATCTTATGTTAAGTACTTAGTTTGTCCTTTTTTATATATAATATATATTTATATAGTTTTGTATATTTTGTGATGCAGAGAACACTTTTGCCTTTTGACCTGGATAGCTTTCCGATATTCAAGGTTAATCTATGAGTGTGATCAATTGGTTGAATGACTTAGATCCGAACTTTTACAAAGCAACACCAGATTTAGCAGTTTTAGGAACAGTTTGTGTTTATTCTATATGAAAATAAGTTTTGAACCATGTGATTTTTTTTTTTTTTTTTTTTTTATTTGAAAGGTCTTTAATAACTTTGACATTCTGAGTTGATAGGTTTTTTCTGTATGAATTGTTTATTTGGACAGTTGGTCATACTGATTTTCTGACTTCATGTCTGTTTGAAATTTTGAAAGTTAAATTTAGTTCATTGAAAGTATCATTAAGGTGAGAAAGAACATCCCAACATCAGATCCCTGTACAGGCTGACATTTTGTTCTGCTTAAAGAACACTTGGAGAATATGTGTGGGGACAGAGTGTTCCCAATATGTCTTCTTTCACAGTTCAGTGAATCACACTTGGAGAGTATGTTCGAGAAGAGAGTGTTCTCAATATGTCGCTTTCCATAGCTTAGTGAATCATATTAGGAGAATACGTTCGGAGAGAGAGTGTTCCCAGTATGTCTCCTCCCATAGCTCAGTAATTACATTAGGAGAATATGTTCAGGAAGAGAGTGTTCCCAATATGTCTCCTTTCATAGCTCAGTGAATCACATTAGGAGAATATGTTCAGGGAGAGAGTGTACCCAATATGTCTCCTTTCATAGCTCAGTGAATCACATTAGGAGAATATGTTCAGGGAGAGAGTGTACCCAATATGTCTCCTTTCATAGCTCAGTGAATCACATTAGGAGAATATGTTCAGGGAGAGAGTGTTCCCAATATGTCTCTTCCCATAGCTCAGTAATCACATTAGGAGAATACGTTCGGAGAGAGAGTGTTCCCAATATGTCTCCTTTCATAGCTCAGTGAGTCACATTAGGAGAATATGTTCGGGGAGAGAGTGTTCTCAATATGTCTCCTTTCACAGTTCAGTGAATCATACTTGGAGTGTATGTTCGGGATGAGAGTGTACCCAATATGTCTCCTTTCACAGCTTCATGAATCATATTAGGAGAATATGTTCGGGGAGAGAGTGTTCCCAATATGTCTCCTTTCACAGTTTATGAATGACATTAGGAGAATATGTTCGGGGAGAGAGTGTTCCCAATATGTCTCCTTTCACAGTTTATGAATGACATTAGGAGAATATGTTCGGGGAGAGAGTGTTCCCAATATGTCTCCTTTCACAGTTTATGAATGACATTAGGAGAATATCTTCGGGGAGAGAGTGTACCCAATATGTCTCCTTTCATAGCTCAATGAATCACATTAGGAGAATATGTTCGGGGAGAGAGTGTTCCCAATATGTCTCCTTTCATAGCTCAATGAATCACATTAGGAGAATATGTTCGGGGAGAGAGTGTTCACAATATGTCTTCTTCCATAGCTCAGTGAATCACACTAGAAGAATGTGTTTGGGGAGAGAGTGTACCCAATATGTCTCTTTTCATAGCTTAACCCATTCCCTGCCGCAGTATAAGAACTTTTCTATATTGCTGAGTGCCGGGGCCAAATTGCAGTAGGTTCACTCATGTGTTCACTACTCATTCATTTATTGAGATATCTCTTAGATTTTTGCCAGTTTTTTTTCTTATACCCTGTGCTATAATGTGGTATCATAATAATTTGATTTTGCTGGTCATTAGTATGGTATATAATCAACTGTTTTTGTAGTAGTACACCATAATAGACACGGTTACGGGTGTACAAGATCGTGAAAACGACCCCGTAACAGACAGGGGGCAAGCAGGGAAGAGGTTAATGAGTCATATTAGGAGAATATGTTCAGGAAGAGAGTGTTCCCAATATGTCTCCTTCCATACCTTAATAAATCACATTAGGAGAAAATGTTTCGGGAGAGAGTGTTCCGAGCATGTCTTCCATAGCTCAGTGAATTACATTACAAGAATGTGTTTGTTCGGGAAGAGAATGTTCTTGATAAGTCTCCTTTCATAGGTCAGTGAATCACATTAGGAGAACATGTTCGAGAAGAGTGTGTTCCCAATATGTCTCCTTCCATAGCTCAGTGAATCACATAAGGAGAACATGTTCAAGAAGAGAGTGTTCCCAATATGTCTCCTTCCATAGCTTAGTGAATCACATAAGGAGAACATGTTCAAGAAGAGAGTGTTCCCAGTGCGTCTCCTTTCATCACTCGTGAATTACATTAGGAGAATATGTTTGGGGAGAGAGTATACCCAATATGTCTCCTTCCATAGCTCGGTGAATCACATTAGGAGAGTACGTTCGGAAGAGTGTGTTCCCAATATGTCTCCTTGCATAGCTTAGTGAATCACATTAGAGAATATGTTCGGGAAGAGTGTGTTCCCAGTATGTCTGCCTCCATAGCTCAGTGAATCACATTAGGAGAATATGTTTGGGAAGAGTGTGTTCCCAATATGTCTCCTACCATAGCACAGTGAATCACATTAGGAGAATATGTTCGGGAAGAGTGTGTTCCCAATATGTCTCCTTTCATAGCTCAGTGAATCACATTAGGAGAATATGTTCAGGGAGAGAGTGTACCCAATATGTCTCCTTTCAAAGCTCAGTGAATCACATTAGGAGTATATGTTCAGAGAGTGAGTGTACCATATGTCTCCTTTCAAAGCTCAGTCAATCACATTAGGAGAATATGTTCAGGAAGAGAGTGTTCTCAATATGTCTCCTTTCATACTCAGTGAATCACATTGAGGAATATGTTCAGGAAGAGTGTGTTCCCAATATGTCTCCTCCATAGCTCAGTGTATCACATTAGGAGAATATGTTCGGAAAGAGTGTGTTCCCAGTATGTCTCCTTTCATAGCACAGTGAATCACATTAGGAGAATATGTTCAGGAAGAGTGTGTTCCCAATATGTCTCCTTCCATAGCTCAGTGAATCACATTAGGAAAATATGTTCAGGAAGAGTGTGTTCCCAATATGTCTCCTTTCATAGCACAGTGAATCACATTAGGAGAATATGTCGGGAAGAGAGTGTTCCCAATAAGTCTCCTTTCATAGCTCAGTGAATCACATTAGGAGAATATGTTCAGGAAGAGTGTGTTCCCAATATGTCTCCTTCCATAGCTCAGTGAATCACATTAGGAGAATATGTTCGGGAAGAGTGTGTTCCCAATATGTCTCCTTTCATAAAACTCAGTGAATCACATTAGGAGAATATGTTCAGGAAGAGTGTGTTCCCAATATGTCTCCTACCATAGCTCAGTGAATCACATTAGGAGAATATGTTTCGGGGAGAGAGTGTTCCCAATATGTCTCCTTTCATAAAACTCAGTGAATCACATTAAGAGAATATGTTCAGGAAGAGTGTGTTCCCAATATGTCTCCTACCATAGCTCAGTGAATCACATTAGGAGAATATGTTCGGGAAGGGTGTGTTCCCAATATGTCTCCTTTCATAAAACTCAGTGAATCACATTAGGAGAATATGTTCAGGAAGAGTGTGTTCCCAATATGTCTCCTACCATAGCTCAGTGAATCACATTAGGAGAATATGTTCGGGAAGGGTGTGTTCCCAATATGTCTCCTTTCATCACTCAGTGAATCACATTAGGAGAACATGTTCAGGAGAGAGTGTACCCAATATGTCTCCTTTCATAGCTCAGTGAATCACATTGGATAATATGTTCGGGAAGAGAGTGTTTCCCAATATGTCTCCTTTCATAGCTCAGTGAATCACATTAGGAGAATATGTTCGGAAAGAGTGTGTTCCCAATATGTCTCCTACCATAGCACAGTGAATCACATTAGGAGAATATGTTCGGAAAGAGTGTGTTCCAATATGTCTCCTTGAAATAGCACAGTGAATCACGTTAGGAGAATATGTTCGGAAAGAGTGTGTTCTCAATATGTCTCCTACCATAGCACAGTGAATCACATTAGGAGAATATGTTCAGGAAGAGTGTGTTCCCAATATGTCTCCTTCCATAGCTCAGTGAATCACATTAGGAGAATATGTTCAGGGAGAGAGTGTACCCAATATGTCTCCTTTCATCACTCAGTGAATCACATTAGAGAATATGTTTGGAAGAGTGTGTTCCCAATATGTCTCCTTTCATCACTCAGTGAATCATATTAGGAGAATATGTTCAGGGAGAGAGTGTACCCAATATGTCTCCTTTCATAGCTCAGTGAATCACATTAGGAGAATACGTTCGGAAAGAGTGTGTTCTCAATATGTCTCCTTCCATAGCACAGTGAATCACATTAGGAGAATATGTTCGGGAAGAGTGTGTTCCCAATATGTCTCCTTTCATAGCTCAGTGAATCACATTAGGAGAATATGTTCAGGAAGAGTGTGTTCCCAATATGTCTCCTTCCATAGCTCAGTGAATCACATTAGGAGAATATGTTCGGGAAGAGTGTGTTCCCAATATGTCTCCTTTCAAAGCTCAGTGAATCACTTTAGGAGAATATGTTCAGGAAGAGTGTGTTCCCAATATGTCTCCTACCATAGCTCAGTGAATCACATTAGGAGAATATGTTCAGGAAGAGAGTGTTCCCAATATGTCTCCTACCATAGCTCAGTGAATCACATTAGGAGAATATGTTCGGGAAGGGTGTGTTCCCAATATGTCTCCTTTCATCACTCAGTGAATCACATTAGGAGAACATGTTCAGGGAGAGAGTGTACCCAATATGTCTCCTTTCATAGCTCAGTGAATCACACTTGGATAATATGTTCGGGAAGAGAGTGTTCCCAATATGTCTCCTTTGATAGCTCAGTGAATCACATTAGGAGAATATGTTCGGGAAGAGTGTGTTCCCAATATGTCTCCTACCATAGCACAGTGAATCACATTAGGAGAATATGTTCGGAAAGAGTGTGTTCTCAATATGTCTCCTTCGAAATAGCACAGTGAATCACGTTAGGAGAATATGTTCAGGAAGAGTGTGTTCCCAATATGTCTGCTTCCATAGCACAGTGAATCACATTAGGAGAATATGTTCGGAAAGAGTGTGTTCCCAATATGTCTCCTACCATAGCACAGTGAATCACATTAGGAGAATATGTTCGGAAAGAGTGTGTTCTCAATATGTCTCCTACCATAGCACAGTGAATCACATTAGGAGAATATGTTCGGAAAGAGTGTGTTCTCAATATGTCTCCTTTGAAATAGCACAGTGAATCACGTTAGGAGAATATGTTCAGGAAGAGTGTGTTCCCAATATGTCTCCTTCCATAGCACAGTGAATCACATTAGGAGAATATGTTCAGGAAGAGTGTGTTCCCAATATGTCTCCTACCATAGCACAGTGAATCACATTAGGAGAATATGTTCAGGAAGAGAGTGTTCCCAATATGTCTCCTACCATAGCACAGTGAATCACATTAGGAGAATATGTTCGGGAAGAGTGTTTTCTCAATATGTCTCCTTCCATAGCACAGTGAATCACATTAGGAGAATATGTTCGGAAAGAGTGTGTTGTCAATATGTCTCCTACCATAGCACAGTGAATCACATTAGGAGAATACGTTCAGGAAGAGTGTGTTCCCAATATGTCTCCTACCATAGCACAGTGAATCACATTAGGAGAATATGTTCAGGGAGAGAGTGTACCCAATATGTCTCCTTTCATCACTCAGTGAATCACATTAGGAGAATATGTTTGGGAAGAGTGTGTTCCCAATATTTCTCCTTTCATCACTCAGTGAATCACATTAGGAGAATATGTTCCGGGAGAGAGTGTACCCAATATGTGTCCTTTCATCACTCAGTGAATCACATTAGGAGAATATGTTCGGGGAGAGAGTATACCCAATATGTCTCCTTTCATAGCTCAGTGAATCACATTAGTATACATGTTTGTTGATTTGCATAAGATGATTGCAGCTTTCCTATGTGTTTGGATTATTGTATCGTTGGCTTTTTGGAAGCTGAGGCATTAGTTGCAGTAAATATTGCTTTGTGAAAAACATCATTTTAAGTGTACCTGAGTTAGGAGTGAAAAAAGACATTAATCTTAGAGAACTTTACATGAATTACATTTGAGGAGTTTTTATGAATTACACATGTTTTAACACTGACTTTGAAAGTCACTGTGAGTGTTCAGTTTTTTTTCTGTTTTTGTATATTCTAGAGAACATAATTTCTATTAGTACGTTGTATATAGCAGGGTTTTTTAATCATTTTTTTTTTCCAAATCTGTACATATTTGTGTAAGTACATTGTAAATAACACAAAATATAGATTTATGTGTAATATATGGCAGCAGCAACACAAAGTGTTTGTAAATGTCCAAATATTTTGCTTGAAAAAAAGTAAAGGAGACAGGAAAATCGTGTAAAGTTGCTTGGTGGATTTCAAGCAGTTGAGGAAGTACTTCTCTGGGTCATACCCGCACCTTTGGTTGTATTTTCTTTCTATTCCTTTATTTATCTGTCTATATATCAGTAAATACAGATTATATCAGTACTTACTATCTATCTGTCTGTCTGTCTATCTATCTAGATATATATATGTATATACTCATATAATCTCTCTCTGTATGTATGTGTGCGTGTGTGTGTGTGTGTGCATGTGTGTGTGTGCGTGTGTGTGTGTGTGTGTGTGTGTGTGTGACAGAGAGAGAGAGAGAGAGAGAAGTGGATGAAGAAAGAACAAAACATTCAAGTTGTAGAGAGGATTGGTTGAGTTCAGGAAGAATCCTTTTATGGCATGTAGATACGAGCGGCATTCAATGTGAAATGTGGGGGGCAGCATTTGAACAATGGCCATGTTATCAATCTCATTACAATTCCTCTGTTCTTTACATAATTTTCCTTTTACTGTGTGCTGGCTTACAAGTTATGTTTGGTTGGTATAAATAGAAACTGTTACTTGTTAATGCAGCTGAGTATTTCAGTATTTACGTTTCTTGTTTCACTGTTTGCTGGCTGTAAATATCGCACAATCTTTTCTTTGTTGTTGTTGTCTGTGATTCTTTCTGTCTTTTCACTGTTAGAATTAGTGTTAACAAAGAATCTGTTACATGTTTAACAAATTCCTAAAAAGATTTGAGACATGAGTATAAGTTCAAGAGGACTGCTGTATAAAGCTTTAGCTCATACTAGTTCAATCCCTTAGTATCAGATGTGTGCGTTCAGTGCCCTGCCTTTGGGAATTTTTCCATTGATACTATTTCAGCAATTACAAACATTTTCTGTGGTCAGATTCTTCAGATTTGTTTTCAAAATTTAAAATTTAAAGACATTTACTAGCATTTTGATTTTTGATACATTTGTTTCTCTGTGTATTAATGAATGCAAATCTTTGTTAGGGTTTTTATGGTTTTCTTCCCATTGAAATAAACTTGTGCTTTGAGAAAAATTTGGCACAGAAATTTTGGCAAATGAGCAGAGGAATGGGAAAAAAAGAAAACACATATAAAACCTTTGGAGTCAATGCATTCTTGTCCCTTGGTGTAGAAATGTTATGTAAACATTTGTTTAATAATATCTAAAACATACCTGTTTTCATGTACTGTGCATTAAATGTCAGATAAATGGTTCTAAAGGTGCATGAGAAGTGTCCCGTTCAGCATGCATATATTTGTTTTGATCTTAGTTTAGGGAAGAATTGTGTCAAGGATTGATTAGTTTGCAATGGTTGGTGTTTTAGTTCTGTTTTTTGTTTTGATTTTTAGACATCGCAAGTCTCTTGTCTGACTGTCCTTCATGAATCTGCCTTACTAAAATCGTTTTCTGTAAATATGGTTTTAAAATGTACATTTTTCTCTGTAAAGCTTTCAGATTCATATTTAAACATGAGTGTTCAGTGGTCAGATCCATGCATTCACTGCTTGCTCCTTATGTGGATGAACTTTCTTGCATAGGTAGTTTTCATTCAGTCATAGTGATTTTAGAGTGTTTGAAACATTCATAGGTAGCATTAGATCATTGGCACAGTCAGACATTGATGTGCCATCTCAGTGACTGTGTTCATTCTTCTGGATCAAAATCATCATCTGATCCATTGACAAGCTTATTACCTACAGAAGAATGAAAGATTGGGTTTGGTTTCAATGATTAAATGATTGATTATAAAGGTTATATAACAACTCACTTTTTTACTGATTGAAAGAAAATGTATTTAGCATTGAAAAATTAACTATTTCAGTGATTAAAGGACATGGTACTCACACCACACACACACTCACACACACACACACACACACACACACACACACACACACACACACACACACACACATACAAATACATACACACCCTCACACACACACACACACACACACACACACACACACACACACACACACACAACACACACACACACATACATATACACACTCCCTCACCTAGCAGAATGACGGAATCATTTTTGTGTTATGAACAAAGAATAGACTGTATGCAGAGAAAAACATTCAGCACTGCACTGTCCTAGTTGGCAAATGTGCACAGGGAGTGGAAGAGAAAAATGTGGTGTAACATGCAAGTATGTCAACGCTGCATTTTTTTCTCCCAAAAAATCATCATCACTAAAGCATAAAGTAGCATCTAGGGAAAGGGCAGCAGAGTTGGCACCATAATTATTGATCTTCATGATACTGGTTTTGTCTTAGTAGAGCATAGTATACTTATGTTTGATGATAAAGCTTTCTCAAAAACGAGCAGCATCTGTTGAATAAACAATACAAAACTTCTTTTGCATGTGTGTGTGTGTTCGTGCGTATGTGTGTGTGTGTGTGTGTGTGTGTGTGTGTGTGTGTGTGTGTGTGTGTGTGTGTGTGTGTGTCTATGCATGCACAAGTAGTTGTTTGAAAATGAAGTATGTGAATGATTCAATGTATGATTCAATGAACAGATAAATCACAAAACAAAAAAGTATTGGTACTATTGCAGTTTCCAAAGTTATAACCATTGTGTGCATGTACACACAACTATCAAGTTTTAAATAGGCAACAGGTTTTGCTTTCAACCTTTGAGAAGAATTGTTCATTGCCTCTGACATGACATGTCCACTTGAAAAAAAAAATTTGCTTTTTGTCATGTGGTATGATTTCCATGCATCTCATTCAAGCTTTCCTATGCACTTCTGCTCACATCCAGACTCTCCTTTCTGATCCAAAACACATGGGACACCATCACCAGCCATGCCTCCTACTGACAATGACTATTGAATAACTGTGGCTTGGGCATGAAGGGCCCCCCACTAAAGTGTACTAACATGTCCATCCAACAACGTTCTCCATGAATTTGCTGATACTGAATACTTTTGTCATGAACTTGCTAGAGCATGAACATCTAAATTGAGGAAAGCATAAAAGTATGGCAGGAGATTTCACATTTAAAAATTTTTTCATCTAATTGTTTTTTTGTTTGAAAGTTTGTTTTATGGCAATTTATGACGATGAGAAATGATGGAGATGATTCTGTGGAGATCCACTCAGGTCGTAGATTATATGACAAGACTGAACTCATTCTTCCTTCAATTATGAATCCTGGCAGAAACCAGGCCTGAGAGATGTACACATCTGCAGGACATTTGAGCAACACTCTCAGTGGTGCATCCACTTACTGGATGAAACTCAATGTGGTTCAAGTCTTCCCAGTTGAGCTCATAACACACTTGGCTCGAGGTGGAAGTTGGTCAGGACAGAAAAAATCTTCAAATAAACATCTCTGATGGGAAAGGAACACGCAAGCTGTCAGCCTTCAAACAAGCCACTGACCATTGCCCCATCTTGGCTGGTGTGTGGGACAAGTAAATGTCTGCGATGGGAATCAGAATCACAGCCTCCTAGCCTGTCACCATTCCACTGACCACAGCACCAATGACGAACGGGGCTGTGAGGTATGGTTTCGATGGGGAGGACTTTGGGAGTATTCTCTATTGAACTAATGGGGGTGATTTTTTTTTTTCTTATTACACTTCATCTCCACGCTCTCTTTAACTAATGGTTGAGGTTTTGCCACAGTGTTGGAAGGAGCAACTTTCCAGTCTTGGTTACCAAAAGAAAATTGAATTTTTCTTGTGATTGTTAAATTTGTTGAAGGTGAATGTATGCAGTGTTCCAGAGAGTGTAGCCTCCTCTCCACATCCATCATACAATTTTCTTCTTCTCAGTAACATGTTTTATTTGTGTTTTTATAGTGGCTGCCCAATCCCACTTTGGTCAGATGTAATAACATTTCATTCTGCCTGTGTGTAGGGCATCAAGCTCTGAGATGGAAAAGGGGGAATCTGCAATCAATTATCCCTAATCTAAAACGATGAGAATGGAATTATAGGTCAAGTTTCAATCTCAACCAATTCTACTTGCTTGTGATATTGATCAAGTTGTGAGGGGGTAGAAAACATTACATCATGGCACTCGTGGTGGTCAGTAGCAGAATTGTTATGGCATACTATCCATGTAAAAAAGATGCAAACTGCACTGCATAGGCATATCTTGAATAGATTCAACCTCTCTGGAGACTTAACATAGATGTGTTACCTTTAACTATATTGTCTCCACTTTAGTTTTTCTATCCAGGCATCAAGTGGATTTTAATCGGTGGTATTAGACAAATGAGAAGCTGCTAATCAGCTGAAGAAAGATAACTCTTCAAAGTAGTCAAATTGTCAGATGGTATGATTAAGTACGTGAATGTGGTCAGTCCCAGCACTAAAGGTAATGAGAGTCACCAGCTACAAAGCATTTAGACTTTTTTTCTCAGCATGGGCACAATGTATTAAGATATAAGGCATAAATACAAAAGATGCACCATCTCAAGACACTAGGTATCACTGGAAACTAGAAACCAGTTGACGTTTCTTCTGGGTCAGTCAGTGAAACTTAAAACAGGATTAGCTGCAAAGTGATGTAACTGCAGGTGGAAATCTAAACAAATCTTAAATGGTGGTTAAAATAACCCCGCCAAACAACCCTGACAAACAAATCACAAAACAAAGCATGACGTGTTTCAACCTTTTGGGTCTTCTTCAGGTGAGATAAACAAGCCTCAGGACAACGAAAATGAAGAGCAAGCAGTCGCTTATCTTTGTAAAATTTGGCGCAAGGTGGGCTTTAAAACCAAGATCTCAGAAGTAGGAGAGATATATGTTTCCCTTTCTGGCAAACAACAGGTCAATGCTTTACATCCTTTTATGCACTGTCTTAAGAGTTAACAGTCTTTCTGTGGTTTAAGGATTACCAGTTAAATGACTGATGTTACAGAACTTTAAGCCATCAACAGCGTATATGCCTACAGGATTCCAAACAGTGGAATGGTTCAGTATATATGTGCCTCCTTCAGAAAAAACAGCTGCTCACTGGAATCAGACTCCAGAAGAAGCAGCCCAGGCTGGGTCTGTCACTGCATTTGCATGGCAGTGGACAGATCTTCAGCTGCATACTGAAACTTGTGACAAAAGATTTATTTTGGATGCACTACATGAATTAAAAAGTAGGGATAAAAAGGCTTGGGCTGGTTTGGGGATGACCCTAAAGAACACTTCAGCTCTCCATTTTCAAATCTTAACCACTTTGATACTGATTACCCTGAAAAGAAAAAGAAAAAAGTCTTAATTTTTTATCATGTTATTCTGGAATAGCAAATGGTAGTAAATAATGTAGCTGCTATAAAGGTAAAGAGAGAAACAATAAAGAGAGAGAGAGAGAGAGAGAGAGAGAGAGAGAGAGAGAGATTTCATTGTGCTGAGCTCTTCATGGTTTTTCATCATACCAGTTAGTTCTTGGGAATCAGGATGCTTTGGTTAATGCATATCGAGACTGAGATGTATCTTCTGTGCCAAGGCAACAACATTTACCTGTCATTGCTCCTCACCCAATCCCATCTCCCTTCCTCCCCAGAAGCATCCACCCCTCCCCCCACTTACACTCCAAGCCTCTTGTCGACCAATCACAAAACACACACACACACACACACACACACACACACACACACACACAAGAGAGAAAGAGAGATTTCAAATATCCTGTGGTCTCTATAGGGCATGGAGAAAACAGAACATCAATAAATTAACAACCAAAGAAGAAAAGAGTACATGCAACTCATTCTATAGAAGTAAATGTCCACTGTTTCATGATGAAATTCTGAAAGTTAAATGACTTGACTTTATTTCATCAATTTATTCAATTTTAACAGTACCATCTTGCCATGAGAACATTATCTTAAAAAAAAAAAAAAAAGGGGGGGGGGGGGGGGGGGGGGGGAGGGGGCATAGGTTTAACGAAAAAAATATTTTCGAGAAATAAAATGGGATCTATAATATTTAAGGTATTTCATAATAAAATGAAATTTTGTCTCCTTTATCTCTGTCATCAGTGTCTACTAAAGCATTGATCGCTGATAAAGCAAAGCCTTCTTTTAGCTGAAATCATCAGTTCATGGCTACAGCATCGAAATTTGATCTATGTGTAAATGTTTAAATCAGGTAAGTGATGTATTTACTTTTCTCATGAGCAGTCAGTTTTATGTTTTAATTAACTAGACAATTGTCTCTTGAATCTGAAACTTCACACCATAAAAGCACATACGTATTTTTGAAGAGATGATTGAATTTCTCTACAAATGTTTCTGGCTCTGAACCATGTGCCCGCGTAACTGACTCGAAATCAAAGCATATTTCAACTGAAATATTCTTTATACAAGTTAACCACACAGATGTATAAAAGCCACATGTAAGTTAATTGTGTGTGCGCGCGCGCCCCCCCCACACACCACACACACACACACACACACAAGACTGACTGACTGAAACCAATTTATTGTCAGATTAACCCATGGTTGTACTGACAAAACATCAACACACGCGCGCGCGCGCACACACACACACACACACACACACACACACACACACACTAGCATGTACGCACACGTACATGGGTTAAATAAAATTCTCTTTCAGGTGCCTATGATGTGTGTGTGTGTGTGTGTGTGTGTGTGTGTGTGTGTGTGTGTGCGTGCGTGTGTGTGTTTCCCCCACATCCGGTACTACGCATGGAGAGTAATATACCCTTCTATCTCCTGTTATCGGCTTGCTTCCCCTATGAGGCAATTTCATTTTCGTGTTCCAATCAGAATAGAAAGTGTGTCATTCTCAGATTACTAGACATCATTGACTGTAACCTGACTACAGGTCTCTCTCACTGATTTTAACCTGTACACCGTTTGGAAGAAGAAAAAGAAGTAATCGTATTATCATGTCGTGGGGAGGCCAGCAGCCATACGTAAGTACACGGATATAGAGCTCTGTAAAGATTGAATTGAATACTAGTACTATGTAAGTTAAATGATTAGTCTGTAATTCTAGCTCTTCAGTTCTAGTTCTAGTATCAGTTTTCATTGATTTGCAACTGGTCATTTGATAATGTTTGACACAGTAGCAGTGAATGGCCATGGGATGAATGTTATTTTTATTTTTACTTTCTTTTTCTTGTATTTATCGCATGTTTGAATAGAACTCTCTCTCTCTCTCTCTCTCTCTCTCTCTCTCTCTCTCTCTCTCTCTCTCTCTGTTCGCCATCAACAACAATATTAACTTCTGCTCCTCACTGCCTTCAAAACCAGTCTTGCTTTTAATTTTTATGAACAATAATGTTAAATGTGAATATATGCTGCTGTACTTGAACATGGCGCCATGAAAGTTAATTGCTCCCCAGATATGGTACTGGTGATACTAGTTTGACAACTGATGCTTTTGTATTCTCCTTAAGCATATATGAATATTATATACTACATAGTGTATATGCATGTGTGTGTGTGTGTGTGTGTGTGTGTGTGTGTGTGTGTGACTGTGACTGTCCATGTGTGTGTGTGTGTGTGTGTGGTGTGTGTGTGTGTGTGTGTTAAGAGTGAGAAAGAGACAGTTATAATTTAGTGTGCATGTTTTGTTCTTCAAAGCCAGTATAAAGCCTCACTGCTCTTGTTATAATTAGATCTGTATTATGTAATGGTCTTCTAGATGTTAGTATCCTTAGTCCCCAAACTGACAAGGGCCAGATGAAAAAAAAAGCATCTTCTTGCTTACCTGCTACCCTTAGGAATAAAGATTATCAATCAATTAGAATGTTTTGGTTGGTGACAGCATGATGTACTGTTCACTGGATGCATGCGTATAGCAGTTATTTAGCTTGTGACTATTCATCCATTGAAAGGTATAGACATCCAAGAAATAGCTGTAGACATATTGACTTCAGAAAATTCTAGTTATTATTTTGAATTAATCATTAATGAGAATCACAGTGACAATATAATTATTGACTTTGTAAACATTTTGGTGATGACATAATGAAACTTATTGAAAGTAGTTTACCTCATTTACCAGTCGGATTCATCAGATGATTGTTGAAATTTACTTCATCTAATTTGGCATCCAAATTGTAATTTGCTGATGGATTGTTCTTTCATGTATATGGCTAGTAAAGATAGGTAGGCTGTAATATTTAGTAATCTTCAGATGAATTATATGTTCAGCTTTTCTCTGTCAATACATGATCATGGGGATAAATGTTTAACTTTTTTTGTTATACACTGGGAGGGTTCTCAATCTCACAAGATCACAGCTGGTTGCTCACCACATGGTGACACAGCAATAATACTGATTTGTGGCAGGTAGTTGGGCAGACATGAGGTGTGCAATCAAAATTTTCAAAAGATCCTCACTCAGTTGTTTTAACACAGAGTAAATATTTGGTCCCTGTTACATCATATAACATCAGTAAGAAACCAGTAACAGTTGATTTCATGGATTTGAGGAGAAGCCAACCAATCCATGCTTTAAGTCAAACAAGTACAATACCATTACTTTGACTTTTGAAACATTTTTTATTAAGATGATGAAATGCTGCTTTATAACAGTGTGTGAAGATAAAGTCACCAGGCAAAAAAGCTCTAGGTTTTTTAAGGGAAAGAAAGGCAAACATTGGGTGCCCTGTGACAGTTTCTGAGTTGTGCCAATAGTGCTTACTGAACAGCCTGGAGGTCTGTGTTGAAAGTGATAATATTGCTGATTGCAACATGTACCAAACATCATTGAGCATTAGAATTTTTTTATATCCCCCTTAATGCATATTGTGAGTGTGGAGGAGGTATGTGGAGGAGCGGAGGGGAGGAGTGTTTTGGGATGGGAGTGGGGAAGAAAGGGGGTAAAGCTGCGTGCCCATATAGCTGATTATCTTTTCTTTTTTTAAGTTCAAAATAGACACAGTACTAGGGGATATTTTCATGATGAGAAAGCACGTTATGTTTGTTTTGTGAGCAACACATGTGTGTTACTGTTAGGATAGATGATCTGTATGGCAAAAGAACAAATGACAAATTGGAACAATATTTGGTGGCCTGAAGACACTTGTTTATCCTGCATGTTTTTCATTGTTTAGCTTAAGGCAGAATACAAGGAAACACACAAGGTGCAAAGTTAAGCGCATTAATGTCTCTTTCATAGTCTATACTGAATAAGCATTACTTTGCACATTGTTTTGTCTGTTTACTTGTAATTTTGCCTTGTTTTGGATGCTGAAATCTGTTTCGGTCTCCACTGCTTATCGTTATTTCCTCTTGGTTCAAACCTTGAACCCAGATTAAAAGAATTCTTCACACACTTACACACAGGGAGGATATGGTCAGCCACAACAACACATGCCGCCACAATATGGTCAGCCACAGTATGGTCAACCACAGTATGGGCAGCCACAGTACGGACAGCCACAGTATGGACAGCCAGGATATGGACAGCAGCACAGACCCTCTGGTCCATACGGATCGGCGCCAGGTTATCAGGCATCAGCCCCTCCCCCCTATGGTGCTCCACCCCCCGGACCACCTGGCTATGGGAGTGCTTCGCCTCCAGGAGGGTTTGGAGGCTATGCTTCTCCACCTCCTCCTGGAGTCAGCCCAGACCTGTGGGGCTGGTTTCAGGTGAGAATGAGCATGGTCCAGTGAGCCCTGAACCCTACCCCACCCACCACTCCCACTCCCCACATCCCCCTCCCCACATCCCCTTTCCACCCTCGCCACTCCCCCCTCCCCCTTCCCCACCATATAAGTGACAGAATAATCAATAGTGATTGCAGTCACTTTTATAGAAGAAAGGTGGAAATGTACTAAAGCTAAAAACTGGTTCAGTTTCAGGCAAGTGCGAGTGAGGTTGAAAAGTAATAACTTCAAAATTACTTAATGAACCATTTAACTATAAAATAAGTTAAGTGATAAGCCAACCAGCTAACTATTGAACCAATCATAGATTGGTTGTTTACCAGAGAAAACTAAAGGAATTAAAACTGCATTTGAATATTTCATCTTCTTTTTTTCCTTTCAACTGTCTGGGTGAGTTTAGCAGAATTTCCCAGATACTCTCAGTGCATGTTCATGTATTGTTATTCTCGTGTGTACGTATTTGGTGGGGGAAAGAAGGGGAAGGAGGCAGAGGGGTGGGGGTTGAAGTTGCATGGTCGTTGGGGAAAAAGTATTGATATAGTTGGATGCTGTTTGTCTCAAGTTTGATATTTAATGTAATTCCCCCTGCATAGACTACAGTTTAGTGTTCTATTTATACATACATGTTTAAGAGAATTCCTCATGTCAGCTTCCCAATCTCTCTCAAATACTTATGACAGCAGTCACCAACACTGCTCACTATCTTCTCCATCCCATTAAAGAACATGTGAGTGTTGATGAGCTCCTGTCGTGCGGGAAAAAAATGGAGAGCAAGAGCTGAATGTGGACATATATATATCTCTGAAAAAAAAATGAACAGCTATGAAAATGTGGCCCCTAAAACATGTAGATTTTAGTTATTTTGGTCCTAGTTTACTGTTGTTGGAGATGGATGCAAGTAAAATGGAGATCAATGAAAAAAAAAGTAATAATAAGAAAAAAGTTAGAATTCAGCATATATGAAATGTGTTTAGTTTTGAATCGTTTACACGGAGAAGTAGGTAAAGAGCATCACAGAACTTTGTTAGACTAGTGTGTGAATAATGCCTGTGATATTTTATTTCATTCATTGGATTTCAGAGATGGCTCTGTCTATTCTACAAAATGTATTTCTTTTAGTTTTATGCAATGCAGAGTTTTAAGAAGGTATTCAATTTGCGTTTGAAAATCTGATTCAAAGCTCAGTCTCACTCTCGTTGAGGAATGTGAACAATAAAGTTTAATCTGAAATCAAGTTGCAGAGATGGATGCAGGGAGCAAAAGCATGCCATTTGTATTTCTCATTATCCTGGACCATACTTTCTTTGAATCAGAATAAATGTATGGCACTGATTATTTTATAAGCTTTTCGTTTTCACATTTAAGATGAGCATTGTTTTGTTTACAGCAGTTATATACTGATATGTGAATTTGTAATCAATGTGCAATTTTAAAAAAATGAACCTTTTTGTATAATTTGTAATGATTGGAAACACAATCTTCACAGTTTAGATTCAGAATCAAGCAAAGACATTATCGTATGTTCTATGCCTTCCTTGCATCAGTATACAATTTTTTTTTTTTAATTGACACAGAAACATTTTTTTTTTTAGTTATAGAAGCTGTCCTACATCACTGGTAAACTGAATGCTTAATACATTTTATTGAAAAGATGTGCTAATATGAAAATGATATTAAGAATAGTAAGATGAAGTTGGGTACATCCATTGTGTTTGGTTTTAAGTAATGTGAAAGAAGAAGGATAAGGGTGTGAAAATCGCTTTTAAGTAAGAACATTTTGTAACTGCATTTAAGCTTGTGAATAGTATACACGAAATGTGATTTTGTTGTTGTTGTTGTTTTAAGGCAGTTGATCAGGATCGCAATATGAAAATAACTGCAGCAGAACTACAGCAAGCATTGATGAATGGGAATTGGTCTCCCTTCAATCCTGAAACCTGTCGTCTGATGGTTGGCATGTTTGACAAAGATCGGTAAGTGTATATTAAGAGAATTAAAAACAACAAAAGAAAAATTTGGCCCATATGTGAAATAACACATTAATGGAGATATACACACGATAATGTTGTTTGTGCTGTTATGATTACAGTCATTTGAGACACTTTTGTAGGGATGTCAGAGGTTGTTTCAGAATGAATTATGTCTCCATCTTGAAAATTCAATGCTAGAAATGTTCATTTTTTTGCTACCTTCTCCTTGCCTCTGCTTTTTATCTCGTGGACTCTCATTCATACTCTTTTGTGTGTGTGTGTATGTGTGTATGTGTATGTGTGTGTGTGTGTGTGTATGTGTGTGTGTGTGCTTGTTTTGCAATGATGGCCCACACACCTTTGTTAACCCGCAGGGCTCCCATTGAGAAAAATAGAAAAATCAGTTAAATTCTGAAAAGGATGGGGGTGAGGGATACAGGTGGGGAGAAGTGAGTTGGTGGGCATGTTCCCCCTCATTTGGAAAAAAAACGAAACTTTCTTTCAAACTATTACTTTTTGTCACAAATCTGAACATTGAGTGGTGCATCATCCCATTTTTGGTTCCCACGACAACCAGGATCATTAGTCCTTTTATCAGATTTTCTTTTCCCATTCAGAGTGTCTTGCTGATATGCATCATCAGAGTATAATATTATTTTGCATTCAAAGAGGTAAACAAAATGTTGACTGTCAGCTCTTTTGAAGAAGTTTACATGAGATTATTATTTCGTCAGTGTCACCTGTTAGCGTACCCAAAACACAACCAGCGCTTTGTGGGTTCCTTTGTCACTTTTTCTTGTCTCCCCTCAATTTGTTTTCCTCTGAAGTGTGTGTGTGTGTGTGGGGGGGGGGGGGGGGGGGGGGGGCGCACACTCATTTTTTTTGCTGAAATCCACTGATTTTTAGAAAAGTAAGAGCGCTGTTTCTAGAAGGTTTTTTTGTTTTTCATTGTTTAATGGTACCATATCATGATATGTGTCATTCTAGCTATATCATTTAGTGTAGTGACCACATAGTGAATTTTGAACATTGTCCTTATCATTTTTTGTCTTTGTATTGACTTATTTGACTATATTGCCTCTTCATCACTTCTGTGATCTAGTGTATATGATTTAACATAATACTTTGATACAATGTGAAAATGATTTATGTATGTACCAGTAGTTTGGTTTGGAAACAGTTATTTTCTTCATGTTTTGTTGTTGTTAGTGTGGCTTTTTTCATATGTCATACTACATAGTGCATGGTTACAAGTAAACTCAAATTGAAACTGAATTAATGTAGATAGGTCCTTCTTTTAATGGAGATTCAGCTGGTGCCGTATTTCATCTGACTTTTTTTTTTAATTAATAAGTATTTTCAGTTTTGTGAAAAATGAAACTGCCCAGTAAACACATTCTGACTGAGATTTCCCGCCTTTTAAAAACTTGTCTTTTGGGGAACATTTTTCTCTGTGTGTGTAGAACATTGATGTAGCTCCTGAGACCCTCCCGTCTAGTGACCAGATCTTTATAAGGATGTCTGGAGGTTGTTAGTGAGAGGTTGCACTGCATTGTGAGAAGTTCCATTGCACAGTTTTTTTTGTTGTTTTTTTTAATGTGAACATGACAAAGGGTTTTGCACACTTAATGACTGATGTTTTAACGATAACAGAATCTCTGACCAGTGTGATAATTGTTTAAAAATTCTGCTTCCTAAATTTCAGAATTTGTTGTTTTTTGGTGTGTGTGTGTGTGTGTGTGTGTGTGTGTGTGTGTGTGTGTGTGTGATTTTGAATGCTTAGTGACACACTTCACTGGCAAGTGAAAGGTATTGGAAGACCATGTAGAATCTCAGTATCAATCTTGGTAAGTGTCCCTAAAAGATTATACTTTTCTGTTAGAGATGTGGTTTAGTGTAAGACATTTTTCAAAAGTCATAATGAGGAATTTAATGCCATGGTAAAGTTGGTGTGCCATGTATATAGTGACCACTTTCATGTTTGTGTTACTTAGACTGCCAGTAATGTATTGTGCTATCTTTTTTTTTCTGTTTCAGAAACGGCACCATTGATATTTATGAATTTTCAGCGTTATGGAAGTACATACAAGACTGGAAAGCCTGCTTTGACAGGTAAGAGTGAACTGTTTTGCTGTGACTGAAGAATGCATGTAAAATTATGCTAAGTTTAATGTACTCTTTCTTTACACAATTTTTATATGTTATATATCAAATGCTTTAGAAATTTTTGTAAAATATGTAAATTGTTTGATGATTTCTCAAATATCTAATCCACTATGAAATTGACAGTGAAAAATGTTTTCTTTTACCTTCAGGTTTGATACAGATCGATCTGGAAACATTGATGCCAATGAACTCGGCAATGCTTTCCGGACCTTTGGGTACAACTTGTAAGTACTGACATGTAAAACAAAATGTTTTTACATATGTGATAACGTGGTATCAAAAGATCTGATGTCTGTTGTGCAAGTGCACACTTGATATCTTTTCTCTTGCTGTCCATAAGATCTTAGTCTTAGTATGGATAAGATTGCAACACTAAACCAAAGTCCTGTGTGTGGTGTGCATATAGCTTGCATAAAAGAGCCCATGGATGGAAGACCGTTATTTCTGGCTTGTTTTTGCTTTTTGTTTTCCCTAAAACATCTGCTTGGACTGATAAACAGAAAAGCGAATAGTACAGTATGAAGCACTGGTAAGAGCAGCCCATATTTTAACACAGAGAAATATATTGTAAAGACAGACACTTTTAGATATGATATAATACAATACGACTCTGTTCTATGCAGTGTAATACAATGAAATGCAGTGTAATGCAACAACATACAATGTAGAGAAATCTGTAGTAGAAAGAAACTTTTTTTAAACATGATGTAATACAACTCAGCACAATACCATACTGTGAAATGCAATTCAATTGCATAAGATACAATGGAATACATCACAAAATGATAAATAGGATCCAATTTTGATGTCACCATGGATGAAAAAGAGAACAAAAATATTAGTCTCTTCTGAAATAATAGATTATGTTGTCAGTGATTTATAGATGGTTTCTAATGTTTTGGTATTTTTTTTCTTAACCCGTAGAGTGCCTTTAAGCCGTCAGCTGAGGCCGCATTAAAAATGCTTTCCCAGTGCCTATGGGCCGTCCACTTGCGTCATGCATTTTTCTTGAATTTTCATTCGTTACTATTTCTATCAACGGACTTAAATAGAGTGTGCGTAGTAAGCCTTATATGTCTGTTGTATTAAAATGATATGTAAATGACCACACGTGAGGGGAAAGCCCATTTATTCTCATCACTGACTGGATGACCAGCCAGCACTTCGTCTCGCTTGCAAAGATGGCGGCGCAACCTTCGACAAGCGCAGCGACCAAATCAACGTATTTACACAGCTGAGCAGGCTCTGCTAATGATTTTTGACAAAGACAATAATCTTTTATTCAACGACTCACTCGAGCATGAAGGTGAGATGATGATAGTGATGGAATTGCCGACCGTATTCGTCAGTTATTGTGTCGGGCTGTGTGACCTCAGTGTGTGTTCAGCTGACTGGTTTGCCAGTGTCGAACGAGCTCGCCTAGTGTGTACTCTGCACTGCGTGCCAGTGGTCAGTGACGTGATAGTCAGCGCGAGAGGGGAGCGCGGCCTGCTCGCGGCGTGGCGCAGGGCAGAGGGAAAGGTAGGGGAAGAGGAGCAAGGGGGCGTGGTGGGGAGAGGGGGGCGTGGTCGTGGACTGACCTGTCTGCATAGAGTGTGAGCGTCTTGATAGACTTCTAAACTGTTTTACTTTCATTTACAGGTGTAGTGTGACAATACAAACTTTATTTTCAACTTTTTTGCTTTGTGTTCTTGTTTGGATGTGAAGATGTAGTGGTAAATACATATGCTTTTGATCGTGCAAAAAAATCTATCCAAATCTAATTGCCTAAATACTTTTTTATTATCAAAATTAAAACAAAAGAAGCCCAGATTCAAAATCTTCATTCAATTTCCTTCAAAAATTATATATATTTCATTTTTATATCTTTTGTAGTTTCTGAGCTAGAATTTTTTGTTAATTATTACCCCCAAATCATTAGATTTCCCTGGCACTGGGAAAGCCTTTGTTTGTAATATTTTCAGGCAGTGAACGGGTTAAGCTGTTTTAATGATTATCGTAAAACTATAGCCCAGATATAAAACAGTACCAAGTATTAAAAAGTAGTGCACCCTGAAAGGCACATATTTTTTCTGAAGTTGTCTTACTGATGGTTATTAAACATGTCATGAGTATACAGAACTAAGGTTTGTGAATTCTGCTAAAAATGTGGAGCTTGCCAACTTTGCAAGGCGCAATTCTTGTTTTAGCCGACGTCAGAAAAAGGAATTTAGCTCAAGTCCAGACAATCTTGAAAGAAAAGAAGCTACCTGTAACTACATTTGTTATGTTTATTGAAATTTATGTTGATGACTGTTGTGTACATTACAATTCATGACAAAGACATGCAGTTCAAAACCATGTCTATGTTTGTAAAGATATTAATTAGTATTGTATATTTTGTTTGTTTTTTTAACAATACTGTTTAAGACAAATAAGATAGATGGACCAAAACCATTCAGCAGCACATGAAAGTATTGTCAAAATGTTTGTATTTCTGTAGGTCGCCGCAGTTTTCACAGCTTGTTGTACGGGTGTTTGACCGTGCTGGTCGAGGCAACATCAACTTTGACGACTTCATCCAGGCCTGCGTGATGTTGAAAAGCTTCACGGACAAGTTCCGCCACAAGGACACGCAGATGCGTGGAATGATTCAGATCAGCTATGAAGAGGTGGGTTAAAGGATGTAACTGCAAACACACTCATAAATCAGTCAGACATCTCACACTCACAAACGAACACACACACACGCACACACACACACACACACACGCACACACACACACACACACAACACAGCACAACACAACACAACACAACACAACACGTACGCAGGCACACACGCAGGCATGCGCGCATGCATGCACGCACGCGCGCGCACACACGCACACACACTCACACGCACACACACACACACACACACACACACACACAACACAACACAACACAACACAACACAACACTACGCAGGCACACACGCAGGCACGCGCACATGCATGCACGCACGCGCGCGCGCACACACACACACACACACACACACACACCACACACACACACACACACTCTCACTCACTCACACACTCATACACACACATACACTCACACCACACGCACACACAGTCATTCACACACACACACACACACACACACACACACACACAGCCATTAGCTTTAATGTCAGTTCAAGCAGGACTACTTTAGATATTTACACAGTGTATCAGATACCCATTCTTCATGATTGTTACTATTATTATTGTCATTCTTGTTTTTAGTCCTTTCTGAAAGAATGAGACGGCTTTCTCCATGGAAGAATTCCGCAGAATGAATCTGCTTACCTGTGTTTCTTGTTGTCCCCTCTGCTACCACACACTTGTCCAGACCCTGGACCTGCACTGGACTGCTCTGTAAAGCATCACAAGGTGTATATGAGAGACATTGACAAACCACAGTTCTAAGGGCTGATCGCATCTGTAAGCTTCTTCCAGCAAGGCATTTCTCTGAATGTGAGAAGAGAAAAAAAAAGTGACATGGAACGAGATAAGGTGATCAGATTTGTTTAGCAAAGCAGTGGTATTCTCTGCTGTGCGATGATCTTTCACGTGATGACACTCAGCGCACATGCATCATTCCTTCATTATGCCCATCGCTCCCGGTGGAGCATAGGCCATCGACAACCCTTCGCCATCGCACTCTGTTCTGGGCTGTTCTGGCCATTCCAGTCCAGTTGGTCCCTACTTGCTTCAGCTCCGCCTCAGTGTCTCGCCTCCAGCTGTTGCAAGGCCTGCCTCTCTTCCTCTTTCCCTGCGGGTTCCAGGTCAGGGCTTAGCGTATGGTGCTGGACGTTGGCTTCCTGAGGGTGTGTCTGATCCAGCCCCACTTCCTTCGCAGTATCTGCTTGGCCACTGGTTCCTGTCCCGTACGCTCCCACAGATCTTTGTTAGGGATCTTCTCCTGCCATCGGATTTTGTAGATGCGCCTCAGACAGGTGTTGAAGAATGTCTGAATCTTTTGTTGCATCATCTGTGTTGTCCGCCATGTCTCACATCCGTAGAGCAGGATTGACTTCACATTGGAACTGAAGATGCAGAGTTTGGTTCTTATGCGCAGATGCATGGTCATGGAGAAATTTTGATTCCTGTCATTCTTGTTGTTTGTCAAGATGGTAGAAGTTCTTTTTCGTTCATACAGGACTGAATCCTGTTAGAACTTGACGGTCTCCATCTCTCCTTTTTTTTTGCATGCAGTACGTCTCCTTTTGTCTTGAAATAGACTGTGTCAAGGACTTTTGGTGGCAGAGCAGTTTGAGGAGGATTTCCACCTTTCAGGATCCATGCCTTCCTCTGCTGCTTCAGTGGTGTCAAGACTTGGATGATCCATCGTGAGGACACTGTTCTGTAGTCAAGCCTTGGGCACATATTATGGAAACAGTCATCAAATCAATGTCTAAGCTGTCTCTACAGGAGTCACTGCTGAATTTTCATCAACCACAGCCTCTACACTGGCCCTGAGTTGCACTTTTTGTTTTCACACTACTTTTCACTGTTCTCTTCAAAAGATGAGTGAGTGATCGATAAGTATTTCACCCCCCTCCATGTTGTTGCTCTATAGGGGCAGATGCTTGTTACAGTACACATTTGTCTGCAGTGATGTCATGTAACGATTTTGCAAGAGTGACAGACACTCAACAACAAACAAAGCTGTGGTGAATGTCATGGTCCCCGCTATTTTTTTTCATGTGTTGGATGGTGCCATCACAGTATATTCTAGTGCAAGACAAGTAAAGACAATATAATGTTATTTTGCCTAAATGTTCGTCAAGTTTTGGTAAAAAATATGACATCATTAGTTTGTATCATAAGGCTGTGGTCAAGACATATAGCTTTTGTTTCTTTTTGTAGAAAGCCCCTCTTACAGGCAGTGTGAGTTTTTTGTGTGTGTGTGTGGGTGTGCGTAATACACAAGAAAGTATGTGTGTGTGTGTGTGTGTGTGTGTGTGTGTGTGTGTGTGTGTGTGTGTGTGAGTGTGTGTGTGTGGTTGTGTGCGCATGTGCACACGCTGCATGCATAAGTTGTGTGTGTATGTCTGTGTGGCCTCAAAGTATGTTATCATCAGTGAGAATGGGATGATCATTTTCATTTTTGTCATCATTCAGTTTTTTTTCTTTTCGTCTTAGTTTCTAGACATGGTTCTGGACACGTCACTTGCTAGGCTGTGATAAGAGCCACGGGTAATGTCAGCTTAGTGTTGTTGTTGGCACAGTTTGTCTTGCTGCATTGATGATTACGATGACCATGCATGCACCTAGCGTTGTAGTCTGCCACAACTGTTTTTTATTTCTCTGGTAGAATGGAGAATGTGCTTTTGTCTGTACTTTGGACACACTTGTGCTGTCTGTTCTCACTCCTGACCTAGTGTTCAGTTGTTTTGTTTTTCGTGCCCGCAGGTTAGGCTTACTGGTAATGTAACATTTCCAGCTTGCATGGAATAATCGCAACGATTGAAGACAGACGAAATTTTAGCAACAACAGCATGATTTTTTTTTAGTTTCATTGTTTTGTTTAACATAGAAGAAGAATAAACTAATACCTTGTGTGTTTCGGTGTATGGTGTTTCATTCCTAGAACAAGAACAACAACTATAATGAAACATTTTTTTTTAATTGGAAAAAAATCGTATCCTCCTACTAAATGATTGACAAATAAAAAAAAAAACACAACAAAAAAAAAACCCTGTTTCCCCAGATAGGTGTATCTCTTCAAAGCAGTTAATGATTTGCTCCATGTGGTTTCTGTTGTAGGAGAATAAGTTGTGTCCTTGCACTTGCTTGTTGTTACTTGTTAGTGGTCCAAGTTATTTCTGTGTCCTCAAGAAAAGCTTGTGTATTAATATCATGGAATGTTTTGCTTTGAGACTAGGTTTGATAAATGCTTGTGATCATTACTTGGTGTTTCTTTTAGGAATAACATTTCTCCTGTCATACAAAACCCCAGGAATGTGCCTAAGAATGTTTTGTATAACCACTTTTTATTTCAAAACTAATGTGCAATTGTTGGTGTATTGAAAACGCAAACCAATTTCTTCTTAAATACTCATATGATAAAAAATGAATTGTTTTTACGTTCATGAATCGTTTAAGTATTGGGAGCTTGTGTTTTTGTTGTGTTTCATCAGAACTTTCCCTGCATCAATGGAATGGCACTTTTGTAGTTTGTTTTACATATGAATTGATTGTGTAGAACTGCATGGAGCAGAACAATGATTATAGTGTCAAGTTGAAATAATTTTTAAAGCATGAATTGTTTATTTGATTTGTATTTATTATCTTTAGGTAATACCTTCTGTTGCTTTTAAAGATTTACTTCTTAATTTTATTCTGGGTATATGTTTAGGAATTCTACAGCATCTTGTGAAGTGCAAATCTGATTTTTTTTTTTCTGTTGATGTGATAGAATTATCTTGGCTCATACAGTTTTGTTACCGTAAATACAGTTAAGACAGTGGAAAGATTGATTATGTTTTAAGAAAATAATCAAATGAATGCATCAGTATTCTATATCTACAACCATTTAATCATTGAAAGGTTTGTCCAGACTGTCATTTTTTTCTTGCTACTCATGTTATCCATGCAATTAAAAACTAAAAAAGTGGTCAGAAAGGAAAGTTGTTGAAGTGAAAGCAGATACTGAGAGGGGGTAAAGGAACAATGAAACATGAGAGTAAAGTTTTCTCTTTTTTTATATGTAATTTTTGTTGTGTTTTTCTTTAACAGGTTAGTATGTTTACGTGTTTTTGTATCTGTGATAAAGAGCAGTGTTGTTTATGCTCAATGGAAGATGATGAGGCAGGTGGGGTGGCAATGTTTGTTGTGACGGTTGCCAGTTATGCATACTGTTAAGATTTCTGTCACTGGTACTTTTCAAAACTGCATGAAAGTTTTTTTTCTTTTTAATCACAAGTTTTCTTAATTATCATTTAGATCATCAACATCATTTCTGTTGTCTGTTGTTGTTTTTTTGCACAAGTAGACTGGATCTTTAGGTGTGTGTGTCTGTAGGTTATGTGTGGAAACAAACTGAGGGAGAAGGAAATGAAAAAGATACAGTACTCTGGTACTGTGATGACGCTTTCTACAGACAGTGATGGTGCATTTCATAGGGCTCTGCTGGACTCCCACCATCCCATTCAGTTTCAATCTCTAACATGCCAAATAAGATGTGGACACAAACCTTAATGAGAGGCATACCCCAAATCTGTATCAAACACGGTTTGCTCCATAGGTTAACTTCCTTGTGGTGGGAAGACATAAGCTAGTTTATTAAGGAAATGGGTCTTATGTGTGTGAGTTTACTAAGGACATGGGTCTGGTGTGTGTGTGTGTGTGTGTGTTGTGTGTGTGTGTGTGTGTGTGTGTGTGTGTGTGTGTGCTATTTTTACTCTAAATTTCATTTGATGTATTTTTCAGCTGAGCCACTGAAAACATGGCAATTGTTGTCATGGACCTCCACCAGGGTCATTTTTTTCACTCTTATCCATTGATTTCTGTGATAAGTAATTTGTATGTCATCAAGATTACATAAAAACTACAGAATTGATTTGAATAAAACTTGGTGAAAGTGTGAAATGAGGATCAAATGTCAGATCTCCAGGATTTGTTCAGCATGATAACTGTAGATTTTGCACTTAAATGAACACTTTGTGAACAGATGACTGTAATGAAGAAATGTATTTTAAGGGAATAGAAAAACTCTTTTGTGGTATAAACATTACTATTCCACACTATCCGCTGTCTAACCAAAAAGAAAGAATGAAAAAAGAAAAAGGGAAGTTACTCTTTGACATGCACTGTAGCTATCTGAACTTCCCTTAGAGGAAAAAATTAATTGTGCTGGAGCCGTTTGACCTTGGTGAGGTCTATGCTGTCTCTAGTGCCCATAAAGTTGAGTCCCCAGGATCACAGTGCAATGTGCAGTGATGGTCGCATTGACTTAAATATGATCAGTACATGGTTTTCATTGTAACTTGGACATGTTTTTGTGTCATTTTCTTTATAACCTTTGCTTTTCTATTCAAGGTGGATGGTTTTGCAGGTATGCATCTGTAACTAACTACTCTTTGTGGTCCCCATAGGATGAAATGACATTTTAAGATTTTAAAAGATTGTACTTTATATATGTATTTTCTGTTCCCATTCCAACACTGCAAATCTCAAATTGAACAGTGATGAAGTCTTTTAAAGAAGACAACCTCTTTCTAAACAGTTTGGAGGAAACTACACTGTGCAACAAGATGTCCTGAAATAGACTTTCTGTTGAATCTGTTTAAATGAGCATTTCCCCGTACAGTATCAAGAAATGTGTGTGAAAATTTCCCAAAGACGAATGGCTGTAGGATGGCATTTAATCAAAATCTTCAGTTGATAACAGTCTTCATAATCAGACTCCATTTTAATGCTGTGACACAGAAATAACAGAATATGATTTCCAGCTTTCAGTGGTCTCATTTCTGGTGTCTTGTTATATGTGTTTCAGTTTCTGGAAATGGTTCTGGACACCACACTGATCCAGGTGTGACGGCCTCAACGACTTTGCTCATGTACTGCTCCCGGTGCTCAGTGGTTCCTTCTTCACCTGCACCACAGTCCAAGAACTTGGAGAACATTGTACAAATCAGAAATTCAAGCATGGCGGATCATGTGTCTAATACAGGTGCTTCCTATTTGAGGGACATGTCAGTGTGGCGGGTGGCCCGCCTTCTGTCATTCAGACTTGAAGTCATATAAACAAATTTGAAAAGTTATTGATAAAGCACTGCCAAGTACATAGACAAACAAATCACAAGACAAAACACGACGCGTCTCGACCTCTTAGGTCTTCTTCAGGCAAGAGACACAACACTCAGGACAATGAAAATGAACGAGCAATCACTTGTCTTCATTATGGTTCAACGTCTATCTTGCGCCGAATTGGATGAAGACAAGTGATTACTCATTCATTTTCGTTGTCCTGAGTGTTGTGTCTCTTGCCTGAAGAAGACCTGCTTTATCAATAACTTTTCAAATTTGTTCAGATTTCTGCCTGCAGTCGCCTCACTTTGCAACTTGAAGTCATGTGTTTTGTTAGCATTTTTTGGTTCCTGTGTAAACAAAGTAAGTTTGCAGTAATTAATCAATGACCTTATCATCTGTGTGTGGTCATCTGAGTGATAACAGAGAGTCTTATACTTAGTAAAGATATGAGAATGTATGGTGGTCATCTTTCAGTCATTCCAGGTCTTGTCTGCCCAAGCTGTGGATAACTGGTCCTGGTTTCCTCCGTTCTGGTATCACTGGCTTAAAAGAGAGCTCTATAGGGGAAGAAAGTTTGCCAGTGTCACACATATCTCCTCAAAATTTGCCAGTCATTCAGCTGGAGAACTCGGCACATGGTGATGTGTGATGTGCTGTTTGTATCGATAGTCAATAATCAAATCCAGGTTCTTTGATTAATGTCTTAGCTCTGTCCAGTGCTGGTAGGACTTTTTTTTATAGCCCAAAATGATGCTGTATGGTGGTGAATTATAGAATGATATGAGCACATTGTTGTCGTGTTGAATATGTGTTGTGTGGTGACATTGACTGACATTTTTTGTGTGGGCATAACACAAGTAGAAAAATGAATCGATCGCTATACATCTTATCACCAAGACTTGAGTGGCAGCAGACTAACTATTGAGAGGAGGGATAGATGATGTTATGCTGAGAGATATCGGGATCTATGAGAAAGAGCTGGATAGAAAACTCTAAAACATGAAGTGCAACTAAAGAAAAAAAAATGATGTTAAGTAATTGTTGATGATGAAATTGATGAAGGGGTGTGATGATATCACTTACCATTATATCACTTACTACTGCTGCAGCAGGATCCTGTTTTAGGGTACCTTAGTGTGTAACCACTTCATGGTAAGCTGATTTCAGTCGGCTGGAGATAGCCATGACATCATCCTCATCCTCCCTTCTAATTTTATCAAGTTGAGAATTGTTTAGGTTAATTTTCTTCTCATGGCCAGTTTGTCACAGTGCTGGCTACTACTACATAATTCGTCATTACTGGTTTGTGAATAACCTGTTCAATTATTTTTCTCTTTAACACCAGATGTTTTGTATTAACATGAAGACAGATTTTACATCCACTGACATTGGGCAGAAAACAAAACAAAACAGAATGGTATGAAGCATTTATTGTAGGGGATTCTCAAATGATTTGTTGTAACTGAATGATAAGTAAAAGGAAAAGAACGCCTCTGCTCAGGAAATGAACAAATGTTTGAAATAAAGGCAAGTGAAAAAGCTGCAACCCTTCATGTGAATCAGAAAAAAAAAATTGGCAGTATCATCTGCATATTTTGTGTTAAATTATCATCTGTTCCACAATCATTTTCATTCTTTCTGGGTGAGATAATGTGAGTGTAAAAAGTCAGTGTCTCTTGACAAATTGGTTTCAGATGTTTTTGATATTGTACAGCACATCAAAGGTAGGACTGATTTTTATGAAAGACTGCAGCATTGAAAACAATCGTTCCTGGTAAACTGAACTTTCTTGTGCTAAAATACTTCAGAATATTGGTTTGTTCATGTTGTTATTGTGCCAGGATATGTATTGTTTATTTCCTGAATCAGATTTTTTTTCCAGCTGTCTAAGAATAACAGTTTTTTTACTCTCCAAGTCTTTCACAAATACATACTCATGATTAAACATCCTCACCGGGACTAAAAAGAAACCTGAAGTAAGCATCATGCCTTAGCATTTCCTGATTTAAAATAATGCATTTCACTCATTGCATGCTTATTGTACTTTGACGCCTTTTAATTAAGACTCTCCATGATAAAACTCCCACCTTTTACAGACATATTTTTCATGAACATATTGGTCCCTGTCTCTGTACAAGATATGTACTTCCTGACCGAGTCTCCCTCCCATTTAAGACACAGTCTTAAGGGATTTCTGGACGCCTTTGAGTAGGGGTTCAACAGTACATCTCATTACTGACATTGAATGTTTTGCTAGAGTATCTGATTGAGGTGTCGGACATCTGCTAAGTCTATCCATGAGACCCCTGTCTTAAGTCCTCTCATCTTAGTCATCAAATCATTTATCCATCAACTGTGAAACGTATGCAGTGTGGTCTTGAAACTTATCAGATGTGGTGTAGCGTATATGGACTAGTCCATAGCAGTGACACCTCGTTGATGAAACTGAAACTTCTGATTGAGTGTGGAATAGCGGTTGTTGTAAAGTATTTGTCAGTGGTTCTTAATGAATCTTTGTAATGTGTGGTTGAAAGCAAAAGATGTGTGCAGTGTGTGTGTGAGAGAAAGAGAGTAATTTTTGAATTCATATGATTAAAATATTACATTCAGATTATTGTTTACAAAATGTTTTGTTCACTAGGATGTGGTGGCTCTTTTTTTCCCCCCCTCAATATTCCTTTTTTTCATGCACGTTGGCTAGCCTATGGCTAGTGATGTTGATTATCTTTTACTGTCAAGTGAGTTTGTGTTATCAAGCATATTTTAATGGCTCTTGTTATTCTGACCAAGCATGAACAGAAAAGTTCTGCTCATTGCGCTTTTCATGGTATGATTAGCACTGTCTGTGTGACCTGTCTCTTTGAAGATATCAAGAGCTGTTTCATTGTAAGTTTATCCCCATCGTTCAGATGAAGTGATAAATCAAAATCCTGATTGCGGCATTCCCTTCACGCATGTTAAAGATCCCGTGGCGAGAGTTATGTTGTCCTTTGATTATTTTTATAAGAAAAATTCCACTTTCAACATGCAGAAACAAAAACATGCACAGATAGAAACAAATCAAAGAGAAAGATTGTGAGGCTATGCTTTGACAACACACTTTTACCAGGGGAAAGTCAGCCGTAAGTTTGCACAAGAAAGTGATACAGCAAGATGTAAGACAATAGAGACCAGGATTCCATACTGAAGTCAGATTTAAGACACACTGCTGATGGAAGTTTACAGTTTGAAGCAGTTGCTATGCAGAACACTTGTGCATGCACTCGGTAGTAAAAAGGGAAAAAAAGAAGTGAAAGTAGCAAGCTATTTGATTTTTGAAAATTATTTTATAATAGAAAGATTGTGTTCTGAGTCATCCCAAGTGCCATATTTTTTTGTGTTCCAAGCCAGGGTGAAATAAGCAAAAGAACTGTATGTGTTTGTGTGTCTGTCTGTCTGTCTCTCTCTTTCTCTCTTTATGGTATAAACTCTCTCTCTCTCTCTCTCTCTCTCTCTCTTTTGAAGAGTGAACTCTCCTCTCTCTCTATTTCTTTCTCCCCCTTCCCTCCCTCCCTCCCTGTGCATGTGTTCTTGCAATCGTACACATTCATGATACCAGCTCTTTAGACTATTTCATGTTCATTTTTCATTCCTGTGCTCCCCACTGTGCATGTGATTGCTGAGAGCTGGAAACATTCAAGCATAGTTTTAGGCCTGTGTTCTTTTTCCCCACTCAGGATTTCTCACTGAATGCAGCATATTTCGTCTTTTTTTTTTTTTTTTACTCGCCATTCTTTTTACTGCTGTGTGGAACCCAAACTACCTGTGGAAGTCTCTTTATGTCTTGATGTTCCGTAGAGCTGTGTTTAAAAAAACAAATGCACATGATACCAAACTGCTCAAATTCATGTCTCTTTGCAAAGTGCCTGTTGCTGGTTTTTTGTTTTGTTGTTGTTTTCTTTGGGTTTTTTTTTTTGTCTTACATCCTTAAATGATTATACAAATGCTTTACCTTTGTGATTTTCACCTCTGTGAGGGAGCAGGCCACTGAAGTTTTAGCCTGAAAACTGACTAGGACAAATAAATTTGTCCTGGCATGTGAATGTCGTTTGACTAGTGTAACAGTTTTGTTTCATTGTAAATGTTGGATAACGTGAGCACGAAAAGATATGTAAGGATGCTTCCCTCTTATACTAGTTTTAGAAAAGTGCATTGGTGTGCACAGATGGACACACACATTCACACATACTTGATATACGTACAGATAATAGATACAGACATGTTACTGCAGGTCGTCTTCATTAGCTCTTAATCTGTGTGTGTGTGTGTGTGTGTGTGTGTGTGTGTGTGTGGAGGTGTGTGTGTGTGTGTGTGTGTGTGTGTGTGTGTGTGTGTGTGTTCTGTCAAACACACTGTGTCGTTTACATCATGCATTTCTCTCTCTCTCTCTCTCTCTCTCTCTCTCTCTCTCTCTCTCATGAATGTGTGTAAACGTGTATGACTGTGTGAGTATGTTTGTATGTAGGTGTATTTTTAATGGTCTGTTTGTTTTAAACCATCTTATTTTGCTAAATATAGTTTTCTTTTAATGTTAAAAAAGAAAACGTAACAACAAAATTTTGTAGTTTTATCTGGACTGATTATATCCATCCAGTATAAATTCTCGTAATGGTCCTAATCTTTTACTACCATAAAGGGATGCATGTGTTTCATTAGTGCAAAGTGTAACCCTTTTTTTCCTTTTTCTACTTTTTTTTTTCAATTTTGTTTTGACCAAAATGCTTAAAAATTACTCGATGGTAATACACACAGGTGCATCTGTATGCACTCTGGCATGCGTTCATCTACACACACTCATGCGTGGGCACACACACTTGTATGCGTGGGGGCACACACACACACACACACACACACACACACACACACACACACACACACACACACACACACACATCCATGCTTTTGTTGTAGATTGTTGTTGTATTGTATTGCATATGTTTGCTGTGCTTCTGGTTGTGTCCTAATTTGTGTTTCCTTTTATGTTGTTCCTCTTGTAAACCTGTTACTTCTGAGATTATATATTGGTATATCTTTAAAACATGTGCTCCATTCAATTTGTTGTTCAACATATAATTGAACAATAGCTTAGGCTCTGTCCTTTCCTAATTGGTAGGAAACTTGATCAAATACTTTATGTGGGCATACTCACACATACACAGATTCACACATAATACTCCCACTTGGACAAAACAGAAATACACATGCACTCTGTCTAGTTTGTTTGTATGTTGTGCAAATGGCAAATGTGTGAGTAGGCTGTTTGGATGGGGGCTTGGGATGGGGGATGTATAGGGAAGGGACAATGTAACCAGAAGCATATTAACATTGTTTTTTGATATTTCTATTTTGTGCATGTACCTTTTTTTGCTGATGGCTGATTTCCTGTTTCTCCCCTTTGGACGAGAGCTGGATGTACAAATTTAGCATGAGCTTGCTTATCTGTAACCCTCTTTAATAAAGAGTTTGCCTTTTTTTCTGGTCTTGTATTGTCATTTCCTTTTTTCTGATTCTTTTTGTTGTTTTTTTTTTTTGGTTTCATTTAACATCCTTTCACAATCTGTGATATTAGGACTATACTGTAATTGAAAACATATAATTCAGTTTATTTCTTCCAAACCGGAACACTTAATGTGATGAGATAACATTTGTCGCGATGATGTTCGTGCACATTGTATTTCTGTTAAATATCAGAACAGTATTTCTCAATATTACAGGATGACTGCCATGGTTTTGTGTTTTTATATTATCAATAAATCTGTCAAAAGACATGTTTACTGTTTTTCTTTTTGTTTTCTAATTGTGGTTGAAAAGCAGTGTGTATGTGTGTGTGTGTATGTGTGCGCGCCCATGCATATGTCTGTCTGTGTGCCTGTTCATGTACTCTATCTTTCATTTTTTATGACAGAATGGCTTCCAGGTGCTCATCAGTGATAGTTCATACTGTTTGGCAAACTTATAGTTAAGCACTTTTGCAAAATATAGTCAAAGGAAATAAACTTCGGCACAATTAAAGTTAACACCATCACTTGCGCATAATCCCATTCCCGTTTGTCTCAAGTATTATATGCTCTTGCACGCACAAGGGGGCGAGGAGGCTGTTAGTAAGGGGACATGACTCCTTTACCTTTAAACAATGTAACAAATTGAATTTGTCTCCCCTGCCAGACTAAAGTGCATTGGTGGGTTGATGCGTGCGAGAGTGCGTGTGTATATGTGAATGTTTGTTCCCATTCGCTTAGAAAAAAAAAGAAGTAATATACAGTGTCATTTTTTTAAACTTTGAATCCATCCACTTGTGAGACACTCGCCTTGCAAACAATGTGAAAGTTTGCAGATGATCCGTTGCACATTTCATAATGGTAGACGCACTCATCCCCATACACCCACACCCACACAGAGGTCTGATGGAAAAAAAAAAAAAAAACTCTGCTGGCTACACCTAGGTACAGGGTAATCTTATAATGTGTGTCCCTGCATAACTAGTGTCACTCTGAGCATGTACAAGGACCGTTCTGGATCCTATGAATTATATCAGAACAGCCTTAGAATCATAGTATCGGTTGAACATTGTATAATGCCATCATTCTCACAATGTGTAAACTCGGGGAACCAAGAGAGTGACAGAATGCTAAGCTGGGCGCAGTGGATGAACAAGAAGAAAACGGTGTTGGTCTAACAGAGATGACTACAAAGTCTGTGTCAAGGACACCACAGCCACAAGATCTACCATCAGCTTTAACACAGAACAGACTGAAACAGATCATCGCTGACTCCATGCCTGTGGACAGGGTACAGTCCCTGGAACCACTACTTTCACAGATTACATCTTGTACAGGCCCAGTATTCTGATGGAGAAGCAGACCAAACCCAGTACGCATTCAAGACTGAAAGGAAGGCGGGAGAGGGAGGGGGGAGGGGGATTTCCAGGAGATTAAAAAAAGAGGTGTGCAGGATGCCTACTACTCTACACAAAAGCTGTTCGAGTGTGTGGAGGCTCTGTGGAGGACCACCCGCAGTTTATCTTAAGTTATTTTCTGTACTTGCGGCTCTATTTTCATAACTTGCTTGCGGCCTTGATGTGTCTCCTATGTTTGGATGAGTTACCAATAATATGACTTGCTTTGAAGATAATATTTCAACACTATAAAGGGACATAATCACTGTTCAATCACTGTTTACGAATCATTGGTTGGCGGTTTCGTTTTGCGATCATGACAACGAACGTCCCAAAATCACCTAAAAAATCACAAGTCACATCAAGAACTGTTTTCCTGTGCAGTGCACGCGCGTGTTGCCCCTTCATGTGGCACGAGCTTTCATTCGGTCTGTCGTGCTGAAACCCTTTCTTCCTTTACATCTACTTTCAAAACACATCTCAGCTTAAAAAGGTGGGTTTTTTTTTTTAAATGAATTATACGGACCTTCCCACCGCCACATACATTTTCTGTATCATTATGGAGTTATTTACACACAAAGGTGACATGACTGCTTAGTCATCGAGTCAGACTGACAGGTGTCAACTGAGGGGTGATTTTGATTAGGCTTACCACTCCCTTCAACGATATGGCCCACACAAATCGGCTGATCCTGAAAGCCTTGATATAAACGTGACCAGAAGCTCAAAAATGGAGGGGGTAGAAACGCTGAGATCACCAGAAAAGCAGGATAGAAAGAACCAAATTCAAGAACCATGAGCTGATTATTGTATTCTCATCGTGTTTTTTTTAAAACAATGATGCTATGATGATTCTTTTCAAAGGGTTTACTACATGGTATCATTTTACATATGTAAAACGTTGAGATCGACTGTATATGCGTGCAAGCACATTAGCGCATGTGTATATATGTGTAATTCACGGAATGGTTTGCTATTATGTTGAATATGATATAGGAAGACATGTCCCAAAAGATGAGATTGAGTATGTGTTTATGTTTGCATGTGTGTGAGTGTATGTGCGCAAGCGCGCGCGTGTGTGTGTGTTTAGAGGAGGGGGGGGGGGGGGGGCGTCCGTGCGTGCATGTATGTGCGCGTGTTGTGTGTGGTGTGTGTGTGTGTGTGTGTGTGTGTGTGTGTGTGTGTGTGTGTGATTTTTATAGAGAGATAAATTGAACTTCTTTATGAAGAAGGTAAGAAGATACTAAGAAACCCTTCTCAGCTCGAGACCGGCTCGAAAGACCGTTTGTATTCAATTACAGTTGGTCCCAGAGAGAGAGAGAGAGAGAGAGAGAGAGAGAGAGAGAGAGAATGCGTGCATATGAACGAGTGTGTGGTGCGAGTGTTGATGCAAACCCAGCCAATTATCCTGTGAGCTTGGCATACTGAGAGTAACCTCTTCATTTCTCCAATCAAATCAATGCAATTCAGTTTATAATCCGACACAAGTCGTCAAGGGGGAGAAGCCAGAAGGTACATTCGCAGGACATCACCCACTGCACCTGCTATTCGCGGAGCTAGTGTGAGTTCCGCCTTTGGCAGGCACCGTAATCTACATCCAGCGACAGCCACCATGAGCTTGCCAACCCCCAGCTGAAGACTTGGACATGAACTCACTATGAGCATGGACATGGGGAAGTGAGGTCACCATGAGAGCACCGTGCAAAGGGATACGGGATTTGAGACGTAAAAAGACAGCTACCATTATGTTATGGGCGCGTAATTATCTCGTAATGGGAGCGAGAGTTACCTTACTTGCCCGTAGTAACGTTGTTTTAATGTTGATGAGACTGACAGTCAAGACCAGTAACTCCTGGGAGCTCCGTTCTTGTCTGTCACTTCATGACTCCGTATTCTGGACTTCCAGTCTCTCTGTCCTGGCGTCAACCAGGCAGGCCCCAGAAGTACTTCTGCAGCGCTGGTCAGGAAATTGGAATAACATTGTGGAATGAACTGATCTTCTTTTCGTTCACTTCTGAGATGGCAAAGCATGGCTCAAATACAATTTACATCTTTAAGTTAGTTTTTTTCTCTTTTTATACACGTACGGAGTGTTTAATTGATAACTATGAACAATTACATTAGCTTAAAAAAAAAACGTATAATATCCACGCAAAGTAAAAAAACAAACAAACCGATCCTCAAAGAAATTGACCATGACCTAGATTCAGGAAACGGCCCCGCCCAAAAGGTTAAACTGAAGTCACAAACGTTCGCTTCTACCACTTTTTGAATACAACTTGATAAGAAGTACATCCACACCAAATTTCGTGCTTCTACCCCAAAAATCAAACTGCTGCTGAAAACGTGTTCTTAACAAGCCTACTGATGTCAGCTTCCTGCATACGGTCCGCAGTCTCCGTGCTGCCGAATACCTTCTCTACCAACATTAATTCCCCTCCCTCCCCTCTCTCCCCGCCCCCCTCCCCCTCACCTCCCCCCGGCCAGATCTGTTGCCTAGGATCATCTTGCTATGGGTGTCATGCCTGCAGCAGTTGTTCTCAGTTTCCACACTGTATCCAGTTTGATAGGGATTCGAGACCGTCGGACTTTATATCGCACGAAGTGCTGATTCAGATGATGACTGTGGCTTGCCCGCAGCCTGAACATACCTGGGTCTTGTTAGCAGGTATCGCTGACGAGTCAGCTTTGTTGTAGTGTGGGTGTTGCGACAACCACTTGCTGTGTGGCCCTGGCCTTAGCTTCCTGAGATGTTGAAGTCTTGTCCTGCTGGCCTTTTGTTGATACCCTCCTTTGCCAGAGAATCACCCGCCTTGTTGCCGTTTGTGTCACAGTGAGACAGCATCTACTGCAGAGTATGATCTATGCAAAGGGGAATTAGGGTTGAGGACAAGATATTGAAGTCTTCATTCTTCGACTTAACTGGACGAAACTCGACCTTAGGCTACTGTCTTCTACACCAGCTCAAAAAGTCTGGGTAGGAGCCAGCCAGGATTGAAAAATGTATTAATCTGACTATGTCAAATATACACGCACGTGTGCGTGTGCGCATGCACAAACACCTCTTACGGGACACGAACTCTCTCTCTCTCTCTCTCTCTCTCTCTCTCTCTGTCTCTCTATCTGTCTGTCTGTCTCTCTCTCACACACACATCACACAAAACATACTGTGGCACACACACACACACACACACACACACACACACACACACACACACAGCACGCACGCACGCACGCACCACACCACACACACACACACACACACACACACACACACACACACACACACACACACACACACACACACCGCTCATATGTCACGAACGCATGACCTCCCAGACTGCAACCAGTGAGGCTGACAACTTTACTGCAGAGCACAAATGAATCAAGTCACCGCCTTTCATTAAAATTAAAACAACCCCGGCCTCACCAATTAACCTTGCAAGATCTGTTCCACATATCGCCCGGCAAAGCCGGTTATAAATGCTGACTGAATATAAAACAGACACAACATTTTCACCTGTCTTTTCACGATCAGACAGAATGTCCTTTTTTCCCCCGCGTACTCAGGATCTCACAAACAGACTTGTCACAAGAGCAAGTGCCTACGGCATGGAGGTCAGCACAGAGAAGTCAAAGATCATGGTCAACAGCACGACTAACAGCAGTGCCAACATAACCATGAATGGTGAGCCCCTGGAAGAAGTGACCAGCTTCAGGTACTTGGGAGCAACCCTGTCCAAAGATGGCACCTGCACAGCAGAAATCCGAATCAGGATCAACTCCGCATCAGCAGCGATGGCCAGACTGAACAGAGTGTGGAAGAGCAACATCAATTTCCACACAAAATTCCGGCTCTACAAGTCACTAGTGGTCTCGATCCTCTTATATGGTTGCGAGACATGGACACTGCTGGCCGAAACAGAAAGAAGAATCCAGGCGTTTGAGACCAGGTGCCTGAGGAAACTACTCCGCATCTCTTACAAAGAACACAAGACCAATGATAATGTGCGGAACCTGGTCACTAACCTAGTTGGGCCCCACGAACCACTTCTGGCAACCGTCAAACGACGGAAGATGGCATGGTTTGGCCACGTCATTCGTCACAACACCCTCTCCAAAACCATCCTTCAAGGTACCGTTGAAGTAGGGCGCAGACGAGGACGGCAGAGAAAGAGCTGGTCCGACAATATAAAAGACTGGACCAAAATGACCATGCCAGATCTCCTCAAGACAGCCACCAACAGAAGAGCCTGGAGAGAAACGGCGGCTGCCTCATCACGTCCCCCAACGACCCCAGCGGTCAAGGGAATGACTGACTCAGGCTGATACTCCTGCGGACACTCCCTGTATAGACAGGCAAGGATTAATCCCATCTACCCAACAAAGGGAGTTGGGTTTTGTGTGTATGACCGTTTTTTTTTTTAATCCCGCCATTAAGGCAGCTATACTCCAACTTCGGGGAAAGACGGACTGTCAGTTCCCACCAAGCAGAAAAAAGTGGGGCCAATTTTCCACCTGCGGCTGCTTGGTACTGTTCAGTGATGCCAGGGTCGTCCTGTTGTTCACTGTCTTTGCTGTTCTATAAATGTACTTTACAGTTCACCATGATTAGGCTGCTACTGTTATGAACCACTACCGACACCACCATCACCACTGACATACATGTCCCTAGACAGAAGCTAGGTAGGTTACCGTTCAATTGTTCACTTACTTGGGAGTCATCAGTAGCAAGGGGAGATGCAAATCAGACATCCTCTCGTGAGCAGCAAGCAACATCGCACCGTCCGGACAAAAACCTACAATAAATTTCTATGAATCGCGAGATCAGGCTCTTGCGTGCAAGAATTTATTACATTTTCCTGTATGTATGTAAGGCTTTGAGCCTCATATTGGATCTGAATCAGATCCAAAGCCTTCAAAATGAGGTGCAGCTGCACAATACTTCCAACACCAGATATTAATCACTGATCACTGACTCGGACATCACCAATGAAGTGTGTCCAGTCAAACCAACAAACAGCACATCGGACCTCAAGAAGATCTAAGGTAAGAACAACGCTTTGATATGGCCATGAAACAAAATCCACTGCCCCTTGCAGAAACAGTCTTCCAGGAAGCGTTGGTGTTGACTAAACAAGACAGAGGGGAAGACGGCTGACACAATGGACTGAAGCAACATTGCAGCATGAACAGGGAAATCATTTGCAGAGCGGGGGCCGGAGTAGCCTAGTGGTAGAGCGCCGGACTCGTAATCTTGGGGTTGCAGGTCGAATCTCC
>CM065715.1:32681390-32738890 GCA_033310375.1 Conus canariensis
GTTTCGCACTCCGAAAATTGGGAAAAATCGCCGTTAGATGGAAATGATGAATTAAAAAGTAGTTACTAAGTTGGCACTCTGTTAGTATACAGTATCTGATTTATGATAGACAATGGTTATTTTACATTTCTGTGTTGAAATAGTGACTCTGAATATATTGCCAAAGGCATATCTCACATGCGTACTGTGTATGTTTCAAGGTTTAAATGAAAACGCGACATGGATTGGAGTGCATGTGTGATATGCCAGGAGAAAACTAGTGAGGACCTCAAGTGCCCATTGGATGGTCCAGGTACTGGAGACAAAACAGCATCATACAAGACTTTCCTGACTAATGTTGGTGCATTCCGCAAAATAGACAGATTACTACAAAAACTGTGCATCGATGAAGGTGTTACTGTTGAAGACTTCGTGGAACATCGGGCGAAGTAGCACAAATCTTGCTGCAGAAAATTAACCAAAGACAAATTAGACAGAGCTGAACGAAAAAGAGAGCTGAATTTAGATAATCCAGACTCTGTCACTGATGAGAAGCGCCGAAAAGACCGCCAAATTCTGTCAAAATCTTCGTGCATTTTCTGCGGCAAACAGGATGGTCATCTCCATGAGTTCAGAACTCTTGACGCAGACGAGAGTATTGGGCGGATGGCCACTGATTTACAGGACACAGCACTACTGGCAAAGATTTCTGGCGGTGACCTCATTGCTATTGAAGCAAAATACCACCTGACCTGCCTGACTGAGCTCAGAAATCGCCATAGGTCAAAGACAAGGCAGTTTCATGACTCCTGTGAATCCCAAAATGAGGAGTACAAAACTGAGGCTAGAACCTTCATTGAGCTTACCAGTTCCAGCGAAAATTCTGTAGAAGATGGAATCTTCCACTTCCGGCTTGTGGATTTTCGTAAGCTGTACGAGAAGCGTCTTCAAGACCTTGGTCTTCGAAAGGAAATAAACAGGAGCCGTTTCAAGAAAAAGATCCTTCAGTACTTCCCGCAAGCCCAAGAACAAAGTGATGGAAAACACATTGTTCTGATTTTTCCAGAGGGAATGCAAGAAATGTTGGAACAGGCTATGAAATGTGACCATGAAGGATATGCTGCCATTCTTGCAAAAGCTGCAAAAATAGTTCGCAGTGATATCTCCCAGGTAGCTAGATTTCACCTACCAGCCGCCGTGGCGAAGTGGTTAGCGTCGCGAACTCCCGGCTGGGAGGTCGTGGGTTCGAATCCCATCAGAATCATGTGGGTTTTTCTGCCCCGACCGGCTCCTACCCAGAGTTGAGTTTGCTGCGGACTCAGTTGGGAAGACTGGGACCACACAGTCGAGTTTCATCCACTTAATGGTTGCGTCTCTGAGAGTGTTGCTCAAATTTCTGACCAACACTGCAGGTGCCTGTATCTCTCGGGCTGGTTGACGCCGGGATATATTATGAAAGGAAGCGTAGAGTACAGCACCTGTCATGTAGTCTCAGACCGAAATGGAAATCCGTAGCATCATCTTAATCATCCTCATTCTCATCGATCAGCATTAAAAAAAAATGTCTCAAATTCTGTGGCCCTTCATGCCCTGCTCTCATGGTGACCTCAGTTTCGATGTCCTCTCCACGTCTGTGGTCTTGGTTTGGTTCCGTCGGGGTCACCGGTATCGGAGAGTCCATGGGGGCTGTCGTTGGACGGTCGTGGTGGCGCCCTCCGGAGCGAGAGCTCACTCACGCCGGCTCCGCGACTAAGCAAATATTGTCGTCAGTAGGGGGCTTAGTAGGTGGTGTCCTGCGTATGTTAGATCACAACAGGCGCCACTGAACACCACCGAAGTGACTCGACAGCAGTGCAGTGTCTCCTCCGGTGGGTTGCCTCTTGACGATTTGACATTGACTGCTCCCTGTGGATTGCCGGTGCCGGGGCTGCGGCGGGGCCGACCGGGCTGTGGCTGTGGACGGGGTGTCGGAATGAGCGGCGTGGGTGCACTGCCTCTGAGGTGGCGCAGAGGTTGGGACAGCAAAAAAAGAAAGAAAAAAAAAAGAAAAAAAAAGCTAGATTTCATTTTGATGCTTCGTTTCCAGCCTCCTGTCAAGAACAATCTGTTCCGTCAACACTGAAGATGCTTGTTTCTATGCTCCTCAATGCACCAGATGTAAAACAACAGGACACAAATGACTCTCAGGCATGTTTGACCATTTCTCAAACTATCCTTTTTAACTTCAAGAAGAAAGGTCTAGCAGCAGGAAAATCTCGTCATTCGGTGAACTATGAACCACCACTGCCGCTGTATATCGAACTTGACATTCATACCCACTTAAGGTCAAAGAAGATAGTCAAAGAGCTCCATAAACTGGGTCTCAGTGATCGCGTCTTGCAGCTGGAGAATCAGCTGGCAACCACAGTCTGCTTGCACACTCAGAAAGAAGGTGTTGTGTGCCCACCCCAGTTTCGTCTTGGTCTCTTCACAGTGGGCGCTGTAGATAACCTCGACCACAACCCCTCCAGCACAACAGCCACAGGTTCTTTCCATGGAACAGGCATTAGTCTGTCAGAGAAAGTTGCCACAGCTCAGTTTCCTAATGGAAAAGTAGTTGTCATTACATCAGGCCAGAAAGTTCTGATCAGAGGAGCGGATCACAGCATGATCACGAGGATGCAGACACAAAGATACTGCTACACTTGCAAGATGCACTGCAGACTGGCTCCTATATCTGCTTAGTTCGCACTGTAGACACTGATGTCATCGTCATCATCACCGGAAGGTTTCGCCAGCTTCAGGCATTGTGTCCAGCAGCAGACGTTTGGGTTGCTTTCGGCACAGGGAAGAATTTCACCTACTTTCACATCAATGCTATCACTCATGCCCTTGGAGAGGAAAAGTCTACAACCCTCCCCACTTTCCACAGCTTCACGGGCTGTGACACAGTGTCTGCCTTTTTCGACAAAGGAAAACTGTCTGCATGGGCTGCATGGAAATGTTATCCTGCAGTGACGGAGGCCTTCAAGTTCATTGCAGAAAATCCCTTCATTGCCCTGGATGCTAACAGCCACCACTTCAGATTGCTGGAACGCTATACAGTTGTCTTGTATGACAAAACCAGCCAGCTGAGCTCTGTTGATGAGGCCCGTAGAGAGCTGTTTTGCCACAGAGACAAGATGATGATGGAAGCCCTTCCTCCCACACAAGGAGCATTATTACAGCATTCAAACCGTGCTGTCTACCAGGCAAGCATTTGGACTACTGCTGACCAGCCCCAGCAGCAAACGCCATCTCCAGAGGGATGGGGCTGGACTCTGGACAAGGACAGCAAGGCATGGTTGCCTTTTTGGACGACACTGCCGATAGCATCTGCAGCTTGCAGAGAACTGGTCAAATGTGCACGCAAGGGTGCAAGAGGATGTGGCAGCAGATGTGGTTGCAAGAAAGGCGGATGGTCATGCACAAGACGGTGCAAGTGCAGCTGTGACAAATAGACGAATGGACATGCACAGACCAGCTGCGGTAGCCGATGTACATGCAAGAATTACCAGTAATGACGTTTGGCAGAATGCTGAAAATGTAATGGTGACAGAAAGCGTTATGAAGGTGAATAAGCAGTTATAAACACTCATGTCTGTGGAAATGAATTAATGTCTAATTGTCATGTTTACTGATCTCTGGAAACAAGTTCCATCCCAGGTCGCGACGCGAATTTTTTGGCCTTATTTTTGGGTTTTGTCGTAACCATAAACAAATATCTCACAAAAAATGAATGTGTACTGATTAAAAAATGTTTGAAATGTATCCTCTTCTGATCTTATTCATTTAACTGATCACATTGCCTTTAAATTTTGAAAACACCTTGCTTAGACACGTACATGCAGTATTTTTCCTCTGTTATTGCTATGGAAAAGTTTATGACGTCACGTGACTAAGCCCCATTGGTCAAATTTGATGGGGCCTAGCAAAAAGTTAATGGGCAGGGCCCACAGAAGTGCCTCACAAAGTTTGACACTTTTGTCCAGTCGGTCCCCATCATATCGTTAAGCTGCCTAGCTACACGTGAAATGGGATCGGTCACCATCCCACATTGTAGACCCGGAACACAAAAATCAGTCATTCCTCAAACATTCCCTGTGAAAATATGTGCACATGATGCACGGATTGTCGTTACGACAATCCGTGCCGGTAGACCCATAGTAGGTCCGGCACGGATTCGTGAATTTACGACAATCCGTGCCGTTGCGACAATCCGTGCCGCCACAAAGCCTCAAAGTTAAACATGACACGCAATGAGTAATTGACATCAGATGTAGCCTCAAGCTTTGAAGAAGGAAGACAGTCTACCAAATATGTGGTAGAGAAAAGTGAACAAGGCCATTGCAAATGAACCTGGAACATGTTTTCTTGCTTATGCTTTCTCTTGAGTCAGTTTCATCTGTTACGCCACGTGCCAACCAACTTAAATACGAAAATTTGTTTTTATGTGATGGAAATAGTAAACAACCTTGCTTAGGGAATTGACTATTTAAAGACAGACACAGCTAGATTGTTCTGAGAATTTTCATTAATTGTGTCCGAAACTTGAGTCTCCTTTTCTTCTTTCATATAACCATCAAGACACATGCTAGGTGGTTCCAGTCACAAAGATCAAGATGAAAGAAATGGGACAAAATTTTCTTAAAACCATCTGGCACACAGATAGGGTCACAGGCGAGATCTAAGGTCTGAAATGTAAAGTGAGCTAAGGGCACTTCAAGGCCGAGTCCAAAATTACACATTCAGCCTAAAACGCTCAGTATGTCCTCGATTACGCTATTTGAATTTTCTTTTCATAGATGCCGAGGAAGAGGAAAGACAGTATGAAAAGGCGACATTAAAGCATCAGTATTAATATCCTTCACTGACAGTCATGGGAACTGTTGAATCCTGTATTTTGACCAGAGCCATTCGTTTATGCTCAGCCAGAGTCGTGTTTTGTGTGTAGTAATTAAGGCCAAAAACTGGAGTAAGAATGAAGAGAAGCGGATGGGGCTCCAAGCAGTTGGTTGCCCGAATTGCTGTTAAAGTCGTCAGAGTCGTAGGTGCGTTTCTGAAGGAATCGTGTTGATGTGGTTAGCAATTAGAGTGTTCGTGGCGTCAGTCATCATCATAAGTGCCGGGATGTGTGTCAAGTCTCTCACAATCTCTCTCTCTCTCTCTCTCTCTCTCTCTCTCTCTCTCTGTGACTGATGCACGTGTGTGCGCCTGTGTGTGTAGTGTGTGTGTGTGTGTGTGTGTGTGTGTGTGTGTGTGTGTGTGTGTGTGTGTGTGTGTGTGTGTGTGTGTGTGCATATGACTTCAGTATCCACAATTGCGATTCTCTCTCTCTCTCTCTCTCTCTCTCTCTCTCTCTCTCTCTCTCTCTCTCTCTCTCTCTCTCTCTCTCTCTCTCTCTCTCTCCCGGCAGATATTGATCAGTATCTTAACATCCAGCTGCTGCTGTGGCTGTTGATGTGAAAATCGAGCTTTTCTCTCACTGTAATATTTTGACAATGTTGAGCAGAATTTTCAACACCAACTGCACGCAACAATGGCTTTTGATGTGAAAACGTACTGCAAGGGTCTTGAATAAAGAGAATACATCTCTCTCTGTCTGTCTCCAGTTTCTGTCTCTCTTTCTCTGTCTGACTCTCTCTCTCTCTCTCTCTCTCTCTCTCTTCACATACACACACACACACACATACACACACACGCGCGCGCGTGCGCGCACACACGGACACACGCACGCACACACACACACACACACACACACACACACACACACACACACACACACACGCGCGCGCGCGCTGTATGACCAAACAATATGCTGAACAAGTAATCTGCGTGGCAAGCGAGTGCAGGGTACCAACGCTTCTGTCGTGAAAACGATGAGTTTGCACAGATTTACAAATGAAAGAAAAGCGAGTGGTGGTGGGGAAGGAGGGGGGGGGGGGGGGGGGGGGGGGGGGCAGGGTCAGAGGGAGAAAGAAAACAAGAACGAAAAAGAAAGCGTTAAAATGTGTATGTGAAGCCCTTCTCTAGCAGCCATACAGAGAGCATCAAAGTACATTAAAAAAAAAAGAAGTAAATTTATATCACCTGTCAGACAACCAAAGTCTTTCTTAAAAAAACAAAAAGAACAGTGCCATTTATATCACTTTCCAGACAACCAAAGTCTTTCTTAAAGAACAGTACCATTTATATCACTTGCCAGACAACCAAAGTCTTTCTTTAAAAAACGGTACCATTTATATCACTTGTCAGACAACCAAAGTCTTCTTTCGAAAACAGGACCATTTGTATCACCTACCACAGTACCATTTATATCACCAGTCAAACAACCAAAGTCTCTTCAAAACCAGTACCATTTATATCACCTGTCAGCCATCCAAAGTCTTTCTTTAAAGAACAGTATCATTTATTTCACCTATCAGACAACCAAAGTCTTCTTTAGAAAACAGAACCATTTATATCACCTGTCACAGTACCATTTATATCACCAGTCAAACAACCAAAGTCTCTTCAAAACCAGTACCATTTATATCACCTGTCAGCCATCCAAAGTCTTTCTTTAAAGAACAGTATCATTTATATCACCTATCAGACAACCAAAGTCTTCTTTAGAAAACAGAACCATTTATATCACCTATCACAGTGCCATTTATATCACCAGTCAAACAACCAAAGTCTCTTCAAAAACAGTACCATTTACATCACCTGTCAGACATCCGAAGTCTCTCTTTAAAAACATTACCATGTATATCACTTGTCAGACAACTAAAGACTTTCTTAAAAAAGAAAAAAAAAAAAAAAAAGCGCCATTTATATCACTTGTCACGGACTTGACGTTTGCTCTCTGAATCTGATTCAGTTCACAGCACAGAAATGGAGACCATTTCTGTGGTTCACAGCAAAACCAAACTCTGTGGCTCTAGGGGTCAGTGTCCCAAGTGGGTTCCAGCTGATGGTGTCAGTCTTCCCACGGCCCCAAAAAGGAGACCACCAGCTATAATTCTGTGGGATATTCCACAGCACAAGAGCTATAAAAAACAAAAACAAAAAAACAAAAAAACCCCAGTGCTAACAGCCGCTAATAAGTGTGACGAACGAACTTGATTCACTTGAACCTCCTAAGAGATGCAATCACCCACTGATAGACCTAACAACCATGCTGAATAAATACGGAGTGGAGGGGGAGGGGGGGGGGGGGGAAAATGGAGGCTAACAATACCTCAGTTGTTCTTGTTAAAACAATGAAATAGCAAACGAACAACAACAACAACAACAACAACAACAACAAAAAGGGGGGGGGGGGGGAGGGGGGAGAGGCCGGTATTAGTGGGTGGTGGTGGTGGTGGTGGTGGCAGACGAGGGTGGAGGAGAGTGGGTGGGATGGGGTGCTGAGGGAGGAAGAAAATAGAAATGAAAAAGGAGGGTGTTGAACTGTACACACGAAATCTTTCAAAAGCAGCATATGGGAACAAAAGGTTCCTGTCTTGAAAAACAGAAGTAGAAAGAAACTCGTGGAGAGCGTGGCAGCAGAGAGTCCTCAGAAGAGAAGCCCCCTTCAAGCAAGTGTTTCGGCCCTTATCTCCTGACACTCTAGGGGGTTGGGCCACACCCGGTTCATGACTCCGGATGTCCCTCTGCTGCCCCTTTTTTTCCCATCTTGGGACGAGCCATGGCTGGGATTCGAACCCATGACCCTCTGGACATGCTCATTTTCCACTTAATGACTCGCGCTTTAACCACTGAGCCACAGGGACACCTGATATTTGTAGGGAAATTAAGCCTTATGAAGTTCACTTTTGTTCCTCCTTGACCAGATCCAGCTTGAACACCTCTCTGCCGCTTCTGCCATTGCTTTCAGGGCTCTGGTTTTTTCCTTCCCTGCAACTGAGAGCTGTTTCATGAGGCTGTATGCAGACGTTCCTACAACCCCCTAGCTCCAATTTCTGCAGTGAGGACTTTGACCTGATAGCCTTCTCTCCTCAGGCTGTTTGCCAGATCAGCATACTTTTCAGTCTTGTAGATTTGAGCTGCCTCCATTCTGTTCTCATATGGCACCGTGAGCTCGATCATGATCAGCTGCTTGGTTGACTTAGAGTGGACTACTATGTCTGGTCTCATGCCACTCTTGCTGATGATCTCTGGGTGACTCTTCCATTCTGGGAGGTCTGCAGTGCACTCCCAGTCATCTGCCCCGTCCAGCAGACTCTGCCTGCATGTTTCGAGTGGCACTGTTGTTCTTGGCCATGATTTGCTGCCTCCTGCCGTGAAGAATGTTGCGGGTGCTTTTGGAGTCCTGATTTTCCTTTTTGTGGTGTTGGTACTAGCCCAGACTACTTGTACAATCTCTTTGAGCACTTGGTTGTGCCTCCATGTGTACCTTCCTTGAGCCAGGGCTACTTTACATGAGCTTAGGACATGCTCCACTGTTTGTTTTTCATGGCAGAGGGGGCATGCAGGATCGTCTGTTTCCCCCACTTCACCAGGTTTGCATTTGAGGGCAGAAGGTCATATGCAGATCTGAGAATGAAGCTGATCCTGAGAGGGGCCATGCGCCAAATGTCATTCCAAGTGAGACTTCTTTGGAGTGCATTCTCCCACGTTGTCCATTGCCCTTGCTGGCTCTGCTGGACTGCTTTTTGGAGTCTTTTTGGTCTTCTTCTTTTCTCATCTCCTGAATCATCATGTCTCTTTTGGCTTTTCCTTTGGCCTTTGACCACCATTCAGTTTTGGTCACCCCCAGTCCTTGTCTGTTGGTCTGTGTGTGTCCTGTTATTTCTCTGATCTTGAGACTTTCTTTTGCAGAATCCATCGCCTCTTGAACTTTCCATTTTCTGCCTGTCTTCAGCTGGGGCTTGATTGCTTCTACCACCTTGTCTCCTGAGTCCTCCAGCATGCTTTGAAGTCTGATCTTCCCTGCTTTGTATTCCTCCAGGATGGATTTCAGTGGTAGTTTCAGCTTTGCTTGGCGACAGTACAGCGCTATGTCAGTCAGACAGGGTGGGACACCAAGCCATTTCCTTGTGAACTTGTTGATTTTGGCTTCCATTGCCTCCACTATGCTGGTGCAGATGTCGTATATCATAAGAGGCCATAGGAGCTTTGGTATCAGCATGAACTGCAGACACCAGACCTTGTATTTGCCAGGGAGCCCACACTGGTCAATGGTCTCCAAGCCTTCCTCCGCCATCTGCTTGGTTTCTTTTGCTCTTTGTGTGTCTTTCAGCGTATCATCATACCATCTTCCAAGGCTCTTGACTGGTTCTTCTGTGACTGTTGGAATGGCCTGGTTGGCAACACTGAAGACCACAGATCCGGCCACTTTTCCTTTCCTCAGTGAGAGACTCCGTGATTTCTTTGGCTTGAACTTCATTCTGGATGAGGCAACTATGTCGTCCAGCCTCTCCAGCACATGACGTGTCTCGTCTTCTCTGGATGAAATCACTGTAGTGTCATCCATGAAGGCCTTGAGAGGAGGCATCTTGTATCCATCGCCAAGGTCTGTTTGTCTCGCGTTGTTTGTTGCTGCTTTCAAGATGAGTTCCATTGCCAGCACGAACAGTACTGGGGAAATTGCACAGCCCATTGCAATACCCACTTCCAAGTTGATCCAGTCTGTTGTGTACTCCTTGGTAGAGAACCGCATTGAGAAGCTATTGAAGTACTTCTTGAGCATGTCGCGGATGTTCTTTGGCACATGGTACATCTCAAGAGCCAACTGTATCATCTCATGGGGCACAGATCCATATGCGTTTGCCAGATCAAGCCACACTACGTCCAGGTCTCTCTTTTCTGTTTTTGCTTTTTGGATTGCGTCCCAGATCATTGTGGCGTGTTCTACACAGCCAGCCACGCCTGGGATGCCACCTTTCTGGACTGACACATCCAAGTACTTGTTTTCCATCAGGTACTTGGTCAGCCTTGCTGCCATGACAGAGAAGAAGATTTTCCCTTCGACGTTCAGTAGTGATATTGGCCTGAACTGGCTGATGTCACTTGAGTTTTGCTCTTTGGGGATGTACACACCATCTGCCGTCATCCACTGGCCGCTGATCTTCTGGTTTCTCCAAGCCGATCGCAGCAGCCTGTGGAGCCACTCCAGCACCTTGGGACATTTCTTGTAAAGCTGGTAAGGTATTCCGTTTGGCCCTGGTGATGATTTGGCTCTGGCTTTGTCGACCACCTTCTTGATTTCCGCCAACGTTGGAGGCTTGCCATTGAACTGTTCCTCAGGGTTGGTTGGCCACACCAGACCTTGAATGTCGAGTGGTGCTTTGCTCTGTGGGTCAGAGTATGTTTTCCTCAGATGCTGCTCAAGAACTCCTTTGTCCACACTTAGGGTCCCAGATTTTGGCTGCTCAAACAGTGTTCTGGCAAACTGGAAGGGGTCTCTGAAGAAGCGCTCTTGTGTCTTCTTCTTTTTGCTCTTCCTCTTCCTCGCAGATTCCGCTTTGCTGAGGGCGCTGTGTTTTTCTTTCAGGTCTTTCCACAGTTTTTCCAAGCCTTGTTTTTCAGCTGGCAGTGCGGTCTTCATTTGCATCTTGAGGTTTTTCTTTTGGACCCTGATCTTGTCCATCTTTTCTTGGCGTCTGGATTTCTTTGGAGGTGTTTTCTCTTTGGGTAGTTTTGCTCCATAGGCGTCTCTACATGTGGCATACACAATGTCCCCATATGTGGCTAGTTTGTGTTCCAGGGTGCTTTTCCCTATCAGTGCGTCGAGTCTTTGGACGATTTTTGCATCCAGTTTCTCCCAATCTTCAGTTTCGTTTGCTCGTGGCAGGTTGAGTTTCAGGCGCCTGGCATCGAGGGCCTGTGCAAATTCCTCATCCGAACCAACAGCGTGGATGTCCTTGGCACTGTGGTTTAAATCCTGGCCTTGGTCTTCCGACGTCTTATCTGCTGATGCAGTGCGCTGCTGCTCATTCAGATGAGTCTTCACACATCCCATCTTTGTTCTGTGGATCTTCATGCCACGGGTGGTAGCGAAACGCTTTCCACAGACACATGGATATTCCATTTGGTCCATGTTCATAGTCCGTTTGGGATTTGCAGTCATGATTGGTTGAGCACCGATGGATTCATCATTCTCTCCCCCTTTCGGTGAATCCTGGGACATCTTTTCCTTTTATTCTTAGTAGCCACATGTTTAAGGCAAAGTGGGGAGCCAGCCCACAGAGCCCTTGGTTCTGGTCTTTCCCAGTGTCCTCCGGTCTTTCCCGGACGTCCTCCGGCCTATTCCCGGAAGTCAATGGTTTACCCATGCATCAGTAGAAAGAAACTCGTGGAGAGCGTGGCAGCAGAGAGTCCTCAGAAGAGAAGCCCCCTTCAAGCAAGTGTTTCGGCCCTTATCTCCTGACACTCTAGGGGGTTGGGCCACACCCGGTTCATGACTCCGGATGTCCCTCTGCTGCCCCTTTTTTTCCCATCTTGGGACGAGCCATGGCTGGGATTCGAACCCATGACCCTCTGGACATGCTCATTTTCCACTTAATGACTCGCGCTTTAACCACTGAGCCACAGGGACACCTGATATTTGTAGGGAAATTAAGCCTTATGAAGTTCACTTTTGTTCCTCCTTGACCAGATCCAGCTTGAACACCTCTCTGCCGCTTCTGCCATTGCTTTCAGGGCTCTGGTTTTTTCCTTCCCTGCAACTGAGAGCTGTTTCATGAGGCTGTATGCAGACGTTCCTACAACCCCCCTAGCTCCAATTTCTGCAGTGAGGACTTTGACCTGATAGCCTTCTCTCCTCAGGCTGTTTGCCAGATCAGCATACTGTTTATGTTACTGTTCAGTCACACACACAACACACACACACACACACACACACACACACACACACACACACACCACTTTCAAACAACGAACAATACAGTATAGATAAAATGGTCACACAAACGGAGAGAGAGAGGAGAGAGGAGAGAGAGAGAGAGAGAGAGAGAGAGAGAGAGAGAGAGAGAGTACATTTTGTTAGTCATGAGTGGAGACATTGTCTACAACTCCTAAGGACAGGGATCAAAGGACAAACCGAAGCCAGCGCTTCATAACAGTTATTAATAACGCGATCAGTGAACTGCCTACAAAAGCCCCCAACTACAAACAACAAAGGCCCACTGCTCCTTGGTCCTCAAAAGCCTGTTAGATGCCTGCGATAACCGCGGCCCCTCTCTCTCTTTCTCTCTCTCTCCCCTCACCCCTCTGATCTCTTTTATCGGTCACTGACTTGGCTCAGACCGACCGCCTGTTGGAGGTGGTTGGTGGTTGAGGGGTGAGTGGATTAGCCGGTGCTGGGTCCTCTCTCTCTCTCCTCTCTCTCTCTCTCTCTCTCAGTGACGAATGACTGGGAATAAAGGGAGCTAACCGCAGACACATGGGATGAATCAAGCCAGGGGCGGCGCGCGCATGCGCGGAGCGTCCGCTCTGAAGCTGCTTTCTGACGGACAACCCGCCTGTGCGGCTTTGAAGTTGGTCCGAGTCTTTGAAGTACCGCGGAGACTTCGTTGGACATCACAAGTGACATCGCTTTTGGTGTCAGATTTGGTCCTGTTGTCGACAAGAGATCAAGCCCCTTCTCCACTCCCCTCCACCCCCCTTCACCCTCCCCAGCCCTTCTCCCCCCCTCCCCCCTTCTTCTTCTCTACCCTCTCTCTTCTTCATCATCTTCCTTCTCTCTCTTCTCCCCAGCCTTGTGACCTTCCCTCTTCTCCCCTTCCTCAACGATTAACGTCAACCTGATAAACGGTGTATACAGCTCTCGGGGAGGTTAGGTACGTGCGTTTTATCAGCCGCAAAGTATTGTAGTAGATCTCTCAGGACCGGAGCTATGGCTGCAGGATTTTGTTAGTGGTAGCCTACGGTGTGTAGGTAGACTTTCATCTTATCTCGGTAGATCAGCCGGCGGTTCGCGTTTATCGTATCAGGTTTGTTTGGGGTTTGTTTTTCGTCTTAATAAAAGTCCCCAGACGTTGTTCTGCTCCCCCCCACCTGCTTTGTTCTCCACCCTTATTCGTCTTCTTCTTCTTTTTCCTTCTTTGCTGTCTTTTGTTTACTTCCATCTTTTGTTGTTGTTGTTGTTGTTGTTCTTTCTTCTTCTTTCGTTTACTTCATCATCATTATCATCATCATCATCATTATCATCATCATCATCACCTTCTTCTTCTTCTCCTCCTCCTCCCCTTCCTCCTCCTTCTCCTCCTCCACTTCCCTCTTATTGTTCTTGTTCTTCTTCTCCTCATCCCCCTCTTTCTTTCTTTCTTCTTCTCCTCTCCCTCCTTGTTTCTTTCTTTCTTTCTTTCTTCTTGTCATAGCCTGAGGTGGCTTGTACAGTCGGACAGGCAATAACATGACATGAAGAAAAAATATTTCATTTAAACTTGTTCCCAGTTCATTTTAGTGAAACGTGGGGAAAAAAACACTGCTTAATCATTATTAGAGTTGGTCAGATTATGTCTATGCAGTCCCTCGATCAATAGTGCGGCTCCGGCTGGCAACAGGAACGGCAAGAACTTGGAGAGAGAGAGAGAGAGAGAGAGAGAGAGAGAGAGAGAGAGAGAGAGAGAGAGAGAGAGAAGCAGGGGCAGCAAGAAGGGGATGAGGGAATAGGAGGAGGAGTGGAGGTTAACCCTTCCAAATGGTTATTTGACGAAAGTGGCACCACCATGACCACATAAGACTATGGATCCGTCCGCAGTGTAATGAATCATATAAATACTATCATAATGAGTATCCGCGTAATGACCAAAAAGAGAGAGAGGAGAGAAGAGAGAGACAAGACAGAGAGAAGAGAGACAGAGAGATGACGCACGAAAAGACTCCTAACCATACATATCCCCCCCCCCCTTCCACTTCCACTCCCCAGCCCTCCCCCCCCCCCCTCCCCCCCCCCCCCCCCCCCCACAACACACACACGCCACCACCACCACCAAAAAAAAAAGGAAAAAGAAGAAACATGACACAATGGAATGACTAGAATAGACTGATGTCATCCGGTCATCCGGTCAACTTCAGTCCCCCGTTTCTCCACTACTAAGATCACTCAGTGCACATGACAAGTTATTACCATGGCCCCTTGACGGACACTGGGGGCACTGGCTTCTCCCTGCATGCCTGACCACTGTCCGCTCTCCTCTGATCTCTACTAGTAGACCACTCCTTCTTTCTTCTTCTTTTCTTCTTCATCTTCGCCTTCTTCTTCCACTTGATTGCCGTCTGGCTAATTAGAAAGTAGCCACAGTCAGTAAGTGAGACATTGGAGCCTGACAAAAAAAAAATGTATTTTTGCGTACACGCGCCTTACACCCCCCTCGGCGGCTGTCTCGACGAGAAAAAAAGTTTGGAAAAAAAGCCCCCCCCCCCCCCCCCCCCCCCGCTCCCGCCTCCTCCGCAACTTGCCCATTCCTCTTTCCCTCCATCTCCCCTCACAAGCCAACCACCCCAGATTCTTCCGCCTGGCGACTTACTCCCTGCCAGTCCTCTTTTAGTACCACTTCAAAGGTGAGGTTGTGGGGAGGGTTGATCAAGGGGAAGGGAGGGAGGGAGGGGGGGGGGGGGGGGGGGGGAACAAAAAAGGGCAATAAGCTTTGCGTGATCAAGGTCAATTTGGAAAAAAAAGGTTAAAAGAGTGGACAAAAGATTAATGCGGTGTGTTAACAGTTATTTTGTTAACACGTTCGTTTTTACATTTCTTGTGTTTTGTCATGTGTTTTGTGGTATCTTTTCTCACATCGTCGTTTTCCTGTCAAGACTAGTTTTGCAGTAAATGTGTTCTCACTGTTATTTGTATGGTAATCTTAGCCCCCCCCCCTCCCCCACCTCCCATCCCACCCCTTTTTTTCTTTCTCTTTCTCTCTCTCTTACACACACACACAACACACACACACGCGCGCGCACGCGCGCACGCACGCACGCACACACACACACACACACACACACACACACACACACACACACACACACACACACACACACATACACACACAGAGCATACGTGCGTGCGCATACAAGCACGATCAGCCTCACACAGCGCGCTCGTGCTCTCACACTACACATGCACACACATCTTAAATTTCACGTCATGCCTGGTGAATGTAAAGTTCTGAGACAAAATTTATTACAAAGACTCTGTCATTTGGGACAAATGTCACGTGTGAGTAGATCAATTTGTTTTCAGTATAGAGATCCTTTGGCTTTAGCATTAAAGGTGCAAGAAGTTGTAAGGCATGTAACCCCGACAGATTAACAATGAGATGTCAATCTCCTTAATGAAAACAAGCCAGGAAGGTGCCAAAAACCGATATATTCTTATATCTCTGGCACTGAGCAGAACTGGCCACGGATCAGACATTTGACACTCTCAGACAAATAAACTGGTGAGTGTCGAACATCAGGTGTCGTGTTCAAAAGGGCCCCTGCCAAAAGTATCCGAGTTGTTTTTGGCTAGGGGACCACACGTTGGACACACACACACACACACACACACACACACACACACACACACACACACACACACACACACACTACAATACGTACATAACACACACACACACACCACACTCTCTCTCTCTCTCACACACACACACACACACACACCACACACACACAACACACACACACACACACACACACACACATACAATGACGTGCCCGCCTTTCAGTCAAGGGATAATCCCACCCTCTCAACTTGTCCTCTTCTATTCATAGCCTCCTTTAGGTCCGGACCATTGAGGGACTTGCTCGGGGGACCTTTTGACCTCCAAGGTCCGACCACCCTGGCAGTAACTACTTGCTACCAAAAGCACCTCTCAGGTCACCCAGCGACTGACATACCGACCGAGTTCTACAACCGTCCCCTCCGCGCCCCCCTCCACCCCGCCTCCGCCCATCCCTCCCCCTCCCCCAACCCAGCCTCCGTCGAGCGATGTTCCCAGAGCTGACCTAGTTGGTTGCCTTTTTCAGAACAATGCATGCATGTAGAGTCAGTACACGTACTATTCAGTAACTGTTGTTTCTGAGCATTATTTGGTGGAAGTGGAAGTGGAACGTTTGTCCGTTTGCGTTGTGGAGCGGCTGAAGGTGACAGCAGGGTGAGGAAAATTTCTCTCTCTCTCTCTCTCTCCTCCTCTCTCTCTCTCTCTCTCTCTCTCTCTCTCTCTCTCTCGTGTCTTGTCTGTCTGTCTCTTGTGTCTGTCAGTCTGTCTGTTTATCTCTCTTTCTCGTGTCTGTCTGTCAGTCCGTCTGTCAGTCCGTCTGTCTGTCCGTATCTATCAACACACACACACACACACACACACACACACACACACACACACACACACACACACACACACACACACACAGAGTGACAGAGACAGAGACAAAGACAGAGAGAGTAACTTCATGAACTGTTTTAAGAGTTCTACAGGTTTGCATGTATTCAAATCACCTTACTGTTTCAGTTACAAGTTACATCCAACGCTGCCGGAATTTTGACTTTGCTTCTATACAACCTTTGTAATTCTGGTCCATGCTTTTTCCTCTGTCTCCCTGTCTCTCTGTCTCTGTCTGTCTGTCTGTCTGTCCGTCTCTCTCTTCTCTGTCTCTGTCTCTGTCTCTCTCTCTCATGTCTGTCTCTCTGTCTGTCCGTCTCTCCGTCTTCTTAAAACTCCACTTTATTGCATGCGTTGTGAGGCATTTTTGGGATAAACCCCCCCCCCCCCCCCCCCCCCCCCCCCCCCCCCCCCCCCCATCAAATATGTGGCGCATAGAAAAGAAAAAATACGACTAAACAACCAGACAAACAAAAAAGCAACCAAAAACAAAGACCAAACAGGTTTCGTCTTCCCAGTGTAGCGTACAGGTGGATTGGCCGAGTCGTGTTACGATTTGTGTGACAAAGTAAGCGTGACCGTCCCCCTACCAGGACATCAAAGCGAATTCCTCCGACTATGGCAAAGCGACGAGGTAGGGCCGTGGAATGCTTTGATGGTCAGGAAAGTCATTCCTTTTGTCTGAAAGCTTTTCCTTTCCTTTCTGCGCCAGGAGGGGAGGTAAGCCGATCACGGGCTACTGTTTTGTGGAAAGAACAGAATAGCTTTACGTAACTGCACGCTTTCTGTGTTGACTTGGAGACATTCTTGACGTTCGTGGCATAACCATGCATCATGTCTGAAAGGTCAGTTTGCAAGGAAAGAAAAGCGGTGTCCGCCTGACTCTTGGATGGCTAAGTCCAGTTATGTTGTTGTTTGTTCATGCAGCAGAGATTGAATGAAAGGGCCACTGATAATTTGCTGGTAGGCGGGAACTACTGGTAGGCCAGACTGGGGATAGTGGATGTAAGGGGGGTTGGGGTGGGGGGTGGGGGTTGAAAAAGGAAGGGAAGGGAGGGGGAGTGCGGAGGACAGGGGGGAGGGGAGGAAAGCACAAGGGGGGGCGGGGGAGGGGGGGGGGAAGAGAAGTTGGTGTCGTGTGTAACGGTTTGGCCAGAAGGCTGGGAAAATGGCCCGGGAGGTGGGGGTGGGGGTGTCAAGATTATCTATGACTGTCATCTTTATAGTTTTGTAACTCGATTTGTGAAGGTCTATTCACATGTTACCGAGAATAATCAACATATGTCGAACAATTAATCTTTTCTGGAGAAGCCATAGGAAAATAATAGGCTAGTTTATGTCTGATTTGGACTACTTGTGTGTGTGTGTGGGGGGGGGGGGGGGGAGCTTTGCATGCGCGCGCATGTGTGTGTGTTCACTTTTAAGTCTGTCCACATTAAATGATGGTGTGTGTGTGTGTGTGTGTGTGTGTGTGTGTGTGTGTGTGTGTGTGTGTGTGTGTGAGCCTTTAAGTCTGTGCGCGCGCGCGCGCGCGCGGCGCGCGAGAGAGAGAGAGAGAGAGAGAGAGAGAGAGAGAGAGAGAGAGAGAGAGAGAGAGAGAGAGATTACCGAACTTTTCCTCATTTCCAGTCAGTGAGCAAGACCAATACTTTCGCTCGATACTCGTTATCAAAACAAGCACATCGCGCGCAGTACAAGCTCTGTCATCTTACATGCTACTGTGTAGCATATACTATCCTACCGCTCTCTGCCGGAACTACGTTTCTGATACAGCTATCATACCATCAAGGCGCATGTGCAACAACAGAGAGCGTACACTTGGGATGTGACATAGAACAGCCGCAAAATGTTTACTGATGTAATTTCTTCAAAGGAGCGTGTGCGTCCCCAGTCATTTTAGCTTTGTGATATTCCCGGCGTCCCCGTACAATTTTATTGTCGTGAATTCAAACACCGACTCGGTTTCATTTCATGTTATCTTGCTCATAGCCGAGCCGACCGCAGGGGATCATTTGAGGTCTGGTGCCCTGTCAGAATGGATTCCGTAAGCACATGCTAAAGGAGAAATAGATTTTGTTCCAAATATGCTAAACACGATTAAAACCGGATGCACTTTCTGCTAAGTCTTGTGTTAAATGGATGAGAACAAAAAGAAAAAACAAAACAAAACACTTCCATGTAGAAAGTAAAAAAAAAAAAAAAAAAGGTCACACGTAATGGAACATCTCTGAACTTCTTCTTGTGGAGTCTGCTAAGGGGGTTATATGTCTATGCATAACGTCATGTAAATTCCAGCATACTGTTAGAACATGCTTCAAACTGAGTGGCTCATCATACAAACTTGATAGGAATGCTAGTTTTGTGGTGGTGATGAGTATGTTGGGAGGGGAGGGGGGAGGGAGGGGGGGGGATGGTGCTGGTGATCGTGCACAGTGGATGAGAGGACGGAAGCAGCAATGCTGGAGGTGGTCATAATTGTGATTGTACGTGGTAATGATGGACTTTGGATGCTGGTGTTGGTGATGATGGTGGTGGTGGTGGTGGTATATGATTGTGCGCAGTGGTTGGTGATGGATGTTCCGGATGGTGGTGTGGTTGCACTCCAAAAATTAATGCGCCAAGGCCTTGCTTAAGGAGTCCAATATTTATAGACTGGCGCAGTTAGGATTGTTTTGAGAATTTTTTTTTTATTGTGTCTGAAAGTTGATTCTCTTCATTTGCTTTCATATGGCCTTCAAGGTACGAGCCAGGTGGTTCCAAGCAGACAGATGAAAATCAAAGGAATGGGATTATATTGTGCATTTGTGGCTGGCACAAAGAGAGGGTGACGGGCGAGCACAAGAGCCTGAAATATGTTACCTAAGAGGAAGGTCATGTATTTGAAGATCGTTTGTGATTTCATCGGTGAAGATCCCCCAAAACAAGGGTAATGATTGGTGCAGAGTTGTTCTTTTAAGCAATTATCAGTTTTGCAGTAAATGCTGGCTCAACTTTATGGTAGGCCTCAAAACGTTCACGTGGAGTATATAGTGTTTTACTGAAACTCCTAATTGTGGCGTGTGGCCTGATGGCACTGGTGGTTGTGGGTGGTAGTGGTGGTGGATGTTCAATGGCGGTGTTGATACCGGTGCGTGGGCGCTGATGGTTGTGATGGAACAGTGCTTGATGGTGGTGTGGATGCCGGCTAGAGGAAGGTGGCTGTATTGGAGTGATGGATGTTCGATGGTGGACGGTGGAGCCGGTGGATTTTTTTGCTCCCAATAAGTACCAGATGGTGATGTTAGCAGATGATGGATATGGATGATGATGGTGAGAGAGAGAGAGAGAGAGAGAGAGAGAGAGAGAGAGAGAGAGAGAGAGAGAGAGGAAGGATGGGAGGGAGCGAACGGGGAAGAGAGAGAGAGAGAGAGAGAGAGAGAAGAGAGAGAGAGAGAGAGTTGGGGGTGGGGGAGGGCGGATACTATGCCAACGAAGTCGGAAAACTACACACACACACACACACACACACACACACACACACACACACACACACACACACACACACACACACACACCCTTCGTCTGCCTTTTGCGTATCTTTCCAAGCAAAAAAAGTCCGGGGCCAAAAAAGCCGGGGATCAGAATGTCCGAAGTCAAAAAACAACAACAAACAAACAAAAAGAAGAAGAAAGAAAGAACGCATGAAAGAAAGGAAAAGAAAAAAAAAGAAAGAAAAAGAAAAAGAAAAGAAAAGAAAATCCTCCTAATCAAATTCCTACCACACCCTTGATCTTATTAGCATTTTAATAATTATGTTCGTATGGATATTTGTTACTCATCCCTTCATAACCTGCCCGTGTGTGTCCCTCTGATATATTTCATATATATTGATAAGAGCGCTGCGTGCATCATACCGTGACAGAAGTAGTTAAAAGGAATGCAGTTATGAATGTCGGGAAAGGGGGACAGGTGGAGTATGGGTGTAATCTTCTTTCCTGGTAGAACAAAAAAAAACCTTTTTATGTTGAGAACATATAGTGCGGTTTTACACCTGACAATCCATTATTCGTTCAGTTACGGTACCGAGTTTGTTCATAACTATCGGCAACTAATCTGTCTGACATAGTACCTAGTGTTATATATCTTTTTTTTTTTTTTCCGAGTACGTGCTCTCTGCATGACCCTATAGAATGTATACAAATTTTTACTGTGCTGATCAGTCTCATCATTTGTTGAATGGTTAATTAGTACCCAGCTTATGTGTTCGTTCGTTCGTCCGTTGAGCCGACGAGACCACTTCAGTCATACTGGGGTGGAGTACGTACCAGCCTGCATGACATGATACTGTTGGTTCAGATTTCAATGTTAATTTGAGCGTCGGTTCGAAAGTACGTTTCTGTCAATTAATTTCCATGTCTTTGAGAAAAACGGGAAAGACAGAATGAAAGAAACAAACGAACAAAGAGAAAGAAAAAGCGAACTAAGAAAGAAAAGAGAGAGAGAGAAAGAAAGAAAGAAAAAGATGGAAAGAAAGAGGAAAGAAAGGAAGGAAGAAGGGAATACAGAAGAAGGAAAGAAAGAAAGAAAGAGAGAAAGAAAGACAGAAAAACTGCGCAGATTCATTCCTAACCCAGAGTGCGCATTTGAATGCTTCAGCTTCAGAGACCGCCCTCATTGTATAGAACAACTCATTATTTATATGGACCATTATGTTTTAAGGAATTGGTCTACCTACCCTTAGCCCCCATTCCTCTTTCCCCCTTTGTAGGAAACTTATGAATTTAGGGTTTCCCTAAACTTGAAATAACAAAGCACACGTTCACACACACACACACACACACACACACACACACACACACACACACACACACACACACACACACACACATCTTTTCTGTGGCCTATACAATTTGCAACCTTTATCAACAGATGTTTTTACCCTAATTCGTCCTTCATTGTCATCTCAGAAGAGTAGGGTCAGGGGACCATCCTAAAACTTCACCATCGCCACAAGAAACGAACATCCATATAGGTAGAGGACATGTCTTTTCTTTTTTTTTTTCTTTTTTTTTTTCCTTTTCTCTTCCCCCCCCCCCCCCCCCCCCCATTTCTTTCTCCATAGGACATCGGTAATTTGAACCCGTAACTCGAGTCATTGATTCATACTGATTTTCAATAGTCTGGTCGGCAGACCACATTTCAAGGTGACAAGAAACCCCCCCAGATATTTATAAAAACTTTACAAGATATTTATAAAAACTTTACAACATCAAAACAATTTTCAAGCGTGTCAGTTCTAGAGGAAACAACAACAGCAGCAGCAGCAGCAACAACAACAACAACCACAACAAAAGCGAAGAGAGAACAATGGCCTGGTATTTTATCGCCATATTAAACTAAAGCTATCATTCCTGAATATGATTTGACGTTAACTATGCCATCTAGCTCATCACCTGAACATTCCTTTTCCCCCAATAACACAAGCGTAACTATAAATACGAAAATAAAACAAAAATCATTCCAGTAGTTTTATTTTCAGTTTTTTGTAGCCCTGTAGACAACAAGACCCTTTGAGAACTACTATTACAAACAAACAAACACCATGTGCTCAAAACAAACAAACAAAAACCATGTGCTGAAAAAAAAAAAGCAAAACAAATTCACGACAACTGTCTATGAAAATACAAACATTAGGTACATCAGTTCACAATATAGCAGCTAAACTACTGCGATGACTGTTGTCATCTATCAACATCTCATCTGACGTTAGCAGAGAAGTCCAGCCTGAAAGGGAGACGAGCACTGACAAGCAAGGGCACTACCGAGCTCTCTTTCGTATGGTGACGCAATCTCATTCTCTCTAGTAGATCAACCAAAGCTCGTTCTGTCTGTTTAGGCACTAAGTCTAGTCAGGGCGTATCAGAAATAAACAATTATGTTTGTGCATAACATTGAAAACGTGGCATACATTGAAATATTGTGTAAAAATTGTTGAAATTATAATCAAAAGCCAACAACGAGCAATAGTTCATTCCCTGGGCGCCAAAATAATACAGCAGATTAAAAGTATCCAGCAATAAATACCACCGAGGGTGATGGGGGGGGGGGGGGGGGGGGGGGGGGGGGGGGGGGGGGGAAGAAAAAAAAAGAATGAGATGGGTGGCATGAATGGATCGTTAAAACGGAAATAGGGGAAGAATTAATTGACAAAACGAACACGGAAGGGTGGCCAGGGTGGGAGTGGGGGAGGGTGGGGGTGGAGAGGGAGGGGGGGGGGGGGTAGCGGGGTAAGCAGACAAAGGGAATGATGGAACAGAGGAAATTTCCGAGCTTACAAAGTCATCCTTCACAAGGTAACTATTCCCATGGAGACAAGAAAACAATTATGGACGTCCATATTTCCCAAAATATCGAGTTTCCCATCTGGCAGGCTGCTGATTAGTTTCGATATGGACCAAATCCAACTTTATGTGCAGTTTGGGGAATTATCTAGAGCGCATCATTCGCCGCAGAATGAGGGCATAAAACAATGCAGCAATGAATACATGTCCGGTGTCCTCAACCCAGCTCTTCTACCGGCCCTCTGGGATGCCCATTCACGGTCCACTGGTCATCAGTGAAGTGATTTACATAACAATAACAACACACTGGGGTGACAAAAAGAGATCATCAGTATTTGATGATACGCTGAAGAGGGGTCTCCACTCCACGACGCTGCTAGAGCTCCACGTAGATAATACGTTGGCATGTGAAGAGTAACTTATCAGATCAGACATATGTGTCTTCCAAAAACGTGTGATGTTCTTCAAAAAGGTGCCTTTCATCCTATTTCCATCTGAAAATCGTTTAGTTTTCTCCTCTGTTACTGTTCCAAAAGTTTACAACTGGTCAAAATAGTGTTTGTGACTGATGTCTTGGAGCTCATCCATGATCCTATATTGGAGCCAGGTGGCATCCCTAAAATAGTCCCATTCCTTCCATCTTGATCTATCTGCATGGAACCAGAGAAGTCCAGCCTGAAAGGGGGACGAGCACTGACAAGCAAAGGCTACAACCGAGCTCTCCTTCCTATGGTGACGTCATCTCATTCTCTCTAGTAGATCAACCAAAGCTCGTTCTGTCTGTTTAGGCACTAAGTCTAGTCAGGACGTATCAGAAGTTAACAATTCTGTTTGTGCCTAACATTGAAGACGTGGCATACATTGAAATATTGCGTAAAAATTGTTGGAATCATAATCAAAAGCCGACAACGAGCAATAGTTCATTCCCTGGGCGCCAAAATAATACAGCAGATTAAAAGTCTCCAGCAATAGCGGGGTAAGCAAAGGGAATGATGGAACAGAGGAAATTTCCGAGCTTACAAAGTCATCCTTCACAAGGTAACTATTCCCATGGAGACAAGAAAACAATTATGGACGTCCATATTTCCCCAAAATATCGAGTTTCCCATCTGGCAGGTTGCTGGTTATTTTCAATATGGACCAAATCCAACTTTATGTGCAGTTTGGGGAATTATCTAGAGCGCATCATTCGCCGCAGAATGAGGGCATAAAACAATGCAGCAATGAATACATGTCCGGTGTCCTCCTCAACCCAGCTCTTCTACCGGCCCTCTGGGATGCCCATTCACGGTCACACTAGTCATCAGTGAAGTGATTTACATAACAATAACAGCACACTGGGGTGACAAAGAAAGACCATCAGTATTTGATGATGCGCTGAAGATGGGTGTCCACTCCATGGTACAGCTCGAGCTCCACGTAGTGAATACTATGGCCTGTGAAGTATAACTTCAGATTATCAGACGTATCTTTATCTTCCTTCAGATGATCAGACGAATCTTAATTTTCCTAAAAACTGCAAAGTTCTTCAAAAAGAGACCATCAGTATTTGATGATGCGCTGAAAGAGGGTATCCACTCTACAACACTGCTCGAAATTCACGTAGATAATACTTCGTAATGTAATGGAGAGTATAGGCTGCAGTGTTGCGCCTTAATCTGTAGCTCTGGACTCGGATCTGAACTAACCTTAGCCCTTATCACATTTCAGGCCTTGGAGCTCACGCGTGATCCTATGTTTGGGCCAGGTGGCATCCCTAAAATAGTCCCATTCCTTTCATCTTGATCTATCTGCATGGAACCACCTTACGTGTATCTTGATGGGCACATGAAAGGAAAGATGGGAAAACAACTTTCAAACACAATAAAAACCCTCAGAACAATCTAAATATCTCCATTTAAAATTAATCAATTTCTTAAGCAGCACAGTCTGATTGTGTCAGTGTATAAAATGTTAGATTGCTTAAGCAAGTTCTTTACGCATTAATGTTTGGCATTCAAATAGTGTCATTGTACCCTCTGCTCCCCAAAATACAATAGGCCCCTATATACACCATATCAAGCCAAATTTTTGTCGAATTTTTGCTGGATGGCATGTGGCACATTGGTAGATGGCACAGACTTCAAAATAAAGTCTAAGCGAGAAAACGCATTTTAGGTTCGGCCGCTATGGGTTGTAAACAAAGATGGCGTCTACTTTCTCTTTCGGCCCAATGAGAACTAGCCACATGCTCTACATCGTCTCGACAGAGCGTCCTCCTTTTCAAAGCCGGCGGCTATAATTTTATGCTAGTTACTCACTGAGTAAACATCAGATTTTCAGACTGGCCAGCAGTTACTGGATGATGCTGTTCACCATGAGGAGAGACTGTTATATCGTGCTAGCAGCAACAGATGAACTGAACTGCCTTAGTTTCACCACGTAAAGGGCACAGCATACGGAGGGCAGAGCCTAGCCCTCTCCTTCCTCAGCTAGAATCATGTAGAGGCAGACTTGACATCTGTGCCTGACACTATGCTGTGTGTTCAACGTTTACTCATGCGAAGTGGTCACGCTCTAAGTCAGCTGTCAGCTCAAGCTGTGTCTTAGCCTTGAACGTTGTGATGGTAGTGTGTGTGTATGTGTGTGTGTGTGTGTCTGTGCGTGCGTGCGTGCACGCGTCCTTGCGTGAGAGCGTGCGTGCCTGTGTGCGTGCGTGCGCGCGACTGAAAATTGAAAATTTTGTTAAGAACTTTCAATCCAAGGAAATTATACTATTTATGGTATGGGCTGACAACTACGGGGGAGGGGTGGGGGAGGGGAGGTGGGGGCGAGGAATTGTCAGAGAGTAACCGTGTCTAGGGCACGACATGGTGGAAGACAGAGCCAGACTATCTCCTTCCGCCACCTTAATATTACATTAATTGAAATAGGTACCCATTTTTATTACTTATGGGTGGAGAGAGAGGCGAAAGAGATTTTGAACGAAAAAAAACACAAAAAACCCGACTCACGAGTGGTTTAAACTCATGACCGTCAACTCTGCAGCCAAAGACTCTGTTTTAGTGCTGATCCCTCAATAGTTACGGCGAATATAGAAAAAAGTGTTGTACATAACATACATGGGAAAGATATCTTGTCTGATCTCTAGCCCTTATTAAAGACAACAGTCACAGTCTCTGTCTTGTTTGCAAGAAAGAGTAAGAGGATTCTAGGCTTACACGTACAGAAGCCGAATCAAAGACTTGTTCTCCTTCATATCTGGTAGGTGGTCAAGTCTTATGCTATCATTAAATATCACTATTATTGTCTGTTAGGCCTCTTATTAAACGTGCTAGGCACCCTCCCACCACGCTTCACAAGATGCCTACGACTTACTCGCGAATTCAATCTCTCATTCACCCATACTTCACATTGAATGGCCTTTGTCCTGACCCTACTCATTCATGCTGAAACAGCTCATCATCGTACAACCGTTTACTGGTTATGGAAGATGTCTTGAACGTAGACAGGGAAGTTGAGTGTCTGAGAGAGTTAATTCTTTCCGTTCCACGTTACATGACTATGAAAAAGAAAATCCTCTCACCGTCGGTCGTGGGGTAGTCACAACAGACCAGTGTCAGAGGAAGCAGACGTGGTGTGTGGGTGTGAAGTGTTTCAGACAGGAGGTCCCAGGTACCAAAAAAAATGGTGCCAGAAGAGGAGGTGGAACACGCTGGTCCTTCAGAAATGGAGCCTGAGCCAGTGTGGACGTTGTGTTGTTGTTTTAATGACGAAGGATTCGTTAGCCTGCACTTAGTTTCGTAGTTTCCACGACACCTTATTTGCTCAATACATTTTTTCAGCATATCTATCTGTCTACCTATTTATCTATTTTTTCAGCATATCTGTCCGTCTGTATGTCTGTTTATCTATCTGTCTGTCTGTCTGACTATCTGTCTATATCTCTCTCCAACTATGACTTTGCGTTTTGATGCACGATTCGCAGAGTAGTGTACTCTCTGACAGTTGGTGCCCTATCCGGTAAGGTGTTTACACGTATCAAGAGAAGAAGCGGAACAAGAAGACGGAAGAAAAAAAAAAAAAGTGGGGTGAGAGGGAGGTGGGGGTGCGGGCAGTTCAGGAAAAGAAGTAGACTCTAGATACGTACCCCACACGCCAAACGTATTGTTTTCGGGTTATTAACTTACTTCAAACGCCCGGCTTCCGTATTCTCCCCCACGCTGACTTCATTGCTAAACCCCGATTTGGGCTCGGCGGAAAACATATTAACTAGACCATCTATATTGTCTTTAATACCCTCCCCCCCACCCCCTACTGTTCCCCCTTCCCCCCCCCCCCCCCCCCCCCCCCCCCCCCCACGACTCCGCCCCCAACCCCGTCAATATTGATAAGCTCTTGCTCGGCAAGCGCGGGGGAGCTAAGTTTTATGGTCGCGTACAGTGACGGCGGGAACAAAGTGACGGGCGGATCGAGTTAAAAGAGCTCGCCGCCTTTGATCGCCAAGGCGTGACGGCCTGACAGCTGCCGCGAGCCTGCCGCCTCGGCTGGTGGGAGGATCCTGTTACAGCCAGGCGGGAGAACTCCTGCTGAGATCCAGATTAGGCTGCAGAGGGTGCTTTTTTTTTTTTTTTTTTTTCTTCGCTTTTTTTTTCTTCCCAGGAGAAGCAGGGAAATGAGGGTGGGTGTGGTGATGAGGGTGCTGTTTTTTTTCTCTCACTGTGTGTGTGTGTGTGTGTGTGTGTGTGTGTGTGGTGTGTGTGTGTGTGTGTGTGTGTTAGTGCCTCCCCTCTCCACGGCCAGGGACGCGAAGGATATCGTGTGCAACGACTGCTGGTAGAAACGTGATCTTTTCTTAATATCCCCCCTTAAATCGTCTAGCCATGTTACTTACCCCCCCCCCCCCCCCACACACACACACACACACACACTTACAAAAAAAAAATTAGGATCTCATTTTAACCTTTATATGTAAAGCTCTCTCTCTCTCTCTCTCTCTCTCTCCCCTCTCTCTCACACACACACACACAAACACTCACACTTCACATGTGTGTGTGTGTGTGTGTGTGGGGTGTTGTGTGTGTGTGTGTGTGTGTGTGTGTGAACCAAAAACTACCGAATATTGTTAGAATCATTGTTGGAATAGACTATACCTCATTTTTTGGTAATTGCTATCATTTTTTTCAAAAGTTATGACAGAATGTCATTCCACATAAATAGATTACATAAATGAATAAAACGAATAGATGAATAAATGAGAAAGTAGTTACAGAAAATCAATACAGTTCTACAGAACTGAGTCAAGTCACGCATCTTTCGTCGCATTGAGACAGACATGCTCTCTGAACGTGGTTGACCGAACTGACTCTCTTTCTTTCTTCATTTCTTTCTGTTTTTGTTTCCTTTTCTTTAAGCCGTGTCTTTCATGTTAATTCAATACATTCCTCTGTCCCACGCGCTCATGAAACTGGATATTGATCGCCGGTTTGCAATGACTGAAATACTGAATCAGTGATACCGTGCGTTACATTCTAACTTTCAGTATATGGTTTCAAAATGGCCATAAAGCTGGATATCAACGTCCTGGACCGGGAGGCCAGATGGTTCCAGAGAGGGTTGAAGGAGGCCATCTACATCGCGGCCACCACACCAACCCACAGCCGGGACCGGGGGCGACACATCCTGCCGGCGGTCAACAACTCCCAAGTTCGGTCGCATGACGTGATGTCGACTCGCGGACGTGCGCACCGAAGGCTGCCGGATGGTAGCCGAAAGCTCCGCTTTCGTCCGTCTTTCTTGAGAGTCCAGATACGAATGTTTAATCATGGATATCAGTTGTTCACAAAGTAAAATATAAGTGTGTTAACACGTGGTCGGTTCTGCAAATGTCCCAGTGAGCACACACACACACACACACACACACACACCAACACCACCCCCACCAAAACATTCAAACCGCCGGGATCAAAAAACAAAAAAAAACCCTGATAATGCCCTCTTTTACAATGACTATCACTACAGCGCACCATTACAATGAATAACTTGAAAGAAAGAACAAGCAAATAACTGTGCTATTAAGGGGGAAAAAAATTAAATAATCCCCCCCCCCCCCTCCCACTGCTTGCTTGGATCAGAGATGCATGACGCGAAAAGATCAAGTTCATTCTCAACCTTGAGAGGGCTGGGTGTGGGGATAGGGTGGCGGGGGTGAGGGTTGGGGTGTGGGTGGGGAGTTGGCTGGGATCCGATACCCCCGAACACCTTTCCCTTCTGCCTCCCCTCCTCCCCCACCCTGTCCCATCCCCTTCCTTTACGTCTTCTGTGTGTGTGTGTGTGTGTGTGTGTGTGTGTGTGTGTGTGTGTGTGTGTGTGATAGATTCCATCTTTCAGGATAAGGTTTAAATGTCATTGTAAAGCAGTCAGTAAAGCGAGTATCCATCGTTTGCAAGTTAAGGTATGAATTTATGAACAGATGTCAGCATCGCGAATGTCCAGGCGGGAAACAAAAAAAAGCAAACCGAATTGTCAGACTGAAACAAAAATACCCAAACCCGAACAAAAAGACCGTCTTCATTATAGTCCAGACTACGCACACCCTTGAAATGCAGAACACTAATCATGTTTTACGCAAACCTTTTCCCCTAGCCACTGCTCGAATCAGTTTAACCTCCGCAGGGCTGGGGCCTGGGAGATGAGGAACAGGGCTACCTGTTTTGATCCCCCCCCCCCCCACCCCTTCCCACGTGAAGCTGGCGCGTTGAACTCTCATCTTTTTCAATAAGAGCGTTTCAGTGTCGTTTCTACAGCTTCTGGGCTTGTTGCCCATAGACTTCCACGAAGGTCTCTGTTCCGCTTGGGGCCATCGAATGAACCTCAGGCGGTCAAATTCTCCCCTCTTCCCCCCCCCCCCCCCCCCATCCCTCCCCGGCCTCACAATTACCCAAGGTTGTTTTGGTCTGTGAGGAGCAAGACAGTGTGCAATAAGTTGAAGAGATGAGGAAGGCTGCTGGCTGACTGCTTCCTGGTATGTCAGAGGACGGGCCCGCCCACGTAGCAACTTGAGAGGCAGCAACCACCACTGATTCTTTCCACTACGCTGCACGTGAATTACGGTGGTAGTTAGGGGAAGCTGGGGACGCTGACTAGCCCAGCCGGCTGCTGAACAATCAGGTCTGTATTATGTTTGTGAAGTTCAGATCAGTCAGGGAAATCTCAGCATCCGACTAAACTGAAAAGTAAAACTTCTGGGGCGGAACAATGGTCCACGTGAAATAGATTCATTTGGGGAAAAAGAAAGTTCTTTTTCTGTGGCGCACAGAGAGAGAGAGAGAGAGAGAGAGAGAGAGAGAGAGAGAGAGAGAGAGAGAGAGAGAGAGAGACAGACAGACAGACAGACAGACGGAGTCCATATTTGGCTTTTTTTTTTCAAACGACGATTTTTGTATTGGCACTATCGGACGTTAAAAACAATCAACAGCACATTATCATTGCTTTATCACCATGCCCCTATTCCCCTCGCACCAACCCCTCACCTCCACCCCCACCCCTACTTTTGTTCCTCCCCTCTTCTACCCCTCTTTTCCCCACCCCTGATGCGACAACATCGTTGTTAAGAGTGTAGGCCAACTCCACACTAAGCGTGGCCTGCGACACTCGTCAAAGTGGAAGCACGCGGTCCGACAGCCGAGGTGACGACAGCACCGCAGTGTGATTGAGCTCAGAGTCAGAGCAAAGGGGAATCGCTCTCCCCGCCCGCCAGTCTCTTTGCTCAGAAGGCTCAACGCGCAGCGTGGTCTCTCCCCCCTTGGGATTCGACTCAGCTTCAAAGATTAAGCCACCGCTTTGAAGTTGGCGGCTGGGATGTGGTTTTCTGATCTTCGGGGGCTTTTAATGGGCCCGGACACAAGGTGCGATATTGATCTCAAGCGGATTGTTTCCAACACCGGCGTTATTGCTCTTCCTACTACTACTGTGTGTCTTGACTTGTAAAAAAAAAAAAAAAAAAAAAAAAAAAAAAAATCGAGAATCAGACGCTAGCAGAACAACGGGTTAAATGGTAAGATTTGCGACTTCACACACACACACACACACACACACACACACACACACACACACACAATGTCTTAATTGTCTACAAATCTGGCTAATTGTCGGAGGCAAGAGTATCGCCCTGGCTTTGAGAGCTCCCTGTCCGCTGCAACCACGGCGTATTTTTTTCCTCCTGTGTGAAAGCTTGATAGTTCCATCCAAACTCGTTCTTAATGCACAAGCACAATCTGATCAAAGGGTGTCGATCTCATTCACAGAAGCAACAAAAGACAGCGGACGAGATCAAAGACGCTGCCTTAGGCCAGTCACCATACTTTGTGGGCACTTCCTAAAGAGGGGTACCAGTCTCTTGTGTAAAACATTACTTTGATCATTTTGCATTTTGACCCACACATTAAATCGTATGATTAAAAAGAGGCATTTTTCTACTCTGAAAGACTCTGTACAACAAGAAAAAAGTCAACCGTGTATTTGTTGTAAAGCAAAAAGTAGATCCTGAAAACCCTAGGTTTTATGGACTCACCCGGCATGTGTTTCTCCAAGCTTATTTTATCTGCTCATTGATTGGTGCGGCGCTTCAAAGTCTGTGACGTCACGAAACTCTCGTCGGGCATGTGCTCGGGATACGCTCAACGCTGGGCTTTCACAGTTTCAACACAGTACAACGGACCAAAGTTTATTTTGTTTTCAAAGAGTGTGTACTGCTCATCAATATCAACATGTTGGTTTAAGGATTCGTCTGCTCAAAACTGGTGAGTTCTTCTTTGTTGTAAAAGGCTAAGACCTTTCGGCTGGGTCGGTCACTCGATGTGTTCAACAGAGAACTTCGAAAGGAATGTGGACGCGTGCGTGGTGCAGTCGTCGCGGTAACGGCTAGTTTCTGTCTGGAAGTTTACCTTGTGGACTTCAGAGCAGTCACAAAAAAAACTACAACCAAGTGATCTTGATCGCTGGTTTTTACAAATTTGTGCTAGGATGTGTGTATTACTGTGTGAGTGTGCGCTTGCGCGCGTTTTTGCATGCACGCGCACGCGTAGGTTGAAAAGTTGTCTCGGAATTTTACGCTCGCTTGAAGTAGGAATTATATCGACCACGTGAGATACATACTATGAACTTGCTTACTGAGCTACGGTCCGGATTTGAGGTATGCGCTTAGTCTCTTTCTGTTTATTTCCATCATTACGATGGATCAGTAGCGCAAACTTCCAAACTAAGAGAAGATAATCTGCAGACGGAAAGAAGCGCAGTTCGATGGGCTTCATTCAGTGGGCGAGGTTTACACCACAAATTATGAGTCATTTTTATGGAATACTCACATATAATCAGCATGGAAATAAGTGTGTGTGTGTGTGTGTGTGTGTGTGTGTGTGTGTGTGTGTGTGTGTGTGTGTGTGTGTACCATTAAAATCTAAACAATGGAGGTAATCCTGACTGCAGTGTTGAAAAAGAAGCTGAAAACACAGTTCTAAAGAAGTAGAATAAAAGATATTGCTGATACTAACTAATGAAAGTATTTTAAGATATGACAGATTGCCCTTCACTGTAATTTTTAGTCTCATAAATTGTAAAGTTGTTGAAGAATGTCCATCACAGCATGATTCTTATGTATACTAAAACAAGAGATGAAAACAACCACAATGTAATTCTGTTTAATTTTACAGTATCACAATGAGCAGTCTATGTAGGAACAACTGGTAGAACATTAATTTTGTTGTTGTTGATGACCAAAATTAAAAATGCTACTCTACTGATGGCACTAAAAATCTCATGAGATTATTTGCTAGTTTGAAAAATTCTCTGCTTTAGTTTGATTTAATCAGTTTCAGTTTATTAAAGTACAGAGTATAAACAAAAAATCAAAACTGTTGATTGCTCTAATCTTTTCAGATACTGATGAGTGTAGAGTCAAATGTACAGGATGAGAATTTGAAAGACATGCACACACACAGACACATACACTTATCACACTCATAAACACGTGTGATGCACTAATAACACACATTCACACACACATGTACTCACTCAAACAAACATGTACTGTGTTTACTTTAACATCCTACTCTGATGTCATGTCCTGTATGATATGCACAAGCAGCCAGCTTGCCAAATTTAGTAATTTCACGAACTGATTTACATTCAAAATAGACCTGCTCATCTACACATAGTGACAGTCTAACAGTTCAGCAAATATTTCCTCTGCTGGGTGACATCATGTTGCTGGACCAAGAAGGGGAAGAACTGTTCCTACCAAGCAGAGATTAGATGCACATGTTAAAACATTGTTTAGGCTGATGGGATGGTTAAATAAATTATGCACCATTCTGTACTGTCCAATAAGAGATCTAGTTTTACATGGGGATGGTCAGGTTTGAAATAGGATTGGAATTCCATACACTTAATATGATTGCATATATCTTATGGGGTCATGACATAATGCAGGTTGCCAAGATCTAATGATGGGTCTCTCATACCATACTGTGTCTCTTGTCTGTCTGTCTGTCTGTCTCTCTCTCTCTTTCTCACACACACATGCACATTTACTCTTTCTTTCACTCAGTCTCATAGCTTCGGACAAGCAACACAAAACAACAACAAAAATGAAAAAAAATAAATAAAAAAAGAGAGAACTTCCAATTATGTGAACAACTGGGTAGAAGATTGGGCACATGTAGGCACACTCTTTTTTTCAACACACACACACACACACACACACACACACACACACACACACACTCTGCAAAACATGGTTAGAAAATTATATTCTACAGCATAATCACCTGGCATGTGAACAAATCAGGAGGAACAGCAGCAGCATCTGCAGACCGTACAGACGCTGAGAATGATAATCATACTGACAACAGTCTCCCAAGATGTACAGGAGGTGGGAAATCCAATTTGAACAAGTTTGTCTCCCTTCCTGCTGGAGCGTTTAATTAAAAGCATTCCACAGGGAGGCTGAAGCTGCAGTCAATTTAAACTCCCCATGCAGACCACTAGTGGAAGCCATCCCAGAACAGCAGTGAGCCAGCTTCTTTGCCAAGTGGGCCAATATTCTGCCACAATATATTTTAGCCGTCTTCTGGTGTAGACAGTTTTCATTTTCAACTCTTGGGCTTGTCTGTGTTTGGTTTATAATGCGTTTATTTAAGGGGCATTTCAGGTCATTTTCTTCAGAAACACTGTACATTGAGCTATCTAGCTTGCCATGTTGTGGTTTAGAACAAAAACTGGAAAGAGAAACAGTGAAGGAAGTTGGCTGACAAGTCATTATGTAGACCATGTACTCAGCATTCCCACTGAAAATAAACGTATTATATCAGTCATTTTTTTTTTTTTTTTTTTTGACAGGGACTCATTACCAATTGTGTTCCACACCTTCTGGCTATTTTTTTTGTGAGTTTTTAGTAACTGCCACTCATTTCATCAGTCTCTTTGATTCAACCTTTTATAATTGCTGTTTCTGGTTTTCTCAGTTTTGGTCTTCCGTTTTTCAGACTTTGAGGCCTGTTTCCTGTGTTTAATCTTGAAAATCTCACACTTTTTTTTTCAACTGTTACAATTTATAATTTGTTAGCTTTGTTTTTGTAATCTTACACCTAGTTAATAGCAAAACTGAATACATTGTTCAGAGTGGACACTACAGTACTTAAGTCCATTCTGCATAGTCTGTGTGTGCTTGTGTGTGTGTGTGTGTGTTTAAGTGAGTGTGTGTGTGGGGGTGTGTGTGGGTGTTTTAAGTGTGTGTGTGTGTTAAGTGTGCGTGCATGCGCGCAGGGGCGCACATCACTTAAATGTTTTCCACAACTATTTCCATAATCTTGGGGTGAAAAATGAAGCAAATGGTTGTCACCCAAAAAAGGCTGAGTTTTATGAGCCTTGCTTAAGCCACAACTTCTGATCCAGTGGATTCAGAGTGTTGGACCACAAGTTAACATGTGATCCTGTCCACAAAGGAAGAAACAAAGTGTTGGTGCATGCATCACAGGAAATTTGCCATTGCTACTGCATTGCTCACTTGGTCCTGTTGTGGCCTCAAGGATGTCAAGGCACTAATTTGAAGTAAATTTTCAAGATGAAACTTGTTTCCATCAACTTGTGACACACCGACAGCCTTGACAAGGCCCTAAACTAGACTGTTTTATTTAGATTTTGTTTTATCTGTTTGTGCCTATAGTATAACTTTTACACTATGTGTGTGAGTTTCAAAAGTGTAATGGTTGGTTGTTTTTAAAAACTGTTAAATCCTTGAGCAGCGCCATCTCTTTCTTAATCCTCATCTTTGCATTTTTCTTTGTGTTCATGTATCTTGTGTTCATGTTTGTTCCTTGTTAATTCTATAAGTATACTAACAAATGCAGAGGGTTGAGAACTATGATACCAGGTTGATTTCTTTGTCCTTGAGAGGTTACACTTCTGCTGCATGCTTTATATTGGTTGCCTACTTAACACTGTATATCCTGAGGTTTCCTCCATCTGTTTCTCATCTGCAACTGAAACAGGTCCTAAACATTTTTTAATGAATCTTTCTGGGTAGATTTTTCTTGGACCAAGCATATTTATGCTTCTTCGCCAGCCTCATTCCACTGCTGATAATCATATGTTCTGCATCTTAGCTGTAAGAACCAAATCCTTTGTTGAAAGATCTGCTTTTCAGGGCTTTTCGTCAGAAAAATGTTTCCCAGAACATTAGATACTCTCTTTCTAAGGACAGCTTAAAGCCACTCATCTTTTAATGTCTCATCAATTCTTCTCATGTCGACAACAGTGGATGTTCTTGTCGTTCTTCATGTCTTTCTCTTTTGAGACCTGGCAATTATGTCAGATGGAGAGGTGATAGTGATGTATTTGTAAAGTTGTGTGGTTGTGCACAAGTTGTGGATGGAAGGGATGGATGGCATGTGTGTCTTTTAGTTATGCAGTGATGTAGAGAGGTGTGGCTTTGTAAAATGCTAACAGCTGTTATTTCATTAGTTTTTAGTCTCCAACCCTAACTGCAATCAGATTTGGTCACAGACTGAGCTACAGGCATAATGTGTTTTGGGATTGAGATTAATTGAGAGATATTACTGTCTGAAAAAGCATGTAATCTAAACAGTTTTACTTTTGTATTACCTTATTGGTATCATTAGCAATAGCATTGCGGAATATGTTATTTGTTCAGTCTCTAAAAATGTTTGGTTAATTTTGGTAGCCAAAGTATGGATGTTTTCACAATAAATTTGGTCTGAATTAGCACCCCTTCTCTTTACAAGTAGTGAAACTTCAAAACTGTCAGTGAAGGTCTTGCAGCAGTTCAGGTGTTTGTTGAGTCAGGTGGTGTGCATTTTGACAGTTTCTTCTTTATGTACAGTTTTTACCATCACAACCGTGCGTGCTGTTCATAAACTTGTGTTACAAATGAATGTGGCTAGCTTCAGTCATCACAAAAATTCAAACCATCCTACATGAGGTAAAACATCAAGATTATCACGATATGCTACATGAGAGAGTGTATGTGTAAGCAGTAGTGTCACCCAGAATATTCAAAATAATCCCACCTCAAAGCCATTCCCAGCTTAACTTAATCTGGTTTTGAATCTTTTTATGTTTTTCTTTTTCTAAACACGAAGTACGTGTTGCAAGTGGAAGGTGGAAAGAATGCAAATGCATCGACATTTTACCGCAAAAAGTTACCCTTCACAAGGGCCAATTTCAGAAATGACAAAATCGAAAGTAAACTTTCAGAACAAATCTGGCCTGCTATCATTTCAGGTGCTGTAATGGAATAGACAAATATTTTTACCAGAAAAAGAGACCTCGTGCACTCATGGATGCCTGTAATCAACAAACAATGTAGATAGGGCCGGCTGGTCATTTTTCGTGAAGTGCTTTTGATGTGTGTCCTTTCAAGGTTTTGCCGAAAACGCCATCTATCGGTAAGATTATAAAGTTTAATGGCGCTCTTTGAACTTCCTGTGGCCAGCAGAGACGTACGCACCAACTTGTCGTGTTTGTTGTTTTGTGTCCTACCGTCCTTATTTGTCGCGAAACGACAGTCAGCACATACATACCGAGGTAACGAACGAAATGTTCAGCGTTGTAGACTAGCACGACCGTGATCGCCCATGCGCCCGCTGCGATTTGGGGGACCACCACACAATGTGACAATTTCGGTCTTTCAGTCTGATTCTCAGTCTGATTCTCGCATTGCTAGGGTGTCGAGGGACCGTCGTCTGTTTCGGGTTTTCACTGTGACCTAGTATAGTAGCAGATGATTGTCATGATAATCAGTGTGTGGTGGAACTGGAGGGCTCGTGACTTATTCTGTTCTGAGGAAAATTAAGAGCTTTGTAACTCCCTGTCACAAAATTATCTGACGTTGTATAGATCTGGATACAATGGCTTCTGTTCTCTCTCTCTCTCTCTCTCTCTCTCTCTCTCTGTGACCCTGATAAAGAGTAGGTGGACAGGTTTTCATACACACACACACACACACACACACACACACACACACACACACACACACACACACACCACTAATGTAACCCACATACAATGTTCCAAGAAGGTTACAACTGCAATGCTATGCAGTGTGTGTGTGTATGTTGAGGAGGAGCCAAAAGGTCACATGCATGTAAATTGTATTACTTTCACACACACACACACACACACACACACACACACACACAACTGTATGCATTGTGTGTCTATTTTCAAGGAAATAATCTGGATCATTTGGATACATTACCATAGTTATTGTTTAATTTATTTAACAACTCAGACATTTACACAGGTTTTATATGTCAGTCAGCTTTCATATTTAAAGTTAAGTAATTTTTTTTATAAAACTTGATTTGAATGATTTATGGACTGCAAAGTTTGATATGAAAATTATTATTCTGTTAAAATGAATCTGTCTTGACTAATTAGTCAGAAGGATGATATATTTAAAAGACAAGATTAAATATTGCAAACATGAAATGACATATGAATGAATTATGTTGCACAGTTATTCATTTATTTGTTCAATTGTTTTAACAGGCGGAATGCAGTCATGACGCCAAGAAGAATGGCATGGCAAAGATGAGACGATGGCAAAGCAGCAATGCCGACAATGGCCACTGAGGAATTTGAAATTCCCCATGACTGTGAAAAGAACTTCACAGAGATTTCTGCACGTCCTCCAGTGCCAGGGGAGGAAAATGAACTGCAATCAAGTGGAGCTGGAGACATAATTTACAATTGTAACAATGGGTCCTTCAAGTTTAAGAATAACAAGTGCAAAACTACAACGCTCAGCAAGGCTGATGTAGGGCCATCACCCGCAGCCACGCCTCGAAAATCTAACCTGGAGAAACGAGATGTGACTAGTTGTGCTCTTCCTCTGTGTGTTGATGATGAAGATGCAGAGGCACCTCTTGGATTTGAACCGGAGGGAAGTGCTGCAAGCTCCCCGCCTTATTCAGAAAATATCACGCCTCCTCATCTCAGATGGGCAGAGAATTTGAACAACCTGCTCTCAGACAGTGAAGGAGTGGCTTTATTTAAGGATTTCTTGGAGCTCGAACAAGGCGGATCCGAGGAACTACAGTTCTGGCTTGCTTGCCATGGCCTGAAGCGGAAGGCAAACAGTGATGCAGTGGATGTGCACAATATTGTGAAAGTGATTTTTAAAGCTTATGTCCGCTTTGATAAAGTGAAGAGTATATCAAAAGACACCAAGAAAGAAATAGTTGATAAGCTTAGTCAGAAGTCTAAAGTTGATCAGTGTGTTTTTGATGAAGCTCAGTTGGAAGTTGAAGCCCACCTCCGTGATGTGTCCTATCCTGCTTTCCTCAACTCTGACCTGTATGTGCAATATGTTAACAATTATGCCGAGTCACCGAAATCAAGTCGTTCAAGTGGGTCCAACTCGGAAACACATACATTATCACAGACTGGATTACTTCCTGTGCTGCATGAAGATAAAGAACTTGGTGCAGAGGAGATTGCATCCAGTGGTGGAGTATTTGTGGCCCCGAGCAAGGCACCGGATGGCCGACAGACTTACATCAGTTCTTCCAGACATGCAGAAACAATGGTGGGGTAAGTGGGATTGTGCATTTTAGAGTGCTCTGCCTTCATTTGAAAATAATATAGATTTTCAAAAGTTAAGATTTTGAACTGACCTGTTTGACTGAGGTGTAAACATGATCATGATGATGTTATGATTTCTGGAAAATATTCGTCTAATGCTTCCTGTTTCTTGTGTTAACATATATCTGATTAGATGAGATACAAGCTCAAGAATGTCATACTGTTTCACATTTTTACTAAATTTTAGTCTGAAGTTCAGATTTGCTGATTTGTTTTTAATGTTATGATCTATACATATTTTGATCAATACTGTATGTTTTGTTTTATAGATCCAGGTGGGTTTTTTTTTGGTCAGATTTCTGAACCAGATGTTGTGCAATTTTTACAAATAAATCAGGTTCAGACTTACACTTAGTTTACTTGGATTAATTAAACAGTTTTTTTTTTAAAAATTGTGCTTGTTTCTTGAAGTCCGGACCCTGATGATTGCATCAAAGAAATTGTTTACAGATTAGAGTGTTTTTGGATGCTGGTCTCCAGCACTTCGGTGTTCTTTTCTTCTAGATTTTTAAAGTTCTTCACTGTGTTTTGATTACTCGTGTTCTTTTCTTGTGTAATAAGTAGTTTTGTGTCAGCCACCTGTCTCATTTTTTTCTGCATTGGTCTGTTATTTTTTTCCCATTCATTTCTGTTTTAGTTTTTTGTTTGTTTGTTTGTTTTGGAAAGAGAACGAAGAAATTGAGTAACTTACAACCACTGCATTTTCCAGGAGCAAGAATTCCTTCACCTTGGGAAGCCAGTCACAGTCAGCTTACCCTGCCCATGTGTCTTATGCACCAGTGTCAGCCCAGGACAGCGAGTTGCAGAGCTTGTCCAGTGATGCACATACTGATGACACTATGTCTTTGACGGACACAAGTAGTGCGTAAGTAGCTTTGTGCTATTGTCAGAAAAACAACAGCAGCCACAACAAAAATCCTTCCTGTTGTTGGCGCACGTGTGCTTTTTAATTTTGTGTGTTAAAGACATGGGGACCAAAAAAAAAAAAAAAGGAATCATCTGTTTGTTTTTTTTAAGATGTAATTGATAGCAAAAATAATCTACAGGCTTGACAGTGCGGACTAAATCAAAAGTTGTCAGAATGCCCAAGCAACAAGGTGACATTCTCATCGTCAGTCGCACAATGTTTTGTGCTTCAAGTGTTCAATATTTTGTGACTGTCTCAGTGCCTGGGTTGAAGCCCGCTGAAGAGAAAGCGTTGATGATCTTCCAGCCAGTCTGTCTGTCAGTCGGTGATGATGCTATGTTGAGACTGAAGGAGACGGGGAGAGAGAGAGACAAGAGAGAGAAAGAGCGAGTCCCTATGTTGCTGTGGCAGGCTATTATGAAGCGGCTGGCTGGCTGTCAGATCAGCGGGGCTTTGAAGCTTTGAAGGGCTGATCAGGCCCAGCCACAGCAAAGGACTTCAAAGGAGGGGGCCACGAGGCGGTTTGTGCAGCCTTCAGAGACGGCACCAAGCACTTACACGTTCGTGGGGCCTTTTATCTGAGGACTAGGGAGGCTCGCTTTGATCTTTTTGGGCTTGAACACACAGGCTTCCTTTGCGGGCTGGCAGGCAGGCAGGCCCCTTGTGCTCTGTGTCCACACTCCCTCAGTGTGTGTGTGTGCGCGCGTGCGTAAGTGCGTGCGTGCGTGCGTGTCTGTGTGTGTGTGTTTGAGAAGAGAGAGAGAGAGAGAGGCTCTTTTAGTAGTCAAAGCCAGCGGTTGTGATCGTGTGCCGTGGATGAAAGACCAGCAGTGGGTTATGAGAAGGGAGCTCTTCCACTTCAACTGATGGTGGCCTTTTTTTAAAGTAGGGCTGTGTTTTTCAGGTCAGAGGCCAGTCACGAGAGGAGTGGCCCTGTCCCTCCGTCCCCACTCTCTCTCTCTCTCTCTCTCTTTTTCTCTCGCTCTCGCCCCCCTCCCACTTGCCGGTCCGCCCCCCCATCCCTCCCCCAAACGTTTCCTTCCCTCCCACCAGTCTGAGGCTTTGTCCTTCGATAGTCTCTCTTGCCCCCATTCCTCAGTCAACAGCCTTAGTCGGTTATGATAGGAAACAGAGAGAGAGAGAGAGAGAGTGTGTGTGTGTGTGTTCAGACACATTCACATCCACACAAGATAGCACACACATATGCAGTGATACAGTGTGACAAATGCACACATTTACACACACACACACACACACACACACACACACACACACACGCATATATGTATGCATACACACATACACACACACACACACACACACACACACACACACACACACACACACACACTCTCTCTCTCTGTAGTACACACACACACACACACACACACACACACACACACACACACACATTCTCCAATATACACACATACGCACGCACGCACACACACACACACACACACACACACACACACACACACACACACACACACACACACACATGTATGCATACACACTCATGCAGAGCAGGTTCCACAGTATCGGTTTCAGTACTTACCTATTGAGCATACCAAATCATTAAAAGTAATATGCTGTAACAACACTTTTCAAACTCATTTCTAATCTTGGACATGTTGCTGATACAAATAGAATATTGCTAGGGATAGCAAATACTTCACCATTGAATTATTGACAGAGAATCTCCCCTGCCCTCCCAAAATAGAAACGTGCTAAAGACCTCAGTAGTTGCAGCTCACACAGCAGATACATGGTTAAAAATACATGAAAAGAACAAAGACTGACCGAAAAATCAAACAGACATTAACCCTTTCAACAACAATTGTCATAAGAACTATAAAAGCAACAACAAGAGATGTTTTGTAGGATGTCTATTGCTGTTGAGAAAAAGTCTCTCTCTACTTCTCATGACCCTAACAAGCTGGCTGTCAGTGGTTATCATCAAGACCCCTAGTAGCTGTTAAGTTTTCGGGAATATGAAACGTAACGAAACTGTAGATGCATTTTTTTGTTTGTTGTTATCTGGTGTGACACAGATAAAGTGATAATATGCAGGACTAATGAAAGGCCCCAGAAGTCGTAGATGATAAAGATGGTATTGAAGTCATGATCATGAGGTGTCAGGGTCATCATATTCAGAGAAACTGGATGGGAGCAGGGGGGTGGGGGTGGGAACTCAGTTCACGATCTAACATTTTCCTCAGAGGTGCGCTATGTTCAGTAGGCAAATGGGCATGCGCAAAGCTCTCAACTACTTTCATATCATCACTTAAAGTTTGGTCAAGGTCATGAGAAGGCAGGGATGGCCCTGAAACTTTTTCTTTGTTTCAAACGTGGTCTCTCAAGAATAGGTTCAAAGATATATCCACTCTTCTTTAAAGTTAATTTAAAAAGTGCAACTTGAACGATATTTTGGGGAATGTTTGCCTGTGCTTACTGTGCTGGAATGATTTGGCCATTGCGTACTTTGTGACCCAGCGTTGATCCGCTGTCAGAGACAGACTGAACTGGTAAACTGTCTGTGAAAATCTCTGTTAAAGTTTGTTGGCAGGGTATGAAAGTGTCTCCAGTTCTGTGACATTCTATAGAAAATATGATGTATTAATGTATGTAAAGTGCATCAACACCAGAAATTGTTTGCTTTCAGTTTTAGGCTTGTGCAGTAGGGAGATAGCTTCACACAATGTTTCAGATGACTAGACACACATCAACATATTCTGCTTGAAGAAAACATAACATTTGGAAGAAATGTGAAGTATTCTGTTTTGTTTTTCTGTCATACAAGTTTGTTGTTGTTGTTGTTGTTTAATCCTTATCTTTATGCTAATACAAACAGAAAATTGATATTAACTTGCAAGATTGTCAAACAAATCAGTAGTTATCTAAGATCACACAAACACACGCACACACATGCGCGCACACACACACACACACACACACACACCACACACACACACACACACACACACACACACTCATATACAAACGCATGCACACATGCACTCTGTTGGTTAGGTTTACACATGATTGCAAATCAAATATACACACATGCTCACACACACACACACACACACACACACACACACCACACACACACACACACCACACACTCACTCACATCACTCATCCTCACAGTATGAGTGCGCGCACACGCACACACACACACTCACACACACACACACACACAAACACACACACACACACAACACACAAACACACACACACACACACACACACACACACACACACACATACAGAAAGAGAGGGGGAGAGAGTGAGAGAGAGGGGAATGTCGGTGAGAGAGAGAGAGTTACTCAGATATTGCAGAGAGAGAGAGAGAGAGAACATTTTTTCAGCAGTTTTGGCAATGGATAAGGGAATGTAGATGAACTGAAACAGACACTGTACAGAATGATTCACAGATCTTTTCATTTACTTTGTTTCAGTTATTCAGACTGTTTTGTCTTTTCTTTTTCTTTCTTTCTTTTTAAACATTGTAATCTAAGTCATTTGTTTCAAACTTTTCTTTATTACCTTTGGTGAGACATTTTTTTTGTTTCTTTACTCTTTTAACAAAATGATAAACAATGGTAATTACAAGAAAGGTCAAGAGAAATTTAATTGTTGGAACATAGAGGTGAAGTGTGAAAATGGCTTTAGGAAGGTTTCCATATTCAGCTGAGCAATGTTCTGGATTGTTGGTGCTTTGCTAGGAATGATAGCTATGCCAGCAGTGGACACGTTAACATCAGTCATGCATTCCTTTAAACTCCATCAGCCAGTGGTAACTCAAACTGATATTATACGGTTAATTACAAGGATCATGTCTGTCATGAATATGTGAGACCTAGTTACACTGTGAATGTCATTGTAGCAGCCAGTCATCTCCAGAGGGAAGTATATGTGTGTGGGTGTGTGTGTGTGTGTGTGTGTATAAATCTGTGGTGAAAAATGACATGTAAACTTCCTGCACAAAGGCTAGTTTAAGTGACACTACCACAAATTGCAAAACCAGCTTCAGGCGAGATAATGTGAGGGCATTGAGACTTTGCTCAAAAGATCTGGTGTGCTTTGAAAACCAGTTTCGAGCCAGCATCATGATCATTTCTATTCTTGATCTGTTGCAGGGACGGGAAGATGACATACAGCCGCAGGCGGTACAAAAAGATAATGAAGACAAATGCCTTGCAGAACAGAGAGTACAGAACAGGCCTTCACACTCAGATCATTCCTGTGAGTTGCTACCTTGTTTTTCTCCCCTGCCTGTTAGTGATACTTACAGCTAAACCTCCCTATAAAGTTTTTTTCTCAATAGGCTTTATTTCTCTGCCCCTCCATTAACTGGTACATGTACAACAAAGCCTCCCAATAAAGGTGTTTTTTTTCCCCTCTGACTGAAAGTTCCCAGCCTTTGAACATTTTTGTGTGATTGACTGGCTTCTTTGTCTGGATCCAGCTTTTCCAGCTGTACATTGACCTCTCAGCCAGGACTTCCACCATCTGTAAAACCGTTTTTTAAACGGGATCCTTGGAAGTCGTTATTGAGAGTTTGGACTGCTTTATCTTCTCAAGCAGACATGTTTTATTGAAGGAGGATAGGAGGTGTTGGCGGATGAAGGTTGAGGAAGAGAGCTTGCACTGACAGTTGGAAAATGTGCAGGCTGAAGATGAGATAATTTAACAGTGTCTGCTTTATTCTTTTTTTTTTTCTTTTTTTACTTCAATCTTCATGGTTCTTTCATGTTAAAATATTAACATGTCTTTTTCTGTATAGTCCTGCGTAAGTTATAATTCACGGTGACTCACTGCTGCAGAGCCAGAATGGATACTGGAAGTTTGGCAGCAATCCAGATCCATGCTGGCTTTGCTAGAACTGACGAGTCACAGTGAAAGAGTATGTTGCATTAAATGTAATTCAACATCAAAGGGGGAAAAAAAGCCTTTGAAAATCACTTGAGAGGCAGATTACCATGATTGCCAGATGGTAATTTAACATAGATACATTTGTCGAGTAGGTCCATTAGCGTTTAATAAGAAATTGATATTGCAGATCAGAAAAATTGAGCAGGTAATCATCATGAATGTTGAAAGATGGAAATGTAAAAGAGCTCTCTTTGAAACTTATGTTAAACATGACATTATTGATAGAACAAAACTAGCCAAAAAAGTAATGTGGAACTGGATTTAATTTCATGATGTGTTAAGATTGTTGAATATTACTGTGTATTGAATTAGAATGTTAGTAGTTTTTTTTTTTTATACTGTTGTGTTATTGAGGACAAAAAAGAATAAAGATAACAAGATGAATGCAGATAGATATACCCACCCATAAAACACTACAACATACAAACAATAACATTCATGCATGCGCACAAAACTGCACTCATCCACACACACACTTACCAACAGGCGCATGCTACGTTCGTAATTTATGTTCATAATATTGTATTAATAAGGGAAAAACATGTTGACATTACTGGGTACAGTTAACGTCTGCGTGTCACAAAGTTTCCTCAGTTTATAGAAAAGAAAAGATACAAATCTGTAACTGATTAAATTCACATTTCAGTAATTTTTTTTTTACTTATAGATGTACGCTGTTAAGACAGTGAGTTCATGCATACTGTACACATGTGCAGCGGACAGAACGGGCGCCCAAGGAGCCCAATCTTGCAGAGACGGACCCCAACAGGTTTGCCCAACTGCTGATTGAGAAGCTGAAGAAGGAGGTGGAGGACAAGGAGGCAGTGGCCAAAGTGGAGGAGAGGCTGAGAGTCCTGAAACAGGTCAGGATAGGAAGCAACATGCCTGTCTGCTGTGATCATTCTTTTTTTTTTAATCAGTTGTTATTTTATTGACACTAATGAAAGGGTTAGTTCAACTTTGGGTGAATCCCGTTTTAACATGTGAGAACTGGAGGGACTTGGGAGGGAAGAACGGTGAAGAAGGTAGGCACAATGCATGATTTACACTTAAATGACACACACATATACGTACATGCACACTCACACACACACACACACACACACACACACACACACACACACACACACACACACACACACACACACAGACACACAACACACATATCTATAAATTGGGTGTAGATGCCTGCATTGCGGTCTTTTCCATTTGAAACAACAACATAGGCAGTACTTTGTGCTTGTTTTTTTGGCTCCTACATAGGCTTTAGTAGTATAACACTTGTTTTCATTGTCAGTGCTCACCGCCTTTTAGAAATGGTCATACACGCACCGTATTTATCATGCTTGTTTTGTCACTGACTGTGGATACTTGACCGGTGCTCATGTATACTTGTTTATAAAGTGCCGTTTCAGAACGTGTGCCTTTTATTTCATACTTTTTTTTTTTCATTTTTCGTACTTTTTTTTTTCATTTTTCGTACTTTTTTTTTTCATTTTGTTCAGGGGGAGGCTGCCGAGGAGGATTCAGTGAACCGCTCCTTCGCCAAAAACGCCTCATTCATCCCCATCATGTCCCAGTCCTCAGGTCTGCTGGAGGAGAGCGCTGAGAGCATCCTGGACTTCCACTGCTCTCGTGTGTGGTCCAGCTCTCACCACTCCCCTACGCACTCCCGGGGCGGGGATCGCCTTTCTGCAAGTCCCCCGACAGGAGCTTGCAGTGGTCCAGAGCCAGGCAGGCTCAGATGTCCATCAGTACAGCGTCAGAGTCTTCGTCGGGCATCAGCTTTCCCCGGCCGCACCACCACAGCAGGAAAGAGCCGGCCCTGTCCCGGTCCTTCGACTGCGGTATGTGCGAAGAGAAGGGGCTGATGGTGAAGGAGGAGACGCACCAGCACATTCACCACCATCACCATCACCACCACACTCGCGGACATGGCAGCAAGCACTGGGTGGAGGTGGAGCAGCAGCTGGGCGGCCTGAGCTGGCGGGAGCCGCCTGGTTTTGAGCATTCACGGAGTAAGACTGGCACCAAAAAGAGCAGCGGCCGTAAAAGTGGTGCAAGTGGAAACGTGGACAATAGAGTTGGAGGCATGTATGAGGCTGACCCGTCGACCATTGTGCCAAATTTCAACAATCCTTCGAGCGAAAAGTGAGTGTTTTTGATCCTCTGTGGGTGTGTGCGCTGTTTACATATTGCTGAAAACATTACTTGCATGGGAGAAAAGGTAGAAAGTAAAGGCAAAGTAAATGAAGAGCCAGTTAACACAAATGTACATGTGTGGGGCCTTTAGCTACGAATTACTCCATACAGTTATGAACATGTTAAAATGCACACATGTGGCTTCCATGGCATTGCTTCAGTTGAGGCTGATACCTGATAATCTTTATTTGCTTTATGTATGATCTATATGCACAACTGATTATCTTTTATAGCCTTTTTATGGTCTATATGCATTAGAAATAAAAAATAGTGCATTTGTATTAAGTGTATATTAATTGTATGTTGCATAGCGTGTTTGTGTGTGTGGTGCGTGTGTGTTGCTTGTTTTTTTTCAAATTTTCAACAAAGTTCGTTGTGATGAAGTTGGTATTCACTGTCCTGCAGGGTGATGAAGTGGATAAATGAGACAGTCCGAGGCAACAAAGGATCCAGCTCTGTAGAAACTGACCGCAGCTCTTCGACAAAGCGTGCTCATCGACACTCATCTACAGGCACTTCCTCGCAGTCCCATAAGCAGAGGTAACTAGACTGCGTGCAGTTCTAGTTCTGTTGTTATAGCCCAGCCGACCTCATAGGGTCCCCCGTTTCACGGCTGTCACCAAGTTTGGGGAAAACGTCCCATCCTGAAAAAGAAAAAAAACAAGGAGACAATGTAGTTCTTATGTAAATGCAACTGGTGGCTAAACTGTTGACATCTTTTTTGGCTGATGAATCTAGGCTTAGCTGGGGGAGCCTGCAGTTGCCACTAGATTGCAGAAAACAAAGAAAAGAAAACCAGTATTAAAGGGAAGCATTTAAATGCGACAAAAGAACGTACATGAAGCCATATGGGTGAAAAACACTACTGAATGGACAGCTAGTATCCATGTTGGGCAGTGTGTACACTCTCTGTTAGATGACAAACAAAAACAAGAAGAGTGTAACAGATTTTATTGAATAAAGACTGGAGAATGGTTCACAAAAGCGGAAAGACAAGAAGGAAAGAAAGTGTACAACAGGTAATAAAGGCCCCCAAACACCACCCCCCCCCCCCCCCCAAAAAAAAAGCAAGAGTCAAAGAGAGCTGCTGAGTAAAAAAAAGATGTTACTATTATAGAATTGTCAGAAGGTGGGGATTCCAAACAGCCCTCAGCATCCCCAGGGCGAGCAGTTAGTTTGTAGTGAATGAATGAATAACTACATTGCGTCGTAGGTGTATTCATTAAAAGGTGTGATGTTATCCCTTTCCTTTGTTCATTACAAAACAACACCTAGGATAAAAAAGGAATCTATTATATGTTGTCTCTGATTTATTTATTTTGTGTGTTTCATTTGTTTGTTATTTAAGAAAGCAATTTATAACTGGCATGAGAAAGGAGTCTGGAATGTTCGCGTAATTTTAGTACTGGAACCTAACATATTCCCATATTGCTCATACAAAATCATTTACTCATCAGTCTTATAGTTGAAAAAACAACTTAATATATATTCAGATTGTACGATTTAAAAAAAAAAAAAAATTCAAAGACCATTCATGCCATCTGAAAATTTGAAAATTGTTTTATCAATTATGTTTTTTTCCCCAACAGTTACAAATGCGATTTTTTTAAAGTAAGTCTAATTCTTATTTTCTGTCTTTTTTCTTTGTTGTTTTTTTTTCTCCTTAAAACAGATTTTTGACTGGGGACAGGACGAATGGACAGTTGTTGCTGAGCAGTGTTGTGTCTATTTCAGCTCCAAAAATAAAGCAATGGCCCATGGACCTGCTCGATCAGCTTCAACAGAGCGCAGCAGCACGCTGGCCTGGGGTGCAGCTGGGGGTCCCTTGCCCAGCCAGCCTTTCGTCCAGGACTCCAGCATGCCGCTTCCCACTCCGCCCAATCCCACCACCCAGCTGGAGGAAGCAAAGCGGCGCCTCGAGGAGTCACACATTTCCACCCCTGCCAAATCTAAGTCAGTCAGCAGACCATTTATTTGTAGCTATTGTTGATGAAGTGCTTATCAGAAATGTGTCTTGAATGCACAGATATCTGGTTCCATTGAAAAAGTTGTCATCACTCTTTGACAGGTGGCACAGCACTATAATGTTCCATTCCGTAATTTTTGGTCTTTGCATGCGTACAATCAAGACTTTGATCTCTTCTGTGTGAAAGTTTAAACTAGGGTGATGAACATGAAGATCTTTTGTGCCTTTGGGGTGTTAAATGGCAGCAGAAAATGCATTCTTAGTAACTGTTTTTCAGATGTTGTGAGAAGATACTTTCTGTTCATGAGATAAAAGCTGATAATTAATAGTGTGAAAAGAAGATCATCACAATGTATTGTTTAAGGCAGTGATTAGAAGGGCGCTAGGGGAAAAAAACAAAAATGGTGGCTGATGAGATAAACATTTGAAACTAAGACAACGCTTTCTTAATTCTTTAAGAATTGAGACAATTTTTGCTTTGAATACTAGCTTGCTTAGATGAAAACTGAAACATAAAGCATTCAAATTAGTGATATGGTTTCTGGATCAATGTTCTTTACAATCAAATCTTTGTTGCAGGTCTTTCTCGGCTGTGCCTTCCAGAGAAAAAGTCCGTATTGTGCCTGGTTCAGTCATGCCACCACCTTCCCATGTTCCGTCTGTTCGCAAAGTTCATGCCGATCAGGATTTGTCGACTAGTGTTGCAGAGTAAGTGTTGTCTTGAACAAAGCAGAGGTAGGTTGAGAACGAGAAGAATTACGGGGAAATGTCTTAAAGCTACATGTTGTTAAAAGAAGAAAAAAGAAGAAAATATAAACCACGCAGAGATACACATGTAAACTATGATTGCCTACGAGGAATCAGATTTTGGCTTGCTTGTTTTTGCATTTGCAAATAGTACTAAAGACTGTATGAAAAAGGTCAAAAGAGTTACAGAAAAGATTTCATGTTTTTGGGTTGTTTTTTTTTTTACCATACCTCTAAGTCTGAAGAACATCCTGTATGAATTCAGCGGGAGTTTACAATTGTTTTGTGTGTTTACAGGACTGGTCCTTCCGCACCTACACGGCCCTTACGACCAGCTGGCAACAGCTCACAGAATGACAGCACAGTGGTGGGGATGTACTATGAACAGGAACGTATCCCCTTCCGCTTCATCCTGCCCAGCCGCTCAGTCACCCTGGAACAGATCAAGCACCTCAACACCAAGAAGGGCAATTTCAAGTCAGTCTCTGCATGTCTTCAAAACTGTTTGTTCATCTGTTTTCTAAAAGACTCTACTTATTTGCAGTTAATTTCAGACAACTACGGCTGGATTGAAGGAACTGTTCTTGTGATTTAATGGAACATTACATAGTGGCAGATAGTTTATGGCTCCAGTTTGCTAGTGGTTAAGCGAAAAAGATTATTTAATATAGTAGTTTTATAGCATCCTTCATCCATGTTAGGTTGCTGTTGAAAGGTTGTAATACAATATCAGCACTCGTCGTCCAGATTAGGTTGTTATTGAAGGGGAGAGTGAATTGGAAAAAATGGTGGACGTAATGATAATAACATTGAATAGTGGTTAGTGATTGCCGTTTGTTTTCTTTCTCCCAGTGGAAAGTTGATGTCAAAACATCAAATTCACATGATGGCAAGAATAGTTCAGGAGTTGTCATATTCTTCCCATTTGTTGAACAGTTTTTGTCGTGGTTTTGTCTGTATTGAGAAGCCATGACTTTGCACAATCTTTCACCAGGTTCTTCAACAAGATACTAAAAAAAAATCAACTGTACATGTGCGTGCAGGTACTTCTTCAAGCGAGACAGCGATGAGTTTGGAGAAGGTGCTGTGTTTGAAGAAGTCAAGGAGGACAGCGCTGTGGTGCCTACATGGAACGGCAAAGTTGTGGCCCAGGTTCAGAAGGTGGACTGAGTGCCGTGATCATGTGAACAGATGCTGTCAAGCAGGTCTCCAGTTTTGGGTGGCCTCATGAACTGATGAGCCATCCTGTCCCCGACCTACCTCCCCTTTTTCAAGGTCCATCGGTTTCGTGGTGTCCGGCTCGTCTGGGGAGTCCAGGGCAGGATGTGTACTCGTCCATAGCCGTCATAATCACACTGGTCGTTTACAGTCCACAGGGCCAGTGAGGACCAGGGATAGGATGCTGCTGACATGTCCGTCCAGGTACCTGTCCTGATGAAAGGGAACCCAATGCAGACCATGCTTGTGGGCTCACTGCTGAGTCAGCATGGAGGAAGGGGGATCATTCTCCTTGTCTAAAGACTGTCACCTTCCTGCCATTGCTGTTGCAAACAGAAAATGCTTTTCCTGCAGTTTTGGAAACGATGGGCACTTTATGAATATAAGACATGTGCTTGTGAGTGTGTGTGTCCCTCCACGTGAGTGATGTTTGTGTATGTGTATAAAGACCAATGAAGACTGCTCACTATTTATAAACAAAACAAAAAAAGGCTCCTTATTCCATTGTTTTTATCAGCAACTTTTTTTAAAATTCAAGGTAAAGTGGAGAAACCTCCAAATGATTCAACATTTTCGTCTTACTCATGAACACTTCTGCTTAATATGAACCCATGCACACACAGCTTGTGTGAACATGTCTACAGCGTTACTGCACATGGTCACATTCACACCTTTATGTGCAGCTATGTACTTGCTTCCCAAGTGTCAAAGTAGTTCTGCAGTTCAGATTGAATTTGAATTGTTGACTGCTACTGAAATGATTTTGACACTCTTGGGAGCTGATGCTTTACAGTTTTAATGTGTTTTTGTGTTGGCTAGGAATGACTCGTGTTTCATTCTCCCCCTTCAATTCTTAGAGATTTTTATTTACATCAGTACATGGGGGAAAAAAAGCAACATATGACCTTGCCAAATAGATACCTACCAAGGACCAAGGAATATGTTGGGGTGAAATCTGTTTTAAGCAGATCATTTTAGAACATTCAGATGCTTGCATTTGCATACTTGTTTATAAACAGATGCAGACTGGGTGATATACCTATACAGAGTGAAGGTTGATTTTTAACAGTGCTATTGTGCATGGCCAGTGATTTATCTTTGGCCTCTCAATGATTTGAAGGCCGTTTAGTATTTTTACAAGAAACCTTTTTATTCCCCAAGGATTTAATTTCTTCAGAAGTGCAGATTTTGAGTGTCCAACTGTTGTCAGACTTGACTGGCTAGACATTGGAAGCTGCAATTTTCTAGCACATTTTAAGTTCAGATTTTCATTAGATGTTTGGTGTTTAAATACAAAAATACACTTTTGTGATTCTTGCACAGAAGTCTGTGCAAGCTATTTAGTTATCCCAAATGCTTTGTTAGGGTCAACTTTTATGTTTGCTGCAGAGCTCATGCGTGAACAGACATAACTGTTCTGTTACCTGAATTTTAAGTGGAAGGAAGAGGGCTTTACCAGGTATGCATCAATAAACCTGGTTTTGTGGTCCTTTACTTTTCATTGATTATGTTAAAAGGGACCAAAACAAATAACAGGACAGGCAGCACATCAGATATTTGAGCAGTTTGTGGAACTAGAAGAGAGGGTGAGTACATACGGTTAGAGAAGTGTGGCAGAGTCAGTAGAAAGATGGAGAACGCTTTTCTTCACAAATATGACTGCTTTCAACAGGTGAAAGCAGAGTGCTAATAACATAATGATAGAAAAATCCAAGTATACACCAAGAAGAAACCCACATGCAGGAATTCGTAATTCAAACTTATTGTTCGTTTAGAGAGACACAAACAGCAGTTTTTTTTGTTTTTTATTCTGCATTCCTCATGGTTTCCATTTTCATGCTTCAATCATTAATGGAAAGTGTATCCCTAAAGTCTAACGGCCCCTTCTCTGAACTCCAAGTCCTTCAGAGAAGAGCAGCACTGTTTACTTAACCCTTTAACTACCATGTTTTCTTCACATAACATTTCTTCAACAACCAGCATGAAAACTTCAAGGAAATTTAAATTGAACATGTCAAACTCAGGTACTTAAAAAAAAAAAAGGAAAAATTTTAAAGGATTGAAAATGCACCAAAGTTTGTATAAAAATCATGATGATGATGTAGTTTGGTTTATATGTGTCTGTTTTTGTGTAGATAAAGCTTATAACTTGCTCTGCTTTCGGTATATTCAGAGTCCATCCCTAATCTCAAAACTGACTTCCCTTTTCTTGGTCAGTTCACACACTGTGGTCGTTTTCAACTCGGTGGCACCTGGTCTGCCGTATTGTCCAGTCATGCTAGTCGGTCACCTATCACTGTTTCTTGTAATGACACCTGACATGAGTTGAAAAATATTTTGAAAAAATATTTTAGGGCTGAATTGAAGCACTTTGCTATTGACAGCATTGTTTGCAACAGATGCTGGCCTCCAGTGGCATATGATAATACTCAAAGCTCTGCAAATACCCTGAATGGGAACACATTGTAGAGTTGCCTATAACACCTTCAAGAGGGCAGGTCAGTGTTTTCTGGAGGCAGCCAATAGGTTGTGTAGGGTGGAACAGTCATTACAAGGTTAATGTACATCATGACTTGCATTTTGACTTAAGTGTTCACATTTTACAGAAAACATTTTGTCGCATTTTGTGTGAAATTTAGTTCAGTTTATACAGCAGCATTGACTTAAAAATGAGGAAAATTTCTACAGTTTTGATAACGGAGAAAAAGCATAAGAGTTTTGGTGTTGTTTTATATTCAAATTATGCAAACATGCAGATTGCCAAAGGTGACTTACAAGTGTACCACCTCATGAAATTATTACTCATTCTTTAATTTCCTCTGTTGGTTCATCCAGTGTGGCTATTCACCAGTTTGTTTCTGGAGATTTTTGCTTCTGGTCAGAAAGATCAGTTGTGTGCATGGGACATCTGCTGTCAGCAAAGTGTGTCTTTGATACTTTCATGTGGATTATGCAGATGTTGATTTGAAAATACTCATGTAGCAACTTAAGCCAAGCCATTATACAGTATTGGTTTATGTCAAGTCATTTGAACAAAAAACAAAAGCTTAAGAAAAAAAAAATTGGATGGTGGAAGGGAAGCAATTACATGTTGGTGCTAAGCAGTATGCAGTCCAAACTTTGAGCCACCTTGAGCTTTGGTCTTTGCTTTGGCATGAAATTGTGCGTGTGTGTGTTTTCTCACCACACACACACACACACACACACACACACACACACACACACACACACACACACACTGAACAACTGAATTATAAAGGAAAGCAGGTTCAGGTGGTCATCAGTCCTTCAGTCTTTTCAAAGACTTGACAAAATGATGAAAATAAGGTTAAAAAAAGAAGAAAAAAGGAGAGAGTGAGAGAAAGATTTTATACTGCTGCCTGTGGGCTGCTCATAGTACTATGTGTATAAGAAGATTGAAAGCGGCATTATAGTGTTGGCAGGGTTGAGGATAATTATGTGGACATTTGAAGTTGCTAGCCATTTTTTCCTCAACAGCAGTCAAAATGAGGGATGTCACCAACAACAAAAAAACTGAAATAGCCAGACTTATGTTTTTCATTATTTGAAGTGTGAACTAAACAGAAATAAAATCTCGGATTCTCCTCCTCTCTCACCACCTCATTTTTCTTTGAATCAGAAAATCAGATGTGAAAAAGATAGGAGTAGTCTCCCTTCCCTTGTTTGAAGTTGAAAGTTACCTGGGTTAGAGAAACGAATTCATGACCTTCGATTTCCCCAAGGTGTTGCAGAAAATACTTGATCACTATACTGGCTTGCACTTTCACAATTATTTATTTAATGTTTTTTTTTTTTTTTTATCTCATCTTCAAAGCCCCTTCAAAGGCAATGCTCCCTCTGCACTCATTTTCAGCCATCATACTTTACTTGGCCACACTTGAGGAATAACTATCTTGAGCAGGGCATAATACTTAATGATAATAGAGAAAGCATCTGTCATTGTATTTGCTCTGTTGAAAGTTTCTGAATAATTGATTCCTATATAATCGATTGTAGATAACGGCAATAGACAACAGTAGGTCGTTGTTGTTCACCATGTGTATTTTTCAGTTAGTACACAGTGAATGCGATGAACCTTGTACAGCATGAGTCCTGTAGGTAATTTTTGTTGGTCTTTTTTTATGCACGGTAAATTGATAGTTACCTGATTCTTACATGGCTTTTTTTTTTTTTTCTTTTTATGTAAACTGTCGGAACTGCAAATGGAGATTTTTCTTCTATCAAAACTCCATTATAAGTGTGCCTGTGGTTTGTATTGTTTAGAATTGTTCATGAATATTTATTAAAATGTCAAAAAGAAAAATTGTTCTGAGTAAAATAGACTGTAACCTGATAAAGACGTATCACTGGTCAAATATGTTCTGTGGTCTGGACTGCTGCTGTTGTATTAGTCTCAATTACAGCATGTGATGTTTACAGAAAAAGTAAACAAAGCTTTAACTGACAGATTGTCCGCGAGTATTGGAAAGCCCTTGTCTTGTTAAACCAACTCCAATGAGATTCAAGGTTTCCTTACATTGCTGACAATATATATTCAGAGAACAAAACGGCAACAGATGAAAGGTTTATGGAAAATTTATAGTATTTTTTACCGATTTCCTGTGCTTCTTATTTAAATGATTACAACAGTATGTTTGAAAATGACCCAGATACTATCATTGGGCATGATAGAAACCTGATGTGAAAATTTCTCCATGGTTTTATTTTTCATATGGTGAACTGTCATGTAGTTTTTATACGCTCATGTATAGTCATATGTACTATAGTCATATGAATGTTATATAGCCTCATGTCCATCTTAATCCGTTTTTACGTGCATATCCAGTGGCACTGGACTGCAGAATGTAATATCAAAGACTGACGAAGACAATCTGGTGTTGGCCAATTTTTGATGCAATAATCAATGAAGAATTATAAACATCAACGTGTCTTTTGAAATGTATACATACAGGGCATTGCTTTCAATATACATGGTAAATCATTTGATGTTACGCGTGGCTTGCTACATTTTCAGATGTGCTGGAATATAGATGAGGTTTAGTGGAATGATCAACAGGTTACGACAGGGACGGGGGAAGAAGCAGCAATCTGTCTGGACTGGCAGTGTAAGGACAGTTACTTTCTGAAAGCATGGCTGTAATGGTTATGATGTAATTTTCATCGCTTTTCCGTTTTGGATGAGAATATATGTTTTAATCCACTGGTGTGAAGTGATGAAATTATTGTATGCTTTCATGGTTTTTATCTGTTGGTCTGCAGCGTGGTTTTTGTTATATATAAATATATTGATTGTGATATGTAGAGTGAACAGAACACTGAAGCATTAAACTTTTCTACGTTGTAGTATTTTTGTAAATATTGGTTTTGTAAGGGTGGGTGGGGGAAGGTTTTTTTTTTCTCTCTCTTTTTTCTTTTTTTTTGTTGTTGTTGTTTACATTTAAAAACATAGTCTTTTGTTTAAACATCCGAAAACAAAGTAAAAAATGCCGAGGAAAAGATAGATTTTCTATTTCAAATAACATCAGAATCATATGAATCCGGTTCTGTATTGGTACGTTAATCTGGTAGTTGAAGTGCTGAAATTGAGGAAATTTTTTTTATTGTGAAATAAACTCTTGGAAATGCTTCACACATCTCATGTGTGTATGGAGCATCCATGGCTTTTGCCCTGCCCAGAGACAGTTTCTATAATTAACTTTAATTTCAAATCAGTCATGGAGTGCCTGTATTTTGTATTGTCCAACACTGATAAGTGAAATGACAACACTGATTTTTGACCCTGCATAATAATGTTAGGGGTCCACAATCTAATGGTGACAGTGTTCGGTGTGGAGTTGATGTCCATAAGTTCAAATCATTCGTAGGATCAGATTTTTAACGTCTTAAAAAGACTGTCAGTCTGCTCAAAAGTGGTTGAATACCAGATTCAGGTCAGGGAAGTTTAAGGCAGCAGAAGGAGAGGGTTGGGCTCCAGCTTCCATAATGCTTAACATTATATGGCTGTGAGGCCATTAGGTTATGACTAATATGATGAGACTTTGACATTGATATCATTCAGTCCGCTTTGAAATGAGTAACTTGAAGAAAATAAGCTGTGGAATTTCTGCAGATTTTTTCAGTAATAAGAAGAGTAAGGGGGGAGGGGAGGGGCAGAGGAGAAGGATTGAGGGTAGAGGGTTGGGTCTATGTGAATACAGTGCAGGATTCCAAGGATGGTGCAGGATCACTCCGGGATGATTAGTTTGGCAGTTGAGGACAGTACTTCTCTGGGTCGCACTGGCACCTTCAGGAAGTATCTCTCTCTTCTAGAATTTGTGCAAATGTTTTCTTTGATAGGAGAGTAGGTGGGGGAGGGGAAGGATGGAAGAGGGGTTGAGGTCTTCTTTGAAGACCGATGACCTGTCGATAATTGTGATGAAGTGTCACTACTGTGTGTCTGAAAGTACGACGACCAAGGCGTGGTCCTTGCAACTTGTGTACAGATCGTTTTCCCCATGACATGCTGCTGTGCCAATGAGATTGGAGTGTGGAATGTGTGGGTACGTGTTTGGGTGTGTCTGCTGTCGATGTTGGATGTCGACAAGGATTTTGACTTTAAAAAAAACAAGGTATGTGAGGACCAGAGCTGAGTATGGTGATGATAGTTTGATTAGTTTCCATGTTTGCAGACGAAAGACAAGAACTGTCATCCTTCAGCCATTAAAAATGTTGGTCTTTGATGCTGAACTCATGTA